>JAMXBB010000011.1:10116109-10851829 GCA_024138015.1 Lumnitzera littorea | reverse complement strand
CATTTAATTACTTAATTAACCCTAAATTACCCATTTTATGCCTCATTTTAGGGCCTAAAAATTATCTAAAATTTTCAAAAATTAATTTTTGAAAACAGGCTTCATAGCATTGTTCTATATCATCTAAGTAGTCTACACAAAAATTTTGGGTTCAAAACTACACTCCTAAGGTCATTTATTTCTAAACCAAAACATACTCGGTTTTGCATGATTTCTTAAGGACCCTATATCACGAGATATATTTTTATCAAAATAATATTTTTTCCTAAAAACTACATACAAAAATATTCCAGAATAACAAAATTCATAATTTTCTAATAATATTTACTATTTTTACAAAATTATACAAAATCGGGCTGGAAATCGGACCCACCGATCTTGGTGGCTCCGGCCACCATCGGCCGCCATGGCCTTGTCGGCCGGTTTGGGCGCTACCACCACCATGTGTTGATGGTGGCCGTTCACTCCCAGCTGCTCGTCTGGTGTATGATTCCTTTAAAAACCCTAATTACATAGTTTTTTCTATTTTTTTTAACCCTAATTTTTCTCTCAATTTTCGCCTCTCCTTATTTTTCTCACTCTCCAAACTTCCCAAATGAGCTCTGTGATTTTTTTCCCTATTTATAGAGTTTTGTGGTAATTACTGTGCATTAAATTGGACAAGACATTATTCAAATCCCTTAATTTTTAGCTTTTGAGTTGCCCTAATTTAATTGGTTGATTTTTTTCTTATTTTTCCCAGTTGCCACAACCCAATTCTGGATCATTCCTTATTTTTTCTGATTTTTCTTGATTTTTCCTTAATTAATTATGAATTTTCTTTAAGTATTTAGTATTATTTTAGCATATTTCGTATATTTTAAGTAATTACGCATATTTATACCTACATGTCAATTCATATATAGTACAAATAAATATTTCTAAATATTATTTAGGTCATTTTATGATTTTTAGTATACATATAATTTATCTCTAGCTATTCGTTAATTATCGAAATGAATTTTACGCATTTTCGATAAATAACGAGTTATATATTTAAAATTTGAAATTTTTATAGTCTTTTATTTTATTGCTTATTTTCTTAAATTCAAACTTACGGGATCATTTTTACTAATATTTCTAACTTTACTTATAATTTAGACTTGATCGAGTCTTTCAACCGATCGAAACCTCGAATGGCTAGTTTTAGGGCTTATAGGAAGCCTTAAAGTCCTCCAGTACTTAGTCGAGATACTTGAAAGGTTAGCCTACAGTTGCTGAGCTCTATGGTTGGTCGACACTAATCTTTCCATGCCGTACCAAGTGGATCTATGGCCTTGAAGCCTCAGCTGTGTGATCTCTTGACTTTTCGATAGACGATAAACTTGATGGTAAATGGCTCTTTTTCTTCCCCTCAGCCTTCTGGTATCAGCTTGGCCTCAGCGAGAGTTGATTTTCCTCAACTTTAGTAAGAGTCGATCGGCCTCAACTTCGAACAGTTTGGCTTCAAGTTAGAGTAGGTCAACTTCAACTCCTGACAAGTCAATGTTGGCTTGGGACAGGTCGGCCTCAACTTAAAAATAGTTGCAGGCTGATTCCCATCATTACTGTGAGTTTAAAAGGAAGTCGTCCTCGACGCTAAACAGTGAGCGGGGGCAAGGATGCGGAACAAAATTCTCTTCCTTTTTCTCTTCACCATTGGTGCTGAGTTGCTCTGGATTTCCTCAACATTCATAGAGATTAAGCAATAGCTCTTCCCATTCTTTCGAACAGTGTAAGTGTTAAGGAAGCCATCATGGACCACTTTTCAATCATACTTTTATGGTCGACCAAGTAGTAAATTTGTTACACTCATAGGCACTACGTCGAAGTCAATCTCATTCTCATATTGCCTAACCTTAAATACTATTTGAGCTCTCTTATGCATATGGACCATACCCTTATCATTAAACTACTGCAATCCATAAGGTCGGTGATGCGGATAGGTCGTCATCTTCATCTTCTCTACTAACTCGGTAGAAACGGCGATGGCGTAGCTTCCTCCATCAACAACTAAGGAATAGATCTTCTCATTCACCAAAGATCAAATATGAAGTAAATTTTCCCTTTGTTCGGGATCTACTTTCAGGTCAATTCGTCAGCTCTTCATAGATAAGAGTTCATCTAGATTATCGGCATAAACATTTTCTTCTATCAACCCGTCTCCCAAACTCTTGTAACTCTAACTCTCTGCTTAAGCTTCAGGTCCTTCGCCCTTCAAGATCATGACCCTTTTATTTGGACATTAAGAAGCAATAAGCCCATAACCTAAGCACTTGAAGCATTTAACTTCTCAGGCCTTGGTATCGAGTACCTTTTCCTTTTCTACCTTTTTTGTCTCGGCTTAATCAGGTCGACTAGACTCGCATCTCTCCATCTTCTTCTCTGGCGTTCTCTCGACATACTTCTTAAGCTTAAGGCTAACTAGTTGAGGTCGGTTAGTCGGCGTTTAATGTCTCCTCCTCTTCTTCTGCCTTTCTACCCTTAATGTCAGATTGATCGGGGTCGTCCAATGAGTTGAACAACTGCAATTATACTATGTTGGCAATGTCATCTTGCAATCCACTCAGGAACTTAGCAATAGTACAATCCTATGGCTCGGCAATCTCACATCTTGTCATTAAGGTCTCAAACTCTTGTAAGTACTCTTCAGTAGTGTTTCGACCTTGACTTGGGTGTTAGAAGGCATGGAGCGTCTCCTGCTTAAAGTAAGTTGACATAAAGCGTTGGTTTATCAACCTCTTCATAAGCCTCTAAGTTTTGATTGGCTCTTCTCCTTCGGCATCTCGCTTAGCGATTAATTTTTCCCATTAAAGATTTGCATATTCAATAAGGGCTAACGAAGCCTGCTTAAACTTTGTCTGGTCATCACACTCATAGCACTTAAATAACTTCTCGACTCGATGAATCAAATCAAAGAACTCTTTGGGTTAGCTACTTCCATTGAAGGTCTGTAGTTTAAGTTTAATGTTGTCAAGTTCTCAGCTATGTGCTTAAGGTTTATCCCTTACATTCTGAGTTGGTTAATTCACCTCGGATTGGCTACTTTTATTAGAGCTCTACTCGGCTATATTTCTTCACGGTTGATTCACCTCAGAGCCAATACTCCTTTCATTGCTTCTTTTCAGCATGAGTAGGTTTTCTCTCCCTTTCAGATAGTTCATCTTAGTTGTTGTTCACCATTATCAAGTTCGTTGGAGCCACTTCTATTGGTTGGTGCTTAGTCTCTCCTTTCATCTTAGCTAGTATGTTTATGACCTCTAACGAAACTAGTACCCTCCTAGATAGAATCAATAAAATTCTAAATATGATATTCTAAGTTATCAACACATCGCCTTAAACTTCCACGAGGGCTGTCTCTACGGTTATTGACACTATCTTTAAACATTCTTGTCTATACAGTAATTTTTTCAGAAAAAAGTTGATCAACATGATTTACAACAAAACACAACTACAGTAACCCAGAAACAATTATTACTCAGCTTCTATAGCTTCCTACGATTGACAAACACTTCTACAGCAACTAGAATCAACTACTAAAATTATTGTTACTTGACTCAACAACAGTACAATACTACGATTACTAAAAACACGAACAACATACTACATTATAGAACAACTAATAGATGTTCAAATGACAAAGCAAACTTTGAAGAACACTGTAAGCATGTCTCCCCAAAGCTCTGATATCAAGATAATATGTAGCGGGTCTCGAAAACTATGAATGAGGTACTCGAGGTTCGAATGAGAACAGTGAACAGAAAGTGAAAATGGGGTTTTAATGGTGAATGTAGATGGATATCACACACCAAGACACAAACATAATCAGGGAATGAGCTCAAAATAGGGTTTGATACAACTCACGAATACTAAATGTCACTTGAGTTTCAAATGAGAGGTTAGATATAACTCACTAACTCGCTCAAATGAAGGGTTCATCACAATCTTAAGGTTAAGGTTAATAAGAATATGAAAGAGATTAAAGAGTAAAGTACACTCAATAATTTGGAAAAAAAAAAAGCTCTAAGAGCTCAATAGTATCCTTACTCGAAAAGTAATGTTCAAGTGTAATCAATGTTTGAATATACTTTCAATTTTATCTGATTAATTACAAATGTTACTATTTATAACAAGTTCTAAAACCCTAATGGTAGAACTATAAATAATATACAAGACCTTAAACCCTAAAGAATGAGCCCATAATTAAAATAAAGAAAATATTCACAAAAAAATACAAAACCATGTATTTAGCAAAAGGAATCAGCATATAGTCATTCGGGCTGTCCTAGAAGGATCAGGATTCAAATTGGGCAAAGTCGGCAACTGGATGTCCGGGTTTAGGTAGGAACCCCTAAAGTCCTACAATAATTAACCAAGATACTTGAAAGGCCAACCCACAGTTGCTGAGTTCTATGGTTAGTCGGCACTAATCTTTCCATGCCGTACCGAGTAGATCTATGGCCTTAAGACCTCAACTATGTGATCTCTTAGCTTCTCAGCAAATAACAAACTTGATATCGAGTGGCTCCTTTTCTTCCTCTCAGCTTTCTAGTATCAGCTCGACCTCGGCAATAGTTGATCGGCCTCAACTTCAAACGATTTGGCCTCGAGTTAAAGCAAGTTGGCTTCAATTCTTAATAGGTCAATGTCGACTTGGAGATAGTCATAGGCTAATTCCTATCATTTAGTATTTGGAGTAATCTCAGATATTATGCATTCAGGTATAATCCTTTCCAATTTCAATGAAACTGATTTTGTTTTGATTCCAAAAGTAAAAAATCTACAAAAATAGGGTCAGTTTCTACCCATAAGTCTATGTAACTTTTGTTTCAAAATTTTCCCAAAAGTCCCTACAAATAAACTGAAACGATTACTTCCTAACCTAATAAACCCTTATCAAAGTGCTCTTATCTCATATCGTATGGTACAAGATAGTATAGTGATTGCACATGAGGTGTTTCATAAGCTTAAATTAAAGAGTAGGACAAAAAAATACTTGTGTGTTATCAATATTGATTTAATGAAAGTATGTGATAAGTTGATTGGTTGTTCCTAGAGCAAATCCTTAAAAAATTTGGTTTTCATGAGAAATGGATTGATTAGATTAAAATATCTATATCATCGATTGTTTATAATCTTATGCTTAATGGAAAAAGGGTAGGTCATATCTATCCTTCTAGAGGAATAAGACAAGCTGATCCATTATTGCCTTATCTTTTCCTTTTTGTAGTTGATGTTCTGTTATGCCTATGGATGAAAGCAAAGGTTATTGATCAAATCAAAGGAACAAGGATTCAAAAATTTTGTCTAGAATTGACTCACCTTCTATTTGCAAACAATTCCTTATTTTTTGTGTGGATTAGCTCTTCTAAAGTTTTGAATCTTAAGTGTATATTGGAAGTTTTCTGTGCTATTTTAAGGAAAGTGATAAACTTTTAGAAGTCGGCCATTGTTTTCAGCAAAAACATCCCACTTGACCACTGAGAAATGATATGTAGATTGGTTTGCATTCCAAATCAGAATGTTACAGGGATATATCTTAGTATATCGTCAGAACGGAGGTGTTCCAAGGTAGCCGCATTGGCATATGTAAAGAAGAGGATAGGTTTGAAAATCTAGGGGTGGAAAGGTGCTTTTCTTTTTGATGGGGGTAAGGAGGTTCTTTTGAAACCAATTGTAATGGCAGTTCCTAATTTCTCTATGGCTATGTTCAAATTTCTAAGAAAATGATGTAGGGAAGTAGAGATGATGTTGAGTAATTTTCGATAGAGAAATGATGATAGGGGTAGTAGAATTCATTAGAGAAGTTGGTGAAGAATGTCTATTGTAAAGGATTGAGGTGGATTGGGATTTTGTGACCTTAAGGCTTTCAATGATGCCATGTTTGGTAAGCTAGCATAGAAGATGCTAAACAATCCAAACCAACTGTAGGTACAAGTTTTAAGAGTTATTTACTTTCCTAATGACAACTTTATGAATGCAAGGTCTAGTGGTAGTTTATCATGGATATGGTGGAGTATCTTAGTTGGATGTGAGATCATTGGTAGAAACTTTTGCTAGTAGATTGGTGGAAGGGAACATGTAAATGTATGGTCAGACCCTTGGGTGTTAAAGATGGAAAATAGGATATCAATACCATTAGCAATGTACAGAAACAATAGATACAATACTGCCGATGAGCTAATGGTATCCAACAATGAGCAACAAATGAAATGGTGGTCTAGGGATATTATTGATGAAGTTTTCCCCAATAAAGTGGCTAAGATGGTCTATAAGATTCCAATTTGTCAAGCTAGGATGGAAGATAGACCTATATGGCATTTGGAGAGTAACGGTGAATTCTTGGTAAAATCATCATACCATGCTGTCATGAGTTCTACCATACAAACGAGTGAAAATCGTCCTTTGTCATCCCATTCTGTCAATGAAGCAATACGGAAGTTAGTATGGAATATGTAATGTATGCCAAGGATTTAGCATTTTATTTGGCGTATTTTTACCAAGTCTTTGAGCTCATACAACAATTTGCAAAGGAGGTATATTAGGAGCTCAGTTGAATATATATTCCGTAGACAAGAAGAGACCATTGAACATATTGTATTATGTAGTGAATGGACAAAGTCGATTTGGATGGAGTTACTTAGTTCCCCGATAGACATAAGAGGTATTTCCACAATAGATAGATGATTAGAGGAATTAATTTACAATTTTTCATAACCAAATCTCATATTTATGGTGGGAGAAGTTTATACTTATCTTTAGCTTATTTGGAAACATAGATGTGATTGTATATTCAATCACAAAATGCCTAATCCCCAACATGTGATTATCCTTATTAAAGCTATTGTGTTAAAGTTTAATAGTTTGCATAATGATGGGAAGATGATGAACCACAGCTATTTGAATGATGCAAAAGTTGTTGCCAATGTTGTTAGAACTTCAAAACAAAGATTGTCATGGGATTTTGCTTCGGTTGGCTTTATGAAGCTTAACTGTGACGGGGCATATAGCGACAAGAAGCACATTGCAAGATACAGCGTTGTGGTAAGAGACCAAGGCAAAAATTCCTTGGGTGCAACTTCTAACTTGGTTGCTATCTATGATCCTCATTTTGCTGAAATTACTGCTGTCAAGGAAGCTCTTATAATAGCCAAGAGGAAGGGGTGGAGAAGAATTATTGTTGAGAGTGACTCATCCATTACAATCAGTTGTATTAAGAGGCATGAAATGAGATGGACTACTTCTGTTGTTGTATTTGATATAGAGTATTTGTAAGCCCCATAATTTGGTATTTGGGGTTCGAACCGTAAAATTTAGGGCAATCAAATAAATTATCTAATGAAATCCAAATTTTATGACGAAGTTAAGAATATTAGTAAAAGTAATTTTATGAGTCTGAATTTAGGAAAATAAATAATAAAATAATTAATTATTATAATATTAAATTATATATATTATTTGTTATTTATCGAAAACATGTAAAACGAGTTTCAATAACTAACGAATTGATAGAAATAAATTATATGCATACTAAAAATCATAAAATAATATAAGTAATATTTAAGAAGATTTATTTGTACTATATATATATTTATGTGTAGGTTAAAATATGTAAACTTACCTAAAATACCCAAAATATGCTAAAATAATACTAAATAATTAAAGAAAAATGTGAAAAAAATGAGGAAATGTCTAGAAGTGGATTGTAGCAGCTTATAATTGAAGAAATAAAAGTAACCAATTAAATTAAGATAGCTAGAAAGTAAAAATAGAAGAAGATAAGGTTAAATATCAACTCAAAATTAATGAAAAAAAATCCAAACAGCCCTATAAATTCCGAAAATCGCCCTCATTCCTCATTTTGGTTAGTTAGAAATAAAAAAAAATTAAGGAGAGGAGAGAAAAGGGGAAAAACCAAATTTACAAAAAATTAGAAAATTTTATTACAAACAGGGCATATAAGGAGATTCCCAACCCAACGACTACTTATGAGTGGACAGCCACCACTACCACATAATGGTGGCAGTACCTAGATCGACCGACAAGTTCATGATGGTCGACGATGGTCGGAGCCACTAACGTTGATGAGTCTGATCTTTCCTTTCGATTTTACTTATTTTATTAAAAATATTAAATGGTTATAGAAAATTATGAAATTTGGTATTTTGAAATATTTTTGTATGTAGTTTTTAGAAAAAATATTATTTTGATAAAACTATGTCCTGTGATATATAGTGTTTAAGAAATCACTAAACTCGAGCTAGTTTTCGATTTAGAAATAAATTACCTTTGGAGTATAATTTTAAACTTAAAAATATTGTATAGACTATTTAGATGATTTAGAATAGTGCTATACAGACTTTTTTCAAAAATGATTTTTTTTTTAATTTTTAGATGATTTTTAAGCCTTAAAATGATGGATAAATTGGGTAATTTTAGGCTAATTAGGTAATTAAAAAGATAATTACTAATTTAGTGCACAGTTATGTGTTTTGGGATGTTGAATTCTGATGTAGTATAATATTTGTAGCATTTGGAGTATTAGATGTAATTATTAAGATATTATATAATATAGATGTAATAAGTGAAAACGGTAAAATTTAAGTTAATTCTGTAATTTAGGGTAATTAGGTATAAATTTTTATTTGGGATGAATTTAGATATTTTGAGATGTTAATTGATGTTGAGGGATGATAGTTGAAGTGATGGAATATTAAATGTGTATATTATGTACATATTAAATGATAATGTGTAATATGTAAGTATAAGAAATTAATAAGTAGAAAAATACTAGGATAAAATTGATATTATAATAACAATAGAAATATGTAATAAATCTGGTAGGAAATTTAAATTTAGGCATTTATATGAAAAATATAAAATTTTCTTACATTAAGAGTAAATTTGATACTTAAATAAGAGATATAATGTACCATACTGATTGAAATGTAGGCTCGGAGCTAAATAGAAGATTTAAGATACTTGAATATAGTTGGATGAATCTCCCATATTGATTTGAAAAAATTCTTAAAGTTACATATAAAGATCATAATTAGAAGTTGAATTAGAAACTAATTCAAAAATCCTAAACTAAGGAATTAATGGTCTACTTAAAACTTGTTAATAAAATTATAATTAGAAGTTAGATTAGACATTGACTCATAAGTTGAAACAAAACTTAGCTTAAGATAAGGATCATTGTAAGAAACTTAAATCTAAACAACTAAATGGAGAAAAACCTTAAACTTAAGATAATATAAAAGAACTGTAGAATAAAGTTTATATAAGATAATTATATAGTATTAAAACAATATTTGTATTATAGAGGTTATCAGCGATAGCTCGAGTGAGTTACATCTTAAGCGAGCAAATGAAAAGTCCAAGTAAGTTGAGTTTAATATGTTACTGTATTTTAGAGTACTAATTTGTAGCACTCGAAGACGTGAAATTGTACTTGATTATGCTTAATAGATAGTTGACTATAAGTATATGCTTTTTTATGAGCTTGATGATATGGTTCTAGGTTTTGCTCTGGTTTGTATTTGTGTGATTTGTTTAAATGATTAAACACCATAAACCGGATTTAATTTAATATATGACTTGTAATTTTAAATCAAACTTACATCACAACCAATTAGGGGAAACTTAGGGTTATCCGGCCAAATACTAACCCCTTTAAAAGAGAAAGTGCTGGATAGTATAATTGGCCATTTATTCGTCTTTAGCCAAACTAAGTGACAAGTGAGAAGGTCGCGGTAAGGGTGAAGATAATGGTTTGAAGACAGTCGTGGGAGGAATTGTGTTTCTATTGCATAAGCTTAGATTTGGTTGTAAACTATTGCATTAAATAAAAACTCCTTAATTCAGATTAAAATGAGTGTAATTTGTTTAATTTCACAATGGGTTGGACAGTGTCGTATAATGGCATTTGCTTGTATATGTATTAAATCTAACTAATTTGGTTGATAACTTTGTTTATATTTGAGGTATAATTTTAAGTTCCCGCCTCAACTTATTAAGCTGTAGTTGTTTACATCCCTATAAACGTTATCACAGGTGCTAGTTACAAAGCGGCTTATATTTACTTTGAAACTAGCAACTGTTAATCTTGGGGAGTAAAGAAATACACTTGAAGGATGGATATATTTTTAAGATCTTAGCTTTTATTATAGAATCTTTTATTTTTTAAATATGTATTACTTGGGAGATATAGTATGATGAAACCTTGCAAACATTATTTGTAATATTTGAATCCTAATATATATACACATATTTTCATACCTTCTTAAGTAAATAACTTATTTAATTTATGAATTATTTATTTCAAAGCAAGTTAGTCGTAAAGATCTTGTGTAAATCCAGTATGAGATAACGACTATATGATTAGTTTCTATCTTAGATTGGTTTATACACTATTACAACTTTATTGCTTCGGGACATAATAGTATCTTTTATTATCTTTTGAGTCATGTCAATTTAAGTTGATAAATCGAAAGGCCAACTTATGTGCCGATTAGATAGCATCCTTAAGGAAAAAAGGGTTTAAGTATGTTTTTTAGGGAATGTAATTCCCCAAGCCCTTTATTAAGATTGCTATGTCATGATCACGTACCCTCGACCATTAGGAACTTTGTCATATGTGTTATTTTCATTGTTATGAGATGTTTCAGTTTGGCAAAAAAAAAAAAAAAAAAAAGAAAAAGGAGGCCTTTTAGTATCTTTTTCTATATTCCCAAATAACCCTTTTCTAATATTAATACATCATCTAATTTTGCTACTTGTAATCACATAATACATATTAGAAATAGCCACTACTATATGCAATAATTTTAGATTTGTTACATTATTTCTGTATTTACTATATAAATATAATTTATATGCAATAATATGTAATCCTTAAATATTGGCAAAGTAATCAAATCCTCCAAAAACTTGCCTCATTTTCTACATTAAGATCTTCTGACATAGCGGTTTGTCTCTTTCCAAATATAACTCTCAATGCAATTTTCTTTTTAATGGCAATCATAGTGAGCAACAACTCATATATGTTTCTTCTTTTGTTGCTTTATAAAAAAAATAAAAACAAGGAAAATACAATTATCATCTTTTTTTTTTTCATATCATGAACAAGTGAATGTTCATTAAACTCGAAACTTTATAACAACTAATATATGGTATTCCATTTGGTTAACCTAGGATGCAAACATAAATAATTATATATATCAAATAGAAATATAAATACAATATACAATTTTTTCTTTGCAGATTGATATGAATAAAGAAAAAAGAAATTCGTTTGAAACTTTATGATGAATATCTGAAGAACATCACACCTTTTATTCTACAATAAGCAAGTATACAGTTTTAAATTTATTTACTTTTTTTTGTGTGTTTTTCTAAGGATTTTGATCATGTTTAGGGTCATTCATCGATACTTCTTCAACAATCTTCTTGGTGTTAACTCATGAGATAATTTGGTTTCATCGAGATCTACTTGAGAATAGTTTAATCAATTAACAAAAATCATCAAATGATTATAACACCATTGGTTTGTTAATGGTTATGGGTTTGTTTGTTTCCTTTTTCATTTTAAGAGTTCCTCAAAGGCTTTTTATTATGTGTGCATGTAAAATACTAAATAAACATCAAAGATGAATCTTTTTAGTGCCATATCACATATCAAAACAAAGAGGTCAAATTGGATTTTAATGGCAAATGACATAAAAAAATTAAGATAGGTTAAACTTTTTGTTAAAAAGAAAAAATGTAGATTACAAAAAGCCCTATATTAAATGCTTATTGTTATCTTCTGTATCTTTTATATTTTTAAAACCCATCATCTAATTTGGTATAGATTATTTAATATTATTAAAAATTATAAAATATTTTGAAGGTTTCAAAACATGAAATGTGTATTAAATTCCTCTAAAATCTAACCCTGCTTTTTACATTGAGCTTGTTTAAAATTGTAGTTATTATTCTCCACATATAGGTCTTAGTGTAGTTATTTTTTTTTTCCTTTTTAATGGCAATCACAATCCATGGTGAGCAACAATTGATATAACAAGAAAGAAAAGAAAAAAAAAAAAGAGTTAGTATATGTCACTTATCAAATAAAATTAGAATGGGTTAAACTTTTTGCTAAAAAATAAATGTAGATCACAAAAGCCCCTATGTTCGAATGTTTATCATTATCTGTATTATTAAATCCTTATTATCGATTTTAGTGTTTTAAATTATTTAATGATATTAAAACTAATGAAATATTATAAGTTCATAAAAATTTGAATATGTTTTAAATCCCCCATTTTTCATGTTGAACTCTTTTAAAGTAGCATTTATCTTTTTCACATACAACTTGTACTTATAGTGTAGTTTTTTCTTTTTTCTTTTTCTTTTTAATTGTTAATCACAATGAGCAATAATTGATTAAAAAAAAAGTTATCAACATCGTTTTCTTTTATCATGAGTAAGTGAATGTCCATTAGATCATAAACTTTAAAACAGCTAATACATGGTATTCAATTTTGTTAGCTTTGGATGCAAAATAAATAATAATTGATAAAAATATTAATATTAGTATAATATAATATTTTTTCCTCTATAGATTGTTGTTCTACAAGAAAAAGGAAATTTATTTGAAATTTTATAACGAAGATTTGAAGAGCACCACTATTTGGTTTAATTATGGGCAAGTATTCGATTTTGAATATATTTCCCCTTTTTGTGTGTTTTTAGGCATTTTATCAAGTTTAATGATCATTCATAGAACGATTTGACATTATAATATACTTGATCACATTATCGTGAATTTATATCTATATACATAAGGAGTTGTTATACCTTTACTTACTAATTTATTGCTTTTGTAGGCAACAGGCATATAACAAAATCTACAATGAAGCAACTCAACTTTGATTACTATACCAAATGATACATTCATGAATACAAATATTAATACTATCTTTTGTTGTCGATATTTTTCAAAAATTTTCATATATAATTTTTTTTTTATATTTTTTTATTGGTTCTTCCAACATGTAGTTATCTATGTAAATATTTTACAAATAATCTAAATGATTTTTATTCGTTAAAGAGTCATTTTGTGTCTTTTTACAATTCCTTAAATTACTCCCAAAATACATTGAAAATAACCATTAAAATATATAATATTAAAATCTAACTTAATAAAACGAAGGATAAATGTAGTGATTCGCTTAGTTATTTTTCTTTTTTCTTTTAATTCCTCTCTTGTACTATTAATAACATCCCTTATTTTTTCTCTATATTTAATTCCTCTCTTCTACTCTTAATGACATTCACAATTTTTAATTTTGTAACTTAAATGTAGCTAGTTTTTTTCTCTTTGTCTTCTTGCTCTCGAAACATCATTCAAACTTCTATTTATCTTTAATTTTTTTTAAAGTATCTTAAATATCTCTTTCTACTTTATATTAATATTAAAACCTAGCAAAAGAGAGTGGTTTTGTGTCTTTTTTCTATTTTCTTAAATCACCCTTTTATAATATCAATATTTCATATTATTTACTATTTGTAATTTTATAATATGTTATTTAGTTAAGGTTATAAAGATTAATTATTTTAACTCACTCTTTATACCGAAAATCGTTACTTTTATATATAATATTATTTACACTTACCACAATCATTATTATGTTTACATTTCCATAATTATTATTGATTAAAATAATAAACGTTTATTTACGTTTAATTTAGTATCTTGTCTATTTATATCTATATTGACACTAGGAATATTGGATTCAGTAACTTCCAAAATATATTTTTACTCGCATTATTACCCTTAGAAATAATAAAAATGATTTTTTCCCCACAATTTTAATTAATATTTTCAAGCAAATTTCCTCTCTTCACCTATAACATTGATGAGGCAATCGATCTATGATTAGTATCATTGTCAATGTAATAAGAAATCATGAGCTAAATGCTATAAAACCTTCTTTAATGGATAATTATTGAAATACCCTAGTTAGTTTAGTATTTCTTTTAAATCGTAAACTCACTTAGGTTACTATAGTTAAAAATCGAAATTAAGTTTCCAATTTGATTACTTTAAGATTTTTATTTTATGTATATATTAAATATATTTAATTTTATATTTTATGTTAAGGATATAATAATTTTTACTAATACTTTACATTATAACATTTATCTACAAATTTATTTTACTATGTGGTATATATATATTTTTATTAATTCCTTATTTTCTTTTCCTAAATATAACCACTACCCTATATTTATAGAAGATTCTAAAATAATCTATCCTAAAACCTTACCCCAAACCCTATTTTGTATTTTCTTTTAGCCGCAATTACCCCACTTCTCTCGGCTGTTCACTTTCTTTCTCTCTCCTCATTGTCCAACTCTCTCTCTCGGCATTTTCCCCTAACACTGTCCCTCTCATCGTTCCCCAATTTCCCTTCTCTCTCTTGCAATTTCCATTCCCTCGCCTTCATTAATTCCCAACCTTACCCCTCGACCCCTCTGTCTCCCTCGCCTCGTCCCTCTTCTCTCTCAGCTCCCTTTCTCTCCCTTCACTTTCCCTCCTTGCTCCCTATCTCTCTCGCTCATCAGGCCCCCCACCCCCCACCCCCTTCAAATCCCATCTCCCTGACACATTCTCTCTCGTCCTTACTGTTCTCTCGTCAGCCTACCAATTCGGAGTAGACCCTACTCCTTGCTTCTCTTGCCCTTTGTTTTCTTTTCTTTTATAGCTCACTCTCGCAACCGAATTCCAATTAGTAAATACAATTCTTTCCTTATGAGAACCAAACATCCGAATTCAGTTGGGGTTCACTCACGGTTGGGTTTAGTTAGTTCTGTTTTCTTGCACTCCAAGTTAAATCAGTAAATGTCATTAATTAATTATTTAGGTATATTGTTTCACGATTTATAATTTTGGGTTGTTATTGTTAGGTCCTCATTCGTGCCATCTAGTGATCCCATCTCGATTTATCATCGTGTGTTATCTCAATTTCGTATTCGATACTGTAATCTTAGCATATATATTACTACTATTTTATTTATTATTTCCGTTGATAGTCTTAAATTAAGTATTGTTAGTATTCAATTTCTACTTTTAAATTATTGATTATCCTATTATATAGTGTCAATTATATAAAAGTCATTGTTAAGTATATTTTGTCCTATCTTATATTATTAGTTATAGATACATTTTGGGGCCAATTTTTCGATTTCTTTTGCATTCAAGTGGGTTAGTAATTTCTGTTTATTTATAAGTTATGTTAACAACTGTATTTTTTATACAAAGTCCTAAATGTCGATTTAGTATACTACGAATCTATCCTATTATTATTAGTACAATTCATTATCGTTATCGATATTTTCGTGATCTAATTATTTTATCGTATTAGTATTAAGTATATATATATATATATATATATATGGCATATCATATTATTATTGGTACGTCCTATCTTTAATGGCATATTAATTTAGGCATAGTATATTAATTTCATCCGTTTATTATTACTGTGTCATTTCTTATGAGTTTTCATAAATTATACTATTTTCCAATTAAATACGTAGTATTTATTTACCATATCGATTGGATAATCTATATATTTTGGTACTCTAATTATGTATCCATTTTGTACCTTCTTATATATCTATATATGAATATATATTACGTACTTTACGAGTTTCTATAAAAATGATTTTATATATATAGTTATGTTACCTTTTTAATTTACTCTTATTATGTTGTTATTATTTGATTTAACGATTTCTTTTGGGACCTTAATGGAATAGATCATAAATTCATAGGTAACTCTTAGGTAGGACTTAGTCCTAGAATATAAAGGTTAGCATGATACTTGTTTTTTTCTAGATTCATGGTGTTTGGTTTCCTTTATTGAGGTTTGACTTTTGTTCGAGTTGAGATTAGAGTATTGTATTTGATTTTGGAGTGATTTCAGGTACGTGATGTTTGGTTATTGCTTGTGTTTAATATGAATTAGTAATCAAATCAAAAGAAATTTATATTCGGTCTAATTAATTTGGTTTGCTAGTTTTGCTTAATGCACTTGCTCTAGGGGCCCGTAGTGGCAGTTTTCTAGAAGAGTAACCGCTAATCATATGTGAGGATTCTCTAGGGGATTCGTATTTAGGATGACGTATCTAGAATATTAGGTTTTGATCTCTAGTTCTTGGATGTAAAGAACTTAAAGGAAAACGTATAATTATATCCACCTATGTATATGGATAAAGAACGAGTGTAGCGTGGTTTGAATACCCCTTTGTTGTTTGGTGCGTTTAGTTTGAGATAATTAAACTACTGTATGTATTATTATATTATATTTGTATTTCTGTATGTAAATAATTCATCTTGGCATGCATATGTATTTGTACACTTGTACTGGGCTTCGGCTCGTTCTTTTCTTTTTCAAGTATTGGCTTTGAGGACTTCCTTATTTATGAGGAGACATTTATCGACAATATTTAGGAAGAGGATGGAGTTGAGTATTTATATTTCTATGATGACTAGATAGAATGATATTTATGTTACCGATGGTTTATGTTTGTTGAGAATTTTCTATTTTGAGGAGATAAACTACTTTTGATATCTGAAGACTTTAGTTATTTATCTTATCTTATATTTTAGTTGTAAGTTGTGACATTTCCGAACTTTTGGATATTACAGGTTTATATGAGTTTATGAATAGATGCAGTTTTCCACTCCTTTGTAGATATCTATTTATTGTGTAATGTGATTTTTTATATTTTGATTGTAGACTTAGAAAGTCTTACATAATCTAGGCTAGTCAGGTTATGTGGCGAATTATAACGTCATTTAGGGTCTTCGAGTGTTACAATTATAAAAGCTCAAATAAAATATTATTATTAGCATTATTAAATACTTTTTGATTTTTATAATCAATATTATTATGTTGTTTTTTTTTTTTATTACACATGCATTGCGAATGCTTTACTTACTAATATAAATATATTTAATTTCATAGATTACTAATTTATAATTATATAAATAATAAAAAATGATGGTTTTTATTACATATCAAATCGGAAGAGGTAACAGATTATCTCCTTTAAAAGAAACAAGAAATTTCGTTGGAGACTAGCTATTTTATCCAGCACAATATTGGTTCGATCAGTTTTAGCCAAGTCAAACGGAGCCGGATGGAGTAGCAATTAGATATTTGAGAAAATAAGTGATTAATGCTTATAATATTCAATTATAAAATTCACACCTTTGTTTAGATGCACAAATTACAAATTTTATTTAGTTGTTAAGTTGCAAGGAAATTTCAACGCTTAGGAAAACGTGGCATTAACAATTCTAATTCATTGCACTCAAGGCGTAATCTTCGGCTGGAAATCAGGCTGAAAACTCCAGATGTTCTGCATGTGATAAGTTCAATACATGGATTTTTCGAGATTTCGTACTTTTTTCTACAAGACTTTACTACCACTTATTTTATCCTTGATATACACCATTTTAAATCTAAATGATTGATTAAATTTTGAATTAGATTTTAAAATATATAAATGAACGGTGAAATGTAGAATCAGATATATTCCGTTAAAATAGTGGAGGAGACCGTAGAATTTTAATACATCATCTATTAATTAGTGCAATTTATTTAAGAGAGATTCTAGGATTCTATCTTTTATTTTGACGGGATCGGTATCGTTTATCATTTTATTATTTATTTTCATATTTTTAAATCTGATATATTAAATTGACAATTTATTCAATAGTTTAAATTTAAATATGATTAAATTAAAAGTAAAATGGATAGCAATATCGATTTTATTAAAAAAAGATGAATCCATAAAAAATATTTTAATTCAAAAGAAATTCAATAATATATATATATATATATATATATATTCAATGATGATGGTACAACTTACATGATGCTTACCCAAAAAAAAAAAAAAAAAAGAAGAAAAAGGTACATGATCGCGACAAATCTACGTTTGGGCATCGTGCTTATTTTTTGAAATCAAAACCTAAGGTTGTGGCTATGAGTCATATCTCTTAGATGTCCAATTGTTTACCACAATTTTGACGTGTGTCTTCGTTGACACAAAAGTGAACATGAAATGGACTCGGAAATGATCCTGTTGCATTTAACAAATTTTTTTTTTTCAACTATATTATAACTTAAAGAGGAAATAAAAGTTAAGTTGATCATGTATCAAAAAATTTATGAGGAATAATCCAGGCCATATTATTTACCAAATTATCCAACATTTTGTATCAATAAGATATATAAAAATTAAACCAATTTTCAGTAGAGTTGGCATATAAAAAACTCCAACAACAAGCATTCCCTATTATTATTGTTGTTGTTATTAGTAAAGCATATAGATTTATTTTTCTATTCAGTCATGCAAAGATGGCAATCGCCTTATGTACAACTTTTTTATAAGGTTTTTTCTTTTATTTTATTTTTTGTCCGCATAAGACAAGAAAAATGCCTCCTGAACACATAATTGAAATTGAGAAAAAAAAAAAAACATTTTAATAGCGACAAAGTATTAGTAATGAAACTATGTAAATGACGAAAAGATACTTTTAATAGAACTTTTCAAATGACAAAAGCCATATGAAATTATATCCACATGCATAGATTTTAGTTTTGGATATATACATATGAAAACAATAGATTCACTAAATGTATATTTCAAATATGGTGCAGTTACCATCACTCATTTTAAACTACTGGGTTTATATGACAATTATTAATCATTTTACGTTCTTATATAAAATAAAATACCGTCATTTAGAAAAGTCACAATTCTTTAAAAATATCTAGAATTGTGCTAACTTATATTAAGTCATATAAATTAATTGTTAATGACTAAAAGATTTTTCTATGGTCTTATTTATATTTTTTATGGTATCGTTCTCATCTTCTACCTAACCTTTAATTTAATGTTTATTAGATTTAAATTATTAAATTGAGTGTCTTTTCAACCGTTTAGATTTAGTGGATATTAAATCCATGATGTGATAGAGAGCGAGATTGGTCCTATCAAAATAGAGTACTGCACCATAGAAATTCCCATAACCAAAAGGTGTAGGTCACAAAAAGTTATGAGTAATAAAATTTAAAATTTTCTTACAAAACCTATGATTTTTACAAAACCTTTTCAAATTAAAAAAAATAAACGATTGAACTTATGTTAATAGCTGAATATTTATATTCAAGAAAAACAAATATGAAGATAAGATATTTTAGCAAAATACACATAACAACTATCACAATACAATAAACTCAATACTATAATATCAAGTTGAATTGGGGATGTAAGCTAAGAGTTAGGTCATGAAGCTTTGTATGTAGATTCATGTAAGGGTCAATTTCAAATCGTAAACTAGTTTGACGGACCAACGAATTGGCCCTGCTCGTACGAGGTCGACGCAAATCGCGCTTCTCGAACCACCGGGTCTAAGCGGTTTAAGAGAGTGAAACCGTTCAAATTCATGGTTCATAAACTGTTGGCCAACTTGCCATTGAATCGATAGGTTGATTCATTTCCTAAAAAAGAGAGGGAGAGAAAGGAATAGAAAAAAAAGGAAGTCATTAAGTCAGAAAAAAATAATTAGATAATATTAATTAGTTCATGTTATATCAAAATTACATTTTTTATGATGGTGAGGATAATTTTTTTAAAATAATATTATTAAACTAATAATAGATAATTAATCATAAGTTAAGTATGTATTAATAATAGGTGAAAAATTCAATTTAAGTTAATATAAGTTATTTTTATAAAACTTATCAAATGTTAAGGACTTGAATATAAGAAAAAGATAAAATTTGAGAAGAAAAAAATAAAAATGTTAGAATCACATTAACTCTAAAATTAATAAAAAAATTAAAAATTATTAATGAATTAATATACTTAAAAAAAAAGTTATGTTATTAAAAATTAATAATATATATTATTAAAAAATCAAATATTATTAAAAAGGTTCAATTAACCTGAAATTAGCTCTCTCATAAGCTAATCACGATTCAATAGTGATTGAACCGATGAATCGGTTATTTCAAGCCAATTTAGAATCAAGCCAAAACATTATGCACGTCCAGTTATAATAGAGTTGCCCGACATGTTGTTTAATAGCTTGCGGATGGATTTTGTCTATTTTACGAAGTAAATTGTGATGATTATTTTAGTTGATAATTTTGGTATATGACAAACAATTAAAAAAAAAAAAACACGGCTCACAGTAAAATGATAATTCAATCTATTGTACTCTCAGATGACACGACAGTGATGTGGAAACTGGAAACAAATGTGTGAAAGTGTGTTTTCTTCTTTCTTTCATTCTTTTAATAAAGAAGAGGTGCATTAAATATTGATAGTGATGTATCAACGTTTCGGAAAAAAAAAAAAATACAATACTTTACGAATATTAATGAAAGGTATATAAATATTAATAAAAATTTAATATATTTATATATTAAATTTTTATTAATATTTATATATTATTTATTGATTCATATGATACATGATACAATTAAAGCCACTCTTAATTTTGCATTAAGGCGAACGGTAGGAGATTAATGGCTGAGCTAATTCCAACAATTTGGTTTTGACCAAAACAATGGAACACCATTCAATCATATAGTAGTTTTCTTATACACATCATGCATTGAATCAAAATGTCCATCACTAATGCAATACATCCAACATATTATAATCATGAGTTAGGAAATAAGTATAATATATATCTACCGATTTAAAAATAATTATATAAATATAAGTTAGATAAAAAAAATTACCTAAATATTAAAACTAAATTGTATATTTAAAATGCGATAATTAAATTAACAAAAATCTCACATATAAAAAATATGTTTTCATATTTGTGTACCGTCGCTATAGTAGCGATAGATCTAATGACGTATCTCAATACGGTATAAATAGTAATGTACTAATGTTATTAAGATGCAATGTATATATATATAGTTATGTCAAATCTAATAAATGTGATATATGATTGATTTATTAATAATATTTTTTATATAATTTATATTTATATAATATTCATTAATTTTTGTGGTAAATATGCAAATTCCTCATTAGTACATGGATCTCATGTGAGATGCTTGACGTACCTTCGTTTTTTTTTTCTTTCATTATTTTTTATGGTTCTAAGTTTATAAGAAATATATAGTTATATTGGAATTGTTATTACAATGAAACAAACAAATAATAAATTATCCAGTAACAAAAATAACATCTTCATTTCCCTTTTTTAAAACTTCTTTTAATGTTTGGATACTGCTAGACTTAATCAATTAAGCCATTTCTTATTTTCTCTTACATTTTTTGCCAAGTTATCTCTAGCGAGAGGTTTCAAAACTAAATCAACTTATTTCATATTTTTGAAATCCTAGTGTTAAAATATTTTCATTTTAATCTTAAAATATACTAAAAGCTTAATATGGATGAAATCAATAATTAGGATGATATTAAGATAAATCATTATTATGATTTTAAAATAATGGAACACTGTTCAACCAAAAGCAGTTTTCTAATACGAATCTTGCATTGAATCAAAATGCTCTCACCTACATACAACATACTGCAATTATGAGCCAGGATATGGAACTCATACGTGAGATGCTCAATATACCTTTTTTTTTTTTTTTTTTCTTCTTTAATTAATTATCTTTCGATGGTTCTAAGTTTATCAGGAATAAAAATTTTATTATAATTATTATTATTATTACAACGAAATAAATGGATAGCAATAAAACTTTCTGATTATGCCTTTCTCTTTCTTCAACTTCTTCAACGCCTGTACGCTTCTTGACTTAATTAGTTAGGTCGTTTGTTATCTGTTGCGAAGTTTTCTCAAAATTGAATTATCTTATTTTCATATTTATTAGAATCTCGGTGTAAAAAATTTGCATTTTTGCTTTTAAAATATATTGAAAACTTGATGTGGATGAAATAATAATTCGATGGTATTAAGATAAGTTATTATTATCATCTAGCCATTATCACTACGATGTAAAGCAAGTTGAGCAGAATGAAATATATTTAAAAAAACTATGTATTATTGATTCTTAAATTAATACCCAATTACAATTGCAACATCTTGCTTAAATTATATTTGATTCGTCAAGAAGTCCAATTTGCTGAAAATTTCAAAAAACGATAATAAATCCAACATTACTAAAAATCTAAATTGTTTCGAAATCCTCGTGCTGCTTTCCCTTTAATTTATTTAAGAAAATGGTTCTACTTATCTTTTGATGCTTAATATACCTTTTTTTTTCTTTTTTAATTTTCCTTTGATGGATTTAAGTTTATATACGGAATAAAGCTACATTAGAATTATTATTGCATCAGAATAAATAATAAATCATCTGGTAACGGCAATGACCTCTCTAACCATGTATTTCTCTTTCTTCAACTACTTCAACGCCTGGACACTTGTAGACTAAATCAGTTACGCCGCCTTTTATTTTCTCTTCACATTTGTTTTTAAATTTTATTAAAGAAAACTTGATACGGATGAAATAATAATTCGATAGTATTAAGGTAAATTATTATTATGGTTTTTTTTATCAATATTATTATGATGATCCAGCCATTATTATTATTATTGGTAGGTGGGTATGTGATGGTTGATAGGTGTATAAAAATTAAATATAATAATATAATTAAATAAAATTATGAATAATTAATATATTTTTTTAAAAAGGAAAACTCTGTATTATTGAGTCTTTCTTAAATTGATAACCAATGAAAATATCTTTCCCAAATTACTTTTGATCCTTCCAGTTGTCGAATTTGCTGAAATTTTGAAAACGACAATGAATCCTACATCACTAAAAATCTGAATTGTTTAGAAATACTCGTCCTGCTTTTTCGTTCGGCCTATTTAATAGAATGGTTTCTACTCGTTTTCTATCCTGTTCATCGTAACCCTTCTTGGAATACACGAAGACGGGACCAAAAACCCGTTGAAATAATCGAGACCCTGCCGTAATTTCACTTCTGTAGGAAGCACCGACAGCTACTTCAGAGAAAACTGAACCCCGACACAACACAACAACTACAATTGTTTCATCATTGTATGTTGTTGTAGAAGTGTCGGGTCAGGTTCTCTCTCTCTCTCTCTCCCTCTCTCTCGGGTTTGCTTTCACTCTCTACAAGCAAGGCAATTTTTCCTCTCTTTGAAACGCTTCGAAAATCAAAAGCCTTTTTTCGTTGCACGTGAAATTCCCACATACCCCTCTCTTAAAATCCCCAATTTCACTCACCTTGCTCTCTCTTTTTATTAGTCTTCCCAATTCACTTCCAATTCAAAAACTGAAACTTTGTTGGAGGTGAGTGGTAAGGAAACCATGGCAAAAGTGCAGAAACTGAGGTGCTCTGTGAAAAACTACGACTGGGGTTGTAGAGGGGAAGAGAGCTTTGTTGCAAAACTGTATGCAGCCAATTCTGGGTCTGAAGAGATTGAAACTGATAAGCGCTATGCTGAATTTTGGATGGGGACACATAAGTCCGGTCCTTCTTATGTGCTTCAATCCAATTCTGAAAATGGGGTCACTTTGAACTCTTGGATTTTAGACAATCCTGATGTTCTTGGTAAAAGGGCTTTGCATAAGTGGGGTTCTGATCTTCCTTTTCTGTTCAAGGTACAGTTTCAGCTTTCTTCTTTTGGGTTTTAGGTTGTATTTTGTTGTTTGGTAAAAAGATTTCGTATTTTGTTTATGCGATCTATGTTTTATTGTTTAGTTCATGGCTGGCTGGTTCATTTGTAGTTGAATTTATGGCGACATGATTTTTCATTTCGTATTTCAGCACATGTTTACTGTATATGCAATTTTTACCTCTAAATTGTATAGTTTTTACTCTATCATAAATTATATCAACCTTCAGTGGTGCTATTTTGTTTCAATTTCGGGTTTTTGGAATATGTAAATGCTGAACTTGTTGTAACATTCCTTATTTGGTTTAATGTCCAGGTACTTTCTGTCGCGAAAGCCTTGTCCATACAGGCACACCCGGATAGTGAATTGGCAAAAGTTTTGCACAAAGAGAATCCTGATGTTTACAAGGACGATAGGCACAAGCCCGAGATGGCTTTGGCAATAACAAAGTTTGAAGCTCTTTGTGGATTTGTTAGCATTGAGGTATATATCACTTAGGATTTTGACTTAATTCACTGTTTGAATGGGACGATTTATCAGGTGCTAAATTAGCCAATATGGTGGGTAGAAGAATATTCGTAATAATCTCATCCTACCTGAGAATGTCATACCTCTAAATGACCTCGTAATATATGCTACTTTTGGCATAGCTTAATAAAAATCTTTGGTTAAGTTTAAAATCTTTTCATTATTTCGATAGGCGTAGTCCCCTGGTTATGTCAGCTTCTGAAATTCTTCAACGTTTTTCTTGTGTTGTTGATAATGGGGGAAGAAAGGGATGAACCTTTGCATTATCCTTTCTAAAAGTTGGTTGTTGGCACTGTCTGAAGGATCTGATGTAAATGATTATATCCAGGAAGTATTTCTGAATATCTATAACTGTTTCCTTATTTGGAATAGGATAGGCTATATTTAGACAAGCTTGCTTTTCTGATTTCTTTTTCTTAAGGGATATTACTGATGGGGGAATATTAGCCATGTATTTTTTTAGTTAATACGATGTTTCATTGCCTAATGCCTTACCTGTATTTCATCTGTATTTTCACTAAAATGCCTTAATTCGTCTTTTTCTTAATCTCATTAAGAGACTGGAACAAATATCATATCTGATCTTGCAGGTTTAACGTGAAAAATTGCTCACTTTTGCATAGATTTTTCTAGTATCTCTTTGATTTTAAGCAGCATCTTGTTCACTTTGAGCTGCTTTGTGGATTTAGAAATTGAAGCATCCTTATATTGCAATTTGATGTGAGGTTTTCAGGATAAAAGTTACTCAGTTATCCTAATTATGACCTTGTTTTCCATGATGCAACGGTCATGGACAGCAAATATAGGATTGATCATCATATGGTCATTCCTCCTGTATTTATATATGGTGATGGGGGTCCTTATGATCTTGTCTAGTCAGGAAAACAAGTTTGTAGACCTTTCTTCCCCCTGCATTTGCTTGCTGGATATTTTTCTCCCCCTAGAAATCCAAGGTTTTACCAATACAACCATTGAGAAGCTTCTGATATTGTTGATCTGATGTTGTTTTTTCAGAGGATTATTAGATGTTGGCATTTAGTTAGGTCTCTAATGCAGTAGTTAAACAAAAATGCCTGTTCAAAGTTATTGATATTATTTATTTATTTTTCGTTTTACGACATAAGAGTTACATTGAATGCCTGTAGAAATCATTTTTCTTCTAGTGAAACCGCCTTTCCTGGTCAAAAAATTTTGCAAAATACAGGATATCTGAGGCATAGATAATTCTCTAGGGTAATGCTGACTTTTTACTTTTCCAGGAACTTAAATATGTGCTGTGCAATGTTCCTGAGGTTGTTGAATTGGTTGGCCATGCAGAGGCAGAGCAGTATATAAGTTTGAGTGTGGAAGATGATAAAGAGAAGGTTAAGCCACTTCTGCAGTCAATTTTCACCCATCTCATATCAGCTAGCAAAGAGATGGTTACAGAGGCAATTTCCAAGTTGATAACTCGCCTGAATTTGGAAAGCCAGGCAAGAACTTCTCTTTTTTTGTAATATTTTTTAAGGATGATATTACTTTGAGTTATAAAACTGGTGTTTATTCTCATGTCTTGGTGTTATATTTTTCTTTTCACCGTCAATAATGGTTTAGTTTAAAAGAACTGGAATGCACTATAGTTGTAGAACACTTTCATCTCTTCTGTAGAGAAGGGGGAAAAAGGCTTTCCCTTTCCTACGTTTTTGAGTGATTCCAGTAGTGTAGAGTGAGAATCCTGAAACTTTTGCATCGCATTTTGAGTGGAAGTCATCTAAATTAAGGCTATTTTCAGCTAAAATTCGTTGCTTTTGCATACTATATTTTTATTTTGTATAACTTCTGTTCTAATAACCTATTAGCTTCAGGAAGATTGGAGTGTTCTTTCATAGAAAACAGAAGTTACTCTGATATTTCAAGATGTTTCCAAGGACCATTAAATTTCATTTCGTTCCTGTCAATGACTGAATTATCTGTGGATGCAGTGACTAAATTTGCTTATTTGTTTCTTGGAGGAAGATAATATTTTTGCTCATCATTGTTACGTACGACAGCCACTATTATAAATAGTCTTATAATTTGGAGAGAGTGATTGTAGAGTGTTCTGGATTACGAAAGCTGACGAAGCCTTTATGGCAGTGATGACAACCGTTTAAGAAGATTCTTTTGGCATGTTGTATCACTCCGCAAGGAAGAAAGGATTGCTTGGTCTCTCTTAGTTAGGCAATTAATTAGTTTAGTGGGCCCAAAAAAAAAAAGAAAAAGAAAAAGAAATAGATTGAATATTGTGGTTATAGACTTTTTGTGATTTTTCTATTGTGTCTGCATTTGTCAAAAATTGCGTTGGTTTTTTCCAAGGTGGCAAACGTGCATATAGGCTCTTAATTGATAAAAATACCTTTCCATTTTTTCACTTTCCAATGCCAACGTGTAAAGTTGTATATTTTAGAAGCTGTGTTCTCCCTTCCTTCCTTCACCATGACAATGAAAACCTTTCTTAGAGGGCCTAGCCTTTCAACCTTCTAAGCCATTCAAATGCCTATCTCATTCTATGCTCAAGCTTCTTGCTCTGGAGCTGCTTTTGTTCCTGTTCCATCCTCTTCTTTGCTCTTTAACCCATTTCAGGAGCTTGGAGAAGGTGTTAGTGGTTTTCCTGGCATTTTACTTAGGTGAAAGAGTCCTGTGATGTCACTTTTTTGTGTGGAAGAACGTGGGTGCTGATAAAGCTGATAGCTCAAAAGGTTTTTTTGGTTTCCAGGGCCAACACGAGAATAAATATACTCAACCAATCCCTTCTACTAGTGAATGAACCATTCAAGCTAGTCAAAATAGTTGAATGTGTTGAAGCTAGTGCAAGCTCCTTCAAACCTCCCCCTATCTTCCTGCCAAGACCGAAACCAGAAACTGCCATCTCCAATGTTTGCCCATGCAGGTTCAGGAGATTTGCACCCCAAGTCAAAAATTGATTATTTCTTTATTACTATCTACCCATTGAGGTAAATGGTAAGAAAGGGGCAAACCTCCCTAAAGTAATGTCCTTAGTGGAGAGAAAATTCGGAAAAACACCCTTGTTTCATATATCATGGTAAAAAGTTCCCTTTCTTACAAATAGGATTGCCCAAAGTTTGGCCTGTGATAGATTAGTTGAAGTACTAAGCAATGTAAATGGATTTTTCTTCTTCAACTTTGTTGATGAAGATTTCTTGTTAAGAATAGTGAGAGAAGCATGGTTTTTGCTCATCATACCTAGTTTTGGACAGATGGTGTTTTGGAATGTAGCTAGCAAAGATTCACCCTTCAAAATTGTCAATATGGATCAAACAATGGGAATTCCCTAGGAATTTCTACACAGGGTGGGTATTAGCTGTGTGACTAGGCTTTTGGTAAGCCCCTTCAAGCCAATGTGGTTAGGGCTACTAATGAGTGACATCATGAGTCAACTAATACGATTTTATGAGTTTGAAATTTAGTTAAAATGGATACAAAATCAATTTGGTATAGACTCTTGATGAAATTATGACTTTAGGTGTATTATTCTGTAAGTTTATGATTCTATTGTTTTTACATGAAGCAAGTTTGATAACCGTGATTAGTGTGTTAAGTAGGTAAAGACCTATGTTGAAATGGACTTGAAAGAGGATTTCTTGAGATGGAATCTATATGGATGGATTATAAGTGAATGTTTTTGTGAAGTATGAACTGATTCTCTCATATGGTACTTTATGTATAGTGTTTGGGTATACCCTAGATTCTTATATCGATGATATCCTTGTCCAAGAGGAGAAAAGGTGGAGGAGGAAGCTAGAAAAACTGGGAAAAAGTTGGTGCAGCTAAAGGTAAAGACATGATAATGAAAACTTCATATTTGATGGCCAACCCCCTTGCTAAAGGGGAAGGGAAAAGGAAGTATCACATTGATGAAGCCAATGATTTAGTTTCCTAGCCAGCTTGTGTTGAACTTGAAGTTTTAGAACAGGGTTCTCAAGAGGTGAATTTTTCATGGGAAGAAGGCCAAATTTCTTGTGTTGATGGAAGTGATGATTGCATGGTTTCAGTATGATTCATCGTTTTGGGTAATATGGGGATGCTATCTCAAATACTGCATCCTTTGTACCAAAAATTCAGCTTTTTAGTCCTCTTGAAGGTTCTCAAGAAGGGGTATGAGGCCTCATGGATTATAGTAAAAGAGAAGAAGATAAAGGAGGAGAAAGAGGCAGTTAATCAAAAGGCTAGTGGAAGTGGTTAGTGAAGCTGGGGTTGGTTTTCTATTCGTTGTACATCTTATGTTAGCTAGTAATTTGAGGGTGTTGAATGACCTCATAAAAGCTGAAAAAAATTCGTGACTTTGTGTGAGGATTTCCTTTTGGGACGCTGTTAAACAAGACATCCCAGCATCCTCAACTCTTTGAGTGGTGATAGCCTTGTGTGGAGAACCAATCCTAATAAACCCCTTTCTATTAAAGAATCTTATAAACTCATGTGAAATAGGTTCAAAAGTGCCTTGGATATCGTTTACTTGGCACAATGAGGGTATTCCTAGGTGGATTTTCTTAGTTTGGTTGGCTGTCCAACATAACCTCTATGCACTTGATAAGCTGTCTTTTAGAATGTGGTTTATGCAATCCTTGTTAGTATTATAGTGTTAGTAAATAGAGTAAGGGGAGTGGCATATTTGTAAATGAGGGGAAGTGGAGTATTATTATAAACAGGAGTTGTGAGTTAGAATAGAAAGACAGATATTTAGTTTAAAACTTGGGAGTTAGTTAGTATAAGCAATTGTGCTCATGAGTGAGTCTTGTACTCGTGTGTGAGCTTTAGCTCATGGTTTTCAACTTGTGAGAGATAGGGTTCTTGTAATCAATTTTCACTAGAAAATATCAATAAAAATCTATAGTTTTTTGTTGTTAATTTTTTAGTTCGTGTCAGTGGTGGATCCGAAAATTTGTTTCTTTTGTCAAAATGTTGATGAAACACATGATTCTCTCTTTTAAAGTGTGAGTTTATGAGGGATATTTGGAGTATGATAGGAAAATGTCTTAATTGGGTGGTATCCGCTCTTGATAGACCTAAAGATTTCTCATCTTTCTTTCAAAATCCATAGTCTGGTTTTGATTCAGTGATTAGAAGGGCTTTGGCAGCCGTGATCTACTATATTTGGCAAGAAAGGAACTCTTTATGCCTGGCTCTACAAGAAGCATTGGCAGGAGTAACTAGGAAAATCCTTGATTCTATAAGGCCTTTAGATTTCAGATTTTTGAAGATGTAATTTGGCTTTTGCTTTGAGTTTTGCCCTTTTTTGGTGTCCGTCACCTTAGGACACATGTTTCTTGGTTTACTTTTGCCATTTCCAGTTTCTTCTATTAGTTTCTACTGCAAATACCAACACTTTGGGCTTCATTATTCATATAGTCCACTGTTCTGTTTTTCTTTGCTGGGCTATACTCTGTAAATCGTTATTTATCACTCACCACCTGGGAAAAAAAAAAAAGGGTTTGCCTTTTCTAGCTGCATCTTTTAGCCTTTAGAGATAATCAAAGACAACAGGTCAGTTGAAACTGAAATGCACTATGGCGATTAACCCAAGTTCTTTTCAGAAAATGGCATGATTTCTCAGTTATGCATGAGCCATGTTTAAGTCTGATGGGTTAGCGGAGGGTTCTCATTTGGTTGCACCAAGTAAAAAGAAGGATCAGTTCCCTTGAAAAGTGACTATGTTCCTTTGAGGTTTAAGGGAAACTTAATTATAATGCATCATATGGGTTGTCCATTGATTGAGAGCCTGCTGTCTGAGGAACTACTGCCACATTCTTGAATTCTTCACCTGACCACCTGGCTATTGATTCATCTCACATTCCCTGTTTCAGACCACTAGTCTATAGATTATGTAATTTTTCAATTGTCTGCTCATCTACAGATTTTCCTTATAATCCCTATATGCCATGATGTAAAATTATCAATTAAATGACAGGATTATACCTGGTTTTTAATGGGGTTTTGACTTTATGGTCACATGCTCAGCTCAGCACTGTCTAATGTGCTCTCTTGGGTTATTGGCCAGTAACACCAGAATGGACTGCTGGTGAGACCAAAGGTTGTATGCAGTATGCCAACAGTTCATTTTCTTTTTCTTGTTTGCAAGGTTGATGTTTCACTAACATCTAGAATATCTTCCGATTGGATTCCCCCACCCCCCTCCTCTTTCTCCTTTCTCAGCTAGTACTGTTTCTTATCTCTCTTTTTTTTTTTTGTGAATTTCAGGAGAGGGAACTAACAGACAAGGAGCAGCTGGTGTTAAGGTTGGAAAAGCAGTATCCAGGTGATGTTGGGGTTATTTCAGCTTTCTTTTTGAATTATGTGAGACTTAACCCTGGTGAAGGTCTTTATCTGGGGTCAAATGAACCCCATGCATATATATCCGGAGAGTGTACGGAGTGCATGGCTACATCTGACAGTGTTGTGAGAGCAGGCCTTACACCCAAATACCGCGATGTCAAAACCCTCTGTTCAATGCTTACTTACAAGCAGGTGATTGCTTTTTTGAGATTTAATTTTTATGTTATTTGCTTATCAGCACTTAAGTTGAAATAAAAACGTGGTTTCAATTTGGTCATGCTTCTTGTTCTGGTTTGTGAGTTTTTGCATATGTTTTTGCGGTCAAACAGGATATAGACTTCATATATTATTTCTCCATTTAGCCTTAAGTGTAACTTTTACCTCCTTGTGACAATGACCGACTGCTCGATAAAAAATTGCTTTTTGCATCTGAAACTATAGGGAGCAATAAGGGATTTGGCTAAAAAGTTGCATCTACTCTCTCTTTTTGTTAATACTGCAACAATTTATACATTCTTTTAGTTGGTAAAAGCACGAACCATTAGATTTTGTGTCCAATTAATCAAATTTGAGCAAAGTTTGTGTTAAAGTCATTTCAAAAGAGCATGTGTCCTTTACCAGATTTGATGATAGTTTAAAGTTTTGAGTATAGAACTGGCTTCCGTCCTGTCATGCGTCCTAAGTCACTTAATTTGGATGTCATATTAACTGGTTGTGATTATTTGGATTGAAGAAAATGAAGAAATCGTTGCCTTGCCTCATTGACAATGAGGGCATTAAGCATAATTTTTTGACAAATTTGAGGGGACATATCTTTTTATAGGTGAATGTATTACTCATGTAAGTCAAGTTAAATACTATTTTATGCAAATTCATTGCTGCAAAATTTTATTTGACGAGTTTTGATTATTATTACCTTTTTGAAGTCTATATATGGGTGTTTTGTTCATCTTGGTCATGTCATGGCACTCATATAGCATTTATTGTATTTGTTCCTTCAGGGTTTTCCTGATGTCCTAAAGGGGGTCTCGTTAACACCACATATAAAAAGGTACCTTCCCCCATTTCATGAATTCGGGATTGATTGCTGCATACTACCACAGGGTGCATCGACGGTCTTCCCTGCATCTTTGGGTCCTTCCATTTTCCTGGTTGCAGTGGGTGGGGGAACAATGTCTTTTGGATCATCTGCAGGGGAAAAAGTTACGGGAGGAGATGTTTTCTTTGTTCCTGCCGACACTGAAGTTAGTGTAACGGCCGCAGCTGAGCTGCACGTATACAGAGCCGGGGCAAACGAGGAGTATCTAAGCACCTTGAGTGAGGATTAGTGTAACGGCCACAGCTGAGCTCTGCTTATATACAGAGCCGGGGTGAACGAGGAGTATCTAAGCTCCTTGAATGAGAATTCACCATAGACTCTCGATCCGTGCCACAACTGAACAATTAGCGGTTTTTGCCGTCAGAGTGATTCCATGCTATCCACTCGCCTGTTGTTGTATTTTACATAAACTGTTGTCATCAGTTCCTGCATCCACATGCATGTTTAGTGAAATGTAGTCAATATCGCAGCAGGATTTGCTTTGCTGCACGATCGTCACATAGGCTGTTTCTCCGCATCTATAATTCTGCGGAATATAGGTTGTTGGGATGTTGTCCTTTTAGATAGTATCTCCTAAGTTTGTTTGTCCAGGGAGCTATTGTTCCCATAGTAATTTGTATCAGCTAGTCAGCATGAGAAGTTCACCATTGACCTGACCCCAGTTGTCTGGAGTTAGATGGAAATTGCATCTATATGTTATATTGTGGATTTTTTTTTCCTTAACATGGTGTGTCTTGTGATTCTTTTTTAACTATCTTCTTTTCAAGTTGCAATTTGCCCTGCAGTCTTAAATTTTATATTCACTACATAATGAAAGTATTGCAATTAGATATCAGCATCTTTTTCTGTTGTACCAACTACCACCTGTATCGTTTCTCTTCAAATACTGAGATGCTTACAGAGACGATTGGCATCAAGTGGAACATAAAAGGTAGGTCAAGGTTTAGATAGTGAAGAATACAACGATTGCTTTAATATAACGTAGGCTTACCTTCCAAAGTTGTGCAGTACTTGTACACACTTAAGTACAAGGAAAACATTTAGTGTTAAATATGTATTATAATCCTTATTACAACCTCTTTGGCACTAATTGTATTGGTTAGGTATGAGTTCTCTCTCTTCTTGACTCATGAAATATTTCCTCCCTAATACGGTTTAGTTTAGTCACTTGTTTAAACGTCTGCACCATTTAAGATCTTGAATGATGATGAAGTTAGAAGCAAGTGATTAGATGTGAAAAAGATTATTTTAATCTAACATTTAGGAGTATTACGATAAGATTATAGAGGTGATTGTAAAATTTTGTATTTTGATGAGAGTATTAACGTTACGAAAATGGCAACAGTTCAGAAATTTTAGTAGTGGCTTTATTGTTCCCCTTTGAAATTATTTCATGTAAGGGTAGTATTATGATGTTTATTTTTAGCATATTTACATGCAGTATTCTATATCTGTGCTTTCTCCTCCTAAATTATGAAAAAACGGTTCATTATTCAATTTTAGATAAGAGAATATCATCTAATCAATCATCAATTTGTATTTTGTTATGAGATGGAAAAAATTACCAAAACAAATGATAATAGATTTGATGGGTGTAAAGATCGTGAATTAAACCATTAGAATTCTTACTTCAAGGACTTAATACTAAATCGGCCCTAGATGGACTGGGGACGATTTGATACTTTTGATCCCCCTAGTTGGCGAGTTCTTGACGGGTTGGGTCGGGCTTGATATGCCTCGGGAATCTAAATACGGAAGGATATCACCCTGAAAACTAGGAAAGATAGGCCTTTCTAACTATCGAAGGAAATGTGATGGGTTTTGGTACTCGTGAGCTGCTTAATACATATTACACATGAATGATCACACACCGACCTAATTGTTATACTATTTATTGTTCCTAACTTTTGCCGGTAGAGATTGGGCCTAAAAAAAGCTTTGGTAATTGTCTTGAATGGCTTGCAAAATAAACTGAGTAAGATAAACCATCTCAAAGAGGTCGCATTGGGCTGGGCCTAGAGAGCCCATGCCCAAAATGGCATATCCACAACATCCGACTGATGATTTGGCTGCGATATAGAGAGCGTTTTTCTAGGATTTACATGAAAAAAATGAAAATAATAAAAGGTTATATCCAAATGATGCAGAAACATTTTTCTAAAACATTTCCAAAAGGCTGAAAGTGAGAAAACAACAAAAGAATATCTCCCTACGCAAAATAGTGTCAGAGAGCACATGTTGGTTGGCAACTGCTTGCTTTTCTGGCACGCCAGCACTAAAGTTAGATCATGTTGGATATCTGCAAACTAAGTTGGGCATCCGTTGTAAATCGGAAACGGGTCCAATGATACAAGAGCATCCGCATCGCTGGTTTCTACGCACGTCCAGGGCAAAGAAACGCAGGGTGCAATTTCTTTAGCAATGAGAGTGGGTGATCTGGCGTTACTTGGCTCGTTTCGTTTCTTATCAGAGCAACGCAGGAATTTTTTTTTTTTTTTTGGAATTTTTAGTGGTCAAAATATAGTAATAGGATCCACAAAAATTATAAATAAAAAAAAATGTAAAAGAAACTTATTGAAATAACTCTGAGATAAAATGAAGAGTTACTTAAAAAAGTGAGTTTCTTAATACGATAATGTAGCACATAATAACACGTGATGCAGATGGTCTAATGGTTGAGTGGCCGAGCTGCTGGAGTTTGGTTAGGGGTCGGATGCTTCCACCTGGGATATAATCAGTGGCCCATGCCAGCTCGGAGAATGGTGCAGCTCGAATGTGTGCAATAAGGGAGCTACCAACTCGATGGGCTGATCGATCAGGATCCAACATACTAAGTTTACAAGATCACAAGTTCAGAACCGCGGGATTGGACAGGAAAGTTGATTCCTATCAAGGCCAGCCCAAGTACCATGCTCATATCTGCATCTGACATCTTTGTCCGTAGTTATGTTTCGAAAGGAAACTCCTTTTGTGTCGTATTATTACCGAACGTTCGATATAACATTACTATTTTTTTTTTTTTTTCTTTCTAATGACTTCTTCGCACTTACATAAATAACATATATAGATGAACCCAATAATAATGTATAATATTAGAAAATAGCATGTTTAAGTGTAATTCTAACAATTAAGTGGAGTCAAAGTAGATGGATATAATATATATAGATAAACCCATCCATTAAATGGGTTTGTAAAGAGATCTAAATATCGGAACTCAATAAGAACATGCCTATGAATTAATCCAAACAAATTTAGTATAAGTCATGTCAAGTTTTGCTCTAACGTATCCATATTATCAGCCCTGAATCCTAGTAATAAACCATATGAATCAGAGCAAGTTTGACCATCAGACTTTCCTAATAGTACGCACCAGTGAACGCAATTGCCAACAATTTATCTGATCATTTTTTTTGGGGGGTTAAGCCTTGAAGATGTTCACATCTACTTTTATATTCGAGAGGAAGTACGTGACCATCAAATCTCAATGATTTTATAAGCCTACACAAAAATTACCGACAAACAGGTTTCATTTCATCAATGTAAAAACATACTAAACCAAATATGAGGAATCAAAACTTTAAACAATATCCCTATTTCAAACAGCTAAAACTCTGAATCAAAATAAAGCACTCCACGGAACATGGATCTAACCACGCATAGCCTCTTCAAGCCTCTGCAATAGGATACTCAAACACTACATCTTTTCCTGTAAGCTTCCTGTAAACTCCAGAGATCGACTCTAGCTTGTATTCGGTGTTGTTGCGCTCCTTCGGATCTAAGAAAATCTGGAAATTGAAGAATCCAAAACAGTTAACAACGATTCTGCCCCTGCATTTAGACCAGAAAAGTATCTTTCATGATTGCATCTTTGACGATAAGTTATATAATTACCTTCATTATTTTGGACCCATCATGGCGATATCTGACACGTTTTCCAACAATTTCAGCAGGGTATGCCACATCCTCAAGCATATTATCGTGGACACTTGTTAAAGTGCGAGAGCGGGGCCTCTGCACTGCAGACCCCTTCTTAGGAGGCCTTAGTATTCTTCTAGTGGCAAGAAGGACAACGTCCTGTGCAAAGAAATGAAGCATACCCATAAAAACCTTAAGCATTGAAAGGTATCACAAACTCTATTTCAATGCTGGAAGTTATCCATATATGAAAAGTTGGACAAAAATGGGTGGAGAATAGTGAATACCCATCAGATATGAAGAGAACGTTTCTATTTGACTCCACCTCATGGGGTTAGAATTCAAAACAAAAGATCCTAAGAATTTTGGCATGAGAATTCAGCCCATATACGGCTTCTATTCCTTTTAACCAGTCAATTCAAATATAGAATGACGGGTAGAGGATATAAATCAAAAGGGATATATTTTGGGTGTATGAAAAGAAAAGAAACACTTGGAAAAAGAGAAAGCATTCCACACTACCTTCCCACTGAATTTTTTCTCTAGCTCTCTCACAAGACGGAGGTGAATCTTGCGAAAAGCCTTTCTCAATCTGTATGGAACAAATATAACCACAGCCTTTTTCCCACCAGCAACATCCATTTGGCTGGAAGAAAGACAGAAGAGATATCAATGACATTATATGGAAAGAAACACAATAATATGAGAAGTGACAAAAGAAACACATAAATAAAGAGGTGTGCTCAATGTAGCAACCATACACGGCTGAATTGATGAAAAGGTCTTTCAAATCACTTTTCAACTCCTGATTGGTATTCTCCAAGTCAAACAATGCCTGCAGCATCACCAAACCCCAGGATATTTACAAATTCTGCTATGTCAGAGATAGCAAAGCTAAAATTCAGAACTAGTAATTCAGACGGACCTGAGCAACTGTCTCCTCAAATTCGGAGGGCTCAACATCATTGTCCTTGTGGATTTTCTTCCTCGAAGTGAACATCTTGACAGATCTGCTGGATTCAATCAGAGATTAAAACACACTGATTACAACGAGTTGCTTTCAACAATCAAAAGGATGAAGCGGTAAGGCTTCTTATTAAACAGAATGTGCATATTATGAATTAACAATTCATTCTGCCTTGGAACAACTGTATTTCATGAGATGAGCTATAGGTGTGTTTGTTCGTGAAAAAATATCCCCAAATACTTGTTCTCATTTGTTAAACTTTTAAAAATGTCAGATACAATTGCAAGGATTGTTGTCACTACTGAACTTTACCAACAAGAAGTTATGAGAGGATGTGGTAACAATCACCCTCTAAAGTCCTAATTAAGAAACAGAAAACATTAATGAAAAATTATTTCCTCTTATTAGAAATGACAAACAATATCCTTTTCCATTAAACATTTCCCGTTGCAATCCACCAACATTGCGCTTAAAATCACTGCTTGACACAGCCTCCTACGATAATTTTAGTAACATTTATAGTTTGTAAAGTTATAATCTCCACAAGAAAAATCTTGAAACGAGTCTGGAGAACGTTATTTGCAAAAATAACACACACTAACTAAAACTTTCTTCATCGAACGATTTTATCCCTCATTCCCCAGGTAAATATCATTATGCCTAGATACTAAATTTGATCAGAATTAAGGTTCTCCGAAAGGTAACAAGAATCAGAAAGACATCCATTGTCAATTGTTATGTGCCAACCAATGACACCTAAACTACAACATAAAGCGAATTTTCTTGAACACATCAACTATACACAATGAAGGTTTAAAATACAGGCGTTGGTAAAACTTCTAGATATAATAACTATACATCGATTCAATAGCTATACTATAAATTACAATACCGATAAACCAATAAAGTGTACGAATAGCCTACGATATACAAACATTAAAGACAAATTGACGATGATTTTTCTATAGTACCTCCAAACATTTCTTCTCTTTGATGTCTCATAACTCCTTTTAGCTTATCCAAATCAATTTTAAACAAGATAAATATACTAAATTCAAGTCCACATAAACCTAACGCAAACAATTCAAAACTCGAACAACTTGTGCATATAAATCATGAAAAAAATGTAAATACTTCAAAAGAATTACATTATTCAATTTAATTAACTTTCTAATCGTAATTTGGATAAGGTTGAGCATCGCACCTTTGTGAGACTGAGTAGAGAGAGATCTGTCCTGGAGAAAAATCGCTCGTTCGTTCGTTCGAGGCGACGGAGGAAGAAGAGAGTGTAAGAATACTACAGGTTTATAAGGAGGAAGCCCTAGTAATGGACGGTTCAGATCGCACTTCTACTCACCTTCTTTAAACCCTAATAAACACCTCCAGGTCTCTTACTATTCTTTTTTAGTGTATAGGTAAAGTTTAATATACAATAATTATAAATATAGTCAAGACATTATGGTTATACGTACTCGGTTAAATTATATGAAAAATGAAAATCCATTTTTAGTTTTCACATATGGATGTATAATCATTTCATGAATATTGAAGTATACAACTACTATTAAAAAAATAATAGATATATCCCATTGAATTGATGCATGTATAACATAGTCTTATTTATTTATTTATTTTGTAAAAATACACATTTTGTCCCCAACGTCGTGTTATTATTTTATTTGACTTCTCAACTTATTTTTCTTTTTATTTGAGTCTTGATCTTTTTAATTTTTATAAAAATATAATATCCATCAACTCGTTGAATTTCCCATTCATGGTAGCATGTATCAACTTCTGATTGCTGTTAGAGCGGCTAACCAAGATAGCTAATAACTTTTTCCAACTCTTTTTTTTTTTTTTCTTTCTAACTTCTCATATATTTAAAATTTTATTATATTATACAATTAAATATAAAGTATTATAATGCATTGAATATCATTGTTTTATTAAATAAAAAATATGGTGGACCAATCAAAAACTAATACATTTTAAAGATTTTTAACATTGTTGAGGAAAGCATTATTTTTATAAAAGTAAAAATACATTGATAACCGACAGAAAAATAGGTTAAAGATTTAAATAGAAAATAGTTAATTGTTAAATACTAAATGTATGCTTTTTCTCATGTTTTTTAAAGTAAAGAAAGAAATCATGCATTAGTTATATAAAAAGTTATACTAATTTATTTACACTTTCATATCCTATATAAATAAAATTATTATAATTATTTTATATATTAATTTATTTAGAAGTGTAGATATAAGGATTTGTTACATTAGTATCACATATTTGTAGCATGAATTACATGATTTATGTGATGAAAGACCAGTAATGCAATTTAAGATGACACTTCAAATAGGATTGGTTAGTATGGCTCTTAATTGAATAAACTTAGACACTTCAACTTCATAGTTATTGATCTTTAGAAAAAGAGTACCTTTAAGTGAAAGAAGCTTCATTCTTCTAATTTTAGGTCCATTTTTCAACTGATAACATTGCCTCTTAAGGCTATTTTTATCCCATAGAAATTCTAACGGTTTCTTATACAGCTGTGTCAATTTTTTAAGATATTTTCGTTTTTAGAAAACCCTATAATTTATCCCATGGAAACTCCAAAATTTTTTATATATTAATTATGATAAATATTATGTATGTTGAAGAGTAAAAAAAAAAAATAACAGAAAAACAAGCACTTGCGATGTTGCTCTCGTAAGAAATGTTGCTTGGCTAAGTCACGCGCGTTAACGCCGAAGGAACTTGAAATCGGTTGCTCAGCATTGAAACATGCGCTAAGTCACGCGCGTTAACCATGCTCTTATAGAAGAGCCACGTATTATTTATAAGGTTTGAGAATTACTAACCACAATTGGATCATCCAATGATTGTAAGATAAGATTAATAAGGTTTTTTTTCGAGTTCTTTGGTTTCTTGAAGAGATCTATGAAGCCCGATAGACTTTGAATGTACCTAATAATTATATGAACTCATTGAGAATATTCAAATATTAGAGGGTCAATTTTAATTTAATATGTCTCAAATTACTCTATTTAAAACTTTTTAAATCATTCCAAAATATAAGTCAAATTATTTGGATTTTATCACTATCTAAATAATTAGTCTAAATTTTCACTGTTTTTAGTATATTTAATTTAAGTATTTTGATATTTTATATTTAAATAGTTTCGTTGGCCAAAAAATTGACACAAAGCTACAACAAAGAGAAAGAAAAAGAAACATTAAAGAGCCTAAAATTTTCTATTTTCATATTATTCGATAAATTTAAAACAGTAGGTGTAAGACAACTTAGAACCTATACTTTATATATCTTACAATACAAGTTTCAAAATAAGTATAAGGTATAAAGATGCTGTACTTATATTCTATATTATAAGAGCAAGTTTTGAAAAATTAATATTTAGAACCTATTTTATAATCATCAATACCTAATTAGAATTTACTTGGTTTAGTAAGGTACAAATTGATACCATATATGATAGGATTATCTGCTCATCTTTACTAAAGATAGTGTAAATGGAAAAACCCAAGTTGCCAATTCCTCTCAAACTATCTTATAGAAGTGAATCTTGTTCTGTACCGATAAAATGTTACATAAGGTAATACACTAAAATGAATAGGGGGCATTAGGGTGAAGTAACACTAGTACAAAGAATAAAGAGATTATTTTACCTTTATATATTAAAGTTATGTTAACATACAATTATATAATCATGATTGATCTTAATGTACTAGAGTCAGCATAAGATTAGTACAATATTCGAGAAATATATGGGTAGATAAGTTCTTAATGGAGTTATCTATATGTTGATGGATGTAGGAATGACGAATGAGGTGGGATAAATGTGTCATATTTGATACCTAAAATTTTATCTCATTTTTTGCAATTAACTATATAAGCTTTACCTAGTTTTGTAATTAATTGCGAGTCAAAAGACTATAAATGACGTCGAAAAGTCTGTAGGTAATAAATGGGTTTCCATAGATAAAAAGGTCAAGTGCACTTGTTTGGTGGTGTATGGGTTGCTTTGCTCAAGTTGCTAGTTATCTTCTTTGTTGCTCGATTAGCAATTAAATCGATGCAAAGGAGACCGTCTTTGGTAAGGGTGAAAATAGTAGAAATTTATGAAAATGGAAGGAAACTAATGAAAATTCTATGTTTAGATATTTTAAATGAAAGTGGAAAATATTGATGTCACGCATCTAGAGTAATATAACCAAAATAGTCATACCGTGTATGCTAACTTATGACAAAAATTAGCCGCTTAACTATTATCATAAACTCTGTATACAATTGGCATATACGACTAAACTATTCTAAAGTATCTTTAGTTTAGTAACTATAGTAAAGTAAAGAGGTTTTATTAATTAATTAATTTAAAATATATATTTATAAGGAGTTGTACACATAAAGCTTCTAAAAAGACTTCGAATCTTTAATTACAATTGATCTTATAAATCAAATTAAGTCATTTAGGAGGCTCAGCTAACTCTAAAAGAAAAAGACAAAAAGAAAGATCTAATTCCATTTATTTCTTACTCTAAACCCTTTTGCCTATCTTCTTTATGCTTGACAATGTTTTCATTTTGATAAATATTTGCTAGAACATGCATAAAAAGTCTATGGGTATGAATAGCCATTGCTTAACAAGGGGATGAAGATAAAGATATATATAACACAATAAAGAAAGCAAGGTTGTCAATCAATGTAATTAGATACAATGCAGCAAAACATATGCTATCTATACGATGTTGGTTGGGTTGTCATGAAGCTAGAAAAATTATGCTCATTTTAGTATGGGTTGAGGAATTTTTTAGCACAATGCAATAGCTCCTTACCAAACCTAAGTTTATGCAATAAAGACTTATTTATATTAAGACCTACTTCACATAAGCATTCAACCTCATTAGGACTTTCACTCTTGTCACTTAATTCAGCCTTGAAGGTAGGGAAATAACAATTTACTCTATCTCTTTAAAGGATTGGTATTTGGCTAGAATATTTGAATCGTTCTCTTACTGGGTAGCAATGTATGTTAGTTAGGTTTTACGTCCAAGTTTAGCTTAATCAATTTTACAGGTGACCAGCTAGTTGCAAATGATCCAATCAAAAAGTAAAGTACAACAAAGTCGTTACAACATGTAGCTTAACTACTAAACAACATAGCAAAAACCAAAGATATAAATCACAAGTGCACATCTTACTACTTACACCTATATGCAAGTATATACCTTAGTCTCCAAGTACATTTATATAGTACTATGAAATTCAATAAAACAATGATCTCACTAACCTGATATTAGCATTGCTCAGACTATTCTGGGGCATTGGTCTTAATGTAATCAATAGAACTTATATTTGAATTTATACCTTAGTTTCCATGCGAGTTATAGTAATATCATTGATTAGATTGTTATACTTCATATTGAGTTTATTAGTTCATTACTAATATATATATATAACTTAAGTGTTTATTACGTTAATAATTAGATGTTATTATTCCACATAAATCCATTGTATCTCTTTCTTAGTGTTACTGATCTATATAAGTTTACAATATCTTCCACTTCCTTCTACTTTATCCTTTGTTCGAGTTTCTTATGAAGAGACCTTCTACATTTCCCTCTAAGCTGGTTTAGGATAGGACTTATACCAAAAGACCTTCTGTAGTTCTTCTTGTATTAGTCCAGTTGAGATTTATGTTTAGAGGATATTCAACTTTACCATCTACTTAATTATTCTTTACCTATTAGGATAAGAAAGTTCTATATTAACTTGTACACTTGTTTGTTATCTATTACCTTTTTTTTATCTTCTACTTTTGGTTATAGTTGCTTTTTAGTTCTAAGAAGGTTTTATGTTACCTTTTTATATCTTTTTATTACCTAAGACCCTCTATAGAATTCTTTGCTTGAACTTTAATTGACTTGATCAAAATAGGATCTATATTACCTTTTATCTTTACTAATTCATTCAAAACCTTTATAATGTATTATGCTTTCACCAAAAACACATTAACTTGCAAAAACTCCACATTTCACTCATTTTTCTCCCTATTTCCAACGAGGCCAACTTGAAAACATGTCAAAATGCAATATGCATGGCTCGAATTTTAAAGATAAAGAGGTGATTATCAACAATTAATTAATTGTCTAAGATAAACACATTGAGCTAAAAATTACTGAAGATATCACCACAATTTGCAAAGAACAGAAGGTATTTACTCTCAATTACTTCTTGTCACCAAGAATTTCTTAAGAAATTTAGTCAATTTAACAACCGTAAAGAAATCAATATGCACATTGAGTTGGATTAATGTATTTTGCCTTGAAAAACCTATTTATTTACTTATTAAACCCATCACTTTTACTCTCAAAATTAAATATTGACCTTTTACATATCAACAAAATACTTGAAAAGTGTTTTGAAACGAAATTTAACCAAAGGTTACTTGAAAAATTAGTCATTTTATAAATTTTCCAAATTACCGGTTTTTTGAAAACTAAAAATTAAACAAAATTAAACGAGTTGTTATGGAAAAGCTTTTTTATACAACAATAAGCTATATAATATAGTGAGTCTACGGAAATTTTTTGAGACCCAAATTCTAATGCCATTTTCTTTTTCCAAAAATCAATTTAGAAATTTGTTTGAAAGATGCCATTCTTAAGAAATTGTTATATATCATGCAAATTTTATCAAAATAATATTTTTACGTAAAATTACACTAAAAAAATTTAGAGTTAAATTTTTCAAAGATTTTTCACCTTATTTATTATTTTAGAAAATAATTGAAAATCGAGTTAAAAATTGGATTCAATGGCGCCGCACTCCCTGTTGATCATGCAGCAAGACCACCTGGTCGGGTTCAAGGTGTTGCTTGTCCTGTCACATTGTGGTGGGCGTTTGGTCGTAAGGTCCTCGCTTGATACTAGTGCCACGCATGATCCAATTTGCGCACTGATTTTCCATAAATTTTCTTAATCTTTTTAAGAACGTAGTTGAGCTCCATTAATTCCTAAGATATGCATTCTTGTCAAAAAGAAAATAAAATAGAAAAAGCCTAAATGGGAGGCGGTCTGGGGTTATTTATAGACCAAAAAAACGTTGGTGAGATTTTTATGCATGATTATAGTTCAATTTGATATGATTTGTACTTGTTTATTGAATTGATTATAATATTATAGTTTTTTTTTATTTTTTTTAATTTATATTTAATCATATAATTTGATTTATAAATTTTTCAAATCTAAAAAAGGGTTCGATTTGATTTTATTTACGATTATAACTATTTTTGTTATAATATTAAAATTCAATAAGTACGTTCCCTTTTATTATGTTGTCGATTTCTCCGTTTGATAATTTCTCATGAAAATCATGTTTGTCCTAAATATACAGTACTTTTCCTTTCAATATACTAAAACACTGCAAAATTCTAGAATAGAATATTACAAACTTGCGATCTCTATAATCCTAATTCATATTTACCTTTCGATTCCATATATAAATAAAATTCAAACCGAGGGCAGCGACTTAAGCTTGCATAAAGTGAGTGTATGCTAAATTGTTAGGAGTTATAGACTGTATAATAAGTCGAGTTCTCTGTTCCTACTCTTTTCTTTAATATTGACCGTTGCTTCGTGTGCGATCTATTTGTTTCTACACTGAATGTAAAGTGACTAGAAAATTCTATCTACTAAATTCACTTAGAGAATGATTATAATTTGCTTAAGAGAAACTTTCGCTTTGAGGTCAAGAGGATCACTTTTCTGTGAAGTAACGATAGAGTGAGGGTAACCGTAAGTTACATTTTTCCTTATCTTCGTAATTGGGTCAGGCCGACTTTTCTTTTTATTTTTCTCTTTTTAATAAATTAATTAATTCAGTTCGATTCGAATCAATTGATTCTAATTGCTTCTTTAAACCGAGTCATAAAGCAGTTCTACTATACCAAACTGTATTTGAATCCAATCAATTATAAAAAAAAAAAAAAGAAAAATGATTTCTCAGTTTAGCTCGGTTGATTCGCAATTCGTTTCGTGATTTTTTCCTTTTCGGCCTTGCCCTAATGATCGCCACTTGTCCAAATCCCTCCTTTTTGTCTATGCCAAGTGTCCATCATACGTTACTTGGTCATAAACCATGTTCGACCTGGCCATTGCAACCTGTCACGCCTGGTTTTCTGCTTGTACATTGAATTTAGGCACATTTTGTTGGCTATTTGCTAGATTATTTACATAATTTTAAGTATATTTTATATATTTTAGGATTTTTGCTTATTTATGGTATATATTTAACATATTAAATGTATTTAGTAAATACACATCATCTTTAAATATCAATTTATGTCAAATTATTAATTTTATTATTTTAAATAATTGAACACAAGGATTTCATTATATCCTAAATCGAAATTTCAACCTTCAATAAATAACGATATATCTTGATTAACTAACATTTTATTTAATCAATTTTTTTACGGACATCATTTTGAGAAACTAATTTCATATGGTTACTTCACTTAATTTTTGTAACCATATTGTTAAGTTTGATTGATTAATGTTGCTGGGTGTCCCAATTTTAGGGGGCTTGAAAACTTGCAATCACACTTCACAGTTATTTATTTATTTAATATACATCGTCTATTTATTTTTATGTTTTTGATATTATTTTATTAACTTCATTACTTGATTAATTTATTTCTAAGATCATGTTAATTTTTGAAACTTGAGTTTTTTGGTTTCGATAAATAACGAACCATAGCGATTTTTTATACTTTTTACCTAGATGATTAATTTGTTTCCAAAATTTAAATTTTTACTGCCACTTGGACAATTTTTCATGGCCTTATAGTAAGTTTTGAGCTAAAACAGATGAAATTTCTGAACACATTAAATTTGAGTGCTATGGCCCTAATTACTAAGTTATGAGGCTAACAATCATTAGAAACAATTTCACTTTTCAGCCTGATTTGTTTTTCTTTAATTTTTCTAGGGAAACTGATAGAAATGAGTGGAAATCACGTAAAATTATAAAAACATGGCATTTCTAAATAGAAAATAAAAAATATAAAGTAAAGGATGTTTTAGTTTATCTACAATATGAGAGTAAATATTTCATTTAATTTCCTTCCATTTCCACTTTAATAACACAAACTATGTTTCCTTTCATTTTTTTTTTTTCGCTCATTTTCATTTTTCTCAAAATGTCCATACATAACGTAAAGTTACAATAACACATCTTTTGCAAGCTTGATACTTAGAAATGGACATAGAATGGAATTGCCTTTCTAGATTTGATTTCACTCTTGCGTTTGAATAAGACTTTGAAAGTTGAAATGCCATTTCCTAAATAAGTCATTCTAGTTTTGAGTAATATTTCAATTCCGGCCTTTGAGTAGAGGGACTACGATCCCATGTCATGTTAAAAAGAACAAAAAAAAAATGCATTTGTAACTATGACTTTACGTTAAAACTCAAGTTACATGTATATACATCTGTATATGTGTATTATGTATATATACATATTTGATATGCATGAGATATGTCTAAATCATTAGAAGTGATGAGCAAGTAAACCTATCATTCAAGATACTAATCTAAACCCTGCTCAATTTGATAAGTTTTGATATTAATGATCATAAGATAGGTTTTAGATACCCAATTTTCTAAAAATTACCTTTACAATGCGAGATATGGATATGATCTCTTCATACCCTTTATCCATCTTAAAACTTGTGTTATAAAGTATATAATTTATAAAGTTTAGGTTATCTTATAACTATTATTTAAAATTTATGGAATAATAAATATTAATGAATTAAAACGAACCTTATTTTTTCTTTGACCAAGAAAAGTAAAGAATATAGATAATATTATATTGATGATGAAAAGATGCTGCTTAAATCTAATACAAACCTCAAAGCTTACACTAATAATAAAAACTTAAAAGTAAGATACTTAAATTTCAAGAGGCAATTTCATTGTTAGTTTAATTGAAATTTTATCTTCTTTTCTTTTATGGATGCACCTTCATTCATTTGCTATTTAATTGTTTTGTTGATAAAGAGTACCATTTACTTTTAGGTTCCATGTAATGTTTGAAAAACAATCTTTTAGCATAGAAAAGAAAAAATATGATAAAAATTTGCTATAAGAACAATTGTGAAGTTGAAATTTATATGAAAATAAAAAAAGTTCATTCATAAGCTTAAGTTTTATAGAGTACAGTTTTCAAAGTGGTTCCAAGGTGTTACGCGTTAGGTTCCAATTCAAAAATTTTAAGAACTTATAAAGGTAAAATATGGATACGACCTCATTTCTTCTAACCTTATACTTATTCAACCTCAATGTTTGGAATAAAGGAAAGAAGAGGGAAGGAACTAAAGGATGGAAATATGAAAGATTTGATTCCTTTTCTATTGTTTAATTAGACGGAAAATTGAGATGGAATGGAATTGACATGGAAACAATTCAATGGACCTCACTAAAATGTGTTCCCTTACAAAATTGAGAGAAAAAGTTGGCCAATTAAATAATTAACTTTTATGTGTATTATGATAATTTGATGTTACGTCATTTTTTTCTTCTTATTAATAAATTAAGTTTCCTCCATTTTCTTTCCCTCTATAAATAAACAAATATAAAGGAATCAAATATCCTAATCTTTCCCCTCCTCTTAATTTTTTCCTCTTACTTTCTCTCTTACTTAATTTCTTCCCTTTTTCAAGCATAATATAAGTCTACTTATAGACTTATTAGATTTATCAATATCTCACGTTGATTTTCAATTTTATGAGCAATACGTGGTTTATCTTATCATTTTGGTTTAGGATAGGTCTTTTATCTTTTTCTTGGTTGGAATGAAAATTTATAGCCAAACTGTTATAATTTAGTAACATGAATACTTATTCTAATTAAATGAACCAAATTCAAACCCATCCTCTTAAAGTTCTGATATGTTGTGTTATCGAACCCCGATTGGCTCATACAGTCCACCCCGATTAGACCTGATCCGACCACAAGCCAATTCGATCCAATCCTAATTTAAGCTCGATTGAATCTAATTCATCCCTTCGGCCTTTAAACATCTCACATGTTTATATTAACCTTCCGAAGTTGACAACTCTAGTAATAGGTAGAGTTATAAATAAGTCAAACTACTTGAGTTCGGCTGGGTTTAGGTTCGGTTTAGCTCGGTTGGATCTTGTTAGTAAGTGAGTTGAGCTTGAGTTCAAGATAAATCTCATTTATATAAATGAGCAGAGCTCGAGCTTCAATTCAAACAATCGAGCAAGTTCATTTAGGCTTATAAATAGATTTACGAGTTTTGTACATATTATAAATATTATATATTATTAAAATTTAAAATCTAATATCTATATAATACGTATAAATATATAATATGTTATGAGATAATATATAATATATAATTTAATCTTTATTTGTTATTCGTTAATCGATTTATTTATATATTTCTTAATTTTATATAATTAAACATGTGAATTTATTCAAGATTGGCTCATTTTAAACTCAACTTAACTCGATTTCGATTAATAAATAAGTTAAGGTTGAACTTAAGATAAAGCTCGTTTATTTAAACGAATTGAACTTGAGCTTTAATTTGTGTGCTTGATAAAAAAACTTGGCTTGAACTCAAACTTGATAATTTTTGAATGAGTCAAACCTAAACCTTCAGAAACTTAGCTTAGCTCGGTTTATTTATAACCTTAGTAATGTAGGTTTTCTTTTTTTCCTAATAATATGTAACACAGTTAAAAAAATAAAATTTTACAATTAAGTGACACCTGTTGCTTACCTAATTATATGATAATATCAATTTATTACATTAATTATTATAAATCAATTAGAAGCGATATATTTGTAATAAAACACAATATATGTATATTTATCAAAAAGAAAAAAACCGGAGGTGGAGCTTGTAAAATGAATTTCCCCGCCAGTGAATTAATTGTGCCATTAGAATGTCAGTGTTCAGAACAGAAGTAGACGCGGGCAGCAGGGACCGAGAGGCACAGCCACAGCCATGGGCAGCCTGAGCAGCAGCTTGAACTTTCATGGCATTGAAATAGTGAGAGGAAAGAAGCTGCGGAAGAATCTAAGCACTTGAGGAATTGGATGACCTTGCAACTACTTCATCCCAGTTCATAATCCTACCCACCTCCGTTCTGCTATCAGGTCATGACTGATTCCTACTCGAATCCATGCCTGATGAGTTTCCTTATCGTTTTCAAAAACACTTCCTTAAACCCTTATGAAACATAAGAAAACGAACGAATTGATGTCATGCAAGCGAACAAGGAATGAAAGACACACTAGTATGGTCACTTGTCTTACTATTTAGTATCTTGTCTCAAACCCAAGGATTTTAGTTTGCACCCAAGGAAAATGGGGTTAGAATGAGCGGTTTTTTACCTCCCAAAACCATGTTTTAGGAGTTCTCTGAGGGTTTATCTTTTCGTGATCAATAGTTTTCGGAGGTCATGATGCAAATCATCCTAGTGACTCTTTCGGGGGATGAGAGACTATATGATTTCAATTTTTTCATACGGTTTAGCGTTAAGCTACACAATTTAACAACACTTAAAAAGAGAATTGGTCGTAACCAAATTCGGAATTCCCCTTCATGAAGAAAGCATTTATGAAATTTGCTGTATTGGAGCTGCAGAGTTTTGTTTTTAGAAATATCTCTGCAATAAAGTTTCAAAATATGATTGATTTGACTGCCATTTATCTTCAGAAAATCCTTTCTAACTCTAGTAAGATGCAGGTACTGTTGCGAGAATTCCATTCGGTTTATCGTCATTGGTAAAGGCTCGAATTGTCTCCTTGATGATCTGGGTTTTAATGGTTGTGTTATTCTCAATCGGATTGAATTCCTGGAGAGGATTGAACCTGGTACTTACAGGGTAGGTAGTGGTTTTGGATTTAATCGGTTGGGCGTGCATTGTTCTAATGAGGGATTCACCGGTCTTGAATTTGCTGCGGGTATCCCGGAGACTGTTGGAGGTGCTGCATATATGAATGCAGGAGCAAATGGTCGGGTAAGAGTTAGTGTGAGTTGCAATTTAGTGGTACTTAGAGAAATGGTTCAGAAGTATTTTGTTTTCGCAGGAAACTGCTGATGTGGTTGAGCGTGTGGACACGTTCAACAACAATGGGAACTTTCAGAGGCCTTGCGGAGATGATATTCGGTTTGGCTACAGATCATCAGAATTTCAGTACATGAACGACTTAGCAACCACTGTTGCAGTGACATTCCGACTGCAGAGCTCGAGTGCAGCAGCCAGGAGGCAGCAAGAATATATGGAAAGGCTGATATAGGACAGCTTTGTGTGCAGTTAAAAAGAATGGATTGATAGCTTAACTTGTCTTGTTCTATATCTATATATGTAGAAGGAAAATCTCTCAGCCCCTAAAAGAAAAGAGTGCTAGCTCTGTCTTTTCAGAATCCGCCTAACTTGGGAATTTTCTGCACAATTGATTGAAGAAGCCGGGCTAAAAGGTTTCCGAGTTGGAGGAGCGATGGTTTCCAATATTCATTCAGACTTTTTCATAAATATGGGTCATGCGACCTCCCAGGACATGCTTGATCTGATTGCAGTGGTCAAAGAAGTTGTTCAAGCACAATTCGGAATTTTTCTAAAAGAAGAAGTACAATATGTTCCTCCACACTGTGATGATGTGAAGCAGAAAATAAACAGATAAAAGCATACGATTGGCAATGAGACGCTAAGCAAACTCTGATTTCCTTTTGACATTTCATAATCCAATTCAATGGGAAAAGTGTTTGATCAATGGTCATTACAAGCCATGTCTGCTGCTTTTATTATTCTTGAGAAGTGCTTTTGTCACAAAATGAGCGATGATTCCAATAGGGCAAAAGAGCAAGCAAAGAGAAACAGAGTGCCGGGTCTCGATTTTGTTCTCCAATCCATCACGAAAAATTTGCCTAAGTAAAATGAGTACTCATATCAGTATCATGAAGAGTCAGAGGGAGGGAGAAAGGGAGAGAAGGTGGGGGTGGGGGGTGGGGGTTGGTGTGGAGAAGAAGAGACCTTGCGGCGAAAAGATCTACAGCTAGTAGGTGAATCCATGCAGAAGCCAAAGTCATTTCACTTGAGAACATCTTTGCTATCCCGGGCAACTGCCAGTTACGAGAACAGAGTAGAACACGTCAGAGTCAGCATGAGAGAAAGGGAATGAGAACTTGATCCTCACATTGTGAAATAGAAAAACATAAGTAGATAATAGGAAGTTGCCATGGCAATGTGAAAATACCTCTGGCAGCCAGTATTTACTAGCAAACATAAGCCTTAGCGTGTCGGGCATCCAAGATAGGTATAGCAGGTATGCATAAAGAAGCCCAAGCACAATGTACGGAATGCTGCTCTCCATTGTCTTCCTAGTCTGCAATCAGTGTAAGCTAGATCTTTAAAATTTTTCAAATATCATTTTAAGCATCTAGGGTCCTTTTCTATATGTTTCCAGTATACTTGTTTGGATATCAATAAAATCCCTGTATTCATTAATAAAATTGGATCGAGAAACCCTTGTGACCAAGTCATGCATCAACTTGCTGTTTAAAATTCAACCTGAAGCAAACGATTTAGCTTCATTGGAGAAAATGTGTAACGCGACATGAAAGACGAACAAGATTATCAAGAGAAGGGAGGAGAAAAAAGCCTAAGCGAATTAAAGAGCGATGTTATAAAAGTACATTGGCTAAAATGAAAACGATCTAGGAGGAATAGAGTGCATTTCTCAATCTAGGAGGAACAGAGTGCATTTCTCAAAGTAGGTTTTAAACTGTGTATGGAAGAGTAAGCGAATTGAACTAAAGGGAGGATGCTCCTACCAGTTCGGCTTTTGGTGCCACCACCATGAGAGTGTAGAAAGGTAGAACAGCAGCAGTTCCTAATGTGAAGCAGCTGCTAGCAATTTGAGAAGATGTCCACCCTGCAATCAATTCAGACGGGGGGGATGAATCATCCAGAATCCCTTTTGTCACTGATACACCAAAAGTAAAAGGATATAACACTGAACTCTCCGAGGATTCTCGGCCTTAAATAACGAGAGAAACTTAAAATTACTTGATTATAGCATCTTGCCAAGTCCATTCATAATTTTCTTCAGGCTAACTAACATGGAAATTGCTAACCAAACAAGTATGCCACAGAAAAAGGAGTTTCTAGGCAGATATGCAGAATAATTGTGCAAGCCAGCACATATTGACCAACTGGTATACTTATTGCGAGATGAGTATGGAAGCCTCAAAAAGCCTCACAGTTATGAATGCTGCTCGAATTTTTTCTATACATGATATGTCTGGAAAAATATATAAACTTTGATTCCGATCATCTTGATATGCTAATAGCGGATTGATATGATCCAAAAGATTAATAACAGAAAATTAAAGATTTTTATTGATATTTTCTAGTAAAATTGGTTACAAGAACCCTAATTTCTCTCAAATGAGAGCCATGAGAACTAAGCTCACCAACAAACTAACATGAGCAAAAAGCTCACGAGAACTAACTCTCGATGATTATCTAGATGCCTCTCTCTAATCAACTCTACCTATTTATCAAAATACTAGCTAATAGTATCTAATATGGATTGCAACATCAGCACATGACCCCTACCATACTACACATGACCCACATGACACATATACTAATTTGATTCCTATCACGAAACCTATTTTAGAGTAATGTACAAAGGATAATCTATCAAGAGTAGGGATAATCTTTCATCCACTTCAGTCTCAATATAAAACCTAACTTGACAATATTAAGAAGCACAGTTTGTGAGACTCACATGAAGCCTGAACTTCAAAGCCTTTCGGATATATGATAAATTTCGGAGGTTCTGGTCTACTTATGACTCTGGATCCTCCAGCAAAACTCCAGTCAAAGTATAACTTAAATCCTTCTCTCATAAATGGTTTGCCAAAGAGGCTAGTGTTTTGACCTTTGAGAGTGAAAGACGACCTGTCATGCCCTCGAATTTTATTCTGACTTCTTGAGATTATCTTTGAATTCTTTATCTGTCCAACATGAAAATTGGATATCAGCAAAGCAATGGATTCCTGGAATTTGTCAGCAAGTAGTACTTCTTTTAGGAGAAGAAGATGAATTCTCAAGTTAATCCTCATTACGCGTTTGACTCCAGAGAGAAGAACAGACAACTGCTTTTGATTAACATGATTACATCTGGCCGCTCTATATACTCGATTTAACAAACATTTTAATAGATCTGGAAAGTGTTCTCAATGAAACAAATGCACTTTTAAGTTTCTAACTGTAATTCTTAAACTAGACTTCCATCATCCAGATATATCAGTTAAGCTGAAATTTTCTGAAAGGTTCAGATCTTATTATCCACCTCGTACGACAATGGTAATAGAAGCTCTACTAGGGTAAAAACATCAGGATGCTCAAATCCAACAGGAAAGAGGACGTTGTGTTATGGAAAGCTTAAGCTGAGCACATGCACGCAGATGCTTCTATCACATAACTGATAAATGGTATCTAGTGAGTGCAGATAAAAATTCAGGGCGAGTTTCAAACCAGGAAAGGCTTAAGGTAGATCTCAACGCACCTAGAGACAAGGAAAGGTGTAATACCACATTCAATGAAGAACAAAGCTCACACAATTCACAATTCTAGTGAAGATAATTCGGATCTCCTGCTCAGCAGAAGCCTAGAAAATTCTACCATTACCCAAAAACCGCAATCTGAATCAAATGTTTGGTATTGTTAAACTCTATAGATATCTGTCATCTTTCTCTTTCCATGGAACTTCAATTCCACCAATAGTTTCATTTATTAGTTAGCACATACAGTACGTGTAAAATTGCCTCTAAAAAGCAAAGAACATCAGAAAACATGAATTGCGATAATACTCAAGTGAAACAAACAGAATCGAAGGAAAAAGCAGCAACTCCAAATTAAGCTTCTAAATTACTAGAAGCCAAAATCAAAACAAACCCAAAAACCAAAACTGTGAAGTACCTTGAAGGATAGCTGGGGATTGGCAAAACAAAAGCAGAAGGACATATTTGCTGATAATTCAATAAACCCAATTACAAGAATGCCTTCTTCATTCGCTTCAAGCAATAAATGTTTGGTATATATATACACGCACGCACAAAGCCAAGGGCACTCCCTATAGTAGTAGTAGTATAGCTTTCCACGCAGAGCAAGGAAGTACAGACACGCAAGTCTCTCAACTCAAACAAAAAGGAGGGAAAAGGGGAAACCGAAAGAATCACTCGGTTGCCCACTAACCACACTTACGTACATACACACACACACATATGGATACTACAGAAATGTTCACATGCCAAAGCACCAACACAAACACCAAGTGAGCAGTAAGTGCAATACCTATTTGGACAGACAACGTTCAAGTGTCCACGTGCACTCACATGTCAAACTCCATATATAATTTATCACTTCTCCCATAAATTCATTAATTTTCTATCCCGATACCGGAAATTCTGCAGTACTAAAAAAAAAGAAACTTTTCACATTTTGACGTGCTGATTATACATTTACGAAGAAAACACATCCCTAAAAAGACAAAAGTTTCCGAGATACCCGTTACTATTTTCCTATATTTTTTATTGGGTTTTCTAGTTTTGGCTTCGGGATTTGAAATTTCGGATAGGATAATGTTATTTCCATTTTCATTGTTTGACTCCAACTACTTGTCTTTCGACAGCCAGTATATTCATGACACGTATCCATTTGGAATCTCCTTGGATGAAACAATATCCTGGTCTCTCGGTGGAAAGTTTACTGAAACTGACGTTGCCTTTCCACATTTGATGAATGGAGTAAACGCAGCCCTAACCTAATTGGAAATTGCTTTGTCCGTACTCAACTTGGTTTCAAAATTTTTTAAATGTTGGATTAAATTTTAATACCCTTTTCGAATCCAAGGATGTATTTGCATCCTGGACTTTTTATAATATTTATTAGGAAAATTTGTAGTTGGATTGAGTCTGATTTAAGAACAAAATTAAATCAAATTCGAAATGATTGAGTTTAATAAGTGAACTAAACTTCATTTAATGTTTTAAAGTTTGTGGTTGATTGCTTTTAGAAATTCATATATTATAATCTATTAGTTTTTCAATGGCGTTTCCTTCAGCATCATCAATATGACTAGAATTTTGACACAAATTAGTAAACAAATCAAAATAAAGATAATATGAAATTGGGTAACCACTAAATGAATGATTTCACCAAAGCTATTAATTGGATACTTCCTATGTTGCTAATCACTGGTAGAGAGAAATAAAGTGGGATGTGACCTATGGGTTATGTTGGAAAATAGATAGCATTGGAGATGGGCTGGCCACTAGTGTTGGAGGACATAGAGAGTAATGCCATAGTGAACCGGGGGTACATGGCTGTAATTTGACTTAGAATTAGATTGTGAATGAGTGAGGAAATTTTATGGTGTGGTCACTTAAAGCAATTTGGTAAATAATTTTAATTTATAGTAAAATAGTGTCTATCAATAATAAAAAATTGTTAACCGTTTCCCTGAGAATTGTTAATAATTTTTACTTTCACTATTAACAGTTTTATTTTTACTATACATAGACATGATTTACTATAAATCAAAATAATTTATTAAACTTAAAAGTGATTATACCATATGCTTAATTTTAAATTTCCATATCATAGAAAGCCCCGAATGATTGAGGAGTGAAGGTGTTAAGCAAGTAATATGTAAGAATAAGATTATTTAGGGTTGGGGTCTTAGGAAAAAAAAAAATGATTCAAAGAAGATGAACCACTTAAACCTTTTTTAATTGAGCCACAAATTGAGCAAATAATATAAAATAAGATAATATCACGATTTATACTTCAACTTTATTACTTTTTGTAATTATACCCATAAAATTTCAACGTATTTACTTATATACCTAATTAAAGATTTAGTTGTTATCATTTATACTTCAATTAACCTTAATTAACTCCTATCATAATGATACTCTATTCTATCGATAAGTTAATCCGGTGCTACCTACAATCTTAAAGAGTTGATACAACCCCTTTAGGGTCGTGTATAACCACCCATGACTTAGAAGTGACTCGCGACTCACTATTTTGTACAGGACGGTCGTTGCTACTTAAGAGATTCACGCAATTGCCTTAAAGTCATAAGCAATCATATCATTAACCGATTGTACTAACTAAATTAATAGTATGAATTACAATTAATTGAAGTATAAATTATGAAAACTAAATTTTAAATTGGATATTTCATCACATAAATTAAAATTTCATGTATATAATTAATTTTAATTCATACTATTAATTTAGTCAGTACAATCAGTTAATGAGATGATTGCTTATAGCTTTAGAGTAGTTGCGTAAACCTCATAAGTGGCCACGACCGTACTGTACAAAATAACGACAATCCATGACATTGATTTAATATAAAATTCTACATTAATAATTTGTAGTGGTGATAGATGAAATTTTACGTATATAATTGATTCAATATAAAATACCGCATTAATGGTTTGGAGTGATGGTAGAAAATATGAGCAGTGTGTGAGATGGTGACGATTAAAAATTATGGCAGTTAGCGATCATTCAAAGCGATTATGGAGAATGATTTCCCTTCTTTGAAAATGGAAATCATTTTTCGTTTTCATTGACACATGTCATAATAGTTCATCGCTGCCTCCACTGGCGACCATGTGCAATTTCTTTTTTCCCATCGTGGGTTGCTATTGAAAATTACTAATAATTATTACTTTTTAAGATTACTATATAATATTTAATTTTTTTTCTATGATAGTATTTAATAAATTTAAGAGTATTATTATAATAAATATTTAAAAATGTCCGTGAAACGTTTTCGCAAATCGAATACATCCTTATATTTAGTCTACTTTTTACTGTGATTTCTCTTTAATCACCACGTCTGGATAGTTTCTCTTCGAAGGTTGAACACCAAATTGTAATTTTTTTCTTCAATAATTGAACTTGGTCTGATACTAAAAAATAATAATGGTATTCAAATTTGACATAGACACAACTAGTATTCAAATGCTGATTCGTGTTCAATTGGATTCGTAAACTAATCAAATTAGGTATTATGAAACTTAAGCTTGACTAATAAGCTACTCGTATGCTTGATCTCAAAGCGACATGACTAGGTTCTTGTCAAATTGATTTGGAGTACAACTGTTAAAATCGCCAATTAACTTATATGACTCTGAATTTATAATTTCATGAGGCTTTTTATAATTAAAACAAATACATAATCGTTTAGATGTACATTCCCAGTGGAAATGTTAAAATTGTTGAATCACAAGTTTATAACCAATTTTACCGGTATTACATCTTGTCTTGATTTGGATATGATAGGCTATTAAAACCAAGTAAAACAACTAAGATTTATAATATTAATGATATTGAAGACAATATAACACTCCAATTAAAACTTCTCTTTTAAGGTATTGTTCGTATTGGCATGCAATGTTGCATAGTTTTGTTCGTTGGTACGCTAATTTCCCAAGAGGTCACTTATGCTAAGATTGTTATAACCTGAATATGTTTAACTTAAAAGTTTTAGTGAACTCCAAACCGTTACACTAAAAAAGTGTCTTAATGATTAGAGTTCTGTTATCTAGTTTTTCATAGATATTACAATCCATTTCTGTACAAAAATGACATTCTCATCAATTTTATTATATAGGTCTAAGACTACCTTTAAGGAGGGACTTCACCCTTTTGGTTGATGAATTGCTTTGATATTATCTATAACAACTTAACTTAACTAGAACTCCTTGCACATTCTTATCCATTAGTGCAATATTTTCTTGAGAGATTATCTGTTCTAAGATTGTTTTAGCTTATGCATGCTTAGTTTCAAAGTTCCAGGTAAACTCCAAACCATTACACCATAAGATGCTTGATGACTAGAGTTCTCTCATCTAGTGTTTAAGGGGTATTATAGATAAAGTATGACTTTAGTACTTCAAAAATCTTGAAATCAAGTTAAGGTCGTTATATCTTAATGGTATAAATATCAATCTCTCGTCAGAATAGATTAAGTTCAAATCCCTCATTCTCCAAGGTGTAAATAGTTAGGAAAAAGAGAACATTTGGGATTAGATGATATAAATATCATTGGTAGTAGTATCAATAACGTTGTTGTCAACGGCAACAACCATAATGGCGAGAATTCTGATGGGAGAGCTAATGGTAATTCTGATGATGACAAGGCAACTAATAGTTAATGATTTATTTAATTTAGTATTTTATCAAATGATTTATGTTGTAATGTAATTTATATTGACATTATGACTAATATTTTTGTTTTTTATATCAATACAATGATTTCTACTTTATTATTTGTACCATTACTCATACTACGACTAAAATTTATACTAATTTTTTTTTTAAATTTCCCTTATTTATTTCAAGTTTCTTATGATTATTGCAAGCATATTTAACAATTTTTAAGAAATAGTTTATATAAGTTGTAAAAACTAATATTTCCACGTTTCTATTCTACAAATTTTATAATAACTCTATATAAAATTATAAGTTTAGGTAAACTTGAATTTGAATATATATCAAATCATACTCGAATAATTAACAAATAGATTTAACTCGGTTTATACACTTGAAAAAAACATAATACCCTAAATCCTTTTTTCTGTCTGCTTTTCCAAGTTGATAACAATGAGACCCAACTTCCAATAATGTAAGAGAAACATGAAAAAAAACAAAAAAAAAAAGTCAGTCTCGATACGTCGAATAATAAAAACCATGACAAGGTATTATGGTGGACCCCTAGACAAAACATGATGCAAAACCCTTACCAAGTTAGGTGAATCTGTGCGGGGGAGGCACCGACTTTTATTCAACAAGTGGTAGTCTTCTCCTTGTGCCAGATTATCATGAAATTTCCTCAGACACACCTTTTTCATAAAATAAATAAAACACATAATAATCATATATGTCCCTCCTAATTCTAGGAGATATTTGTGAGCTCTAAGTTTCATTGCAACACGGAGTCATTTGGGAATGAATATAATATAAGCCGCCGACTCACTAATGTAAGTTAGTTTGAGTTGGCTATAAGTCTCGTTTACTTCTTCTACAATATCATGTTTGTCTTTTACTATCCTTTTTTTATATGTAAAAGATTCCAATGATGACAAAACCGGCCAGTCTTTCCAATCTTTTTTCTAATGTCTATTAACAGAAGATTCTCGTTTTATTAGTATTATTAAGTTGAAATTCTACAAATTTTAGAGCTCTAATAGCTAAACCGAAAGAGATCCGAAAAGTGCATTCATAGTCAATTATTTGGATTTAAGTTTTTCAACCAAAGTAAATATAAGCATCTAGTGAGATTTGAATGGTACAACTCTTTTTTAGTAGTGAGTTTCAAAACCTTTTCCCATCTCTTAATACTTTTTTCTAAATTTTATAATATAGTTCAAATAAGAATTGTGTTGATATTTTCCATATAATTAACGAAAAATAATTTAATAATACTAAAATAATCATCAATTCATGTGACATATTAATATTATTAAAACATTTCTCTAACAATCTTATATAAAAAACATTGTGATCAAATAACTTTGAGCTTTAAATTATGGTACGTATATAAAAACATGTGTTCCCCTTCTACTAAATTGATAAAAGCATCTATAATGTAATACGCAAGCATTAAAGCGGTCCTGATGTTTTATGCAATAATGAAAACACATTATTTGAATAAATTTGGACCCAAAAAAAAGAAAAAGAGTAGCAAATTTGGTAGAATGAAGTTATTATTATTATTATTTTTTGAAATATTTAACCAAAGGAAGGGCGTACAACCGCAATGCGCAGGGTAGTGGGCAGAACCCAATATATACAAACTTGAAACTAAGTCAAAACCACTATACTGATATAAGCAAAAGAGATACAAAAGCCAATTAACTAGAAAAAAAAATAATTCTTTGTATAAGTTATTTTCTCACTTGAAAGGTGTGTGCAATATCTGCTAATACTGCTAACTATAGGAAATTTTGAACATCAAACATGCCGTGTATTAAGGAAATATTTCTAAATTTGGCTTTTCATTCAATCTTCTATTCAATTAAAGTTATTTGAATGCCCGTTCATAGTGATACGATAGATGAAGGCCTCAGGCCTCAGGCCTCGTGTAAAACAATTCAAGGAATTTGTTAGGGACTAAAACAATAGTAGTAGTCAAGTGCAATTCTCAGGCGAGTAAGTGCAAGTTGGTTAGGGACTACTGCGTAAAAAATGAAACTGAGAATCATATAACAATATGAGCATTTGAGTTTATAACATCTTATCCCAGTAGTCTTAAGATTTCATACCAGGTTAATTTTGTAGAGAGCTATGTTTTTCTTTTACTATTCCTATTCCTATTTCAACATATAAATTATCGTATATGTAAATATGAAATCTCAAACCCTACAAATCTCCTTGGCTAATGGGCAAGTAACTAATTATAATCGTCCCATCCTTTAAATCAATAAGTGTTTTTATGCCTAATGACCAATACCGGTTAATGGGCATAATCCGATCTGTACTCGATCTAGATGTATCTAATGGTGATAGGAAGCTTTGAAGAGATTTTTCGATTCTATCCTATCAGCTTATGTAACTTTGTATATAAACTAATTTCAAAAATGCTCTCTACTAGGTTACAACATCTCCTAGGGTCCATAGTTTCTCCCTTTGAAAGTGCCTGAATCCTTGGTAGGTTAATTCAAGATAATGTGATTATGGTACATGAAAATTTTCAAACTCTTGAAACTTCATAGAAAAAGGACATGGCTTTTTTTGCACTTTGGAGTAGTCTTTCATAGAGGTAGTAGTGGTTACAATGGGTTTCTCTCAAAAATAGACAAGATGGATAATGAATTGCATTGCTTTTGTGTCTAACACCCTTTCGAGTAATTTTAGCTTGAAATTAACTGACTTGATTATACTGTTATCGAACTAATTTCAAGTAAATATCAAATCGAATTAGAATAATTTACGAATAAATTCGAATCACTTACATCACCCTTAAAAACACTTAAAATCCTTATTATTATTTTTTTCCTTTTCTTTTCTATCTTTCTCTCTCTCTTTTTTCCAATAGCAATGAAACATGACTTCCCATTTTATAGAAGCAATATGAAAATGTTGGTCTCAATACATTGAATTGAAAAATCAAGCCTAGGTATTATGGTGGACCCCTAGACAAGCCATGATGCAAAACCCTTTCCGTGTGAGGAGAATCCATGGGGGCATCGACATCCATTGAACAAGTGGTAGTTTTCTCTTCTGCTTGTGTTGAATTGTCATATAAACTTTCCTCAGACGTACCTTTTCATAAGCGGACACAATAATCACATGTCCCTCCTAATTCCCGGAGATATTTGTTAGCTTTTTACGTATATTGCAACACGTAGTCTTTGGAAATGAATATAATACAAAGTAACCCACTCACCAACATAATTGTAGTTTGAATTGACTATACATTTCTCTCCTCCTCCTGCAAATGACGATTGTTTGCTTCTACAAAATCATATTTGTCCATCAATATTCATATATGATGGCAAGAGGACCCATCTTTCAATCTTTTCTAATGTATTGGTATTATAAAATCAAGCTTAGCTATTCAATTCTATAAAATTTAAAGGGGTGATAGCTATATTGAGATATTAAATAAAAAGGATCCAAAATATTTAGATTTAAATTTTTTCAACCATTCATTTAATCATGGCTTCTAACAAAACTCAACTAGATTCCTCCAAAAACTAAGCAAACAATCTAGATGAGATGGATGATAGATTCCAATATAACAAGAAGAGATTTCTTGAAGATCGTTCATCATGTCCTTCTAATGTGGAGAAAAAAGATCAATCTCCTACTTGAAAAACCTCTTTTTGAGATACTATCTTATCAAATGTGCCAGGTGCTTATGCGAAATGTTTCTTTGGAGATTTTAGTGGATCAATGGATGTAGAGGAAATTGATCAGGAAGACATTCAAAATCATTCTCAAGAGGGGGAGAAGAACCATCTTGGACTAAAATAAAAGAAATTTCTTTCACCAAAGTGGAAAAATCTGTAATAAAAGCACTTGGCAACCAACCTCGATTGTTAATGTTCTAGGTACCAACCTAAGATTTAAATTTATGGAATATAGATTATGAATGCTATGGAAAGGTGTAAAGTCTTACAAATTAATCCATGCAAGTTCGGGTTTTTATCTAGTGTCTTTTGATAAAATAGAGGATCTTCACTAGGTAGTCCAAAATGGGCCTTGGTTTCTAAATGGTTTTTTCCTAGCAATAAGAAGTGGGTGCCAAACTTCTGTGCATTAATGTTACACTTCAATTCTATTACTATATGGGTTCGAATTCAGGAATTACAAATGGAGTACTACTCTCTATTAGCGATAAGGAAAATTGGGGAAGCTCTTGAACCAGTATTGTGCTTTAATACATACATTGTTGGCTTAGAAAGAGGAAAGTTTGCTCGAATTTTTGTTCAGATCAACATGAATACTCCTTCGATTCACACTATTTTCATAGATGGATTACAATATTGGGTGCAATATGAAGGATTACCAGACTTATACGCAAGTTGTAGTTATATAGGCCATACATCTCCTTTATGTTATAAGTCGATATGTGCTAACAAGTCCAAATAGACTCTAATTGTTTCTCTGAGGAAAAACAATTAGATTCAAAGCCTAAAGAAAAAAGTATTGAGCAGAATGAAAATAATAACAAAGTGGATGGAATTGCTAACTAAGGGGATGGAAATGCAGATAACATAGTCTATAAGAATGATGAGGTTCAAGTGGATGCTTCTATAGAGACTAAATCATTAAACTATGGGGACTGGATAAAAGTTGAGTGGAGACACAAAGGAAGTGCAAGAAAACAACAATGTGAGCCTCGACAAAGAGGAAATGTGAAGAGTTGGGAAATTCCAAAGGACAAAAACAACTAAGGAAGGAAGAAGGTATAAAAATGGAAGAAGGAAAGATGAATGAAGATTCTAGCAATTATGGGTAAGTGTTATTGCTAAATAATTCTAAGAACAATTCGTATTAAGGAGGGGGAAAGAATAGACACAGACACAACCAAATGGTATAGAAAGTAACTCGGTGCCTGATCATTTGCCTGCTGTAATGGTTCAAGAAATGAAAAGTTTATAGCAACAAAGTAATTTATATGGTGGCTAACCTTCTAGTCGGAGAAAGAAAAAGCTAAAACAAAGAGCTAAAGAACATGGAGCTACATTTTCGTCTTTGCTTTCACATCCAAATACTCTATCTAGCAACAACTCTCCCTATTATCAACCTAAATGCAGTTGCATGGACATTCTTGTGGTAAACAATCTAGTATGAGTGATTGTGGAGCTGATCTCCAAACAAAGAATCCTTCACAGCATAGCCCATCCAAATACCATTTCAATAATGAACTTTCATGAAACTCATCCCCAAGGAAAGATATACATAATTCCCCTCAAGACAAGTTGCATTATCAATGAAGGAGGGAATCTTCAATGCATACACTTCTTGTTGGGCGACTCGATTGTCAACATCAACCTCGATGGCAAGATGGAAATTGATCCTCCAGTTAGTATCGCAAGCCTTATTCAACAAGTTGTTCCAACTAACCTTGCTACATGCAATACCATTAACGACAGTACTAATGGAGGAGTTTCTAAACCAATGGTTGTTTCCTCTGTGGGATGCAGCATTAGCTCTTCAGATTTGCAAATTTTGACCATGTTGGATGCAAGTCTAGATAAATAGGTTCCTTCAAGCGAGCTAAAGGACTCAAGTTGTTCATCTATGGTGCAAGATGTCCTTTCAAGTTAATGGCTTGGAATGTACGTAGAGCGTGCTCAAATCAACAAAGAAATGCGATTCATGACTTGATGAATCAATATAGGCCTGATGCTATGTGTCTGTTAGAAACAAGAACGCAATGTTTGCATGCTGAATAGCTACAATAAGCTCTAGGAGTTCAAAATTTGTTATGTATTAAAGCAGCAAGACAAAGCAGTGGAATTACGATATTATGGCACTTAGACCGTGTTGTTATCTTTGAGGTCGATGCAAGCTAACAAGAGATAACTATGCGTATCTAAGTAGCTAATGTAAGCCTTACAATTGTAGGATCGAATTCAATATGTAAAATTTAAGGTGATCGATTAAAGGATTCGATTGAACCTAAATTATTATAATAACATTAGAAATATTAGCAAAAGTGATCCCGTAAATTTGAATTTAGGAAAATAAGTAATAAAATAATAGAATATTATAATATCAAATTATAAGTATATTACCTGTTATTTATCAAAAATGCATAAAATGAGTTTCGATACCCAATAAGTTGCTAGAGATAAATTATATACACATTAAAAATCATAGAATAACATAAATAATATTTAGAAGTATTTACTTGTACGTCATATGTGTTTACGTGTAAGTGAAAATACGCAAAATTACCTTAAATACTAGAAAAATGCTAAAAAATGCCAAATAATTAAAGAAAATTACAAAAAAGTCAAGAAAAAAATAAAAAAAGTGGGGAATTGTCTAGATCAAGGTCATAGTAGGTTAGAGAAGAAAGAAAAAAATTGAACCAATAAAAATAACCCAACTAAGAAGTCAAAATGGGAAAGAAATAAGGCAAATGTTAACTCAATTTAATGAAAAAAAATCTCATAGAGCTCTATAAGTACCCAAAATTTATTAGAAACTCATTTGGTTAGTTTGGATTGTAGAAAAATTGAGAGACCCGAAAAACCAGAAAGTTAGGGTTTCTTCTAAAAAATTACAAAAAATTTGTACAATTAAGGCATTTAGACCAAACCCATAACCTACGGCCAATTGAAACCGAATCGCTGCCACCAAAGCACCCTCCCACCACCGCCTAGATTGATCGACACCCCTAGGACCACCACTGATGGTTGCAAGTCAAGCAGTCAAGTAAGTCGAATTTTAACTCGATTTTGTGTAATTTATTAAAATTATTAATTTTATCCAGAAAATTATGAAATTTATTATTCTTATGTTTTTATGTATGTAGATTTAGGAAAAAATATTGGTTTGATTTAATTATATCTAAAATATGTGGTGCTTAAGAAACATTGTAAACCCTATAAACCCAAGTATATTTCAATTTAGAAATAAATAGCCTTAGGAGTATAGTTTTAGGTTCAAAATTTTTGTGTAGACTACTTAGAGGATATGAAATAGTGCTATGAAGCTCTTTTTTAGAAATGAATTTTCAAAATTTTTATGTAATTTTTAGACCTTTAAAATATATATAATTAGTGATTTTGAGAGTTAATTAATAGATAATTAAATAATTACTCATTTAGTGTATAATTAAGTGTTTTAAGATGTTCATATCCGATGTAGTATGATATTTGTAGTATCTAAGGTGTTACATGTAGATATTAGGAGTATTATGTAGTAAAAATATGTAATTTTAATAGTTTGTGAAATTGGAATTATAATAAACATAAAATATTGTGTTAAATTGAATAATATTAATATATAATAAATTTGGTGGGAAACATAAATTTAGGTAATTATAGGAAAAATGTAAAAAAATTTTATATTAGAAGTAAATTCGGTACACTAATAAGAATTAAAGTGTACTGTATAGACTAAAATAGTATTTAAGGACTAAAAATGATACTCGTGATACTCGAGCCTAATGTGATTAATTTCATATTAGGATTTGGAACGTATTTTAGAATTTACGTATAATACTTGTAGATGGAACTGATTTAGAACCTAACTTGGAACCGGATTTAAAAACCAAATCCTAAACTAACACAGAATGAATCGGTAATAAATAATATGTATATATGAAAAATTAAGTTAAATCATAATCTAAAGTGTATATATATCATAAAGATATAAAATACTAAAAGAATATTTATATTATAGAAGACGCGGAGACAAGTCAACTTGCAACAAGTCGAGCGAGTGAACTAAAGATTCTAAGTTGAGTTTAATACTTCATCATATTTTGAAGTACTATTTTAAAATACTTGGAGGCTTAGGATTGTTGCCTATGGTTATAAGTAGTTATGTATGCATGTGTTCACGTATTTGATTCCGTACTGACATTTATGTTATGTTTGGCGATTAATGTAAATTGAATTGTATGAAATTGTTTAATCACCCTAAACCGTACCTAATCATAACCGACCTAAATGTTACGTCTTAAACAGGAGGAGTCATAATAGTCTTGTCGTGTAAAACCATACCTAATCATAACTAACCTAATCATAACCAACCTAAATGTTACGCCCCAAACAGGAGGAGTCATAATAGTCTTATCGTGTAAATTAATTTAAGATAGAAGTTGACCTCATAGCTGCTATTGTAGATACAGTTTACACAAGGCGTACACAATTCAACCAACTTGAAATGTCCGTTCTAATACCTGTTAATAACCAAATATGTGATAACTTTATAAAATACTTGTTTTATACGACCTGTTGTCTCATAACACAATAGTATTTATACAAATGTTTTATCTCTAAAGTCAAAGTGTACAATCAGAGTTTATAAAAAACCACAAGTTTTACAGTCTATATACAATAAGTTAGGAAACTAGTGGGCGTCTTAGGAAATTTTCAATTAGTTTCCTCAAAATTCAATAGAAAAGATAAAAGAAAGGTCAAAAGCCCAAGTTCAGTTGATTATTCGTCCTTCACTTTTCCAGTCATCAGCACAATAACTTGGGGTTAACAGTATCGGAACATCTTGATCCTCACTCAGTACCTGCAAAAGAATTTAAAAAGATATGAGCACAACTAGCTCAATTAGTGAGATAGAATCAAAAGTGTACTAGACAATCACAAGCAAGGTTATTAATTATAATAAAATGTAATGCAATCAATCAAATGAAATATTGCACAATGTTATCCAATCCATTATGAGGTTAGAGAAATTATAGTCTCTTCAACTTGGATTGAGGAGTTTTATCGCAACTTAAATCAGACCAAACCCGGGCTTGTGTAATGGAAAACACCCTCCTCCCATGATCGCCTTCGAACCACAGCCCCTACCCTTACCGCAACCTCCTCGCCTATCACTTAATTTGACTAAGGATGGGGAAAGGACCATTTCAGTTATTCTTATCGAAGGAAGTCGGTATTTGGTCTGACACTCTTAATCATTTCCCTTGATGGGTGTTATGCATGTCTAGCTTTGTTTTAGTCAAATAGACGTTAATTTTAATCAAAGGTGGCTAAACAAGTTGATATAATACAGAAATAATGCGAACATGCAAAATAATACATCGAGGAGTTTAACTCCTGTCATAACTAAGTATCATAGACACATACGGTATGTGTACATTCAACTAACTACAAACACAACCAAAAGTACTCTAAGGTCTCCAGATACTTAAATATAGTATCCCAATAAGCAGTGAAGCCACAATCCTAACTTACTTGTTCAGACGTTCACTACGGCAGACTCGAGTTGTCAACAGTTTGTTTATTAGGAGATTCTATATATACAGAAAACCTAAATTCAGTTTTCGTAATAATTACGAAAACATTAAGGTTCAATCTAAAACAGTTATATATATACATATATATTATTTCCATAATATATAGTTATATTATTATTATATATCAAGTTAAGTTGTTAATTATTGATAATATACGTGATCTACACTATTGCGTATTATATATCGTTTCGATTGTATTGAAACATACTTTTAATTTATTAAATCATATTTTAACTTCAGTAGGGTTACCGAAATACACACATTATAGGGTTATAGGTTATAGGTTATATTACTTAAGATTGTCCGATTTTTATAAAATTAGTGTCTTTGCGTTCATACAGATTCAACGACACGTATTACGGGTTCTGTTTATAGAGATGACTTTTAATGGATAATTAAAGTTTTTAATATAGTTATACGTATTTATATAAATATTATCGTATTATACGTAATTTATATTATTAAATTGGATTTCACCTAATTTGTCTATATAACGTTATAATATGAGTATTACCTAACCCTAATATACCTATAGTGTATCCCGGTTATAAAATATTAGTTATTATATAAAAAATACTCTTTTTTATCCAATCTGATCAAGAACCTCATAAGTAGTTTTTATTTAACTATTTAATTTATTTTAACTTATTATTACTAAAAATATGTCTTAACTTGTAATTTAAGTTATTTTACTAGGTAAATTTATAATAAATAGCTCAAATCACCAAATAATTTCTCGAAAATTTCTATAGACTTCTAAAAATATGGGAAACCTAGCTATTACTTGGTTTCAAGTTTTCAACTCATCGCCTATATGTTCATATTTATAATTTTACCCCTAAATTACTCAATTATGATCTTTTTTGCACCAAATTAATTTCAATATGACCCAACATCGTTATTATTCACTAGATATTAATAAGTGTCCATTTCATTAATTAATTTCATAATTTCCTATTTAATTCACAATTTCAGACTATTTTTGAGCTATTTTTAAGCCAAAAAAATACAATAAATATTAAAAATATTCAAATCAAAACTTGGGTTACATAATAATTATCTATATATCAAACACATCCTATATAAAAATTTTCAGCTAGAAACAACAGCATTTAGTATATTTATTTTACAATTCCAATTTTGGAAGAACAGTAGATTTCTTAAGAAAGTATATTAAATATTATGAATTTTTTTAAAATAAAAATATCATATGAAAGCAGGTTCAAAATAACTGAAATGTAATTTTTTTCAAAATTTTCTAGGTAGTTTAGGTATTTTTTAAAAAATTATTGAAAAATAGGGCAAAAAACCGACCAGGTTGTTCTTGGGATCTCCAATGGTCGGCGGTGGTTAGGGGTGTATTGGATGGCCTAGGTGCAGTAGTGACTGGTCGGGCTTCATAGCAGATTCAGGGTAGGTTCAGGTTTTGTCCTAGTACAAAATTTCCTTTGTTTTTGTATATTTATTTCTAAAGTGTTTTTATTTCCTTAAATTTTTCCTTTGATTTTCTTTAAATGTCTTGGATCCTAAAGTGTTTAATTTAGATCCTCAATCTATTTTTATACTAGTGCAAAATTTTCCCAACTTTCTTCTTTGTAAATTCTATGTTTAATCCTACATTAAATTTACTAGGAGGTGTCCTTACCACATTGAATTTACTTTTGATTTACCAACAATTGCTAGTGAAAAAGTGCCATGTTGACATCCAGATTTTTCAGCTGCCAAAGGATAGAGTTCAGCTTATATATATATATATATATATATATATATATTAAATTATTAGTATTATATATATAAATATTGTATTGATATTTAGTTATTCTATTAATATATTAGTATTTACCCTATGTATATATCATGCGTAATATATGACTATACTCGTATAATTAAGTTTCTAACATATTATTTATTTTTAGGATATGTTCTCTTAATTAATTTTATGAATTCAACGTAATATATATATAATTACGTAATTTAGGATTAATTTACAAGTATAATTATTATTTATATTAGGTATACTTATAAAAATACGTATATATTCATATAATAAATTTTACTATGTTATCTCATTTTATAGGTTAATTAACTTATTTCTAAGTTCTTGTTGTATTCCAAGTTTGATTTTAGGAGTTCCAAGTATTATCACACTACATTAAATAATCCTACTCTAAGGGTAAAATTGGGATTTTGGATCACTATTTCCAAAATCTAATTTCACTGTATTACTTCATCTGACTTTCTTATCTTAGTCGTAAAGCTTGGATTCAATTAGATAATTTTCCTTAAAGGCCTTAAATCTAAACCTGGTTGTCTTAAACACAATTTTAAGAGCTTATATTAAATACTCTAATTAGACATATATTGCAACTCTTTAGAGGACTATTAAGATTCTCCAACCAAATACCGATACTTTCGAAAAAGATAGCGTTAAACAGTATAATGGTCTTTTCTTCATTCTTAGTTGAACTAAGTGATAAGAGAGGAAATTGTAGTAAGGATGAAGGCAATGGTTCGAAAGATAGTCTTGGGAGGAGTGATATCTCTATTGCATAAACTTAGGTTTGGTTGTGAGTTATTGTATAAACATGAAAACTCTTTAACCTAGATTAAAGTGGGTGAAATTACTCTAATTTTACAATAAACTGGATCGCATTGTGTGATGGCATTTGCTTGTTCTAATGCATATAATTAACTGTTTGATAACTCTGTTTGTGTTTGATATACATTCATAAGTCTCCAACCTAATTTACTAAGCTGTGATTGCTCATATCTATATAGATTTTCTTGAAGGTTTTGACTGATATGCCATGTTACAATTATCTTGAGGTTAGTTTTTTTTTTTTTTAAACTATGGGGAAGTGAAGATTAATCGGCTATATGATCGAGTCTTTAAAATGCCTTATTAGTATTTTTAGGTTTATGAATTGATATTGTAATATGTTAGTTAACTGACTATCGTAGTATGTTTAATTTCTTAAGATTTTAAGATACTATAGATGTAATTATGTATATATATGACTTAAGGTTCTGGCTTTTTATGTAAATTTTAGCTTAAATTTTAATTAAACTATTTACTTCAAAACAAAAAGCTATAGACACCTTGTGTAAATTATATCTATGATAAGGATTGTGATGTCAGTTACTGTAATAGGTTGGTTTACATGGCGAGACTGTTGCAACTGTACGGCTTTGGGGCATAACACCCAATAACCCCTTTGTTTGGTTTATTTCAGCAATTTATGCTAGCATAAAATTCCATGAAAGGCGTTCGTTATAGGATGTGCTTATGAATTTGAGAGATGTTATTAATAGTCTATGGCTATTAGTAGGAGATTTTAATAAAGTCTTGTCCTCTACGAACAAATGGGGTGGTATTGACATACAACAAAATAAAGCCAACCTTTACCAACATTGCATGAATTATTGTCATATGAGTAACCTGGGATTCATAGGAAAGCAATTCACTTGGTCCAATAGGAGTAGGAATCTTTCTAGTCTTATTTAAACTAGAATTGATCGTACCTAGGCAAATAGTGAGTGGAGAGAGTTCTTTCGTAAGGGTAAAGTTTTCTACCTTAACTCTAACTACTTGAATCACATTCCTATTCTTCTAAAGACTGTTCTAGGACTTGACTATGGTAAGCATCATCAAAGACCTTTTCGATTATAAGAAATGTGGTTGGATCACCCAAATTCCATGCCTTTTATTAAAAATATTTGGCACAATAAGCTTAATGTTTGTAGTGATATGGATTTTTTGCACAAAAAGATGAGGGAATGGAATGCCTCGGTTTTTGGAATAATGCAAATAGAAAAACAAATTATCTCCAAATAGCTGGATAAGGTCACTGTCAAACTATCCTAAAGGCCTTCCTAACATTTGCTAAATAGAGAAGCTTTCTTGAGAAAAGAATTGTATACTTGGCAAAAAAGAGAGCATCTCTTATGGGTTGCTAAATTTAGAAGTAGATGGTTTGTTGAAGGTGAGATGAACACTTAATTTTTCTACTAATCAACCTTAGCTTGAAGGTCAAAGCCAAGTATATTGGGTTTGTTTGATAGTATAGGCGCATGGATACAAGATAGGGATAATTTTGAAAAACATATAAGTGGCTACTTTGTCCAGCTATTCTCTTCACAACTGTTAGAGTCACGCTTAGTTCCATCTTAGTTCCCCCCTTCATCCTTTGCGTTGCTAGATGATATAAGAAATAGCCTAGCATGTCTTATGGATGCCACTGAAATCAAGCAAGCAGTTAGAAACATTGGGCTCAAGAAATCTCCAGGTGCAGATGGTTTACATGCTCTTTTTTGCGTTAGATGCTAGCAAGTGGTTGATTTAAGTATTGTTGAGCTTGTTAAAAAAGTCTTCCGTACATGTGATATCCAAAATACTTAGGAGCAAACTCAATTAAGGACTATCAACCTATTAGCTTGTGTACTACAGTATACAAAATCATTACAAGGATCCTAGTTAATAGTTTAAGACCAATCCTTAATGACCTTATCAATCTAGTTTCATCCTAAGTAAAGGCTCTTGGATAAAGTTATTCTTTTACAAGAAGTGATTCGTTCTTATAATAAGAAAAAGAGAAACAAAGGATGGATGATAGTTAAGTTAGATTTACAGAAAGCTTATGACCAACTTAAATGGTCTTTCATCTAATATTCACTTCAATCTTTAAATTTCCTTAAGGAGTGGGTCAAGTTAATTGGATCTTGCTTATCTTCAGTCAATTACTTTGTTTTTTGAAATGGTGCGAAGCTAGAGGGATTTTGTGCTTCACAAGGTTTAAGGCAAGGAGATCCAATCTCTCCATACTTATTCATCATTATAATGGATTCTCTGAGTAGAATGATTCAATCTTGTGTGGATGATGGAAGGTGGAAGCCAATCAAGATGAGAGGAACAACTTTAGAGTTATCGCATATCTTTTTCACAAATGATCTTGTTCTTATAGGTGAAGTAACCACTCATAATGCAGAGATATGATGAAGATTTTGAGTGATTTTTAGCAAGTATTGGGCCAAAGAATAAATCTTAACAAATCTTGTGTCCTTTTCTCAAAATATACAAAACAATCGAATAAGGATGCAATTTGTAATTGCTTAGGAATTAAAGCTAAGGATTAGTTTAGACGATATCTTGGATTTCCCATCACCAACTTTGGAAGGCTGAAAGCAAAAGATATGGAGTTTCTTCTAGAGAAGATAGGATTAAAATTGATAGGTTGGAAGGCTAAGCTTCTAAACCGTCCTAATAGGAAAATCCTTCTATCCTCAGTTATAGATGGTATTACAAACTACTATATTCAATCATCTGTTTTGCCATCAAGAATTATTCACTCCATTGAATTTATGTGTCAAAATTTTCTTTAGAATTCCTTACTTAACAAAGAGTCAATTCATTGGATTAGCTGGTATAAGTTATAACAACTAAAACAGTCAAGAGGCCATGCCTTGTCTAACGTGAAGCTAAGAAATATAGTAGCTATATCCAAGTGGGGCTAGCAAGTTCTTAAACAAAAGAAGTTATGGTCGACACTTTTACTACAAAGGTATAGGAATTTTCAACTAAGAAAGTTTCCTAAATCTTCTACTGATCTTGCAAAAACAATCCATAAGATTCTACCATAGATTGAACAAAATTCCAAGAGAAACATTTGAAATGGAGAAAGAACTTTATTTTGGCATCATAACTGGATAACTGAAGGGATACCTAGATTTTGTTTTATTGGCCCATTGCTACAAAACAACTTTGAGTTAATAGTGGCACAAGCATCTGTAGGCTTGAATGAATGGAGAGAAGATTTGATTGGCTTCCCTATGAATCAAACTTTTAAAAGTAAGTTAGGGAACGTGATTGTTGAGATTTCAAGCACAAAAGGAAATATTAGTATCGATTCAACATATTGAAAGTGGAATCCAACTGGGGACATCTACATGAAATCAACCTGTTCGCAACTACTCAAAGAATGGAAGCCACATGTTGCAAATGCGGAAATGAAATGGATTTGGTGCATTCCAACTCTTCCAAAAATACAGTTTTTCATTTGGAGGATCTTCCACAATGCCCTTCCAGTTACTAATGAACTATAGAAAAGAGGGGTTATGGTAGATAATGTTTGTAAATTGTGCAATTCTACATCCAAAACTTTGCAACATTTATTAAGAGATTGTCCTATTATGCAGCGGATCTAGTTGAGTGTAAACCAAGATGCACCATTTTGACAAAGCTTCATCAAAACTCTTCATGAATGGATTCGATCTAATTGCACCTTTAAGAGTTTTACAAGTGCTGATAATGAACCACCTTGGAGATGTTTTTTCCCATCCTACCTTTGTGCAATTTGGAAGCACCAAAATATCTTATTTTTCTCGCATCAAAGCCCAAACACCAATTTGAATTGGATACAATATGCAAGACTGATAGCAGCAAACTATTGGCACTCCAGGAAAAGGATCTCAACTGGCAATCATCATTGGAAAGGAGAAATGTGTTCTTCGTATCAATAAAGACAAGACTTTTTTTTTTTTTTTTTCAAATGCAGCTGTTTCTAAATTTTCCTCTGTAAGCATAAGGGGGTGTTATCTTGAATTGTGATAGACGTTGCCTTGTTGAGTTTTCAAAAGAAATTGCTCACGTCTCTCGTTTAAAAACAAAATTGTGGAGCATAGCTGAAGGCTCCGTATTGCGTCTTTGCTAACTTATAACAACATTATGATCGTTACTGATTGCTTGGAGGTTGTCAATTTATTGTGGACCCAAAGTTTATTTGATGCACATACTCATGATGTTGTTTTATTATGCAGGACAGGATGTCCAAATTTGATATTGTGGAGATCAAGTAGACTAATCGAGACAACAATTTTCTTGTTGATATTTTAGCAAAATTAGGGTGTTTAAATAATGTTATCTTTTATCAAATCCCGCCTGTGAGGCTTTTACATTTCGATTTTCTTGAATTTTGTAAGAGATTACACATCCTGGAATATAGCTGAATGTTTGGGTTTTTTGATTTACTATGAATGAATTATCCTTTTACTGAAAAAAAAAAATTCAACCAAAGTACAACGAGATATTATTGGTATAACTCATTTAGTAGCAAATTTTGAAGCCTTTTTTTTTTTTCTCGATCTCTCAATACTGTTTGTAATTTTTCTATATCGTTTAAAAAAGAATTATGAGTTGATATTATTTATGTTATCGTCATTTTTATATTGAAGACATCATTGCTTAAGTAATTCTGAGCTTTTATCTATGGGCACATTCATTACAAGTTTGTGTTTCTCTAATATCAAATTGATTATCTATAATATTGAAGTATAAAATGGTCCCGACGTCTTATGTAATAAGAAAATACACATTATTTGAACACATCTATATGTATATACGTACATACATACATATATATACATCAAATAGGATGGAGCAAAGTTATTTTAAAGTGTCCCACCGAAAAAAAAAAAGAAGTTATTTTAAAGTGATTATATAGGGCTATGAGTCCTCTATTATTTTAGATCTGCATAAAAAAAGTACAGTTTTAAAATGATTCCTTATATGATTAATTTTCTTGCTCCAAACACGCGTGTAACGTCTGCTGCTAATCACAGGAGATCTCTAACATGGAACAAGCTGTATATTGAGCCACAAACGCAATAATTTGCTTCTAAATTGAAAAGCAAAATTTGAAAAAATTATGACGCAAAACTAATAATAATTATCGCCACCTACCCAACAAGTTCATCAAATTCTCAATCAATTTCGGAAAATTTTAAACAAGGAAGCTGCTTTTGCAGTTGTCATTTAGCACTGAAATTCAGCCATTGTTCCTGAAACAGGGTTTTATTTGCATTCAAAACATTTACAAGATAAAGGCCCTCACAACTCGGGGGTTTTTATTTCTTCAAGTACATCGATGTGCCCATGAATGTTTCCTTTTACAACAGAAGAATGGTCTTATGTCTCTACTTGATCACTAACTACTTCTCACACTGCGCTCATCAAGCCAAGAAATAATATCGCCAAAAACTTTAAGAATGGTTTCGTCTGGCTCACCTTCCAGAAGAGAGTGATAAGCATCTGGATAAAGAATGAGTTTTTTGTCTGAACTGCTTGCTTTCTCGTACAAGGCCTTGCTCACGGATGGATCGGTTACTCTGTCGGCCTCCCCGTGCATAATCAATAATGGTAGAGAGACCTAGAATAGTAGTATTAGTATTAGAATGTGAAGTAGAAGAGGGGAAAGAGGTTGTTAATATAACATGATCAATGCCACCTTCAGAATCCATGAAGACGAAATGCATAAGCAAATTTAACCGTAACCCATCATGAAGGTGTTGTCATCTAGATTGCGCAGCAGATTCAATCTTCTATTCAATTAAAATTTATCTGGATGCATGCTCTTAGTAAAATGATAGTTGAAGGTGCTAGGCTTCAAGTAAAACAGTTCAAGGAAGTCAGTAGGAAGATAATTAGAGAAGTGTTAGGTTAGTATGGAACAAGAGGATTTGCAACCGTATTCAACTTATCTGTAAGTATAGGCTAGTAGGATAGGTGTGGTTTCAAGTGAAACAATTTGAGGAAGTCATTAAAAAGCAAAATGCTACTCAAGTATGACTTGGTTAAGGACTATCTCGTATAAAATTAAATTGAGAATCAAATAAAAATGCAAGAATTTGTGTTTCCAGTATCCTTCTAAGATCTGATACTAGGTTAAGTTTGTAGATAGGTATGATTTTCTTTTACTATTTCCTATTTCAGCAACATGTATATTATCATATACACAGTATGTAATCTCCAACCCCGTGGATCAACTTGGGTAGTGGGTGTGGTCCTAATTTTGCTTGCCGCATGCTTTGAAATCAACCAATCTTTCACTACCTTGTGACCAGAATTGGTCAATGAGTGTATTCCCATCTGTACCTGGTTTCAATGCACATAAATGGTGACAGGAAGCATGTTATGGTTTTTCTAAACTAATGCTGTCAAGACTCCTGACCTTGGTTAAATGTTCTTTCCCTATGACTGAATGACATACCATCTATCAAAAAATAACTATTCTCTGCCAGTTGATATAAGTAAGCAGGCCATATTATTGTGCCAAAGCTCGGTGAAATTGGAAAACAGGTAACATCCTTCGAACCATATGATTAGCATCTGTGTGGTTATAAAAAAATTGAAGCACATGAAGAAGATAAAGAATGCAACATCCACAGTGGAAACAAAGGAGACCACATTCTCTCATGAAAGTAGGAGAAAGCTTGAATAGGGATCAGCATGTACAAGATTTTTTATCTTACACTGAAATAGGGGATTGCTAATGAATAGAGCCATTACGGAAAATGGTTTTGTTGGAATTGCTTTAAAGAAATTTATTGAACAATGAACCAGAGTTAAGTTGATCCTTTTGGTAAACAGCATTAGGAACAGGAAGAAAGCACTTCCTTAACAGTTAACACGTCATGTATCTTCCCCACTAACTAATAATAGAAAAAGCTTGTCCTGTCCAGGCTTTAGCACAACAAACCAAGCATACTGCTTCATTAATGATGTAGAAGTTGCAAGGTGTAATCCCATCTTATACTCCAATAATCAAACAGTTTCAGTTGTCCTGCCCCTTATTCTGGTGAAATTTCAATCGTCTTGCAAACTAATTACCCTATTCTCTCATTCTACTGATTGCAGGGCATTATCTTATATTCCTGACTATATGTTATACATACAGACCAAGTACTAAGCTATTCCATAATTTCAGCTGGGACTTGATTATGGAAGTGTTCGCAGCTCCAATAGTTTTACCTTTAATAACTCTTTGAAAACTTTTGATTGAATTAAAAAAAAAAAATGAAGAAGAAGAAAAGAAAAAAATTTAAATTCTAGCAGTCTTCCCGATTATAAATCAGCCTCACGAAAAAGACGTGGCCTGGGATAAGTACCTAAGAAGACCATGTTTTCAATCAAATCCACCTCCAAAAGATTAACCATCAGATCCCCTCAAAAGAACTTCTATTTGCTCTTTCACACTTTTACTCCTTACCCACACATCAATCCTGTCATTAGTTATGACATTAAAAGCATGCATGTTGGACTTGATTTTTCACCCTTAAGTTACAGCCAAGTTGTTATCTTCCACCATTGCTGGAAAACAATAACGTGAAAATATTCAAAAGGGAAAATTGCTTCTTATACTTTCAGCTTTAGGTCCATTAGCTTTGTTCTGCTACATCGCTCAAGTTGCAAATTGGTAGAAATTTTATAAAAATTGGGAAGACATACTGGGGGTCAAAATTTAATAGTTGTCAGATTACTCCTGGTTACCTTATCAATGGTTAGTTGTTATTGACGTATAAAAATAAAATCAAATGCAGATATCTACCTTGGATGTTGTTGGTTGTGGTTTCAACAAAAATTATACATGTTACGAAATAGGTTCTAGCTTAGAGTCTCCATGTTGTGATTTGACTCCCCAGCTAATCAGCTCTATACGATGAGCCTTAATTCAATACTTATCCCAAGTTGTTCACATTACATATTTCGAAAACCAGGTGCAAAGAAAAGTATTGCATATGCTTCAGAAATTCTTAAGTGATTTTCCTTTCTAAAATACTTAGTTTTGACGTTAATTTGCATGGTAGTCACTTATGCAGTGAGTCGGCATATGTAATGACGTTCAACAGTCGACGTATAGAGCACATAAAGACTAGAAAGTAGGCGTGAAATTGTCCAAAATTCTCATAACAGGGTGAAGAAAGAAAACGCATAAAAAAAGGTACCTCATGCAATCGGTTCTCTATTTCCTGGGTAGTTCTTAGCAACTCCAGAGCAGTATGTAAGCGCGGTTTATCCTTGTAAGCAATAACATTGTACTTTGTCTGAAACAAGAAAGTATAATTATACTTTCAGTTTCTTAAGCATGCAATTATAACAAACAAAGATGTAAAATATTATAAAAGGTCAGAAACAACTAAAAGAGTAACATTAGCAAGAATGTTCATGACAAGATTGAGCAATTCTTGCTAAGAATAATTTAACATGAAATAAACCTGCTCCAGTTTCTTTGGTTCTTTAAATGCTAACTCAGCCAAATCCTTCTGTGGGACCAACTTGTACCTAGGAAGAACTTTAGCAACACCGATCAGGAATTGTTTAACTATCCAGGGTGGAACCACATCATCTGCAATCTAAAAGAATATGGTCTCGGATGGAAGCCATTACAGAAATCAAAGAACGATATATGTTTGACAATTGGGCTTAGTATATACTTTGCACATAGGTGCAACAAGAACAGCACCACTCCAAGCTTCAGGTTGCTTAAGGTGTATCTTCAAAGCAACAGCTCCACCCATAGATTGCCCAAAAAGAAATCTTGGAAGACTTTGGAAATCTGGATTTTCTGCCATTTGATAAAACAAGTCAGACGCAGCACAAAATGATCCTTCAGAGGCATTTACAAACACATCAAAACAAGACAATAGCATAAGATATGATGATTACTTGAACAATGGAAGAAATTTTTCTACAAAGGCCATGGGGATTTGGGCACAAGAAAAGATATAAAATCCGGTCAAGTCTAGTAAACATGTAAACTTCCAATAAGGACCGACTTTCCCAACAAACAAATTCATCAATTAGCAATGGTATGGCTCTTGCAAAATTTGCAATCTAAAACACAACCTGTGTCCTTGCAATGTGTTCATTTGGATGTTCAACAGTAAAATTAGACTTGAAAAAGTATGGTGGTCATCAGTGACTTTCGACTCTTTAGGCTTTAGTGATAGCAAAATTTTCTGAATGAGAAGAATTGCATCCCTTCTTCTCACCATAAAAACAAAGAACAACAGAAAGAATCATATCAAAGAAGAATGACCACTTGGGTGCATTAAAGCACTGAAAAAGCCATTCAAAGAAGACTGTAAAGGATGATCTTATCTTTGAAGAAGCCTGGCAAATTATATTTCTCTTTCCTTCAAAATTCTTAGTATGGGTGTTGGAGGGAGAAAGATCTGTTCTTATCTCACTTTTAGAGGAAATAATAAAGGAAATCAACAAAGGATGAAGGAAATATAAACAAGGGGCACACACTAAGATACCTTCTAAACTACTAATTACGTACGGAGGATGAAAAGGTTTCTTTGTGCCAAGTGAGGGGATAGTAATCTTCTATAAACATGAGTTCTAGACCGTGATGCAAAACGGAATCAAGGACTAACAAGGTCAATTGCAAGGATGGGTTTAAACTTATAGAAAGCTTGAAGAAAGCTATGAGAATAATGCGAAAACAATAAAAAGTAAAACAAGTAAACTCACAAACAGCTTCAAAGATATGATGTAATAGGGAACTTCCAAGAATTCATAACACAATTCCATATGATGTATAAAATGGTCCAATAAGATTACTCACTACTTAGCCTTACTTTAGGATTAGGATAAGAGTTAAATAAGTAAACAAGTTAGCAAAAGTAATGTTCAAAAAAAGTATATTCAATATTCTTATATAAGATGATTGCGGCCACATATACAGTGGATATTTATACCCAAAAATTAGAACAACCTATCTAAAATAAAAAAGAATAAAAAGGATAATATCTAAAAAAAGTAATGTATAAAGAATAATAAAGGTACAAGTAAAAATATAATAAAAATGAGTATCTTTTACGGAGGATTCTATTATATGATTGCTCAAACATATGGCTCCTCGTGGATGGATAACTTTTTGGCAGAAAAAACAATTCTATGTGATCAATCTGATATCTACTAAGCTGAGGTGTCAAGCAAAAGTAATAGGTCGAATGTACTGAGCCGATCGGTTAATTCTTTCAAGGTGAATTTACCTCAAATATATTCAATACAGCTTGGAATTGGGTCGATTGAGTTGATGGTCAAATCAGCTAAGCTAATGCTCGAGTGTAGTTCAGGTTATCAACTAGAGAAGAATGATGAGTAGGAGAAGGTTCGGCTCGGCCAGGGTATTAAGTCGGCAAATTGTAGCAGCTCGGACTCCTCAGTGGTAGGTCGTAAAAAAAGAATTAGCTTAACCATACTTTCCAATCCTCGGGCTCGGATCAAATGTCCAATGATCTAATTCCTATCAAAACTGACTCTTTAAAAGGAGTCTTTGCCCTTTCCTAATAATATTCTCCATAATAATGTGCAAAGCTCAAGATGTCCAGGTTGCTTTTCTCAAAGCATAGATAGAGTCTTGCCCATAAAATTTTTGTATATGACCTTAGAAGACACCAGCCAATTAAAAATTCATATAGAGTGTTGCACCTTTTGAAATGTACTAGGCATGATATATATCAGTTGTCTTTCATAACAAACAGCATTCATTAGATAACACAGGAGATTAAAAAGGTTTACTCAGTCTAGGATGATAAAACCTATTTGTCTTTCAGTGAAAACTTGAACATTAAAAGCTTTGCTAAGCGAAGAATCATGACAATCTCTTCCAATGAATGGCATCTTCAATCTAAGGCCTTTCGATGGCTAAAGTAGTCCTAAAATGTTTCTCTAGAAAGGCTATTTATAGTGTTAGCAGCCAGTAGATTTAGGACACTCTAGTAATATCCTATCTAAATGATTCAATTTGGACTAGAGACAGCCTTTTGCTAATCCCAAATGCTGTGAAGATATTTGGAAAGACAAACAAGACTTAGATACAACGACAGTGAAAGCAACCCAAAACGTAATACAAAATCCATCACTGGAGTCAATGATATGGATCTTAACTATATGTCTGTACCTAGTAAAACTAGTACATGCTCTACAATGAAAGTGCCATTACTAAGTTACTAGAAAATTAAGCACACATGAAATTTGTCAACTCCAATGTTCCAAATTAAGCCACATTTTTGTCCCTGTTAAGTCTTAGAAAAACCTTGCACCTCACACTCCACATATACACTGATCTCATCAAATGTTTAAATAAGCATTGCACAGACCTTTAATCTTCGAAAAATGCTCTGTGGCATCATCAACAAGCTTGTCAAAGCTGGGAATGTAGCAGTGAAGACCTTCAGAAAGACCAAATCCGGGGTAATCCAAAGCAAAAACACAATACCCTTCCAATGCCAACTTCCTTGCGATTCCTGGAGAAAAAGTAAAAATATAGTTAAATTATAGAGGCGTAACCAATCACAGTACATCAAAATGCTTAAAATTTGGATTGAGATCCGTGCCTTCACCGAAAAAAGTGCAAGTGTCTCCATAACCATGGCAATAACACACAATAGCTTTTGGATTAGAAGTCTCTGGAATCCAACTCTTTGAGAAAACTTCCAATCCCCTGGAGTTAACATAATAACACTGTACCACCATATGTTAAAAGGTCCACATCAATTCCCAGTATACATGACTATGAGCACCTTAAAAGACAAACAGCATTGTAATATGAAAAGTTTTAGCTGTTTAATTTGAAATCAATCCAACTCTTTCCTTTGTTCTTCCTAATCCAATCGAACTATAGTATGAACAAACAAATAAAACAAAAGATAAAAGGAGAAAATCACAAGATGGTCTTTAGCAAATATCCACTGATAAGCAGAGAGTAGATTGTCCATTGGAGTAATTGAACTGCACCAACAACTTATCAATGAAAATGCTCCCTAGCAGTATGCAATCAAGAAACATGGCATTTCACAAGATATAACAGCTTACCTCTTCCATATTCAATCTTTCATGCGGTGTCTGCAGCATAGAGAAAATATAACCCACAATCAGAATGGAAACCTCTCATTTTATCCATAGTATCACTATGAAAAGCAAGAATCTGAATAAAAGTGTCAGTTGTTATGACTGACAACAGATATGAATACAGATATTAGAAAGATAAGTAAATCCCTTCAGGATAATACTAAACTATGGCTAACACGAGGGACAGAAAAAAAAAAAAAAACAGAGCGACTGATGCCCTTCTTCAATGAAAAGAAATACATGCTATTGGAAGCAATGGTTTTTTTTTTTTATTTTGGCCAGAGAAAGCAATGGTTTATTCTTCTTATTTTTGTAGGAAAAACTAGTGATGCACTGTCCTGCTAAGCTTAGGGCTAAGCGAGAAAAAGGATGAAATTGAATTAGATTATAAAGATGGGAAAAATTTGAATGCTGCTCCTAAATTATCTTTCTTTGTTAACCCCACCAACAAAACTCCCAATATATGCCGCCCACACCATGTCAAATTATCAGTACAAAAGTTTAAACACGATTCATGCAAAAAGTTAAGATAAATTTTCAATGCCATCAAAACCATTGCGTAAGAACACCTGACATCGATCGAGGCATACTCAGTTTTAATTGAGATCCTGTCCTTAATGTTGCTAATGAGGACTATATCAAAGAATAAGAGCTGCATAAGTACTCAGCCATTGCAGCAACAGGATGCTATAGCTGTCTAGCGGCTTTTGCCACAAGAAGACATCCTTTTTTTTCTCATTAATTGAAGTCAAACCCCACAGTCAATCAACAAGCCGCATAACCCTGTGGCAGCCCCAATCTCAACAGCCAATATCAGCCACAAGAAGAGCAATAAATACAAATGTACTACTAAAGGCACACCAGACACCACACTAGCACCACAGTATGTAAGAACACTTCTTTAATCAATTATAATTGCCAAATTTTCATGTTATCACCAAAACTTCATCCAAAATTAAACATTAAATTTGAAACCAAAATTTCGAAGAACACCAGCATACTGAATACAATTCCATGCCAAAAAAAAAAAAAAAAACATGATATGAAAATCTAAAGACGACGTAAACCTTGAAAAGAACATGATCTATCCCGAGTTGAATGTCCTTGAAAGCCTCACGCGCACGCCTTCTCTCAGCCACATGCTCCATACTTGCATCCAGAAGCTTCTGCACCTCCTCATCCACTTCTTCGAACTTCACCCTCGATGCCATTGCGACTGCTCCTCTCTTCTTCCACTTCCAAACTCTAGTTTTAGAATCTACCCGAGAGCAAAAAGAATGAGAAACGCGTCCTCAAAGCCTTAGTATGACTGTTTCCGTCATCATTGGAATAAGACTGTCGGGGGTGGAAAAAGTTGTCAAGGAGACATCGTCAAAAACAGGAACAGGAAAAGTAAAAACAGAACAAGGAATGTGAAGGAACATGGAATGGACAATGGGCAACGATGTAACAGTAATAGTAAATTATTACTTTTGTTATTATTGAATTTTCCTAGAGAAGTTTTGGTATAACTGATACTCAAATCACATTATATAATAATATAATTATTATCATTATTATTTTCATACAAACAACATGTTGGAATGAATACTGTATAAATATTAATAATGATATTAATAAATAAGATTTAAGTATTAATCTTATTTTAAAATGAGTGTTTTGATACTAGCTAATTTAAAATTTAACCGTTAAGATTTTCTTAAAAAAAAGTTAAATTTAATGATAAAAGAAAATGGATAAATAAAAGTCAAATTCTTGTGATGAATTTGGAAAGAGAAGAAAAAGGGTTTTGAATGGAAAATAAAGAAAGTAAACTGACCATCTAGAGATTGATGAGAATGGTCAGGCCAGCAACATTGTTTAACGGGTTTCAAGGCCATGTTTGTGTTGCGTGATAGAAAGGAAATTTGCTTTGGTATCGTTTTTGTTGATTGAAAACGGAAAGGAGGAGTCACGTAAGGGAGGAGGAGAGAGAAGGAGTGCGAAGAAGATGCCAAAGATAACGTAATCTTATCTGACTTGGCAAAAAGTGGACCGAAATTGTGCTATATGATATATATGAATATTATATACGTGTGGGAATCCATTTGATGCCATCACTTTATGACTAGTGGGTATGGAATGGTAGAAGATAGTAGAATCTCCGGGTATTTGATATAGAAAGTATATTTAGGTTTTTCGTACCTATATACATATGGTTATGTTAGGATTACTATTAGGTGGTTGTTCGGCGATTTAGTCGCTATACGCAATGTTGAACCTAAAAGAAAATCTTCTAAGTTAAACTAATGAAAATTTTTCGATATTTAAGTTAGTAAGATGAAAAAGAAAGAGAAAGATTTTAGTATTTAAAGCACATATGAGGAGAGCTTAGAGATTGGGTCCCTTTACCCATGGCTCCATAGCTTATTTATAGAGCATGGAATTTACCTATTTGGGATACTTTGCAGGCTATGATTAGCTCATGCATGGTTGTTGCAATGGGGCTTATTCAATACAGGAGGGGATAATACCTTTCTATCAGTTGGTGGCTTTAGGAAAGGTGTTTATCACATCAATATGAATAGCCATCATAGTTAGAGCGACTAAGCAAATACGTTATACTATAGATTGTGATAGTATTTAACGAGAAGAGGGAGAGAGAAAGAGGGAATCAACAAAATAGTCATGGTATCGAGGTTTTCAAGTTGTGTCTCAAGCACTTAACATAAGCTTAGGGGTCGGGGTCAGGGTCGAGGTTGTGCACTGAGCTTAAATTTGGCTATCCTAAGGACAATAGGGCTCTCGAGCCTCAGGACTAAGGAATTGGGCCACCTAAAGACACTGCTAGTAGCTTTTGAGGTTCTAAGGAGATTTTGGTGGAGAAGTACTCAAGGTAAGCTCGAGCAAGCTTGTTCTAGCGCTGGGTAGATTGGGTAATGCGCTCCTTCAGGCTTGGCATGAGAGGTGTGCATAAGGGAACCTAAGTAGACTGTTAGACTTTAAGCTAGAGTGGGCTTCTAAAGAAGGTCAAGCTGTTACCCTAACAAAATGCTCAAGAGTACCTAAGCAAGCAAAGGCACTTGGGCTTGAGTCTTTAAAGTTTCGGTTTAGAAAGGCTTATCAATAATATACATACGTAATACATACATATATATACGAACACATGTATATTGGCAAAAGTGCATTTGGATTGTATATATGAAAGATGAATAAAATGATATAATCAAGTTTAAAATACAGGACATATATTGAATCAAAACGGATATCTATCAATAGTATTAAAGCACAATGGATGGGTGTATATATACGAGGATGCCACCATGTAGGTCAATGCAAAGTACTCAACTTGCTTAACCTGATAATTATCTTACAGAATAATTCAGTTTTTGGATGGATTTTGGGTCATGCTTCAAAAAGGGTTACTAGTCAAGTTTTGAGGCTTAATAAAACACAATGGAAACCCAACCTAATAAAAAATAATATATAATAAATTGCTAAACTATACATATATGATAAATAAAAGATAATATCATAATAATCTTTTATCAACCCTAGTCTCTTTTGGCCAAAAGAAGAAAAAATAATAATAATGAGAAAGAAAGAAAGAAAAATCCTAACCTCTTACTAGGTTACTTTTTTTTATCTCCCCATCCATTATACTTAATAGTTACTAACCCTTATCTCACTATCTCTCCCAACTCTCTCTTATCCCGTTTCCATTAGCTCTCACTTCAATTCTCGTTGAATCAGTGACCCACCATTATCCTCTAACTCTTATAGTCTCACAATCATCTATTGTCTATCAAAAATTCAATTTTCTTCTTTAGACAAGTCTAATTATAAAAGTAAAGTAAAATTTGTTTTTATTTGGAGTGGCTATATTTTACTAAATTTTTAGAGATTAAATTTTAAGTGGTTGTAAAAGGTTAAGTGAGTGTAATGAAACCATATGATCATAAAAAAATAAATAAATAAAATAAAAAATTATCAAGTTAAGTTAGGTTTTGAGAATAGGATAAAAGCATTATAGGGATTTGGGATGGGTTTTAAAAGCTCTACAGTGTATTAGATCGAATTCACATTAATAAGCTTCATTTCGAACCTATCCTAACGGTATCCCTCTATAGATACATACATATATATGGAAAACACGTTAGTCAAATAAATTTAAAAATAAAGATAGTTATATCCGTAAAGAATTTATATTTATTGATTGTATAATAGTTTCTTTATAAAGAGAAGCTGTATTTTTGTAAACAATCTTTTATATATATTTTTTATTTAATTATTTGTCGCAACATTAGTGCAATATATGCCGATACAAGTACAAAAGCATTCTTGTGGGAAAAAGATTCAATAAGTAGTATGTATCATGTGTAACTACCAATTATATTTAGATATTTGATAACATAACTAGATGGATTTTAGGTAATTATCCAATATTAATCTATATATTTGAATTCGATTGATAATTATATATTACGTATATTTTTATATAGTGTGTACTATTTATCAAATCCCTCCCAGTTATTGTGATGAATATTTATTGAGTTTCAATTTATGATTTTATGGAATAATAGGTATTTGGACCCTTTATGTCGTTCGACCAGCTCGATACATCCAGCCACCGTTGTCGTTCGTACGGGATTATGTGATGTATTCGAGCGTTAAAACCAGGGTTATGTTTGAAATTAAAAAATTTTAGTTATGATGTAGCCCCATGATCTGATGGTGGATGCAAGAATTCCGCGGCGCACTGAATGTAGTAATATTTGAGGCCATGACTGTAATCCAGAATATATATATTTTCCTAATATTTTATTTATCTGAATTTTTTAAATATGAATTTTGTCCACAATTCATCATTCACGATAGATTGTATTAAAGGAAATTCTAAACATGCTATGATTATCAATAGTTTACATAATATAAAAAGTAAGCAAAAAGTTTAAAAATCTTTCAAAAGCTTCACTGCTTCAGTCCTCTACTTCTCATAGCCTTCAAAAATATTACCGTCCAACCCACTCCCGTTATATAAATCATATCTGGTGCAACACTTATCTAATATGATGATACAACATTAATAACAAATAGGATAAACGGATAAAATTTAGTTATCTTGTTTAAGTCAATAGTAAGCACACACCATTGCATTACAAAATTGGATACTTTAATCCTCCAACATTAATTGAAACCAACCTCAAATATATGGATTATTTGATTCTGGCGCTAAACCCTAAGCCAGATGATATCAGATCCAACACCAAATCCAATACTAGATCATCTCATATGGGTTCCATCACTAATATTATTAGCCATCAACCAACCATCTCTTATAACTATTCATAATAACATTCCATTCCACTAGTTTAGTCCTACCTCCCGATTCTTTTCGAACAACTTGATTTGTATGCACCATTCACTTTGAGGTAATTGGAATTCATCATTCAATTTATTTTTTTCTCATAATCTCTATTCAGTAAAAATCTTTTTTACATCAAATTAAATGATAGAGATTCCTTAATATAATCAAAGAATTATAATTTCTTATAAAATTTCATATTTCATCTTAATTAAACAACCGTTGCGGCCATCACCACTAACCACCAATATCACTACAATCATTGCTATTAATCGCCACCACCACCGCTTGCATAATCATTTATCACTTTACTTGAGGGTTAGCTAAGAAAGTAAATGGATAAAGGGTAATTTAGTTATTAAAGGTTTATTACGTATTTATTCTTAAATTATTTATAAATCTAACTAAATAAGATAATATATATTATATATTTATTACGTTTAGTAAGAATTTTCAATTCCATTCTTTCTTTTTTTCATTTAATAAAATAAATAAGCTAATATTATCGTATTTATAATGATAATTTATCTATTCATACATTGCAACTTTATGTCTACCACCACCAACCGCTCATTATGAACGCCCTAACTCTCAAGAGGTAACAAGTACCTAATCTAAGACCTTCTTGGAGCAACCACCCACCCCAGTACGTCCACATTCAGCACTCTTCAATTCTAATAATAGATTAATTTTAAGTTATTTATTTACTCGTACATGTACTGGTACAACCATCAGCAACAATAACTCACATACCTCAATGCAACTAACCGACTTGAATTTTCATTGAATTTGGATACGAATCCTATAATCATGGACAGTGCAATCAATTAATAGCTTATTATGACTAATCATTTTTGTTGACTTGTCGAGCTCATGCACCGTTTAGAGAATTTTTAGGATAACTTAAATAGTATATGATATTCATATCGTATTATAATACAATTTACATTGTGGTTAATAGGCATGTAGTGTCTCGTCCTTATATAAATTATTATTTGACCGTTAACAATGATAGTAAGGAAAAGATAGATAATAAACAAAAGTCATTTCTAGAGATTGATGGGGGCCATGTTGTGTCGCGTGAAATATTACTATTTTTTGTTCTGTAAGGGTTGGAATGTGATTGGAGCGGGCTTGAGTTGATTTTCATAAAAAGTAAAATTAGCCCTATAGAATATCGATTACAGTTTAGTGTCGTTTAGAGCCCTCGAAAAGCTCACCCTCATAACGGATTTTCCTCTAATTATTGTAATTCATTCCTATAGGATCATTATAAAACTGATATGTGATCCTTCATTACATAAAATATTTAATTTTTAAAATTTTTAAAAGCTATTATAAGTATATTGTTAAATTAGTTTATAAACAAATACTCAATATATCAGTTAATTTTCTTAATAAATATATATAAGATAAAATTAAAGAAATAATTTATTATCTTTACCTAATCAGGTTTGATGGGCTTTTATATATATATATATATTTCAAAACTCAATCTTAAACTCTATAAGATTTTAAATTATATCGTAAAATTAAATAAAAACCTATAAAGTATTTCTTTATAAAGTTTTTATTAAATAAGACAAATTGGGTATCGATTGAGCCAATTTCTTCCCTAAGAAGAAGAGAGAACAAGGGTATAAAGATAATGACATTTCTATCTAACTTAGAGTTGGCTAAAGGGTAGAAAATGGTATTATGATGCGATAATTATATGACTAGTGAATATTGAATGGTAGGGTTTGGTTAGTAGAATTGGATAATATAAGAAGAACATGAGGAGAGCAAGATGATACAAATTTCTTGGACTAGTGTATGCAATATTAAATAGGATTTTTTAATATAAAAATTCTAAAAAAGTTAAAAATTAATTATTCATATTATAAATTATCATAAAGTTCAATATTATGATTATGAGAGCATGTTATAGGATTATTTTTTAAATTTCGAAGATATATTTCTTCTGTATTGTGAAATAGAATTTTATATCACCAAATTTATCGTACAAATTTTTCAACTTTACTCCAATACCTCGAGTTCTTTCATTCAGTAACTTTGTACAAATTTAAATTAAACAACGGACTAAAAGATTTATCCAATATCGTATTATAATGATATGATAATCAGGTAGAGGTTTGCTCTCTCTTCCTTAGGACTTATTTTCTAATGACACATTTAGTGCACATAATGAGACAAAGTAATAACAAAATTACAATTGTTAAGACATGGAATAAAATAATAATAATTATTCCTTATAGTTCTTTTGATGAAATGGATCTTCTAAATTACTTTCTTTAGATTTTGCTAATTGTATAAATCAATGGTTAAGATGTTGGCATAGATTATCAATTATGTTTATTAAATTGTAAATTATGTGTATGGAATTCTCGATAATTAACTAAGATGATACCCCTACTAAACAGGAGCAAAAAGAGGGAGATTTGTGATATTTTAGGAAATTATCAGACTTTATATAAAAGGGTTCAAAATATCCCTTATCGAAGTAAAATATAATTTGACAATGTAAGATTCTCCTAACCTTTTTTGAGATATTCCGGAGCATCTTGGCTTGATAACGCAATTGCTCTGAACCTTTTTAGGAATTGGGATGCTGCGAAACTCTTGTATCTGATACCAAAATTTTATTGAATGTTATATATTAAAGAATTGCAACTTTTTATCAAATTTTTGACGAATTGTTCATTTGTGATTGATGATCTAGATTAATTCGTAACTAAAACTTAATCTAATGGGTAATATTCAATACTTAAAGATTATCACTTTATGAAAAGTCATGTTCTTTTAAAAATTAAAATTGCTTAATCTATGAATAAGCCTTGTTCTTTATTTTTTTAATGCTTTTTTTTGCTCGAATTTCAGTAAATTCTTCTATAAATAACAAATACCTTCTCTTTATCTAAATATAGTTGATACTTGAACTTTTGCTATTCAAGTACCAAGACTTAATTATCTTGGGAGAATTTCATATCAAAAACTTTCATAGTAAATTAAGTGTGAAAGAAGTAAATTCTCTAAAGAAAGCGATTTATTCGTACTTCTAAGTCCATACAAAATTTGTTTCTACTATCTTTAAAATATATGCAATCCTAACATAAGATTGTTTAGAATTCTTACTATCTTGTTATTTTATTATGATGTCATCTTATTTCTTGTACTTATTGATTACATGTTGTGGGAGAATATTAAGAAAATGTATTTAGAAGAATTTAGAGAAAATAATTTAGAGGATCAAAATCTTTCTTTTGAGGCCTTCTTGGTAAATCTAGAAATATACTGGAAATAACCAAAAAAAAAAAAATAGCTACTCTTTTTAGTCTTGTAAAGAAATTGTTATTCCACATTTGGCAGCAATATTAATTTTATGAAATAGTTGTTTCACTAGTTAATTGCCGAAATAAATCTATAAAAAAAAATAGATATTTTATTTTATCCCCATGAAGTCAACCAAACATACTGCAATTTTGTTGAAGGATATGAAGCCGATATTTTCATTCGATCAGTTTGAAACTTCCAACCTCTAGTGGAGTCGCAATTCAAGACATGAATGTTGATATATTCAAACGTAAAAGTCAGGGTTATGTTAGGTAATCATCTAATTAATATCTTAGAAATCATAGTCCCAAACATGCGTACGCAACAAAGCCTAATATAAAGATATTGCGTACAAGCATAAATATATGGCATACTGCATGAATAACAAGCCATGATTAGTTATCATGTTTGAGTCAACAGCAAGCATGCACGCATGCATCCTGAGGTCGGATACTCGAAACCTCTAAACCTTGACTAAAACCAAATCTCAAATGTTGGATCATTTGATCGCAACACCCAAACTTGAAACAATCTAATATTAATTCCAACATGAAATTATCTCATACTAGTTTTTACGCGTAACCGTCTATAGAAATGTCCCATTGAACAAGTGTGAAATATTTACTACTTCTTTTTGAAATATCCAATCTATATCGCGACGATTAACCACACCAAGTACCCACTTATTTCCATGTAGCGGTTTCTGTCTTCATCTACTAGTCACATTATTTCAAATGTTGGATCCTCAATAAGTGACAAACACCTGGTCCATGAACCACATATCTATAGTGACGATTAGTCTTAGCACAAGCACAATGGTTACTAATCGATTTCATAGTTGCTTAGTTTAACCTGTTTGTCTAATACCGCATGCATAACTATCAAATAATAATAATTCACCTACTTGGAAATGTACAAACTTGAAGTTTCTTCAGAAAAAGATATGAATCCTAAAACCGTACATAATATAATATAATCGATTAATACCTTAATTATATCATATTCTTGTTTTTAAAATAATTTATGTCGCACGATTTGTTCCTTAATGCAATAACTTTCCAAAAGGTCAGCTATCCTAGAATTGAACTAGTATAAACATGCCTAACTTTAAAGTTCTGAGAAACTATAAGTTGTGACACAAAAACGTATCTCAATTATTAGACTTCTATCGCTTAATATTTAAGAGTATTACAATTTCTCAACCTAATCAATTAGGATCTAATTCTTAACTAGGTTAACCAACTCTCCTTTCTTACCTAATGTAATCTACCAAATACCAAATTTAGGTCAAATTTCCCATGTTGCAGGTTGTATCTCAATCCATTGGTCATTTTTACATAGGGTCTTTTTTTTTCCCTTTTTAACTTTATGACTTGAAAAGAACTTAACCTAAGGCATCCTAGATCAAAGCTCAACCTTAAAATCATTTCTTAGTCATTCTTAATCCAAAATCCACCTGTTGACAAAGCACTTTGGACATAAGCCCCTCAGGCCTAAACGGATCCAACGTGTCTCGTAGCCTAAAGCTCACCTTAGAGCTTACCCTTGTGAGCTTAAGCCCTTGGCACGAATGGACCAAGCCTAGTAAGCCCTACAATGGCTACAATGCACCAAATAAGAATGAAACAACAACATCCTAAATAAGTGAGATATGTCGGGCACAATAACTCTACTCTTCTATACTTGCGAGAGAAGATCCCTCCCGCCGACTGATTTCCAACTGCCGGCTTCTTTCTATTTATAAATACCAAGTCGCTACCCAATGGTAAAGCTCTCCACGCTCTGTATACTAAGCTTATACATTACTTTCAATACTCTACACTTTCAAGCTTACTACTAACTTAAGCATCGAAATGGCCTCGCCGGACAACCCCTCAACGTCCCTTTACCGTGTACTATTTTACAAGTTCATTACGTGCAACATCTAAAAGATTACCAACAAGAACTTAGAGACAACATTTGGCGTTATCTGTAGGAAGAACCAAATTCCTACACCTAAAACGTCAAACACATTAAACATATACCCCATAAGCAATCCTTTCGACATCATGTCTCAACACGACGGACAAGAAAATCAACAATTAGTAAACAATCAACCTAAGGGCAATTAGCCCCTCCCAAGGGCTGTGCTGGAGGAGCGCTTGGAACATGTAGCTAAGGAGTATGCTGTGTAAAATAAGATACTCCACGCTCACTTAGACGAAGCGGAGCGGCACAGCATGCAAACTCACCATCCTAAAGCTTCAGATGCCCACATTGGCCGGAACACCCAATAGTAATAGCAACAGCAATAGAATGGTAGGGATCAGCAACCTGATTGGCCATTGCATCAGTAGCCAGTAAGGTCTGCAGTTACCCGTAATCGAACCCTAGCTTGCAACAAGCAAGAAGCAAACTTGCAGGGAGTACAGGCTCACTTTGCTGTACGACGAGTTCACCCAGTAGATGATGCTAACCTGAACGAGCTCCGTATTATGGTAAGGTGACTCTCCGAGCAGTAGGGGAGCAACCCTACTAGCGACACTAGGCCGGTCACCAGCAATAAGACCCCTTTCACCAGGGGTATCCAAGATAAAGTGTTGCCTCCTAACGACAAACTTCCATCCTTGGACTAATATGATAGCATGGGTGACCTGGACGACCATTTTCTTCACTTTCGTACCCTCACGAACCTTCATGGTCATAGGGATGCAATCATGTGCAAAGCCTTCCCAGATACTCTGAGGAAGGCAACTTGAACGTAGTTTAACCATCTCCTTGACAATTCCATTAGCTCCTTTGATGAGTTGATGTAAAGGTTTAGCCTCCATTTCAGGGCTAACAAGCCCTCGTCTAAGGACACATTGTCCTTATAGCTAATGAGGTAGGGTGAAGGCGAGTCCCTGTGCGATTACGTGGCTTGGTTCAACGACGCTATAGTCAAAATCCCTTAACTGCATGAGGGTGTCGCCGTCCATGTTACCCAGCTTGGCATCTAACCTTCGGGAGATTTTTTCCAATCATTTGCTAAAAGCAAGCCGAATACCTTAGCCAACTTCTGGAACAAGGCCCAGAAGTACATTGACTAGGAAGACAACATTTGTGCCAAGCGCGATGTCGACCAAAAAAGGTCAGGCGGAAAGCAGGACAAGGAAAAATTGTCCTTAAAAGATTGCCACGACGGTAGGATACTGAACAAGTTAGAAAGGGAGAGCGTTGGGAAGAAGAAGCGTCAAGCCGAGTGCAACCCTCTTCCCCCTCCCATTTACACCCAGTATACGCTATTGAATAGACCTATTGCCTAGGTTTATTCCAAAGTAAAGCACCAAAACTTGCTCCAGAAGCCACAGAAAATGTGGGGAAGCCCTAGTCGCCGAAACTCTGACAAATACTGCCAATTCTACGATGACCACAACCATATTATAGAAAAATCCTTCCAGTTGAAGAACGCTGTCGAATATGCCATTTAACGTGGCTTCTTCAACAAGTATATACCTCATTGGAGGAACAACAACCATTCAGATGATGACGGAGATAGGGCACCTCAAAGGCAATAGACCGAGGATGCCCATGTGGAGCAAAATAACAACCGTCGCAATGATCACACCCCTAATAGCGTTATAAACATGATCATGAGGAGATCATACCCTAAGAGCTGGCCGAGCACTAACAACTCGGTTAATGCCCCATTAGAGATAATAGTAGTATGGGAGGAGAGACAGAAGTTAAACACTTCTATCTCCTTCTCTGATGACGACCTTGAAGGGGTTGACACACCCCATCAAGATGCCATGGTGATTGAGGCAAGGATCTCAAAATTTAAGGTCCTAAAGATTATGGTGAATACTGGCAATTCCACTAATATACTCTTCCTCCATACATACAAGAAGATAAGGAAGAAGTTGTCAGTAAACATGAAGCCATACCACCACAATCTGATCAGCTTCAATGGAAGCACAATCCGAGCCAAAGGCATCATTACACTGGACATGGAACTTGGCGACGACTATGTGGTACAACGACTCGTCGAGTTCATTGTGATCAATTACCCTTCCCTTTACAATGAGCTCTTGGGAAGACCAAGCCTAAATGCATTTGGGGTGATCACATCTTCCCTGCATTCTGAAAGCCAAATTCCTAACACCAATTGGGGTGGGAGTATACAGATATGATCAAAAGCTCTCACGAGAGCTATACGTTAAGGTGGCTAAAGGGGATGGCGTCTTTACCCTAGAGATAGGCCTGCAGGAGAAGCCGGTTGTAAGGGGCGAGTCTAGAAAAAAAAAATAGAAAACGTCTAAATCGGAAACTCACCCGACCAGACCGCGAAAGTCGGGATTGAGACTCCAACTAAAGTGAAGGATTAAATCATTGCTCTCCTACGGGCAAATTTGAATAGGTTCGTCCAGTCAACATTAGACATGTTCGGAATTTCCCCTGACTTGGCAACCCACAGCCTTAACATTGACGCTACAGTATGGCCTGTCAAATAGAAAAAGAGGCATTTTGCTCCAAAACGATAGGCTAAAATCAAAAAGGAAGTGTAGAAGCTACTTAAAGTTGGCTTTGTGAGGGAGGAAAAGTACTCGACATGGCTAGCGAATGTGGTATTGGTTAAGAAAAAGAATGGGAAGTGGCGCATGTGTGTCAATTATACCAACCTCAACAAAGCCTACCCTAAAGATTGTTTCCCCCTCCCTAGGATCAACCAGCTTGTTTATTCTATGTCAAGACACACTCTGTTGAGCTTTATGGACGCCTTCTCGAAGTACAACCAGATTAAAATGGACCCAAAGGACAAAGTCTATACCTCCTTCATCACCGATTATGGCACATATTGCTACACCGTAATGCCATTCAGACTAAAAAACGTCGGGGCCACGTATCAGCAAATGGTAATGAAACTGTTTAAGCCCTAAATCGGGCGTAACATGGAGGTGTACGTTGACGACATGATCATCAAGAGCTAGAAGCCAGTCCATCATGTCTAGGATCTCCAAGAAGCCTTCAACCAAATGTGCATGCACGACATGAAGCTAAACTCCTAAAAGTGCATCTTCAGCGTTAGCTTTGGTAAGTTCTTCGGTTTTCCAATCACACAAAAAGGCATTGAGGCCAACCCCAAGAAGATCACAACGATAAAAAGAATGAAGCCTCTAACCTTAGTTCGAGATGTGTAGAAGCCCATGGGCATGGTGGCTACCCTGAGTAGATTTATCTCGAAGAGCATTAACAAATGTAGTGAGTTCTTTAAAATCTTAAAAAATCCAAAGGGTTTTTAATGGACTCCCGAGTGCACCGCCACCTTTCAAAAGCTCCAAAACTTCCTCACATAACCATTAGTCCATTCCAAGCTTATCCTAGGGGAGGACCTATTCTTGTACCTAGTCGTAAGCGATCAGGTACTCTCCTCTGTACTGGTCAGAGTAGAGAGAAGAGAATACAGGCTAGTATATTACGTCAGCCACATATTGCATGGGCTTAAGGTCAGGTACACCCAAGTAGAAAAATTTGCCTTGGCCGTTGTCATCACAACTCGACGACTGAGGCCCTACTTCCAGGCGCACCAAGTAATCATACTTACAGATCAACCACTGTGCACTATGTTGCAAAAACTTGAAGCGTCTGGACGAATGGTAAAGTACGCAATAGAATTTAGCATGTACGGAATCTAATACCAACCATGAACGACCTATAAGACACAAGTCCTGACCGACTTCGTAGTAAAATGTATAGGAAAGGAGGAAACACCACTAGGGGATAACAAGTCAGTGTGGACTCTCCATGTCAATAGGTTACCACCTCAAGGGGCGAAGGTGCATGTCTTGTTTTAACTGGCCCCCATAAGGTCACCATCTACTATACCCTCAAGTTCGGATTCGATTCCAGTAACAACGAGTTTGAATACAAGGCGCTTATCGCCAGTCTCAAGCTAACCAAGGAGATCTGTATCGAGCAGTTGCGGATCTTCTCGGACTCCTTGCTAGTCGTCCAGTAAGTCTAAGGTGAATATGAAGCCAGAGACAACACTATGGCGAGGTACCTTGAGAAAGTGAAAAGCCTCCTAGCAGAGTTCCCTTCGTAGGACATTAAAAAGATCCCTCGACCGGAAAATTCCACAGCAAACTGACTATCCAAGCTGGCCTCCACTAGCATACGAAAGTTCGAGGTGAAGAACAACAAGATCTTCATAGAATACCTGCTGGAGAAAAGCATAGCTTCAGGTTTAACTGAAGTTTTAGAATTGACTGTAGCGACACCAGAGCCAAGCTGGATGGATCCTATCTGGAGTTACTTGGAGTAGGGTACGTTGTCGGAGGACAGGAGGGAGTCGAAGAAGTTTCGGTACCACACTACCAATTATACATTGATCGACAGCATCCTGTATCGCAAGAGAGTTAGCTTCCTCCTGCTCCGATGCCTTGAAAAAGGGGAAGGGTTATGTCTCATGGAAGAGCTATATGTCAGAGTATGCAACAATCACATTCAGTCCCATGCCCTTTACCTATGAACGCTACTGCTTGGATATTAGTAGCCCACCATGAGGCAAGACCCAAAGGCTGTAGCCCAAAAGTACCCGCAGTACCAAAAGCATGCCCCAATCAGTCACGCACCCAACACCACCCTCCAACCCCTGACAAGCTCATAGTTGTTCGCGCAATGGGGGATCGATATCCTCAGCGCTTGCCCGAAGGCATCGGGAGGATGGTAATTCATAATTGTCACCGTAGATTACTTCACAAAGTGAATAAAGGCTGAAGCTATAGTAAGAATCACGGAGAGCGGTGTTGAATCTTTCGTTAAAAACAACATTCTCTCCCGATTCAAAGTCCCCCATGCACTCATTACGGACAATGGCCGATAGTTCAATAATCCTAAGTTTAAGGAGTTCTGCACGACGCACCACATCACCCTACACTTCACCTCAGTTGCCCAACTCAATCAAACGGACAGGTCAAGGTAACCAATCGAGTCATTTTGGATAGCCTAAAGAAGCACGTGGATTGATCTCAGGGTACTTGGGCTGACAAACTACCTAATATCTTGTGGGGGTATAAGACTACCTACTGTGCTTCTATGGGTGAGACCTCCTTCCACCTTGCTTTCGGGTTGGAAGCAATCCTCCTAATCAAGCTCGAGCTCTCGAACATCCGAACTTGAAGTTTCGACGCCGCCCTTAACAACTCACTAGCATTGATACCATCAAGGAAATTAAAGACTTTGCTGCTGCTAGGGTGATCGCATACCAACATCGAGTTGCCCAGTATTATGATCAGAAGGTCAAACACAAGGAGTTCAAGGTTGACGACCTAGTGTATCGAAAGTTAGAAGCCATAGGTTCACGCGAAGGGTTAGGTAAATTGGCCTCCAATTGGGAAGACCCAGTTTGAGTCAAGGAGAGATTAGACAATGGAGCATACAAGCTAGAAAGATTAGATGGCAAGCTCATTCCGCACACATGGAACGCCGATAATCTGTAGCTTTACTTTGAGTAGAATTTCATTATGTATAATTTTTCTTTCCATGGTGACGAAATAAAAGCTCTTAATTGATTATATACTTCTCTCTCTCACTCTCTTTCTTTCTCTTACCTTATAAGCCTCTAAAGAGACACATGGATAATTAACTTGGGTAGGTCGAAACACCACCGACCTGACCCCCTTTAGGGTAACCTCGGTAAGGGGAAACACCCCTTATATGGAGGAACTCCCCCACTTTAGGCAAGTCGGCACGCCACCGACCTGATCCCCTTTAAGGTAACCTCGGTAAGGGGAAACACCCCTTACATGCAAGAACTCCCCTACTTTAAGCAAGTTGGCACGCCGCCAATTTAACCCCACCTTAAGGTAATCTCGGCAAAGGGAAATACCTCTTGCACGCAGGAACTCCCCCACTATCGGCAAGTCGACATGCCACCGACCTAACCTCCCTTAGGGTAACTTCGGCAAAGGAAAACACCCCCTACACATGGGAACTCCCCCATTCTAGACAGGTCGAAACGCCACCAACCAAAACCCCTTAGGATAATCTTGGTAAGGAGAAACACCCCTTACATGGAGGAACTCCCCCAACAATCAACCTTAACAAGGGTTAACTTCCCTTGAACAAAGGAATTCTCAAGTAGATACATTTAAAGACGAATAGAGAGCAGGAGAGGACGTTTCGAAAACATTCATCTATTTAATCCTCAACTGTTTAATTACAAAGTAAAGGCTGGCATCCCGGCCCTAATTACATTAATTTAAAAAAAAAAAAACAAAGGGAAAACAGAACTTTGCTATCTCCTAAGATCAACTAACTCCGGTAATTTAGAAAAATCTAAAGCATCTATCTGTTCAGAGTACTAATCCGCAAGTGCTTCAGGTGGCAGTCCCTGACTTAGAGCAAGGCCCGAAGGATGCAAACCAGGAGATGCAAAAAGATCCCCCACAAATGGATCCTCCCCAAGAATAGCTTCAAGGGCGGCCTCCTACTAGTGATAAGGATCAATGGCAGTAGATCTCGAAAACCCAAAATGAGTCGAATGGGTATGACGAATGAGAAGTGAAATGGTTAATTTTGACAGTGAATGTGTATGGATATCACACACCAAGACACAAACACAATCGGGGGTTTGAGCTCGAAATAGAGTTCAATACAACTCACAAACACTAAATGTCACTCGGGATTCAAATGAGGGTTAGATGCAACTCACTAACTAGTTCAAATGAAGGGGTTCATCACAATCTTAGGGTTAAGATCGATAAGAATACGGGAGAGATTAAAGAGTTTGATCTACACGTGATAAACCGTCAATGTTAGCTTAAGAGTAGCCTTGCTTAAAAAAAAGGTAAGAAAGATTCCAAAACGTAAGAATATACTTTTTCTGTCTATTGACGTCTTCCTTTGATGTTTACAGATGTTTCTATTTATAACAAGTCCTAAACCCCAATGGTAAAACTGTAAATAATGTACAAAGCCTTGAAGCCTAAAGAATTAGGCCCATAAATAAAATAAAGGAAAACATATATAAGAATACAAAACCGTGCGTTTTACAGAGGAAGTTGGCATGCAGTCAATCAGCATACAGTCACTCGGTATGTCTTGAAAGGAGTAATATCCGAACCAGACGGGGTCGGCAATTAGATGTACGAGTTTAGGAAGGAGTCCCTGAAGTCTTACGTGGCTTAGTTGAGATACTAGAGAGGTCGGCCTACAGTTGCTAAGTTCTAGAGTTAGTTGGCACTAGTCTCTCCATGCCGTACCTAGTGGATCCCACTCTCGGTAAGTGGTCTCTCGGTTACTTAATAGACAATAGACTTGTTGTCGAATGGTTATTTTTCTTCCTCTCATCTTTCTGGCTTTATCTCGGTCTCGACAAGCATTGATTGGCCTCAGTTTCAGACAGGTTTGCCTCAGCTTGGATGTAGTCGTAGGCTGATTCCCATCACAAAGGCTCTACATCCACAAGCTCATCTTAGATGCCCATAGGAACTCCTTAGGGAACAAACTTCGGCTGTACCTTACTGGTCTCCTCGAGCCTTGGATTTAGCTTTGCAATCCAACTCTTCGGCAGATCTACCTTTGCTTTTACCTGGCGATGGCTCATCAAGTCATCTACAGAGGGACGAGGCATTCTTGAAGCCAAGTTTTTGCTTGCAAGAAATCCAATCATAATTTAGAAAAGGAAAACAAAAATAAACCAAAAGAAACTATCACTACCATTCACAAAACACCGTTGTAACCAGCACAACCAAGGAGGTCCTCCCATCCTATAAGCGTTGGACGAAGCACCTTAATACTAGTACAACAGATGTAGGCACGTAAGAACAAACCTCTACGTTCAGCCCACTTCTCCACCACAACTTTTTTCATGCTGGGGAAGAGCTTAGAGATTGGGAATCGGAAATACCTCTCTACGGTCTTCGCAACATTAATCTCCTAGCCATCTCTCAACACCATGAAGGTTAAGATCTCTTGTATGGCTTTGGTATCGCTAAGAGCGAACCCCTTCTTGCCTCTAGTATAGACCATCCAGGTCCAAAAATCCTCCTCTTCAAGCAATTCAACCACTACATACTTGTCCTGCCAACCTTTGACCGAGTCCATAAGGCCACAGAACAGCTTCTTCCCTAAGCGCAGCTGGAGGTAAGGCTATCCTCTAATGCTCTTTCACATGTAAAGGTGATAGAAAAGCTCGGGAGTAGCTCTTATCACCAGGTATTCGTAAAGCACTTAAAAGTCCTTTAGTATCCTCCATCCATTGGGATGGACCTGCGACGGATTGCAGTAGTGATAGTTGAAGAACTCCTTCTCGAAGCAACTAGGAAAGAGGCGTTGCCCAAACTCCAATCACTTCTTAAAGACCGTAAAGGTCCTCCTTAACAGTAGAGCCACGCATTCGTCCCTGTTCGGTAACCTAAACTGCTACCCAGGGATCACCCTCACAAGAAAATTACTGATGATCTAACTGGGGGAAAATTACCTATTCTTACTCACATGGCCGTTAAGTTCCTTACTCATATCAGGAGCATCAAACAAATCTATCGTAGGGGGCAAGGGAATGTCTACATATACATCCCTGGGGATAGCATTGATGATTATAGCCCTGTCTAACACCTCCACAACCATCCTTGTAGGTTGGTCGAGTTATGTTAGTGATAAGGCCTTGCCCTCCCGTGCTTAAGGGGGACTATTCCTTATAGAATTTGAACTAGATAGGTTCGGCGATGAAGAGGAACCAGTCTCATCTCTGTTGGTTGACATGGTTGTAGTACTCGAAAAAGGAAGAAGAACTTTAAGAAGGTTTGAATGGTTTCGAAGAAAGTTTTTGAGTCTGATAAGAGTAAAGAGATTACAGAAAAATGGTTTCTCTTTAGGATCCTTCTATTTATAGGGAAACTGCCTGGGAAGCCTTACAAGCGATTATAGGGATCCGTATAAGCACAAATCCCTTGGAATGCTGCGTAACAAATACGTGGAAAGCATTTTGATCGGACGATCACCTTTAAAAGGCAAAAGGCATGTAGTTGTATGCTAATCATACGTTAGTCTGCCATAGTAAGACACCTATCACATCGCATTTAACATACGGAATACAAGCGAGCAAAAATCACATTTTCAAAAAGTTCCTTTGAGAAGAAGCTTCTTCAGCACCCATTCGACTTTCACCTGGTTAATATGATAAAGATATGATACAGTTGCATCTACTTGACCCTCGTCGAGCACCGTTCGAATAGATCGATTCATAACCTTAAAGTGCCTGCCCAGTGAGTTACAAGGGTGTCCTACCTTAATACCCAAACCTAACCTCGCTTAGGGCTCGGCACTCTACTTCGAGACTTCTGACTACCCCTGTTCATCTTGCTTCAAATATTCTCGACCTGGGTATCTACTGCCTCGGACACCTCCACCTTAGCTACCATCCAGTCCGAACCTCCATACCTGCCACGTCAGCCCGATAGCACCAAGTTAGATTCCTTCAGGTCAAATCGATAACGCTTGAGTAGCCCATATATCCCTTTTCCTTGCCTTTGCCTCGACAATGAGACTGAGGGGGTGGGAGGGAGGGTAAGGTAAGTATTGACATGGCACTTTGGATATGGGCCCCTCAAGTTTAACCGAATTCGATGCTTCTCACGGCCTAAAGCTCACCTTTGTGGGCTTAAGCCCTAGGCCTGAATAGACTAAGCCCAATAAGCCCTACAATGGCTATAACGCACCAGATAAGGATGAAACAGCTACGTCTTGAATAAGTAAGACATATCAGGTATAACAACTCCACTCTCTTACACTTGCAAGAGAAGATCTCTCCTGCTAACTGACCTCCAATTGCTGGCTCCACTCCATTTATAAATATTAGGTTGCTATCTAACGGTAAAACTCTTTACACTTTGCATATCAAGCCTACATATTACTCTTAGTAATCTATATTTTCAAACTCACTGCTAACTTAAACATCGGAGTAACCACACCAGACAACCCCCCAGCATCCCCTCACTGTGTATTATTTTGCAGGCCCATTGCGTGTAGTATCCAAAAGACTACTGACAACAATCTAAAGACGACACCACTGTTTTAGCATCTAATCTATACTTTTCATGATTTTCATGAAATTCTCAAATTTAGCTTAAGTTTCTAAGTTCTCCCTAATTTTATTATTGACTTGATAAATCTGGTATATTCCACCATTATGTTTCCTAACTTTAATTAATTCTAATTATCCTATTGTGTGATAATAAGTCTAAGGACATTTTTCATGATTTTTCTAAGGTAAATATAAAGATCACTTACCTCATAAAAATGCATCAGCATTCCCAAATCTTCATTAGCCAAATATTTTTGTATTTACTATGTATGATACCTTCCTTTCTTGACTTTTCTTTCAACAAATATCTAAAACGAGTTAAAAATAAGTTATCTAATACTATACAATTCTATTTAGAGAATATGGGTTCCTTATCTTTCCATAATCTCCTTAGATTGATGAATCTCCTATTCACTATATGCTCCTTTCTTTGGTATCTTTGAACAATTACCATGAAGCGCACAAGCAAGGGAGTGAAGGGTGGTGTCAAGGGAGCTGTTGTGGCGGCTATTGCAGCATGCTGCATGGGCAGTTGGGTAATATAGTGAATGGATTGGACACTTATCTATTACATGCAAATAAGCAGGTTGTTAACTAATTAGTTAACGTGATACAAGTTGGTTTGATAGAAGAAAACTATAATCACATCGCACTGGTGGATTAAGATTCCCTTTGTGGATGGTTATAGTAGACCGATTGTATCAATGATTGATATTACTAATGACTTTAGAATGAGACAACTATTTAGTTTTAGGGCAAATGGATTTCACAAAATCTCATCATAAGTAAGTATTGCTGGAAAGTCTAAACTATTCGAAGTCTTAGGACATTATGAGTGTTTTTTCTTGGTGCATGTAAATAAGATAACTAAACAGTGTTTACTACATTTAACTCATATATGCATGTGACTTGTGATGTGTAGCATATATATGTGTATGTTGGAGTAATGTTATTTGTTGGGCTACTAGTCACCTTGTTTAGGGAACTATTTTCTTTTAAGTAATTTTTTTTATTTATAGTTGAAGAATTAGAGGTAAAAGCAAACCTTGCGTGCTTATACTGTAATGTGGATATGTGGAGGATTGGTCACGTCTTTTGAGTTTAAAGCATGACAATTAACATTATTAATTAAAACAAATGGATTCTCATTCTCAAAAATTATGAAGCACTAAAAGAAATATCAGAAACATTGCTATTATATGTAAAACTGAGCAAGTTAAGAAAAATAAGAGGTTTATCTTTAAGAAATCCAATCGCTAATTATTGAAGAGAAATCTGTCCATAAGAGAATTCTTAATCAGTAGCCTGATGAAGATAAACTAATGACACCTAGTTAGCCTTATATGGTGTTAATTTGTGAATTTAAGTCACACTCCCCATCAAAGATACATCGTTAAAACTAAGTTTCTTAGGACCATCCATTCTTTGAAATATACCTCTAATAACTTTGTTGTAAGGCTTGTTTAATGTAAGAAAAGGTTTTAACATAAGGATTTTCCATCTTAAAGCATAAAAAGTATCATTAGTCTATTGAGAAACTTAAACATATAATCCTTTATGATGCATATCCACAAACTTATTAAAAAAGAAGTTTTGATTTAAAGATCCATAAGGACAATGTTGAAGTGACATATAATATGGAAACTCTTCCCAAACCATATTCAACTCGGTAAAATAACCATCTATTGATCTACTTCCCTAATAATTGTGCTTAGTAAGTAATGAAATCCACAAATTCATGTATCATCAAGCCATGAAAACCTAGTTTTCGATTTTTCCCAAACATCATAATAGATTCATTAAAATCATTGGCCAAATTGATCTAAATAATTATGCCATAAGCAAATTATTACACTAATCTACTTTGCATACACTAGATCAGGTTATATCATTAGACTATACACTCATACATGTGTATAAAAGATTATTACAGTACAATTCCTCATATGTATTTATTACCATTCTAAACTATATAGTTATACATATGCAAAAGTATCCCATATGTATAGACTAGACTAGTATTTGAAAATTCGAAATCTACATAAAAATGGTCAATATCTTTTGGTACGCAATTTAACCATCATATTATAGGTAATACATTGATGCACCTCTTCAACACAAATAAGGCAGTCCACCTCTCTAAAATTCCCATGAATATTACCTCCTTCCATAACACTTCATTTAGGGCCCAAAGCTTAAGACTTAGTAATTTTTTATACTTGTTATAGTAAGAGTTATACAAATGGATAGAGCTAGATGGGTTATTGCGTTTAAACCCAAAAAGCATGATCATGATTGATTTGTTTAGACCCATTTAATTATCAAGTTTTCTAACCTATCCCATTTAACACAAGTTAGATTAAGTTGCCACTATGGACGTACTAATCTGTCATTTAAAGAAAATCCAAAATTTTTTTTTTAAATTAAGGAATAAAAAAGAAATCCCAGCAGAAACTAAAATGCAAACAAGAAGAAAATGAATACAAGAAGATGCATATTATTTCATCGCAAAGCAATTTTATTGCAATTGATTACTAACTTGGGCACAAAACTATGAAGTTAGAAGCATCCCATCACAACGATGCCTTTGTTTTGAATTGGTCCAGCAAATCAACAATCTATTAGAACAAATTTGACAGACATGTTAACCAAACTAACTTATTAACTTTGTATTGGTTTTTTCATTGAAATTGTTTGCATTTACTTGCAGCTCAATTCAGCGCAGTGTTTGACCGGGGAATATATATATATGTATATATTTATAGGTGCATGGAGCTTATAACAATGATCAGTTCAATGGTTTTAAAGCTTAAAAGTTTGTCTTTCTCTTTAATAATAGATCCGTGGTTTTAGATATTACTTGCCAAATCTGAACACGTAATGCATGTGTTGAAAAAAAAAAAAAATTAATTGATTAGTTATCAAACTTGCTAAATGAAATATGAATTATAAATATATATGTAATAATAGTTAGTAACTCAACTAACAGAAAGTAGCAGTACTAATTATTAAGGGTTTTTATTTTATTTTATTTTCCTCGGATCATCTATTATACATATTAAATATATTAATTGAGAAAAAATAAAAACCCAATGCATCCCATTACAAAACTAATATTTATTATACTAAACTACAAAGGCCACAATTAATAGTAAGGATTAAGTTTGGCTCTGAGGAAAATTCCTCCAACACTCAAACTGAAAGGACATCCCATGATCTGTGGTGTCGCTGCTTGGCACAAAAAATGGGTACTTTACCTCTCCATATTACTGAAAGGACATTCTCGGAGTGCAAAGGAAAAGAAGCTTCGATTTTGAGTAAAGAAGACACAAGCCCCATATGCAGTGGACCTAAGGATCTGATTCCTTTATAGTTAATTAATTGTTTCTACTGGTCCAATTTTTAGCTGTATCCTAGCCCATCTTGAAGAGTTCCGAGTATAGATCCTAATGGACCTTATTAATGATTGTTCTGGATACTATTTCTCCTTTCAATTTTTAAGATGGAAAAGAAAATTTCAACCGGTATATGTTTGTAAAGGGATATATAAAAATATATCAAAATGAAATTACGATTATGGCTTCCATACTATTTCTTTATGTTTTACAGTGTATTTAAAAGATAAAATTGTGAATCCATGAAATCAATGATTGTAGCCATTGCAATTATGTCTTCAAGGAGAAATTAGATTCAATATAAATTCACAAGTCCATTACCCTTCTATTAATTATTATTAATTAAATTTACTTATTTATCGTTCAACTTAACTATAACATTAGATAATTAAGAGTATTTTTCAACATACTTAATTTTATTTTATTCCATAGATATTTTCAAACACAAAAAATGATTTATAATTATCATTTCATTTCATAAGCATTTCCAAACATAGAAATGATTTATGATTATAATCATTATTTTATTTTATTTTAGACTAATCATACATACTAAATGTAATATTATACTATTAGACTATAAAACCTTAGCTACCGAATATTAATTGAAGTGCAAAACAAAAGTATTCACATTCTCTATATTGTTGATTATACAATTAACAAAAGAAAAATAAATATATAAAGAGATTCTATTTGATGTATTAAAGAGTCGCCTATTGACATTTTCCAGTTACGATACGACAATGACGCCATACTAAAATCAGTTTACTACGTGTTGGGTCAAGTTTGGAAGATGATGCTCCTAAAATCAGATCCGAAAATGACGCCATGGATTAGGAAGAAATAAAAGTGAAGGCGTTAATGTAAATAATTCCATTATTGTATGGCCAATAATAAAGACACCTAGCGTGAGGAACTCTACAAGCTGGAGATATTTTTAGGAACATGGACATTGGGGAAACAGAATCGTCAGACACTCATCTTTGGACGGTCTGTGAAACGTGGTGCACATGTTCTCCTTTTATCACCTGCAGTGGAACAACTTCACATCCCACTGACTCCGTCTCCGTCATCATCCCCGTTCCAGTACAGCTATATTCCACAATTCCGTCAGACGCGTTAACTTCAAGTTTGACAGAATATTTAACATATAAAGTTGGGATTGATAAAATCCTAAATTTATAAAAATAGATATCTAAATTTAAATTTTTTTTAATATTTTATATCTAAATAATTTTATATTTATTTTGATAAAAAAAAAATGAATCTTATAAAATCACGTATTCAAAAAATCGTATAATTGATTGATGATTTAAGAATTCTGTCTGGCCATTAAAATTTTTATTATATTAATTTTGTCATCTTAATAAGCAGAATCGGACGGTGTGAGAGTCTGAGACTTCAAACCGGAGAAGATTCATTATAATCATGAAATTTGATAAATTAATAAATGAAAATGGCGTTCACAATTACAGCTCAAAACGGCAAACTCTACATCGCCGAGAGCCACGTCTTATTGTCGTTTTTGCGTCCGTAGGGGGACCCATGGTGTTAGTGCAGTGCACGGACCCTTTTGGTGGGTGCATCAACGACTTGGCGTAAATTACGCGACTCTTTATTCTAGAATAGTGGACTAAGCAATATTGAGATTTCTTTTAGTCTTTATATTCCGTTATTTATTTTAATAGAATCGATATAATTTTTTATATTATTATTAATTTTATATTTATTAAATTTGAATTATTAAATGATAGATATTTAATGGATGTATAATTAATAATGGAATAAAAAGTTAGACCGATTTCATAAAAAATATAAATAGAATCTTAAAAAAAACTTCTTTTTTTTTTTATATTTTTAGTTTGATTTGGTACATTCAAGCATCTTATATCATATTAAATTCATATTGGTATCCAAAACATATAAATCGAATATAGAATATAAATAATCATATTATAATCCTACTTATTTATATTATAAATATATATTTCATTCTGTATCTCGTCCCATCTCCATATTCTATCTTTGTAATTGAGTTTCAAATCTAGGTGTTGTGTCGTCTATTGAAGCATGAAGTGGAAGTTGACGGATTAGATGGCACCAGTTTTGCTTTTTCTTTTCTTTCTTTTTATTTTTTGTTTTTTCAGAATTCCAACAAAACTGATGTTACTAGGGAAACATATGTTTAATTATTTCTTAAAATTGGGAAGTTTATTTTGCCCGATTTAAAGTTTAGAAAGTTTTTTTTTTTATTTTGAAAGTATCAAGATGCCTTTTGTGCATAAAGTTTGTTTTATTGAATTAATGAGTATATTAATTTGCTAGACATGAGTCTTGTCCAAATTCATATTTTAATCTGTAATTATTATTCTTTTTTCTTGCATGCCTGCGACTTGTCGGGAATAAAAAAGAAAAAGAAAACCTCAAGGTAGAAGAAGAAACCCTAAATTAAATGGGTAATGATATTGCTGTGCATAGCTTCTTAAGGCATGATCAAACCAGATGATTATGTTTGAATAGTGCACTACCGTGATAGCATTTCATCCCTCGAGGTTCTCTTCAGTTTATAGAAGGAAATAGAAATAGAAGTATAATTTTTCAGGTATAGAATAGAGAAAGAATTGCTGTTATTTATAGTTATTTTGATGTCTCAACAAAAGATATGAAAATATATCCTAAAAAAGAAAAAAAAATTAAAGAATAACTATTCGTTTGATCTTATAAAAAAGTATAATTTCCTCGTTTCTTAATAATAATAATTTTATGAAATAATCTTTTCACCTATTAAACGTAGAAATATATTTATAAATAAAAAATAATTATTTTATTTTATTTTTATAAAATCAATAGAACGTTATCATTACGTTAATGAAGCATTGACACTGATTTTGCTTTAACAAGAGTGAAAATAATGTGCATGCACAGATCGGGTAAAATCAAGTATGATTGATGGATTTGTTCCCTCCTTCCTCCGACCATCCATCCTTACGCAATCAGGCTACTTTTTACATGTTTTCAATTAATTCAATCAACGGTAATTACAGAGACCTTAAATTGCCATTGATCTTTGCTTTTTTTCTCTCCTTGTTATTTATGCTTTCTTCCTATTAAAGATATAGCATCCAACTAATAAATGCCTCTTATCATAAGGAGTTTTTATATTCTCATCCTTCTTTTTGATCATATTAATACATCTATTCATCCTTTCTATTATATTTAGAGTACTAAAAATGTAATTAGCTCAACTATTCAAATCTAATATATATAAAATCAAATGTGAGATAGAAGATTAGATTAATACCGTAAAATATACAGATAAATCCATAAAATATATATTATCATAGCACTCATTAAAACACCTCCAAGGAAATCTTTCCTCTTTCTTTCCTCTCTATGTTTTTTATTTACTTTCTATCCTTTCCTCTCTATTTTTTTTTTTTCCAACTACATTGCAATTTTAAGGAAGTGAGATTAGAAGCCAATTTATCATGTTGAGAGTCTAATGCTCATACTACTAAACTATAACTGTCTTGTGTTCAATTTCTAAGTTTAAGTATCTACTTTTTCCTATCATATGCTTTCCCTCCAAGAGTGCATTAAAAGTTATAAAGTCCACAAAACCATGCGCCTACTAATAATGCCAATGATGCTATTATCACTCCTACTACTAACACCACTAATGCCTAACCATCTCCAATTGTATCTATATCACCTAACACATTTAGTGATTGTTGGTATCACTTATATAGCTTATGGGTAAACTTTTGGTGGTTTGTTGACTATATGTGGTTGTATACCTGCAAAAAGCCTCTAATGGCATTGCTAATGAGGACCCTCCAACACTCAAGTTAGCAATGAAAGTATTTAGATCCTAGAAAGTGTAAAAGCTAGCGAATTTAGAGAATTACTAAGAGGTGTTCAAAGTCCCCTTACTTGGTGCTTTCCTTCCCATTTATAAGTTAAGGGGGTAACATTTTCGAATACATCTTAGGAAATGATTGGATGGAACGAAATTCAAGGCAATAGTACTGTCAATACGAGAAAGGACTTCTATTGTTTTGCCACTTTGTAGAAACTTAAAAGATGGGCCTACCACATCAGCATGAGCGGTCACCATAGCCTAATGGCTAAACTGTAGGCTTTATGTCATGTGATCATTCAACATTTAATGAGGAGAGAAAAAGAAATGAGGAGTAAGACGAGCTTAGTTATGTCGGACGGCAAGCTTCCCGAAGGTTGTCTTGAGCTGGAGGTAAGCTCTCTCTTAATTACCAGAAGATGGAGCTTAGGGACCATAGGAAAAGACTTCTTAAGTGCTTGGGGGTTAGCTCAAGCTGGGTGAATGGGACTAAAATGTATGCTAAGTTGGTCGCCATAAATGATGATAGCGAACTTCAATTGTATTTACTGAGCTTGCAAGTAGATTTAAGCTTCTAGAGCCTTGAGACAAAGGGCAACCATCAATAACATCTTTTATCGAGTCATTTCCTAGTATTTCTATGATAAATGTATTTGATACTAAAACAACCTCAAGAATGGTAAAATGGGTATTTTCCATTCGAAGCACTTACTATATTGTTTTTTCTTTGACTTGATCAAAACTAGATATTATTGACTCTAATAAAATCAACTATGGTTGCATCTTAAGAGAATGTTGGCATACCATCATAGGTATAGTATCTAGTGAATCTTTCTATGTGTATGTTGCTCATAAAGAATAGAGGACGTATACAATTCCATAGTGTTAAAGTATAGAGTTGAAAGAGTTAGCAAACAAATTTTCATTGTAGGCGACTTTTATCATTAGAAGATGATAGCTAACAGGTTAATTAGGACCCTAATCAATGAAGGCTAATAAGTACTTAAAAGTCTAGATGTTGAAAAAATTACTTGCTAAAGAGTTTGTTGTAAGATTATTGATTGAGAAGCTACCTTTATTATTGATAGCTACATACAATAGCTAAAGCATAAATACAAGCAATTGTGCCTTGCTAACCTTATTGTTCATATCATCATTGCAAAGAAACCAATAAGAAGGAAATTTGATAAAAGATAAAGAATTCTCTTCAAATATTAACCTAGTCCAAATGTTAGTAAAAGAAAGATGAAAGGCTCAGTAGAAAAACTAACTACAAGCATAAAGCTCAAAATCCTGGCTTTAAGGGAAAAGAAAAGATGTATATTTATGGCAAAGCGAGCTAACATGCACATCAATGTAGACATAAAATGGTGAAAAATGATGATCTTGCTAAGCTAAGAAAAAATATGGTTGAAATAGGTGATAATGTAATTGTTGCTATCATTTCTCAATCAAACATTATAGCCAATCATTACCCCAAAAAATATTGTAGCTAATACGAAAATATGAGTGATAGATACTAATGCCATCAAACATATATGTATACACAAAAATGCTTTTACATGCTATTTATCTATAGCTATCTATGAGGGAAACTTTATAACTACTTAAGTTTTAAGGAAAAGCTAATATTTTAAGGTTATATCTAGCAAATTTTATTAGTGAGTGAAGAGTTACATGTTCATAAGATGAGGGTGAACTTGACTTTTACATCACTATTAGAAAAAGTAGGGACTAAGGTATCATTTGTATCTAATAAAATTATACTAATAAACAACAATGTGTTTGTGCGGACAGGTTATTGTACACAAGGTCTCTTAATCTCTGTAATTGATGTTGCTAAAATTATGAGTGGAAATGTTAATGCTGTCACGCCCCGAAGCGGCAGAGTCGTAACAGTCCCGCCGTGTAAACCACCCTAAGATAGAAGTTGGCCTCACAACCGCTATCCTAGACCTGATCTACACAAGGCGTCCACAACTAACCCGCTTTGAAGTAGACAATTTGTAATTTAAATAAATCATTTACCTAAGAAAGTGAGAAAAGTTATATAGAATCACTATAATTCCGTTATTACATTAATCAGAAATGAAAAGTAAAATATGTGTTGATTCTTCGATGTTTTTCCTCACTCCCCAGGATCCAGCAGTTGCTAGCTTCAGAGTATTTGTTTGCCGCTTCTTAGCCAGCACCTGCACGACGTCTATAGGGATGTGAGCAACCACAGCTCAGTAAGTAGGGACGGAGGACTTAAAACTATACCATACACACAACAAGGTTTTCAATCACTTATTAAATGCAATGCATGTGCAAGCAAATGCCATCGCACGACGTTGTCCGGCCCATCGTGAGATTAGAGAAATTGCGCCCGCTCTAATCCGGGTTGAGGAGTTACCATTAATGCAACAGCTCACGACCAAACCCAGGCTTGTATAATGGAGACCTTGCTCCTCCCGCGACTACCTTCGAACCACTGTCTTCATCCCCGCCGCGACCTCCTCTCCTGTCACTTAGTTCGACTGAGAATGAAGAAGGGACCATTTTGCAATCCTGCGCTATCCCTTCCGAAGGGGTCGGTATTTGGCCGGAGAGTCCTAAATCCCCTAACGGGTTGCCATGCATGTTCGATTATGATTACTAGTCGTACATTTGATTAAGTCCAATTTAGAGCGATCAATCATTACATACAATTCATACAATATGTGCTAAAGCAGCAAACAGAATCATAGCATCACCCATAATCAAGCACATGCACGCATTCAATTATCTAACAAGCACAACCAAGCATAATCTTAAGCCTCCAAAATACAGCATCGTATTAATCCCAACTTACCTCGACTCCTCGCTCGCTCACTCGAGGTCCGATCTGCTCAGGCCATCGCCGGTTATCCCTATAACACGAACGTGGTTTCAGCTTTTCATATATTTGTTATAGGTTCGTTTTATCCTATAATGCTTATTGTTAGGTTTTGTTTACGGTTTAATACGCCTAATTATCTAGGTATTAAGTCTTTTACAATTATTCTAGGTTTAGGTTTAAGTTTGGGTTCGGTCTCGGTTTCCGCATCAATTTCTAAATTAGGTTTTGGTTCGATTTTTAAATCCTAAACATGCTCGAATCCTAATGTGAAATTAATTACATTAAGCTCAAGTTTCCAAATATCCTATTGGGTCTTAATTTAGTATTCTAAGCTATTTGGTACACGCTAGTCCTAATTAGGGTATCGGATTTATCCCCGATGTGAGAAAATCTTATTTTATTTTATTTATTTTTTATATAATTACCTAAAATTCAATCTTAATTCAGATTTAATACTATTCTGATTTTTACTCTAATATTATCTAAATAATCCTAATTTTCCATATTTATTAATTTACAATTTCACATATTACTAATTTCTTATATTACTTACCTAATTTCCTTAATTAACTATACTTAGTACCTAAATGCTAGGATTAGGGTTCCACTGCAGAGATTAACTTCCTTAAACATCTAATTAAGATCCAAATCAGTAATTAACATCCTAATCACCTAATTAACTCCAAATTACCCAATTTTTCCATCATTTTAGAGCTAAAAATTAACTTAAAAATTTCGAAAATTAATTTTAAAAAAATGGCTTCATAGCACTGTTCTATGTCACATGAGCATTCTACAGAAAAATTTTGAGCCCCAAACTACATCCCTAAGCCTATTTAATTTCCGGTTTAATCATGCTCGGTTTTGTACAATTTGTTAAGAACCCTATATTTCCAGACATAATTAAACTAAATCAACATTTTTCCCTAAATCTACATACAATAAAACCTCAGAATAACAAGTTTCATAATTTTCTGGGCAAAATAACTAATTTTACAAAATTATACAAGAATCGGGCTGGAATTTGAACTCACCGGTTCAGGTGGCTCCGGCCACCGCGGGCCGCCGTGGCCTTGTCGGCCGGCCTGGGTGCTGCCACCACCGTGTGGTGGTGGTGGCCGTCCACTCCCAGATCCTCGTTTGGTGTGGGTTCCCTTTAAAACCCCTAATTGCACAGTTTTTCTTATTTTTTTTTTATTTTCTGAATTTTCTCTCGAATTTTCAACTCTCTCTAATTTTCTCTGATTTGTATCTGTCCAAATGAGCTTCTGAATTTTTCCTACTATTTATAGGCAATTGTAGAATTTAATGTGCATTAATTTGATGGGATTTTGCCCCAATTCCATGATTTTAGGCTTTTTGTTTGTCAAATTCCTATTGGTTATTTTTTTTCTTTTTCTATCACGACCTAATCTTGCATCAGCTTATCCTCTTCTGATTTTTTCTGATTTTTTTATAATTATTTTGTATTTTTCTTTAATTATTTACTTAGTTTTCGGCCAATTTTAGTAATTACGCGTATTTTTATCTACACGTAAATACATGTAGGGTACACGTGAACATTCCTAAATATTATTTTGGTCATTCTAAAATTTTTAGTATACATATAATCTATCTCTAATAATTTATTAGTTATTATATTACACTTTTTGCCTTTTTGGTAATTAGCAGTTATTATGCTTAAAATTTGAAAATTTTATAGTCTCCTATTTTACTACTTATTTTCTTGAATTCACGTTTACGGGGTCATTTTTACTAATATTCTTTTCAATAGTTTATAATTTGGGTTTGATCGGATCTTTTAACCGATTGCCATATACCTTGGGTTCTAAGCTCAATCCTACGGTTACTTTGCTGAACTTTGGGGCTTACAAATGCTTCTTCTTCTTATTCAATTAACTTTATAGATTTGTAATATGTTAGATTGGGGCATGTAAATGAGGGACATATAAGTCTTGCAATTGGATGTTTAGAGTTGATATGTAAAATTTAAGGCTATTAGATAAGTTATTTGATTGAGCCTAAATTTCATGATAAAGTTAGAAATATTAGTAAAAGTGATCTCATAAGTTTGAATTTAGAAAAATAAATGATTAAATATTATAATATTAATTTATATGTATATTATTAGTTATTTATTGAAAACGCGTAAAACGAGTTCCGATAATTAATAAATCGATAGAAATAAATTATATACATACTAAAAATCATAAAATAACATAAGTAATATTTAGGAATATTTACTTGTGTTATATATGTATTTACATATAAGTAAAAATATCCGAATTTACTTAAGATATGCTAAAATGATATTAAATAAGCTAGGAAAATTCATAAAAAATCAAGAAAAATATGAGAAAGAGTAGAAATGTCTAGGTATGGGGCGTGGTAAGCTAAGATTAAGTATGGAAAATTAACCAATAAAATTAATCCAACTAGAAAGTGAAAAAGAAGAAAATATAAAGACACTTAGCAACCAAAAATCAAAAGAAAATGCTTAAACAACACTGTGAATTCAACAAGTCTCTACTACAATTCATTTTGGTTAGTTAGGAAACTAGAAATATTAGAAACAGAAGTAAGTAGTTTTACAAAAATTAACAAAAATAGTATACAAATAGGGCGTTAAGAGGGAAACTAAACCCAACAACCACTTGGAGTAAAACGGCCACCACCAACTGACCCTAGAATCACCACCAGAGGCTACCAACATATTAGGGGCCACCACTAGTAGCTGGAAGCTACCCGATCAAGTGAGCATAATTTTATGCCCGATTTTTTTTAATTTGTTAAAAATACCAAATATATATGAAAAATTATGAAATTTTGTATTTTGAGATATTTTTGCATGTAGAATTAGGAAAAATGTCAATTTCATAAAATTAAATTCTAAGAAATAGAATACTTAAGAAATCCCTAAACTTAAGCTAATTTTTTATTTTGATTTAAATGATCTTAATAGTGTAGTTTTAACTTCAAAATTTTTATGTAAACTATTTGGGATATGCATAACAATGTTATGAAGAGTTTTTTTGAAAACTAACTGTCTAAAATTTTATTTAATTTTTAGACCTTAAAATCGTACATAAAAGGCAATATTTGAGCTTAATTTGGTGATTTAATGTTAATTTGAACAAAAATCTAATTTAGTATATAATTAAATATCTTTGGATGTTAGTTGTTGATGTAGGATGTTATTTACGAAGTTTAAGGTGTTGAATATATGTATTATGCTATTATGTAATAAATATGTATAAGGGAATAATAGGTAAAAGGGTATATTTAAGTTAATTTTATGATTTACGGTTAATTAAGTATAAATTCTTATTTAAGATATAATTAGGCATCTTGAAATGTTATTTAGTGATGAAAGATGATAATTGTAGTGTTAGAAATATTATATAAGTGTTTTAAGTATAGATTATGTAATAATATATAATATGTGTATACAAAAAATTAAATAAATAGAAAATATTATGTCAAAATTAATAATAATAATAATAATAATATAAACTAAATCTGATATAAAATATGTATTTAGGTAATTATGTGAAAAATGTAGGTTATTCTCACATCAAGAGTAAATTAGAAAATAGAGTGTACCGTGCGAACTAGAATACTGGTTAGGAGCTAAATAGGAAATTTAGAATACGTAAATGTAATGTGATTAATTTCACATATTTGTTCGAAAGGAGTTCCTTTGGTTTACATATAAAATCCATAATCAGAAATTTAATTAAAACATAATTCCGGAACTAATTTGAAAATTGAATCATAAATTAGCTTAGAATGAATTTGTTTATAAGAAATATAAAATTTGGACACTTAGGTAAAATTATAATTTGAAGATTATATGACATAATGGTACAAATACTAAAAGGGTATTTATAGTATAGGGATAAGCAGTGACAAGTTAACCCTATGTGAGAAAGTTAAGGATTGTAAATAAATTGAGATTAATACATTACTTTATTTTGGAGTGCTACATTAAAATACTCGAAGGCTTAGGATTGTGTTGTTTGTGCTTATAGATAGATGTTTGTGTGTATACTTGTGTATCTCTGATCATTGGGTTATATACTGATACTTCACTATGGTGGTTTGTTATCAATGATGTGGAATGAAATTGTTAGGTCACCCTAAATTGAGTTTAATTATATTTAACTTAACATCTTAATTAAACGTGCATTATAACCCTTTAGAGGACGGTTAGGATTTTTTAACCAAATACCAAAATCTTCGAAAAGAATAACGCTGTAGCATAATAGTCAATTTTTCATCCTTAATCTAACTAAATGATAAAAGAGGAAATTGCAATAGCATTGGTTCAAAGAATATTTATAGGGGGGAGCAATGCTTCCATTACACAAACATGGGTTTGGTCGTAAGCTATTGTATAAACATTGAAACTCCTTAACCTAGATTTGAATAAGTGAAATTTATCTAATGTCACGACGAACCGAACCATGTTTTGTGATGACATTTGTATGTTGTATATTACATTGTATTTAATTAATTGTTTGAAAATCGTGTTCGTGTTTGTCATACAATCCTTTGTCTCTATCCTGACTTACTGAACTATTAGTTGTTAATACCCTTATAAATTTTCTTATAAGTGATAATTAATATGCTGCGTTATAATTATCTAGAGGTTGGTACCCTTTTGAAGAATTTTGGGGGAATGAGGATAAACTTGTAAATTAACAGTGACTTGAGAGTTTTACTAGTGACTCATAAGTAAGAAAAAGAGTAATCATGTAATATTTAATTGTTTTAGACTGTTTTGTTATGTAAATATTTTCTGAAACCATAAGACAATATGCATATATATATATATATATATCTATATAAATATGACTAAAATTTATAATTCTATATATAATTTTATCAATAATCTTATATAAATTATTTACTTTAAAGTAAAGAATCGTAGATACGATACCTTGTATAAATCGTATCTACGATAGTGAATATGAGGTCAATTGCTAGCTCTGACTCTATTGTTTCAAGCCGTGACAAGATATACAAAAGAAATCTCTATGACTAGTTGATAATGTAAGTTATAGTTCAACAAATAAATGACAAGTTATATAAAAGCTAAATTAACTGTGAGACATATGCCTTTGTTCATAAAAACAAAACTTTAGAATCTAATACATCAATTTAGGATACTTGAAATAAAATATGATCAGAGGTGGTGAAAAAATGATGCAAACTAGAAAAGAGTAAGATAACATATTCTTTCAGATGAAGATTAGTCGACTGGACATCATCACAAGAACCGGTCGACAAGACTTTGATATTGTCAACTCAGTACCCTATGTGATCAACAAGGAATTAATTGAAACTATTACCATGTATACATAATACATACATGTACAGATGTGTGTATGTAAAACAAGATATATGTATATGTAAAATACAGAAGTAGTCATGTTGTGTGTTCAAGTGTAAATGGGTTTATATTAATATACTTGAACCTGTAAGTTAACTTATTTAACATACATGCATTAAATAGGAGCTAAGCTTATATATCAACTAAAAAACTCAATAAATCATGACAAAGATTTTAGGTCTACCAAAAAAATCATAAAAAGATATTTCCATAAACTAATATTCAACAAAATAGATAAAAAAATCTATAAATGCCTAGGGATTCATTGCACTGAGTGCATGCAACGCATATGTCTTGCTTCATGTGATATCAAAGAAGTGATGCAACTTAAGATGACAATTTCAAATGGGATGTACTAGAGAGGAATTAGGGAAGAAGAAAGGTCGATCTCGATAAGTTTACATACATTTATAATAGTCAAATGAGCTTGCAAGCTTCAACTTTATTATTCTTGATAGTCTATTCTTGCGTCTTAAATTCTCGTAGCTGAAGCTTGATCTTCTAAAACTTGATGATTAAATGATGACTTCCTGTTGAAGGACAACCAAGTGGTATCTATAGGACTTGATGGTAAATAAACACTTAGATTGTTTCTATGACAAATGAAAGAAATCAATAAAATTTTCTTATATTTATTCGTAAAACTTCTAGAAGGTGGATCCTTTAGGTAGAAATATTGAGCACACGAGTAAGGTTAGCAACGATTTTAATAGATCTTACTATAAGTCCACCCAATTAAGATTCTCTAAAATATCCAAAAGTATAGGTATAATCATTTAAATATAGTCATCAATCCAAATAATTAGTTGCTTTAAGAGAGATCCAAACATTTGCTAAATCTCATTCTTACAACAATTAGGTCATGACCTAATTAATGTCGATGTTGTAATATCTACTATCAACTCTTGAAGGGAGATTGGCGAAGAATCTACATACAAAAATATTGTCATTGTAAGTAAAAAAGAAATAATATTAGAAAGATTCATTCATGTTTAGGATAAGGGAATGAGATGGAACATAATGGGATTGAATAGAATTAAGACCTAAATCATAAATCTATTCATATGTTTGGAAATGTTCAAAAAATAGAATGGAAAGAAATGCGTAGGATACTAGTATTTGTCAAAAATATTAGATGTCAATTATTTTGAAAGTCAAATAAGTAAAATTTAATTAATAATAATTAATGAGTGTGAAAAGAATCATGATTTCGCATTTGTAAAGGTGGAGTCAAATTCGTCTACAAAGTTGAAATCACCGATTTCATGAAATTGCAATTTCGCCTTTTAAGTGCATTTCTAGACATGGGGAAAAAGAATGGAAATTAGAATCGTGATTTCATTCTTGTCTATTCTCATGTACTGGACACGAGATAAGGGATTTTTTTTTTTTTTGGTCTCTTTATCTTCTTATAGTTTTCCATATCATCAAAACCTTAACAGATTTTCAGAACTATTATCATTAAAAAATATATCTAAATTGTTTTGGTATAAATCCACCTACATTTTAGTCATATATAATCTTATTTGCGTACAATATGTTTAAACAATTTAAGCAATATAATTTTGAGAATGTATTACTTTGTGGTATAGATTTATTATGGAAAAGATAAATGCTACTTGTAATATGGATAATAAAGGCATAATCAATGAGACACTTTGTGGTATAGATTTATTATGGAAAAGATAAATGCTACTTGTAATATGGATAATAAAGGCATAATCAATGAGACATTCCAATCTAAAATTTGTATATTATATCAAAGCAAACCTTATGAAACTCACTGTATAGAAAAATTAGTCACCATATAAAATAAGGCCATGGGATCACGTAAATAAAGTGGAAGTCCTATCATTATCAAACTATCAAGATCCTTAGATCTCTACTCTAAAATAACTTTTTAAAGTGTAAACTAAAGGAAATATAAGAGAAGACACCCAATCATTTACATAAAATCTCTACTAGAGCTAAGTTATGACTTAAACTTAAAACTTCTGAAAATATTAAAAAATTCCTAGTCTTAAATAAGTTTTAAGTTAGTTAGGTTACTAGACCATACCTAAGCATGTTTACAAACTAGTATAAATAATTTTGACTCATTTATGGTTATATCAATTTTTTCTACACAAATTCGTTCATAGCTAGGTTATGATAAGTCTAAACTTATTGGTTGTGCCAATTTTTTTTCGACCATCTACAATATACACTATAGATGCATGGTGGGAATTGGATATACTCTATCTCATTAGCAAATTAGTATTCATGCCATTAAGATAAAAGGGTATTAATGGTTATATGTCAAATTACTTATCTTACATATATACAAAATAACATCTTATAGAATGGATAGATTTTTTCCATTTCCTCTTTAGTGAACTTTAGAGTTAGTCATAGTTTTTTCCTCAAGCACTTCACATCTTAAAATGGAGAAGTTATTTGCAAATATTTATAATTTAAATTATGAACCAATTGCATTAATCGATTTTTATGGTTCATAAAAATTCATGAATAATTTAGTTTGAAGCGATCAAAAACCAAATCATATTACGATTGAGTTTGATTTAAACTATTAAACTGAACCTTATTCAATCCTAACCAAGATGATACCCTTCTTTCTTTAGTGGATGATGGAAAATGGTTAGAACGTTATGAGATGCGAAACCTAAAAGCCATAGCAGATAATCAGTAGTAGATCTAGATTTTCTTACAATTTCTACAACCATCAATTCATGGCATGATAGCGTTGCACTTAAATCTAGTCAGTTTGAACATTGTGGCAGTCAAGCTAATATTGTTTTATTAGTAGTGTTTGGACTATGCAACCTTTTTTTGTACTTTTGACCTTTTTTTTCAATCACCTATGTGGGATTTTGCTGGCCCTTTTATGGGATCCATTGTACTCATTAGTTGGATGGATATTCTTCTTTTAAGAAAAATGAAAATATTTCTTATATGAAACATATTGACTCTAAAAGAGCCTTATAGATCCATTTCGTTAGATTTTAATATTCTCAACTCTATTTAACATTCCTCTTAAATTGATAATGAAAAGAAATTAATTTATACTAGAAATAGCTTAGGTTCTGTTTGTTTTTTTTTTCTATTTTATTGGTATTTTATTAGTGTTTACTTGAATCTTGTATTTAGTAATAATAAGGTACTGAAAAGAAAGAAGTATAATTTCATATATATCACAAATAAAATTGAATTTATTTACTATTTACTTTATTTATATTTACAAAAATACTAATTAAAATAATAATTTCTAATGTATAAAATATATTTTTTGAAATTTTTTCTCTTAAAAGTACATGAATTTTTATTTGTCAATTTTAATATTCTAATTATCACTTTTATTATAATTATGAAACTAAAAAATATACAGTTTAGAGAGTTTTTTCAATATTACATTTTAAATAGATATAAATCAAATATAAATTAAATATAAATAAAACATATACAGAGAAAAGAAATAATCCAAATAAAGTCAAACTAAAAAGAGTCCACCTATTGGTCTAAATTTAGTATTAACAGCTATTGCCCGGAATATGCCTAAAAGAGCACGTTGCATGTGAAATATTAAATATGGCCGCCCATGGCAAACAAGAAGAAGAAGATGCAGATTGTCTTAGCCCGTGGATTTTTGGTATGGACCATAGACTAAATAGAGAGAGATGTATGTGATAAAGATGATGTGATTTAAAATTAATTTTAGTGGAAAAGTCTAAATCGAGTGGGATTCGTGGAAGCCACCTCCTTGATACAGACCCAGTACAACGACTGGGTCCTAAACCTTGTCTGTCTGCTATCTGTTGGCTGCATTATCTTTTTATTTTCCTATTTTTTAATCATAATAATAATTCATATATCACTAAATCAATGTCATGACGTTCTCGTGGTCAAAGTCAAATTGCCGACTCATCGCTTTGCAATCCTACACCACGTAAACTATTAAAAAAAAAACACACCACATAAATTATTCCATTTTGATAATAACCTCTCTCTTCCAATGCTTTTTGGTTATTTTAGGACTTTTCTTAAAAAAAAAATAATCGTTTTCCAATCATTTTCAAATTGTATATTTGTTAAATTAAGATACTAATTTGACAAAGGTACATCTATATTTCCATATATATGTGTATATATTATTCTTATATAAAATATAATTTATTTTACCCTTCAGTTAACTCAATTTTAATTGAGAAAAAAAAATAGTAAATCTCTTTAATGAATAACGTATACATATTCAACCTGTTTTTTTTTTTTCTTAAAGCTATTGCACTGTATTATTGGGTTTATAAAGCCATATATCATGGGTCAATAATATAACTTCAAACAATTTATCATTAAGTGATATCATTAAATTGCAATCTATTCTCATGTCAAAAATCACTTAATATATAACAATATCAAATTCATTATTTTATTGATGCAACAAAAAATATTAAACTTCAACTAATTTTAAATCGAAGGTAATGACTCCTCTTTATTCGGCAAATTGGTTTAGGCCGTGAGCATGTATTAATTTAACAATATTATATCTTATTGTGTTTAGAATTATTAATTGAAATTTTTTATAAGGTGAATGCAAAGTACCTTAGATACTATGTATATATATTTAGAGTGTGATTTTAGGGTGAGTAGAGAGTAATAAGATATTGCATATATCTTATCTCATAAAGTAGAGGTGAATGGATCTATCATGAGTAAGGTGTGATATTTTATATGTATCCTACCCTATTCTAAATTTTTAAAACCAGAACTTATCTTTTAGCATCTTGGAATCACCTTAAAACTTGTATTTTGTAATATTTACAGATTACAAGGTATCTTATTAAATCTGTAAATTTTTTATCTTTTCATAAATTTCAATTTTATACGTTCTTTTAATAGCTAATTCTAGTTATATATATTTTTTATATTAAAAGGATTATTTTTTAAACATTACATGGAACCTTTATGTTAAATGGTATCATTTGTTAACAAAACAATTTAATGTCATGGGCATGGATAAAATAAAAGAAAATATAAGTAGGGGTAGGCATAATTTGGTTTGATACGGTCCTCTTACCCCCCCCCTTTTTATGGAACCAAATCTAATATAAAAGTTCTGTTTTTTTTTTTTTTTTATCAAACTTAACTATATGTTTCGGCTTATAAATTTTTTTTCAAATTAATTAAAATTGGTTCGATTCGATTAGATTTACGATTCAAACTATTTGTATCAAATTTTCACCAAATATTTTTATTTTTAATAAATATAAAATTTTAAACGGAATTTATTCAACTTAATTTTAATAATCGACACAAAATTAAGATAAAGAATAACAATATATGAAAAATTTGATGAAATCTATGAAGATCGATGGAAGAAAATATAAAAAAGTATAAAATAATTGCATGAATTTTTTTATTTAACTAAACAATTCAGTTCAGTTTGGTTCGCTTCCCCTAAACTGAACCGTAAACTATAAACCAAACGATTCGTAAAAAAACCGATTTTTTGGTTTGGTTCATAATTTACGGTTTTTTTGTCTAACCTTAAATATAAGTTCTTTATAACTAATAACAAATATTGCTTTTTAAATTTTAAAATTGCTATTTTTAGGTTTCGATTAATTACTTTGAGTTCAATATTTGTATTGGATCAAAGTCGTTTCTTCTTTATGTCAATATAATTTTTTTTTTATTTTCTTGAAGAAAGAAAAAGTAAAGTTCTTTTTTACTCATTGATATATACTATATTATTTAACAAAATTTATAAGATATATATAGGGTACATGAAACCTATATATACCTTTTTAGATAGGTATAGAATATGAATATATTATACTCATACTCTATCTTGTAGAGCAAGTTTCAAAAAATTACTGTTTTGAGCATATCTCCTAACCTTTAATATCAATTTAGAATTCAACTGATTGAATAGAGCACGAGGGAAATCTAGATATCTCATATAATAGGATTATTTGATAAGTTGAAAAAAATCAAAATAAAATATAGTATAAAAATGATACGCAGAATTGACCATGTTCTTTTGGATTTTATGTAATACACAATGATGACGCTCGAATAACATAGAATAAAACACATTTCTAAAAGTATCGTTAACTTCAAATCATTTCCAAGGTACAGGACAAATCTAAATACAAAATCATTCCAAAATAGAAAAGTTAGAACTCGGAAGACAATCCACTATAAAAGCGCATCTCATGGCACTGCGATTTAAAAGAAAAAAGTGCAAAGAAGAGAAGAGAAGAGAATCAGGTAAAGTAAAAAGTGGTGTGGTGAATAATCGCATTGGGTGAGAAGGTATCCCTAACGGGACCATGCCTTACTTGATCTAAGAGGTTTTGAGCGAATGTTAGAAGCGAAAAAGATAGTTTTGGATGTAATTTTTCTAATGCAACTCTCACGGATAGAATGTATGAGTATAATTCTTCACACCCTGTACTGTACCTACCATATAACCAATACTCTAAAATAAATAGGTTACAATTTTGTGTTATGTTGTACCTTACCGAATTAAAGATAATGTTACATATAATATTTATTCATTTCTCTTATGTCAACTTCATTGCATTATTCTATAGTCCATACTTTCTTCATTTTGATATTTTCCTCATTTGGCAAACACAGGTTCCATAAGACATTTTAGGATGTTGATTAACCTAGCATCGTTTAAAGCTTTATTATTATTATTATTATTATTATTATTATTATATATACATTTTATATCATATGTTCTTGCACCTGTAAATTTACTATGATCGATTTGATGCTATTATTTATTTTAAGCATGTGGGATCAAATTTTTTAATAGTATGTATGATGAATTGATGAATATATTAGTCACAAAATGATGAAAACATTGATGGGTCATCAAGAAATTGACCTAAAAAATTTAACATAATAAGAACATAGTAGAAAAATTTACAATCTCCGTAGAGTACATATTTTACATGGTTTCTATATTTTATAAGGTGGGTTCCAATTTCAAATTTGTGGATGTATTTATAAGGTAGGATATAAGTACTACCTTTATTAAGATTATAAATGAAACTTGCTGAGTTGCTTACGAGCTAGTTGAGCTGCTTATGAGCTACAAGCTCAAGCTTAATTCATAAATGGATCGAGTTTAAATTCAAAATAAAACTCGATTATGTAAACTAGTCGATCTTAAGCTCATGTTTAGACTCACGAGCTAACTTAAGAGTAGGCTCGTTTTTATACTGTTAATGACCCGAATCATGAACAGGTGTATGGATAGAGCTTGTGAATAGGCTCGCAAGCTAATATGTTATATTAAAAACATAGTATATTAAAAAATAATATAAGAACATAATAGCAAAAATTATATAATTAAAAAAGTATATTATGAAATTTTTGAATTGATTTTAAACTTTAATTTAATCTCAACCTCAAGTTAGGGCTTGTCTATTTAACAAGCTCGAGTTCATTTATCTAAACGAGCTCGTTCTTAAGTTTAAGATTCTTTAACGAGCTTAAGCTTATAATTTCGGACTCAATAAAAGTTGAGCTTGACCTTTAAGAGTTTGACTTAGCTTGGCTCATTTACAATGTTAACCTCAATAAATTAGTATTTGCATTTCATGAGGGCCATTGTAGCTATACAAGAAATTTTTTATTAACATTAAGATAAATCTATTTATTTTTTAACTCCATAAATTTATGGAATTGGTTATCAATCTTAAATCTCATAAAAGATAATTGCCTTCAAAATTCTATTTTTGTCGAAGGGCAACATGAATGTTTTAACATGTATTGCTAACATGCTAGTGTGATGTTTAATAAGTAGCAATAGTCTATAATATAATGGATTGGAATAAGGTAGAATGGAAAGAAAATTGGAATAACAAATCTTTTTTTATGTTTGAAAACATCCGTGTAATAAAAGCAAATGTATATATAGTAGTAATTATAAAAAATACTTTTAATTATTGAATGCAATGATTAGTTTGAATGTTTAATGAACATTTTTTATTAATAATAGTTAATAAGGGTGGCATAAAGTCATGATTTCGGTGGAATAAGATAGAATTGAATTTCTCCTTAAAGTTAGAATTGCAATTTCACCTTTTGAATTCACTTTCAAACATAAAAAAAAAAAAAAAAAAAGAATGAAACCTAAAATTTTGATTCCATTCTACTTTAATTCTACGTACCTAAAGTGACATAAAAAGCTTGTATTATATATCGAGGATAGAAGTAGACTAGTCTTTCTATTGACAAATATAATGTTTTCAAGTCCATAAGTATTTATTACTTCTTTTATTGTAATTGTTATTTTATTAGGTTTAGCTAGTATAGTTCTTTGTAATCCATAAACCATTGCAAATGGTGGTCGAATTTTATCTAATATGTCTCTAAATTCATTTGCAATGTTAGCAAAAACTCAAATTGGAGAAGAACATTTTTTGTGGGTTCCTTTTATTGAGACTATATTCCTGTTTACTTTTGTTTTGAGTAGGTAAGGACATTTCGATATGTAAACTCATAAAGTTGCCTCGAATGAGTCAACCATGCTCACAGATGATATAAACATTATTGTTGCTTTAGCTCCTCCTTTACTGTGCCTACTTGCGTCTAACAGTCACAGTGTGTTTGCCAAAAAATAAATACTTCAGTATTATATTTATTTATTGTCTATCTTTTTAGCATTCTTGATTCCTTTTGTGTCTATCCCAAGTATTATGTTATTTATTTATTTATTTTGAACATGCACATGGAAACATGTATGATTGTTATAAAATAGAATTTATATTTACTAATAATGTTAGATTCACACTAAATGTATTATCTTATTAAATAAAGAATTTTAATTTTCAAATGTGATATACCTTAGTCAAAACCTTTATAACTAAGTGATATGAATATTGGTATTCTAACCCGATGTATGAGATTATAATTGTTGTAAATTTGTAATAGTATAGCAAAAAGAAAAAAGAAAAAAAAAATGTGCTATATCTGTGTGTGGAGGTAGAGAGGACACAAAGAGAGAAAAAATAATTTCAAAAGCGTTTTTATCTTGATATTATCCATTGTTCTCCCTTTTTGTATATTTTACTTAATACAAGTCCATGGACTAATTGTAGATTGACTTCAAGATTCTACTGTCATAAAACATGTTGGGATATAAAATTGAGAATGAGAGGAAAACTGTATTCATATTATATGATCCAGAAATTGAATCTCAATTCATAGTTTGGATTTTCCCCCTATTTAAGAAAAAACCATATCCATCGGCAAAAAAGCCAAAATAAAAAAAAGGACTATATCTCATTAATTGAACTTTAATAGATAAAATTATCAAAATATATTCGCTAAAAAAATGATCACATGATCAATACTAAAAAGAAGAAAAAAAAAATATAAGCATCTACTTTACATTACAAAATATATTCTATAAGATTTTGGTTGTTGCTCCAACGATATTACATATAATATTTAAGACGGTGAAGGCAAAGCCTTTCCTCAATTGCCAATTTGTTGTCTCTATTAAATAGTTTAAAAATATTAACATAGTTATACATTAAAAAAGGGAGTGAGAGAGAGACAATTGCTTTGTAGTGTAGGTTTGAATATTCTAAATTTGTTTACATTGCATTCCATGAGTATAGGGAATTTTTCCATATAGTCAACAATATTTGTCAAATCATATAATTATAATATAGTTCAAAACCTAAATGAAAGCAATCTTATAAAAATCATGTCAAATTGTATTCAAATTAAGTTTTCTATTATAACGCCGTAGAACCTAAAAGTGCTCGCCATGTGTCCTTAGTATTGTAATGACATGTTAAGGCTTTAATTCACTATTAGTTTCTAAATTATTTGTAAAACTTGTTAATAGTATTATAACATCATATCTCTATATTTCATACAATTCAAATTATTTATGGGAGTCATTCTAAATACAGTCATAATTAGTAGCTAGCATTTCTAACTTTCAAAACAAATGAATCACCGCCTCTCATATGCAACCGACCATTAGTCTTAGTAACAACTTTATCTTAATATCTACAACTGTAAAGATAAAGAATGAGCTAAAGCCTAGTATGTACAAGCACACACGGATGTCAAACCAAATAATACACATACAGATAATGCAATTTACATCGAGTTTAACAGTAAACAATCAATTAATTATCTTGAATTTAGGCCAATAACCAATAAAGGGATACTCATGATCTCATTGCACTATAATTTTTATCTACATACATAAGTAGATATAATATATAAGTTTTCCTTTAAATTCTTTATACCTAGAATTCAGAGTTTTTGAATCCTAGCACTCCAACTGCGTCGTCCCATAAAAGAGTACATTAGGAAATTCTCACAGATGATCATCACTTGCTCCTTAAGGATCTACCATTATGGGTCCTTAGGATGAGCTTGAGAAGCACAATCAACAAACAATTCAATTAGGATAAGTATTACTCAGTATGATTAGTTTATTAAAGTTTTAGCAACTACAAGTAAACAATTAAGCACCGCATACCTAAATCGCTAAATACTAACTATACGACCTGCATCAAAATAAGTAGAAGTAGTCTCAATAGAAAACTTGGCTAAAGAACATAAATCTTTCCTTAATATACTTAACCAAACTAAGTCAATGAGTTCTAAGTTTAATTTCTCTTAGTACTATTGGACTCTAAACTTACTAAGCTCTTTAGGAAGGAATAGGTGTTACATCTTGAAGTGGCAAAGTCGCAACAATTTCACTGTGTAAACCAACTTATGATAGCAACTAACCTCATTGTCCTTATTATAGATACGATTTACATAAGACATCTACGACTTCTCACTTTAAAGTAAACAACTTATTCATAATTACAGATGAAATTTATAATTATAACTAGAAACATTAAGTCATATTTGCATAAAAATACTTATATCGTCTTACAATCCCAGAAAATATTTATATGATATAATAGTTTGATAAGTAAAATATTATAAGACTAGTACATAAACTTAAGAGTATTAATAAAATACTAAAGGATTCGATTGTTCAATCAGTTGATTCTCAAGGCACTTCAAAAAGAGACTAACCTCAAGATAGTTATATCGCATCATTTCAATCGGAACTTGCAAGAAAATCTATAAGAGTATGAGCAACCAATAACTTAGTAAGTCAAGATAAAAACTTAAGAATGTATAACAATAACAAATAGGGTTTTCAAACAATCAATTATATGCAATATAACATGCAAATGCCATTACATAACGTAGTTCGGTCCGTTGTGAAAGTAAAATAATTTCACTTGTTTTAATTCGGATTGAGAAGTTTCAATATTCATGCAATAGCTCACAACTAAACTCAAGTTTGTGCAATAGAGGCACTGCTCCCTCCATAACTATCCTTCGAACTATTGCCCTTATCCTTATCATGACTTCTTCTTTTGTTACTTAGCTCAACTAAGGATGAAGAAAAAACTATTATGATATATAGAGCTATCTTTTTCGAATGTGTCAATATTTGGTTGGAGAATTCTAATAGTCCTCTAAAAAGTTGTAATGCATGTCTAATTGAGGTATTTAGGCTGCTTATGTAAAACCTACAATCAGATATTCGAGGCTCAATTCATAGAATTTAGGGCGATTGTGTAAATTATTCGATTCGGCCTAAATTTTATGAAAAAATTAGGAATATTAGTAAAAGTGATCCCATGAGTTTAGATTTAGGAAAATAAAGATTAAAATAATTAATTATGATAATATTGAATTATACGTAAAATTTTTATTATTTATTAGAATCGCATAAAATAAGTTTTGATAACTAACGAATTGATAAAGATAAATTATATGCACACTAAAAGTCATAAAATAACTTAAATAATATTTAAGAGTATTTATTTATACCATATATGTATTTACGTATAGGTAGAAATACTTAAAATTACTTAAAATACTCGAAATATGCCAAAATAGCTAATTAATTAAAGAAAATTCATAAATAATTAAATAAAAATATAGAAAAAAGAGGAAATGTCTAGAAGTGGAGAGTGGTGACCTAAAAATAAAAGAAGGAAATCAACCAATTAAAATTCAACAAATAAAAAGTGGAATAAGATAAGATATGGCTAAATATCACTTCAATTTAATGCATAAAAAACCTCTATAAATAGAAAAAAAATTTTAGAAACTCATTTGGACAGTTAGAAGAGTAGAAAAAATAGAAAGGGTCAAAATAAGAGAGTTAGGGTTTAGTTTTTAAAAATTAGAAAAAATCTGTGCAATTGAGCTTATAAGGAGATTCTTAACCCAACGATTACCTGAGAGTAGACGGCCACTACTAACATACAATGGTGGCAATGCCTAAGGCAGCCAACAATGCTACGGTAGTCGGAGCCACCAATGCCGATGAGTCCGATTTTCTTTTCAATTTTAGTTGTTTTATTAAAAATATTAAATAGGGGTAGAAAATTATGACATTTAATATTCTAAAGTTTTTAAGTATGTAGATTTAGGGAAAAAATTTATTTTGATCAATTGATGTATGGAAATATACTGTCTTTAAGAAATTTCACAAACTTGAGTTTTGTTCGATTTAGAAATAAATGACCTTAAGAGTATAGTTTTAAGTTCAAAATTTTTCTATAGGCTATTTTAATGATGTAGAATAGTGCTGTGAAGCGCATATTTCAGAAATGGGTTTTCGAAATTTTTAAATAATTTTTAGACCTTAAAATGATGCATAAAATGGATAATTTTTTACTAATTAGATCATTACCGATTTAGTACATAAATTTATGTTTTAGGGTGTTGAAATTTAATGAAGTGTGATATTTATAGCATTTAAGGTGTTAGATATAATTATTAGGATATTATGTAGTGAATATGTAATAGGTAAAAATTGTATATTTTAAGTTAATTTTATAATTTAGGATAATTAGGTATAAATTTTGATTTGGGATGAATTTAGATATTTTCAAATGTTATTTGATATTGGAAGATGATATTTGAAGTGATTGGGATGTTAGATGTATATATTATGTACATATTAGACAGTAATGTATAATATGTAAGTATAAAAAATTAATGAGTAAGAAAATATTAGATTAAAATTGATATTATAATAATAATAGAAATACATATAAAATCTGGTAAGAGACTTAAATTTAAGTGTTTATATGGAAAATATAAATTTTTTTTGCATCGGGAATAAATTCAGTAGTTAAATTAGGATAATGGGTATATTGTACAAATTAACATACTGGTTAGGGGTTAAATATGATATTTAAGATATCCGAAAATAATGTGATTAATTTCACATTATGGGTTGAAACAAGTTTCTAGGGTTTGTGTATAAAATTGTAGTAAAAAATTGAACTAGAATTTAATTTAGAAATTGATGTGGAAACTGAACTAAAACCAGAACTTAGCTTAAATAAAAAATAATTATAAAAGACTTAAAAACCTGGATAATTAGGTATGTTAAACTCTAAACTAAAGATAACATAAAAGAACTATATAATGAAGTTTACATAAGATAGTTATATACACACACTAAAACAATATTTGTAATATGGGGATTATCGGCGATGGCCTAAGCGATACGCACTTCGAATGAGCAAGCGAGGAGTTCAAGTAAGTTGAGATTAATATGTTATTATAATTTGGAGTATTAATTTGCAGTACTTGAAGGCTTGAAATTGTACTTAATTGTGCTTGTTAAATAGTCGACTGTGCGCATATATTTATTTCTGAGTTAATGATGTGATTTGATTTATTGCTCTAGCTTGTATTATGTGATTTGTATGAAATGATTGATTACCCTAAACTGGACCTAATTAGATATGTAACTTATAAACATAAATTAGATCTGCATAGCAACCCATTAGAGGAAACCTAGGTTTCTCTAGCTAAATACCGACTCCTTTAAAAAGAATAGTACTGGATAGCATAATTGATCCTTTTTTCATCCTTAGTTGAATTAAGTGACAGGTAAAGAGGCCGTGGTAAGGATGAAGTCAATGGTTCGAAGGTAATCGCGGGAGAAGCGGTATCTTCATAGCACAAGCCTAGGTTTGGTCGTGAGCTGTTACATTAATGGAAACTCCTTAACCCAGATTAGAGTTGATGCAATTTCTCTAATCTCACGACGGGTCAGACAACATTGATGGACCAAATAATGTCGTGCGATGGCATTACTTTATACGTGTATAGTATCTAACTAATTTGGTTGATAACTATGTTTGTGATTGGCATATACTTTTGAGTTTTTGTCCCAACTTATTGAGCTGTAGTTGCTCACATCCTTATAGACGTTATTGCAGGAGCTAGCTAAGAAACGGCTTGTATTTACCTTAAAGTTAGTAATTGTTAAATTCTGAGGAGTGAGGAAATATACCTAAATAACAAATATATCTTTGAGGTCTTAGTTTTTATTTAGAATATTTCGTTTTCAAATAATGTATTATTTAGGAAGCGAAGGATAATGAAACCCTGCAAACACTATTTGTAATACTTAAATCCTAGTGTATATATATATTTTTATACTTTCTTAAGTAAATAATTTATTTAACTTATGAACTGTTTGTTTTAAAGTGGATTAATCATGGACGCCTTGTGTAAATTAGATTTAAAGTAGCAATTGTGTGGTCAGCTTTTATCTTAAAATGGTTTGCATGGTGGAACTGTTACAATTCTATCACTTTGGGGTGTGATAACTTATAATTAAGTTCGGTTTAAGGCGATCAAACAATTTCACTTCACTCAATTCACAATAAACCACCAAAACACAACATCAATTTTCAGCAATTAATCAAAGATACATAAGCATATGTACATATAACTACCTATAAGCACAATTACATGCAATTCTAAGCTTTTGAGTACATTAATATAGCACTCCAAAATACAGTGATGTATCGAACCCAACTTACTTAAAATTTTCAATTTGCTCACTTGACTTGCCGTAAGTCAACTTGTATTCGCGTATCCTATAATATAAATACTCTTTTAGTATTTATATTCTTATGACATATAAGCTTCAAGTTATGATTTGACCCAATTTTCTAAATCTATATACTATTTATTACCGATCCATTCTAAGATAGTTTTGGAATTGATTTCTGAATCTATTTCCGATTTAGGTTTTAATTCAATTTTCGATTATGGTGTTAGACGTAAAACCTAAGAACTTATTCTAAACTATAATATGAAATTAATCAAATTATTTTCGGATATCTTAAATATTATATTTAACCTTAACAAGTATTTTAGTTCGTACAGTATACCTTAATCCTAATTTAACTATTGAATTTACTTCCAATGTAAGAAAAATTTATATTTTTCATATAATTACTTAAATTTAAGCTTCACATCAGATTTATTGTATTTTACTATTATTATTATATTATTAATTTTAACCTAATATTTTCTACTTATTATATTTCCAATTTCACATATTCTTAATTTATACATATACATTACATAATACACCTAATGATTACATATAACAACCTAAATGCTACAAATATCATAATACATAAGATATTAACGTCTTAAAACACCTAATTACATACTAAGCCAGTAATTATACATTTAATCACTAATTTAGCCCCAAATCACTATTTATATATATGATTTAAAGGACTAAAAATTAACAAAAAAAATTTGAAAATTAATTTCTAAATAACCTATACAAAAATTTTGAGATCAAAATTATACTATTAAAGTTATTTATTTCTAAATCGAAAACAAGCTTAGGTTTCGGGATTTCTTAAACACTATATATTTATAAATCTAAATTCATTAAACTAATATTTTTTTCTTAAATCTACAAATATAAAAACCCTAGAATATTAAATTTCATAATTTTCTAAACACATTTAATAATTTTACTAAATTAAACAAAATCGGATTGAATATCAAACTCACATGTCCGATTAGCTTTCGACCACCAGTGGTGGCTTTATGTATATCAGTAGAGAGGAGCAGTGGTGGTGATTGTTCGTTTCCCAAGTAGCCATTGGTCGTGGGTTCTCGTTACAAGCCTCAAATGCATTATAATTTTGCTATTTTTTCTAAATATTCTTAACTCTCATTTTCTGGTCTCTCTTTATTTTTCTTAGATGACAATTTGACAAAAATGAATTGTGGGGCATGGAAAACCTAAACTAAAAGAAGGAAAGCATGCAAAACTTACTTGTATTAGCTCAAACACTTGAAGGAGTCTGGAAATGGAGCTGAACACCACCAACAATTGTAATGAACAATTCATTTTTGATTCAAACCTTACGAAAAACTGAGTAAAACTTCTTTAAAACTAGGCATTAAGCTTATAAACTAACATAAATAAAGATAACCCATAAGAAACTTACCTTTATCTCTCGAAAAAGTTGTTCTTGATGAATATTGGACAATTTGCAGTTGAAAACTCTCAAGTATAAGCTAAGATTAACTAGAATTGGAAGGTTTTAAGATAATGGACATCTAAAACGAATTTATTTAAATTGAACTCTCCATATTATCTTAATTTTCACTAAACCTTTCTCTCATGGTTTAATTTGGTAGTTGCTTAGTTTTCTGTAAAAAGGGATAGGTATTAGTCTATATTTGATAAGGATTAGAGTTTTAGAGAAGGTAACTATTAAGGGAGGTAGAGTTTAGTAACCTATTGAAAAGACTAAAACACTCTTACTTTTGAAAATATTTTTCTGTAGTATTACATCTATTTTAAACAAAAGAATTTTCTATTAAAATATACTAAAGCACATGGCTTTGATTTGATCGTACAAGACCTCCAAAACAATTCAATAGTTATAAGCTGTTTATATATATAGGAAACTTATCATACACATCGTGAGTGTAAAATTGTATCAAATTGTATTCATACGCATTATGAATGCAGTGTTTGTTAGTAAAAATTTTAAGGGAGTTGAATTGAAAAATTAATGTTATAGTGCTTGCACATTGTTTGTTTTAGAGTATGTAAAAACTGTATCTCTAAGCAAAATTTCAGTTAGTACAATATCTCTAGAATATACGCATCTTTTGTTTGACATAATCAATATTGCTAACCTATTTGGACATAGTTTTTGATGTTGATAACATTTAGCATATTTATTTATATACTAGCAAAAATGATAATAAGAAAATTCTAAAATTTTATGAGCATCCCATTAGCTAAATTTTAAGAGAAAATAGTAATATAAATTTTGAACATTTATAAACAATGTTTAATACTAGTACTAAGTATGCAACTCCTTATACTAATTATGCAAAAAGATGATTCATTAGTTTAATATATGGATGTTATATTAGGATAAGCTATATTGACATCCTCTACAAATTATTCAAATTACAAAAACATTAAAAAAGTTTAAAGTAATTCACTTATTCTCCTTTTCTTTTCCCAAGCATTTATACTTCTTAAAAAATGTAAACACTATAAAGTTTTTTCCATCCATACAATATGAAGTCAATCTCTATCATCAATATAGGATTTTAACTTTTAGAGGCTAATTAATCCGTAGAATGGTCTACATTGATTGCTAAAATATAAAATCAATTATAGATCTACAATTTATAAAAACGATTGTCTTGGTATTATAATAAGATATCTCATGGTATTAATATTTTTCAATAGAAATAAGTGCGATGTTTTACATATTAGCAATTTCCGATTGTTGTTAAGGGTAAGCAAGTATTGGTGTGTAGATAGTAATACATCGTATGAATATAGACTCTAAACTCTTGAATTGGAACTCACTTTAACCTTAGAATTGTAATAGAACTTGTGCTTTGCACAATCTATAGATTTTAAGGTAGCTTAAGGGTTGCGGTTTTTTTACCTTATTTTAAGTTAGCAATTATTAATATTCATTTCTAGAATTATAATGTTTAAATCATAAGTTAATCTCACATTTGGGGTAATAAATAGATATAAATATAAAGAATTTGAGTAAAAACACACAAGCATAATGATAAACAACATAAATCCCAATATCAATTTAAATTATAGATTTGAGATATATTTGGTTATGTGTTGACCTTAAAATTATGGGTTACAAGTAAAGGTCAACTTGGTTGAACTTATATTATACTTGTTAAACTAAATTATATTCATCCATATTGTATTAGTTAATGTATGACTATATATTGAGAAATTACTAAGTATTATATAAGTGAAACATATAATATAGAGAGTATAAGTTTCAATAGGTAAATTGTAACACACCTGATATCGAGAGTGACTTGGTAATCTTCTTGTCTAAGGTACCTACTTATACATTGCTTAATTGCCTAGTCAAGAATTTTGGGTAAGTAGTAATGGTCACAAAGTAAGTTCCAGGTACAAATTTTCCACATCTTGCTCTTATGGGGTAAGATATGGGTACTAAGTCTCCTTGCTTGTAATAATCTATAACCTATATCTGAGGTATAAAAAGGTATAAATTCGAAGGTACTATGTATTCATCATAGAAAAAAATTATTAAATAATAATGAATGAATGAATAATAAATGATTATATTATATTTTTGGACCAATAAATATTCTATAAAAAGAAGAAAGCTCGAGACCAAAAGTTAATAACTTCAAAAGACTAGATCTAGTACTGCCTCTTTTACTTTACATTTTCCATCTTTTTCCCTTATTCTTTTTCATTTGTTAAGTAGTTAGATTGCATAAACTTAAAATAATTGATGTCAGAAGAAATTTATATTTTCTAATTTCACAAAAATTTCTATAAGTTTTATAGGTTTTGCCCATGAAATGCTTGTAATATCTCATGTGTTTTACTTTTTCAATATCACATAAAATTGAGATTTATAAGAAGAAAGAAAAAATTTAAATGTTTCATAAGGTATATTTTCAAGGTGTTTCCATGATATTATAAGGAAGGTAGGTTTGGTGCCAAAATTCGAGAAGTTATACTTTACATGTTAAGGTACATATAAGAAATCATCCTCGATTAACCTTACATAAGCTCACTCCTACATGATACATATAGGTTCCAATAAACTATAATGATTAAACCCATTTCAACACTTACCTTAAAAATCCAAGATTCAACTAGTTTAGGGTTTCACAAGCTCTGGTGGTCACCCTAAATGTTTTGATAGTTTTTGTGAGTATCATTATGATGGTTTATTAGTATTTGATTGAAGTATACAAATTTGGAATGTTTTGGTTTGCAATTTTTCTATTCTAAGACAAATGAAAAGAAGGCTTTTTTTTTTTCCCTTGACATCATGTTTTTAGTAGAATAAATAAAAACAAACGACTAAGTTAGTTACACCAGACTAAAAGTGTTGGTTTTTTTTTTTCTTCCTAATTTGGTTTGAGAAATTTTCAAACTAAGAGTTCATGGTTAGTTTGAGAAGTTAATTTTAATTAATAGAAAACCTAAATAAAAAATAAGTAGATTGAAGGTTTATAGTTTAAGAAAATTCTAAAATTGATACACTGAAAAAAAATTTTAAAAATTGTAAAAAAAATGGAATGTTTATACTTTGGTTTGAAAGGTAAATTAACTAGTGTACACCTTTTGGGTAAGATAAAGTAAAGATATCATTACCAACTTTAATTCGGATTTCACGTTTACATTTGGTAACAATATCCTCTATTAGTCAATTATTCGAATTTCGGATACGGTGGAAAAATCAACACGCTTTAAATCAAAATAAAGAAAGAAAAAGAGAAAAAATTAAAAACGACGTCGTGTTCTTCTTCCTGACTTTGTAGATCGAACCGATTCGAGTTCTCTCTCTCTCTATTTAATTCTTACATCAAACTCCACTGGCTTTTCGCTGGCGTCGCACTCTCCACACCAAACCCTCTTTCCCTTCGCTCAGGTACCCTCTCTCCCTCTCTCTAGATTTATCCGTACATGATTTCAGATCTTTCTTTAGCTTTGAATACACTGTAATACCTTTCTCTTCCTGCGCCGGATCTGCTTTTCCAAACTGACTTCATGTGTTGTTCGAATAGTTTGAGCTGTTTCACGCCTTAACTACGTATGAATCGGCATGTATTTCGCCCCTGTTGTACGGTTTTAGCTCAGAGTAGCTAGAATCACTTCGATTATTTGAGAAATAGACCGATCTGGCTAGTTTTTGCTCAGATTCGCAGCTTTTTGCACTAGTTTGTGTTCGACAGCATCCATCTGGTTGTTTTTTAGGATTTGTAGTCCCGATCTGAAAAAAAATTATGTAGAAGTAGGAGCGTTTCTTTCTAATGATGGAAATAAATTAAAGCTGGGAGCTTTAACAACTTAGCTCTAGAATATATTTGCTGAGATCGATGAGATAAATTTGACAAAAACGTGTTAGATTTTTGTGGATCTAATTGTTTTGGATGGATCTCCTTTTTGTTGAGTGGTTGAGTTAATCGTTGTGTTAAATTTTTCTATGTAGGTGTTTGACACGAGGAAACACAACCATCGGTTTCGATTATGGATCATTTAAGGAGTGTTGAGCAGAACGCCTTTGCTGCTGCGATCGAGGAGATGAGATGCTTTGTCTCCATCTCTTCGGAGCGGAGGGATTCGGTTGTTTGCCCTAAGCCTCGTCGGGTTGGGGTTTTAACCCCGAATCCTTTGAGGTATCAAATAAGGTATGTTTTTTACTGCTTCCTTTTGTATTTATTCTGTGATAGTGAACATCGTCATGAGTTTTCGATTACTTAATGATTCCGCTTTCTTATGAACAGTAATAGATCCGAACTTCCCGATGCAAAAGCTAAGGCTGAGCTTCTGGACATGATCCTCTTGAAGGTAATCTTCTTTTCCTGTCAGATCCGTGGCATAGAAAGAATTACCTATTTTTTCTTTTTTCTTTTTTAAATTAAATAAGGCTATAGTGTAAATTATAATCAGTTAAGAGTCATGATTGCTGATTTCATTCCTGTAAATTAAATTGGTTTTCTTAAAACTCAGTTAACAGACGAATGAAACAACTTCCAAAAGAATTCAGTTTTGTTTCGTCAATACAAAAATCTACAGATGCCTTGAATACACAAGTAGTTTTTCATTTGTTTTGGAAGAGGGTGGGGGAGGCCCCTCTTGTTTTTCTTTTTGTTTTTGAGAAGAAAAATTATCTCTTGCGGCTGTATTCAAATAGGGTCTCTAATTTTACAGGAATATCGTGAAGATGGACAACAGCCTCTGGATGCGGTGGCTTCAGTGCCACCATTCTTCAGTGGATCTCCTCCAAGCAGGGCTGATAATCCCTTGGTCCATGATGCCCGATTCAGGGAAGAAAGGATCAATCCTGCTATTGCACTGCCAGCAATTTCACCATCAGGTTTATCTTCTCCTTCGTCTTCTGCACGCAAAGGATGTGCAAGGATGAAGTTTGGTCTTACACCTGCGGCTGTTAGAGTAGAAGGTTTTGATTGTCTTAGCAGGGATCGCCAGAATTCTGGCATCCCTGCTTTTGCATAGGATCCATTCATAAAAACTGTATATAGGAGGGGCTCAATGCAACGATAGTCAGAACAGTTGTGAAACGAGGGACTTTTCCACATTTTGAAGTAAGAGAATTGTGGTTCCTGTTCGTAGTGTATATACGTCTTAGCCGGAGATGAATTACATTTTTAGTATCATTGTAATTAGGTTGATATGAGGAAAGAAGCGGAGGTAAAACCATATGTTCTTGCAGATGTAATTGGTATGAAGAATTTCTTTTGTAATATAAGGAGGAGGATTAGTGGGGCAAATCATTTGTCAGAAATCACCATTGAAGAAGTCTGTATAGTTGGTGATTTCGAGTCATTTGTAAATTTTACTGCTAATTGCTAATGTTCTTGTACGTTTCTATGACAAACTTGATGCTGCCATGGTGATCTTCGTATATTTTTATGGCTAGGATGATCATTGAAATGACCCGTGCCTGCCTTCTCCTGTTCGGAGATTATTTTGTTGAAATCGAGCATAGCCTTTCCAATGCTATTGCTTTTAAGACCAGTAAATAACCCGGAACATCTAATCTCGTGTACTATATATGATGGGTAAACGATGTTGAAAAGAAAATTGGAAAATTACTTTTAAAATTAGAAATTGCTGCATCAACTGAAAAATCTATGTTTGTGATATGAAAAAGCCGAATTAGGGTGTTTCTCCTTAAAATTGATGCATGATAAAAAAATATTACATTGCGTTTTGATTCAATTAGCTGTTATTGATATTCAGTGACATTGCTTTGTTGAATTAAGATGTTTCTTTAAATATTTTGTTGCCTTTAAACATAAGTTCGACTGCATTGATATGGTCTATATTTCAAAATTAGTTAGACAGCATTCATTCTGTGTTTCAGAGGTCAAAGTATTGGTTGTCTTACATTAATGACCGGTTGAATCTTTTAGATTCAGCTAGAGGTGCTAGGTTTAAGCCTATTATTAACCTCAACTAGCCCACTCGAAGGTCACTCTTGCCTTTGCCACACGATTTGTCTCACTAAGTCAGCTCGAAGCATGGGTGAAGACCCCATGTAGCTCTTGAACACTTTGTCACAACTTGAGCTTGCCTCTAAATCTGAATGATTACAGAGGTCGTAGGCTATTCAAGAAGACCCAAGGCCCTTGACACTCTTGAGCTTTGAGCAATAAAAGGTCCTTGGAAATCCAATGTTTCATCTTTTGACTACTAAAGAGGAGTGTGCTCTTTGCTTGAAGTAACCCTTACAGGGCGGTTGCTTAACACAATCGAGCTTGTTGTCTTTTGTTTTTTTTTTTTTTTTTCTCTTTCTCTCTTTTCATTATATGTAAAGTGATGTCCTAATGCATGATCTAGAGGTTTAGCCACCAAGCTATAGTTGCCTCTCATGCCGATGTGATAGACTCATTCCTTAAGTTTCTGCCAAATGGTAGAAAGGCAAAGGTCCTTTCTTGTTTCTTGTATCGACAGTACTGCTTTCTTGGATTTTGTCCCAACTAATCCTCTTGTTTCACGTGGCTAGATAGGTCAGTTTCCTTACTTATAAATATGAAGGAAGGCACTAGGTAAGGGGATTTTTTTGGAACTCTTCTTAATCCAGTATTCTATATATTCTCTTAACTTCAATTACTCTTCTTATTAACTTGAGCGTTAGAGGGCTCTTATTAGCTACGTTAAAGGGTTTTTTTTTTTTTTGCAAGTCCACCACTATCAATGGCCATTGGATCACCAGGATTCTGTTAAAGATTATATCAATGATACCCAATATTATGAACATAAATAAAATTATAATCCTTTATTGAGAAGTAAATAATTATTTTTTTGTTATTCCTCTAGGTTTGACGACTAGATTTGGGAATATGCTTAAAATGATAAAGAATAACAATCATTTTGATCTTATAAAAGTGTTGTAATTTCTCATTTTGCAAAAATGGTAATTATGTGGAATAGTAATTTTGCCAATCAAATGTGTGAATAATTTTACAAGGAAGAAACACTTATTTTATTCCATTCTTATAAATCTAACCAAACGTAGCATTAGTGTAATGGGGGAAATTTTGTTAGCTATATTTTTAGATAATAAATTTAGTAGAGAAAACAAATGTTTTTGACCCTTGTAGACAGAGAAGACCCAATTGTAGTGTCCACATGCAATATATGTCTTGTATTACACATGGCGTAATGAGTAATGTGGAAGGAAAAGAAAGGAATAATTGAGAATGATATGTTGGAGAGGTGGAGATAATATTAAGGAGATTAAGTGCATGTGTAATAGGTAGGTGCTATAACACATCAATTCCCACCATTCTTGAAGAGGTAACATATTCTTTCCTGTGAACTTTGTTTAATTTTTTTGTGATAGTTACCCAACAATATGATGGTATTTCTCTTAATCTTCTAAACTTGTCAAGTGAAGATGGAACTTTGAATATTTGTAGAATTTGAATGTCGACAACATCATCGTACTGATGGTTGAATGCTAAGATGACCCTTCTTGTTTATAGATCCTTTCATAAGCCCTTATTGAGCTCTAACTTGTGGAGAACCTCTTTAAGTGCAAGAGTTTTCTTAAATTGGGTTCAGAGTGGATAGTATTATCTAATAGTTTACACTTTAAGTCTGCCATGCCAAATTTTTAAAGGATATCCTAAGTCTACGAACTTGACATTTGAGCCCTATAACATAGCACAAAGATGTAGGCCTAAGTTGTTAGTGGGCTTTAAGCCTAAAAACCATTTTACCCCTTTACAACTCCTTAAGCTGTTTTTTGGTAATTAATCTATCAAAATCTAACTTAAATCAATAAGAAATTCATTAATTTATTTTATACAATCTTTAAAACCTTCATTATACTTAAAAAGAGTTAGTCCTCCTATTAAAGTTTTCAAATAAGAGAGATACTTATAGTGTTTGCTAAAGTTGCAATATTACATAGATTTTGCTTAGGCTAATTCTGACTTTATCTACTTAACTCTTATAGAATCCATGTTTGCATTGATGGAAGGACAATAATCTAACTACATCTTACTTCATCTACAAAAGTTGGCTAGTACATTTAGGTATCAGTTTGATTACTATATTTTTATGATACAACATTGTATAAATTTTTTAATCTACTATTTGATTTGCATGTTAATCAATGTACTAGATGAAGGGGCCTTAAGATATAAGATAAAAGGTAAAAAAACTTGTACCATATATTTGATAGTATAAAAATTCATATTATACAGTGCAAAATAATTATATTTTTAAAATTCTAACAATAATCCTATGTAAAGTTCCTAAATTATGATATTCAACTTTATTATAACTTATATAATGAATGATTAATTCTTTTAATTTTTTCAATACAAAACTTTGTATCTTATACTGCATACATTAAGGTTTTACTATCTTGTTTCCTTTTGTATCGTCCCATTAAGTTCTTATTTTATTTAGTTTTACTAATCAAACGTTATCTAGTTTGGTCTATAGAGGCGACTTCATTTTACCCTTTTCCACTTTGTCAAGATTAAGCTATACAATATGTGAATTCAAACTTCATGGGATGGCATTGATCTAACAATGTGGACTTTGTATAATGATCTTCACTTTGATCAAATAAAGTTTCTCTTTTTCAACTATAATGATCTTCTTTCTTTAACTTCTTCCATTTTGCTCCTTAATTGTTCACATTCCTTATATTTTAGATTTGTAGATGGCTCAAGCCATCACATACATTCTGTTGATAGGAAATTTTGGGTTTAAATCCCTTAGACCTAATCCGACCTCACTTCCATACGTAATCAACACGGGCTTAACCTACTTGGGCCGAACTCACATAGCCCGACATGGCACTAGTCTAGGTTAGGTCTAGGTTTGCTTGACTTGCTTTAGGTTAGGTTTTTATCTCTCATCTATTCTTCAAGATCCTGTTCCACCAAAATAAGATGCCTTGATCTTCATTGAGAAACTTTTTTTTTATGGCCTTTAGTCTAAAGTTGCCACATTATGGATAAGAGCACTTTTGAGCTCATGTGACCTCAACTTTTTAGCTTGATTGACACAGATGTAGATTCACTTGAATATAGGGAAAATTTTTATAAAAGATACACTCCAATTGACATGATTCGCTTAGTCCCTTAGTTGTGGCAAATCACCGTACATTACATGAAGGTCGAGGATTAACCCCCTTGTTAATTGTCGCCCTTTCATACAATATACAAGGTTATTTCCACTCCTAGTTCCTCTAAGCCATTCACACAAGTAATATCATAGCAAAATAATTAATCATAGTATTTACTGAATAACATATTCATAACCAAGTCTATTAGGAAGTTAAATCCCCAAAACATAGGCAAATCTAAATAAATAGTCTTAAGAGCTACTAAATAGCATGATACATAAATCTCAAAAGATAGTACTAAGATTTAGATAACTATTCTAATGTTCGTTTGATCACATGAGCCTTCCCACGAAACCTTTTAAGTTTCATAATTGAGCTTAGGCACACCGCAACTCGGCTTGACAAAAAGATGTCCCTACATTAAGAGAAATCTATAGGGGTGTAAGCTTATATTTAGTGAGCTATTTCCTCCTACTGTGCTATCAAGCAATAATAATTAACAAATATATGAATGCATGTAATAAGCGGTGTGTTAAATAGGTACATGCAGTGGCCTAAGATCTTCATATAACTCAGAATTACACCCTTTATAATTATGGTTGGAGATTATTGACTGACACAAACCATCAACCTAGTTTTAGTACTTGAGTTTTTATTTAACCAGCACACAAATGTGCATACATATACAGATATACATATGTAGCTTAATACCTTAGAAAGTCATACAAGTTTTTCAAAACAAGAAAATTCCTAAGTCTAATGGTATGGTAGCCCTTGAAATTTGTGCATACGCCTTAATGGAAGTTTTAGGACACAACCTTTAGCTATATGGTTAGTGTCTCCTGGTAGTTGGTAAGCCAGGATGAGGACTCAATAAATATGGCACTATAGCGTGTTAAAAAATCATCCCTTCAAGAGCTCTTGCTCTTGTAAGGCATTTCCTATCTTTTGTGTGAGGAGGCAGTTGATAAAGAAATAATGCAACAATATGAAATGTACGATCTATTTAGCTATTAGCCCAATAGGCATTAGATTCATTAATTTAGGCAACTAACCAATCCTTGCACATAAGCATAAGCCCTATTGATTCTATCATGCAAGCAACTTCTAATTCTTATAACAATATTAGGTTGTTTAGCAATCAAGTATCACTACACATGCATATTCCTAAACCCCCCATACAACGAGTTATTAGTTGTACATATAAGATATTTAGTGCAACTAATTACAAGTAAAATTAAACATGTAACTATTAAGAGTTACTCACTCAGCAATATTTGCTAATCGTCATAATTGGGTGGCAAGTCTTCTTTAAAGTCGATGTCACCTAATTAATGTAAATAAGGAAGATAAGAATTTATTATTTTAAGGTCTCATTTTATTGAGTTTACTAAGTGTATGTTTTTTGCATTTTCACTTATTTTTGTATTTTTCCTGGTTACGCTAAATTCTTCAATTGCGCATAGCATTTTCATCTTATATCCAAGTTTTATGATCATATAGTCGATTTCCATTGGTTTTGAATGTCCTTTCTTGTGGTGTAATCATATTTGAAAGTTAGGACCCGCATTTTAGCATATTGGTTAGAATAATGGTACGTCCTCTATGTATGCTTCTTTTTGGCTTTGTTTTGCATTATTGGCTTCTCCATTTCGTAGATTTAATTGGTTTTGCATCTTAGATTATTATTTTAGCTTCATTATTTATACATGGTTAGTTTTTTAAGGTTTCACATTCATTCTTTGCTTCGGGTCTATATTTTATTCTATAGGCTTTTAAGTGGACTTTTATGCTATAAATGGGCTTGATTCTTAAGATGAGCTTACTAAATGTTTTAGTGGGCCTAGGGAATTCTTCAATGGGCTTTCCTTAAATTTTTTAATTACTCTTTAGTGCTACCCATGTGGTTTTTCCTTAGGTTTAGGGGTGATTTTGGGTCTAACTAGGGTTCTTATGCCCAATTAAGTGTTTTAGGACTTATTATATTCATTCTATTAATATGTTTGAGACCAAAACTTAACTTGTCACATTTTTATAGATATTTGTACAGATGTGGCTAGATGGGTTTTGGTGCCCTAGGATCCACTTCTAAGCTTGTTTTAATTGGTTTCGACCCCAAACATCCACCTAAGGCATTAAATCAACTTATCCTTCAACTTGGCACTTTTTTAGCTCTTGTTTTACTTTTTATTTGACAATTCATTCCTCATTATATTTGTAAACAATTTGAAACTCATGGTGGCTGTTACTTCAAGGGGCCTTGTTTAGGGTTTAAGTGTGTTTTTCTCGAACAAAGTGTTGTATTTTTGTTTACACTACTATTTTAAGGTGCTTTACTGCATGAATATCTTATGTCAAGTTGAGAAAATATTTGCTAAGCTAGTACATGTCCTACATCTAGCATAAAGGGAAAATAGCCTTAGTTTTGTTTTTATATTTCTTATAAGTCACAAGCCTCTCTTACATTATTTTCAGGTATACAATTACTCCTTACTAGATAACATGAATATAGCTACTAAGACTTGCTACTTTATAAGATAACTCTAAGAAAACTAGTACTTGCTTGGCATAAAAGGACTCTTAAAATGCTATGAAACACTACATGAAAGCAAACGAAGAAATCTACACATGGATATCCTAAGGTTACATAGAAGTGAAAAGGACTTTATTATGCTTGGTGAAGATGTGTGCTACCCTAAAAATGTGCTCATCTTGTCCTTGTCCTTGTCTTAGCTTTTGAAGCTTGCTATTCCCTTGGCCTTTTGAACCTTTGTTGAGTTATGAAGCTTGTAAGGTGAAGGTAACTTGGTGCTTCTTAGGACAAACTAAGCTTATGTGGTGTTTGTGCAAGAGGGTATGAAGGATTCAATGGTGGAAGTAAGGATGAATATAGGGCATGTGGTTAGGGCTTAATTCGATAGTTAGTGAGGGCCACTTTGGTGAGGTGAGGGGAGGGTGGTGTTTGACGCAAGAGCTCAAGTGTTATATAGTGTTGAAATGAAGGAAACATAAGTAGATGTGGAGAGAAGATAAATGGCTAGTTAGAGGAGTTTGTTTTATGCATTCTCTTTGCCTCATAATTTCATGACCAAGTGAGACATTAGGAGCTGTAGCCACTTATTTATTGAGGTTCCAATGGTTGGTTATTTAGTTGGGTTTTCCTTAAAAAAGTGAGGTGAAAAGATAGCCTCCCTATGGACTTCAAACCGATGCCTAAGGGTGGTGAAAGGTTACTTGCCAAGTCTCCCTACTTTCCTCTTTTGGGTTGATGGAAGAGTGACCTATGACAACTTACTTCTTATAGTATGACTTGTTTGGAGATTTGTGGGTGCTTTTATCTCTTCAATTTAGGGATTTGTTCTTCTCTTTTCAAGGATTTCTCCCATTAGCTAGTCCATCTTATTGTCATGTTGCATTTGAAATAAAAAAAAAAAAAGAAAGAGAAGGAAGGATCATGGGGAGTGGCTGATGCTGTGCTTAGGGCAGGAGAAGGTGTGCAAATCCCTTCTTATTTCCTTCTTTGGTTGATGGAAAAGTAATCTATGACGTTTTACTATAAGTGGTAAGACTTGTTCGGGGATTTGGGGTGAGTTTAGTCTTATCAATTCTAGGAATTTGCTCAATTCTTCAAATGTTCTTCCAAACTAGTTATTACTTCTTAATATTATGTTATTTTGAAATAAAAAATGAAAGGGAAGGGGGCTAGAAAGAATGGCTAGTACGAAGACTTTACGTGTGTTTTTTTTTTTTTTTTGCTCAATTATCATATTTGATAAAATAATCCTAATTATAAAAATTTGGGTCTTAGTCTTTGAGTCTCTTATGTATTGATGTTGGTTTCAAGATGAGCTCCTAAGCTTCCGATTTCAATTATGGCTTGTTTACTTAGGGGGAATGGCTTCCATTCCCCTTCATTCTTTATTATGTAGTTTAATGATTTTTACTTAGGAATTGGGATTTGGTAGGAATTCCTAATACTTGAAATTAAGTACTAGGGATTCCTTTTTCAAACCTAAGAATTATGATTTAGTGAACTTAAGACTTGGTTACCCTTGTCCTTCTCCATCACTTCACATTGAGTTCACCATCAAAAGACTACCGTCACCATCACCGACACTAGCACTAGCATTGGTACCACCACCACCACAAACATTAGAGACACCACCACCATACCAAGCATTTACGATTTATCTTCTCGCTCTCTCATTGAATTGCTCATGATTTGTCCTTCCTCATCGAAGTGGGTAACATATGGTGTTGGCTGGTAGTGTTGTAATTGTCGAATGACTTACTATCTGTCCTTACTCACCATTTGTCCTCCTTCATTGAATCACTATCTTTTCTCTCTCTCTCTCGCGTCAACCCCGTTCTCTTTCTCTTTATTTTTTGGTGTTCCAATTGTGTTATCAATGGTGAGTAGGTGATGGTGTGTCGGTAAGTGGTGTTGGATCAGATTTGTTGGCTGTTGAAGTGGGTAACAAGTGATGTTGGTCGATGGTGTTGTAGTTGTTGAGCTACTTACGATCTGTCCTCACTCACAATTTGTCCTCCCTTATTGAATCAATTACGATTCTCTCTCTCTCTCTCTCTCTCATTGACTTGTTCTTTTTCTCTCTGTTTTGTAGTGTTGTAGTCGTGTTGTTAGTGGTGAGTAGCTAATGGTATGCGGGTGAGTGGTCTATAGGTTAAATCTCTTGCTATTAGAGTAAGTAGCATGTGGTGTTAGCTAGGGTAATTTGGTCATTTTAAGTGAATTACATATATGTCTCTTTTACCCAAGTAAACAACATAATAGTTATTATGGATTGATTCCATTCCTTAGGAATGGCGACATGCTTATTCAATGCAATGAAGTGAATGATAAGTGTCATGCCTTGAAGAGTTAGAGTCGCAATAGCCTTGCCGTGTGAACTATCTTAGGATAAAAGTTAGTCTCACATTGTTATTATAGACCTAGTTCACACTAAGTGAACCCAACTTAGTTACTTTGAAGCTTCCAATTCTTTACTTGTTTGTCATAAACCTGTGGTGCAATCTTTTAAGATGGTTATAAAACTCCACTTTGTAACCAAAGTTTTTCAAAAGAATTAGGTTTGAATAGTGATATAGTAAAATATTCAAAGGTTACAAATATCTATAAAATTTATATATGGAAGAGAAGCATTACTAAGTTTAAGAAGAAAGATATAGAAGTCCACAGGTTTACCAAATTTAATAACCATATTAATAGTGGAAAACTAGAGGTTCACTTGAGAAGACCATAGTAGTTTTCTTTAAGAGTTAGCAAAATTGATGCTCATGACACAATTTAGCCATTTCTTCATACTCTTTACTTCTCAATCCTACGATCAATCTTCAAGATTTAGATGGTACGCTAGAAGTTTATACTAAACTTGTAAGACTATTATAGAGGAATGAGTGATAACTTGATCGGTAGTGGGATGGAAACGAGAGTACACATTTGGTACATTACAATACAGGGTTTTCAGCTAAGTTAGTTAGATGCAATACATGCATAAGCAAATGTCATTACATGATGTTAACTGATCTATCTTAGAAAAATTTTGCCCGCTCTAATCTGGGTCGAGGAGTTTGATGCTGCACATTTGTGAATTGAAACCAAACTGAGGCATGTACAATGGAGAACATCCTCAACTTGAAACTCCCTTCGAACCTTGGCCCTTAACCTTGCTGCAATCTTCTCTCCCTTCACTTAGTTCTACAAAGAATGGGGAAATGACCATTTCAATTATTTTTATTGAAGGAGTCTGTATTTGGCTTGAGAATCTTAGCCGTTACTCTTAATGGGTTGCAGTACATGTCGGGTTAGGAGTTAGGTTGAGTTTGAGTTAATTCAATTTTTGGGGTGATTAATCAATTCAAACAAAATAGAAAATACAGAATAATCACAACATGGAGCTTAGCTCCCATGGTAGCCGTAAAGCAATTTACAGTTACATACATAGCATACACACAAACAACTATATTACAATCATAAGTCAAAAGCATACCAAAACCTCCAAGTATTTAAAAATACTCTAAAATGCTGCGAAGCATTAATCTTAAGTAGATATAGATGCTCTTTCTCCTCATGTATCGCTCTCGTCTTCCTCTATTATCTCTAAAATTTAATGTAACCTCTTTTAGTTTCCATCCAGTATATAATATATGTGTTCACTTTGACATTTAAGTATGTTTTTCAGTTGTGTTAAGTGAGTTTTATAAATTTTTATTATGTATTAGTTATGTAGTACAAGTTCTTACCAAGGTTCTGACTTGGTATAGGTTGCTGCTCAATAGTTTCTAACCTAGGTTCTGACTCCGGTAAATTCTTAAAGATTATAAGTAGGCAACTTTTTAACTTAACCTCTGAGTCCGAGTGACCTAATATTTGTTTCCATCCATCTTCTGACCAAACTTTTAGTTGCTTCTACATTTAGCCTCTTCCATTAGACTACTTTTAACGAAGTTTCTAACTTAGGTTCTTACTTAGCATTCCGATTTAGATTATTGCCTAAGGGGTTTCTGACTTATATTCTGACTTCGATAAGGATGTGGAGTCTAATTATAACTTACTTCCTGGCCTAGATCTAATCTTAGTGAATTCATAAATATTCCACATCAAACTACATTCTGACATACTTTTTGATATAGTTTCTAACCTTACTATTACCAGTACATCTAACTACTTTACATATACTCCATTTGCCCTGAGTTTTTAGATTTTTGAATTCTACATTACAGTAAGTATCAACTAAGTATTTCCATTATTTGTACCCTTCCTATTATACCATCAATTAAATCAAAATTGCATTCAAAGTTTATTAAAAATCGATGTGCAAAACGTTTTTCTTAGGGAATTTATATTAGCACTCAAAATTTTAAAAATCTGACTTGAAATTTGAATTCTTTATGTAAAAATACTTAGAGAAACCTAATTTCAAAATTTTTAGTATTTGCTTACTATTTTTCCTAAAATTTAGATAAAATCGAGGTATTTAGCGACTTATCGGAAACTCAATGCTTCAGCCACCAAGGGGAGGAGAATGCTTGTTGGTAGCAACCACCGTTATTTCATTTCTAATTGATCATCTTTTGCAGGAACTCACTAAACCCTTATTTTATGCACTAATTTTCTTAATTTTCTAACTTCACTTTTCCTCTTTAATTTTCCTTTCCCAAAATTTTTCCAAAGTTCCAAATTGGCAAAACTTTTATCAAGTGGGAGTATTTGAATTTTCATAACATGTTGGAGTAGTTTTGAAAATTTCTCCTTTCTAATAGCCTTTACTCCTTACTTGATTAAGTGTCATCACCTTAAGTTTCCTTAATCCCACAAATGTGTTTTTGGTTTGCTACGACTTAAGGAAGGTCTCCCAAGTGCATTGTGATTTTTCTACAATTTTTCATATTTTTTTATTCATTTATTTAATAAATTTAGTGTATTTTAGGTAATTAAGGGTATTTATGCTTACATATTAATTGTACCTAATGTATATACATGCCCTTTACACCTTATTTTATGTACAATATTAATTATATTATTCATATAATTTATCTCTAGATGTTTGTTAATTTTAGAAACCTAATTCGTGTGTTATTGATAATATAATAATATAGTATATTTCTACTATTTTAGCTATATTTTTAAATTTGAAACCTACGGAAACTGCTCGACTAATATTATGAAGCCTTTTGTAAGTTTCTAGCCTATTTGGATTACCTTCCCGAACACTTTAAATTGATAATTGAACATAGTCGTACAAGCACGGATCTTACAATAAGTTTAGGACTTTTATTAAGTTTAGGTTTTGGGTCTTCAATAATAGGGTGAGCATTTTTGATTCCTCGTCTTAGGGTTTCTGTGTTCGTTGACGATTAGGAAGTTAAAGTATGAATACATAGGTACATACTTAATTCAAGATTTAAGTTGATAGATAATTGAGGAATGTCTACAGAGGGCTTAAGCTCTATTTAAATCGTTGCTTAAATTTGTAGGGTTTACACCAACTTTTTAAAGGATGCATCTATTTATAGATACACTTTCCTATTCAAAGAAGGCTCTAACTTAGAAAGATACTAACTCAAGAAGATTTATTTGGAGATATGACTTATCTAAAATATTTCGACCTTCTCCTCTATTAATAGAGGATGAGGACCAAGTATGATCACATATACTTATAGCGCTGTTATTCTACTAAACTCTCAATACATGCAAATTTGAGCGTTAAAGTACCAATGTTGGACCTATCTCTGATGTGTTTTTTGCAGGACCTTCTACCCGTGAAGCCCAGGTGCTCAAGGATTCAATTTAAGTACTCCATTTTCATGTCAGTAGATTTTGTAGTCAACACGTTCCATCTTTATCTTTATGCTATTTGGTCTAATTTTGATTTCATCAAACACGGGAATATGCATGAAATTGCAATTGCGATTTATTTTTCTTTGTGTTGTTAATTTAGGTAAGTAATGGGGACCATTTATACATGTGTAAGAGTTAACGCTCGTATAGTGTGATGATTTTTCATTTAATTATTTTATTTGGATAATCATTTTATTTTGTGTTATTTAGACCATATGTAGTTTATTATAATCCTCTAACCTATTAGATTTAGTTAGATTCAAATATATTGATTGGTTTTCTTTTTCTTTTTTTTTCTCTTTAATCTTTAAATGGTTAGTTGACAGCATTAAGTCTAGATGGTAAAACTCATATTTGTCCTTCTATAAATAGTCTTTCTTGTCAGGTTTTGGATAATGAGATATTGAATGAAAAATTATTCTCTTGTTTAAGGACCCTTCACTTTAACTCTAAATTCTTTTATGAAGATTCCTTAGCAATTCTTAACATCATTGGTGGTACTCACAGTTGAAAATTATTAAAAAAAAGTTTGAGCCTTTGATAATTTTACATTCGCAAGAGTTGGTGTTGGAAAAGATGTTTGACAACTTAGATTTTCAATAGCAACAAAAGAAAATAGCCAAAGAAAAAACAGAATATCCTTAACAGATGGTCCAACCTTATAAAAGCTGTCCATATTATGAAAAAAAGAGCCTATAAAAATTTCATTTCTTAAAAGTTGAATCAAGAACCTAAGGTTGAAGATGCTCTATTAGAAGGGTATTATTAAATTATGAATGCCTTTGGTGGTTTATTGGTCAATATTACGGTTTACACCTCAACTTTATCACTTTTTATAATTATATACATAAAATTTTAACTTATTTAATTATACATGCAATTATAGATTTAATTATCATGGTCTACATCTTAATTGATTCCAATTCATATTGTTAGTCCATTTGGCATTATTAGCCAGCGGAATGGCTATTCAAGCTTTAAAGAACTTGCCTGACCTCCCATAGGTGACCACTAGCCATCCCCTACGAAACGATGATTCGCGAATCACTTCAACATGTAGGTTGTGAGACCTTCTACCAGTTGTCTGTGGCCATCTACAACTTTTTGAGGGTTGCATGAATTCTCTAAGGTCGTGGGTGACCATCCCTTTAGTAAATTGTATTGATTGAACTAATGGTATGAATTGAAATTAATTGAGGTGTAGATCATGATAACTAAATTTTCAATTCGATATTTTATTAAATAAGTTTAAACTTTAGAATGATAATTGCAAAAAATAGCAAAGTTCAGGTGTAAATGTTAACATGGACCTGTGGCTTATTACATCAACCTGTAGCTTATTACATCAGTTGAAAATTCTCACAATGTTGGTGCTTCTTATTGTATGGAGGAACATGCAATTTGGTAATGGCATTGTGATTCTTATTCCCCAAAGGCAATTCCAAATTCCACTTCCTCCTTCCCTTCTCTTTCTCTCTCTCTCTCTCTCTCTCTCTCTAAATTATGAGTAGATGAGAGATAGGTTTTGTAATTATATATATTATTGTATTTGTTAAAACCAATTTACTTTAACTATCCTATAATAGTAAGTGTGGCTATAATTAAAAATATAGAAGGAATATTCAATTAACTAGGGTAACTAGGACTGGAGAGGAAGGCATAACTTTGATTACTTATTAAACCAATTAAAATAAAAGCAATAATTTATTATGTAACTCAAATGGTGACTTCACTTTGTATATTGATCAATTCATATCCTATGTCTAATGTCTAATTAATTCACGATAATTCACTATGGTGTAGATACCCTTTCTTTACCCTGTCCCTTTTATTTTTAAAAAATTTTTAGAATAAGATAAAGGGTCTTAAATTAGGAAAAAATGAAAAAAATAGAAAATTAAGAAAACCCAAGAAATAAGAAATTTAAAAAATATATAAAGAAATAGAAAATTTAAGAAAATAAATAAAAAATTAGAAAAATTGAAAAGTCACAAAAAATAAAAAAATACAGAATTTAGGAAATTTAGAAAATAATAAATTCCTTAGATAGTTTAGTAGAATATAATTTTTAATTTAGATAAAATAAAGAGATGGTTATTGGGTCTGGGCTTAGGCTTATATTTGAATTTAGCTCAAGCTGATCTTATCCATATCTGTAATTTAATTTTACATATGAATAAGGTATAGGCCAACGGATTAATGGATAAATACTTAAACTTGAATTTGGGTTTAGCTTGGAGGTTAAGAGTTTGATTCTCATCAAAAGTAAAAACTGTCTTTTATTTTTTTTTTCATCGCATATGATGCCATATGCCAGGACGTCATCACACTACGTGTCACCATCACATACATATGTGCACTATGGTTACGTGCCGCCATGTGGCATAACATGTGTTAGCCACATGCGTAACACATCATTGGTCACGTGTTTTCTAAGATAAGTGGCACTTTCTCATTTGCTGATGTGGTTGACGTGGTGCCATGCCAACACTTTCTTTTCTCTTGCTCCCTATTTCTTGCATTTTTCCAAATTTTCTCACACATTCTTTCTTGGTCGGTTAACTTCAACATTAATTTTAGGCCTTTTATTGTTGCAATTGCAAAATAGGCATAGCTTACTACAAATTGAATCCAAAAACCTGGTCAAATTTGCTCGTTTGACCATTTAAAATTGTGATTGAAAAATGGAAAAAAGAAGAAAAATTGCTATTATCATTAATTTTCAATTTAGCCATCTCATACAAAGGACTCTCTCTCTCACTTCAACCCCAACAACACATACATACCTCTTATTCTCTCGATCATGTCCCTAAAAACCAAATACAGTAGCCCCCATCCTTTGCTAAACACCAACACACAAATATACCTATGAACCACCATCAACCCTACTATCTCTCTCTCTCACCCTTAATCACTTAAAACTCTCTCGAAATAAAAACAAACCAACACCATTGGCTACCTTTATCCCCTCACTCTCTCGGCCTTCGCCTACACACACCTCACTACTCCATTCTCTCTTGACATCGACCTACTCTCTTGTTAAAAAACATATATAGACCACCTCTCTCTTGACCCCTGATCTCGAATGTTGACACACCACCCCCATGCCTAAACATCAGTAATTGCGCCCAATCTAACCCTTACGAACAATTCACACACCACAAGTGAGCCACTTTCAAGTGCCATCACTTACCGCGACAAAACCAAACACAGTTGCAGTAGTGTAACCACAACGCCACCATCTACTAGGCCACTCGAGCACGAATCAGCACCACTCCGACCCCCTTTGCACGACAAGCACCGAACCCAGGTCCTAACTCTTTACACCCTCTCTCGTACATCTATCATGCCTATTGCACAGCCATGGCATGCACGACACATACATACATTGAAACACCACTATCACCGATTGCCATCTTCGAAACACCCTCAAACAACCACCAAACTCAGTAGCGTTAGTCTAAACCCCACTAAGTCCAATAAGAAACCCATTAAAAGACCTTTTCCTGCTGGTTTTGGTACTTGGATCCACCCTAGACGTGTCCCAATTAGCCACTATTCTTCCCCTCTTTGCGACTCGAATTGGACTCGATTGGACCTCTAAAGTTCGACCCCAATCGACAATCAACTTGTGCTCGCTCTAAAACCGACCTACGTCTCCCTAAGCATTTTGGTTCAACTTTGTTTGTTTCTAGTTTCGACTCTCTTTTTTCCTCTTATTTATTTATTATTTTAGTTTATTTTAATTTGTTTATTATTGTATTTTGTAACCAAATAAAAAAATAAAAAAACCAAAAAAATAAGTAAAAAAAAAGGGAGAAAGAGAGGAAAAGAAAAGAAAAAAAAAAGAAAAGAAGAAAAAAGGAAGAAGTAATTATTTTTATTTTTATTTATTTTCATGCTTTAACCACCAAACAAAAAATAAAAATAAAAATAAAAGTAAATAAATAAATAATAAAAAATTATAAATTTATTTTAATCACTTAGAAAACCAATTTTCCAATAAAATAAAAGTAAATAAACTATTTTCCAAACTTGAGCACTTTAGAATTTCTAAAAATAAAACCCAAATTATGATCTTTAGATTTTTCTTTTTAAATAAATTGAAATGGGTAAAAATGTAAACTTGACTTTTTTTTTTCAAAAATTAAAATCAACTCACTCGTTAAAGTTTTTGTGAATGAACTATGGAAGTTTGATCTCAAATAGCGATTACGTAGACACTCATATGTAAGTACGAGGCAACTTAAAACACAAAAATTTTTCTTTTTCTATGTTTTGTAAATAATTGATCGCTTAATGTTTTTAGAATTAAATCAAGTTGCATGTAGATAAACTTCATTTTAAGGGTATATTAAAAGGTAAAATTAAATTCGGAAAGTTAAAAACAGTACTCGTTTAGAGTTTAATAAGATAATTCTTGAATCCAGATCTCTTGTTTTAGAGAACCATTTTTAAAATTGGTTTTATCAATAGATTGATAACTAAGTTATAACCAATTCACCCAAGTAGTTATAACTTGATATTTTTTCCCGACTCCGATCGAGTGGCGACTTTAAAACGTTTTTAAAATTAAAAGAACTGGTTTTTTTTTTAAACCTTAGTTGATGGTTGACTAGGGTTTAATATTGATCAGTTTAAAGAAGACTAATTTATAAAAACCGAGAGAAAAAAATCAAGCTCCACATATGATATTGGATAAATTATATTTATTTAGATGAACTCATTTTTTTTTCTTTATATTTTCCATCCAAATATGATTACCTAGATTTATATAAGACCGATTAACTAGTAACTAGTATGAATATTCTTTGCTTTTATAACCTAGTTTCATAAGCTTCTATTATTGCATGCATGGTCTAGTACACTTATTGGTTTAAAATTTTTCCTTAAAGAGAAGACATCCATTAGTTATTGAATTTAGGAACTCAAATTTTTCATGAATATTTTGACAAAGTTAGATAGTGAAAATGGGAAGATAGGACTCAACTAGAATATGAAAATGCATGGACACCTTTAAATTCAAGCCCAAGTTGATAGACACTTTAGATTTAGTGTGATTTTGTTATGTTGCACTTCTAAACCTATTCTAAGTGTATTATCTTAGGTTATCAATATGTTGTTCACTTTAGTTTCTACCTTACTTAACTTGCTTGTCATTATAGCATAGAATCAAAGTTAGTCAATGATTAATAATATTGGAAAACCTCTAATAGATTAATAATATCAGGATCATGAAATTTTATTAATTTAGAGAATTATTAGTTAATTGATAAATTAATAATTTACTAATTTAAAGAGTATTTTTTATTCAGTGAATATAAATTTAATTACATAAATAGCATTATATATCACTAATATATGTATCATATTTCATGAATTAATTTATAAAAAAATTCATTATACATATATATATATTTATGAAAATAAGTACATAAATGGTATTCATTGTTTTTAATACTTAAAAAATATTTATTTTATTAATTAATTACTAAAATAGTTAGAGATGAAATTCACTTAAATTTAAATTTCAAGAAAAGCAAACAATAATATATTCATATTTTACTAAATTATATAGTTATATTTGTAATTTTAGAGAATTATTAATTTATGATATTGATAGGATTATAGATTTATATAACAGTCTTCCTAAAAATTATTATCTTATTAATTTATCGAATTACTAATTTTATAAACTGGCCTAAGTTGGAACAAAAAAAAAAAAAAAAATTAGATAAGTTTTTAATTTATCAAGTGTTAACTTATGGAATTTTTTTTCTTTGGTGATTATAATAGGGGAGGGAGTATTCAAACTTAATCCATCTTGCTTGAAAGAATAATGTCCATACCATTAGATTATAAGACTCTTTGCTAATTTATTGAGGTTTAATTATATATGATGAATAGTAAACATTTATTGCGTTTGCTTATTTGCGTTTATCATCTAGGTTATTCTTCCCCACCCACCCACCCACCTCGCCCTTACCATAAAAAAATTATTATACATAAAAAAGTAATGGAAGATCAATAATTGATTAAATTAAGTTATAAAGGTTTTTGTTCTTAGTAAGATCTAGCCGATAGAGTAAATTGGTTTGAACTCTAAGCAAGGAAGCAATTAACCTACAAGATAGAGTATAGTGAGGGGCACTAAGGTGTTGTCTGATATAACCACTCCAATACTTATATCAATATTTGCATGAAGGGAGAGCAAGGAAGTGTTAGGAGCTCATAAAGAGAGTCTAAGTGCGTAAGGAATCAAGGTAGTTCATCGTTGGGATGCTTGATGCTATTTATAAAAGAGGGTTGTCAAGAATCAATAAAGTACGTGCAACATATTGACATGTTCGCAAGATCTAAATAGTAAGAGTATGGAGTTCGAGACATGTTTCGAATTTATATGGTCATGGGGTTTGACCAAGTTTCCAAGCCTTATTTATTTGTTTGATAACTATTGTGACTGTGCTAAGGTTGAGCTGGTCATTTGGAAGGGATGGCTTGTTTGGAGAGTTCACACTGAGGTTGGCTAATGGAACGACAAGGTTGGGTGCTAGCGAATTAGGTCAGCTATGAGCCCAATTAGGTTGGCTCATGGTCTAAACAGATTGGTACGAGCCTAAAGAACCTATATCTAAAATACCCTATCAATAATTTTAATCTCATCAAGGTTCTTATGGTACCCAAATTAGCTACAAGTTACTGTGGGCCATTAAAGTTCAATGAAATTTGTGTAGAAGTTTAGAGAGTTACCCTTAAAGTTGCCTATAGAAGGGTCTAGTGTAACCCTTAAGCCCACTTAATGATCTGGTCATGATCTCTAGCTTTGTAGCTAAATTTTGTGAGATGAGACATGGGTTCAATTCAAGATGCCAGTTCATTTATTAGTCACTCTTTTGCCAGAGTTTATTAGGCTTAAAATGGTTAAACTTTTGGACATGTATTGCAATCGGTGATAATATAAGCATGATGAGTTTCGTTATGGGTCTTTTATTCGAAGGAAAATTCTATGGTTCTGTTTGCTTTTTTCATGAGACCAATTGAGCTTTTTATCTCATTTTTAATTCTGTATTCATTAAATTTGGAGTGTCTAAAACATAGTTACTTTAATTATTTAGATCTAATAAATACAAAATGAAAGATGAGATGATTCAAAAAGACATACAAGACTGTAAAAAATCCTTGGAAAAGAACCATATTATGTAGGTCGATTAATGAGTTACTTGTAATGTTTTAATATGTGGCAGTTTTTTTTTTTTTAATTTTTAACATGATAGTAGTTTTCAGAAAAATTTTCACCATCATTAATACATGATAAAATATCATTTATATTTATTTATCGTATATTCATACACATGGTATATTAATATCAATAAATTTTCTTCCTCTCATGGTTCTCGAATAACTACTGCTTCCAGTCATTAACTTGTTGCACTTGTGTGAGGTCTTTTGGCAAGTAGTGCAATGGGTAGCTAGTTTGTTATTAAAGGCAAACTGGATAACTGCATATGTAATGAGAGAGTAGAAGTATAAAAATATTTTAATAATATAAATTAAAAAAATTATATTGAAAATTGCATATAATAATTGTTTATTAAAATAATATTAATATAACATATAATTGATATATTAAACATCCATTTGATTAATTGATAATTAGTCATAGAATTACATTCTTTTGCGGAATGATGTTTATGGACAATCATATATAAGAAATGATTCAATTTCTAGAAGAATGTTATGTGTATAAGACTTTTCATGAGTGGTATCCTCTTCTCTTACGTTTCCACGTTTTATATCCAAATAATAATAAAAATTATGTTTCTTTTAATTTTTTTTCTTTCTTTTCTTTTCCAAAACTTTCCTTCAATTTCTACCCTCCTAAAAGTTACTAAACGTAATGTAAATCAAACATAAAATACAGGACAAAGTTAAGTTGAATGATGACATCATTTGTCGGATTCTACTGTTTTTTGAAGATCATTCAAACTCCGTTTAACCTGGATTTTCTTCTTCCTCAAATCGGCAATGCCATTGTTGAGTAGGCTAATCGACTATTTAATGAATCTATGTCTATGATACAGATAGAACCAATAGCTCTCTTTGGTGTATTAAGTACTAGTAAAACATATTTTATATTATTCTACGTGGCTAACTTTATTCTCCACTCCACTAAAAAGAACAAAAAAAAAAACCCATCTTATACTATTTCACTATCCTATGTGGATGTTAAATACGATGCAATTTTGAGTAATTTTTCTTGTAAATATGCCATCCTACTAGTAAAGGTAAAAGCGCATCATATCAACTCATAATTGAGAACGGATAAATCTCTATTTTTAGAAATACAACTCAAAAGAAACCCATCTATTAAATGTATCAGTTCATAACGAAAGGCTCAATATGACAAATTAGATAATATTTACAACTTATTTACTTTACTGAATAAAGCGCAAATAAAATACTTATAACTCAACCCCTACTACTTATATTTACATTAGACCCCATCATCTATGTATACCAAACCTACATTTGGCTCATACTAGACCCATCATTGACTTGCTTTGGACCTACACTTGCACCATTCCTTCCTTCATCTACTATAGTCAATAGTCATACTCACTTCTTTAAACCAACCGAATAAAGTAATAGGCTGGAGCAACCTTATTCTATTCGAACTGAATGAAAACCTATTTAATTGTTTTAGAAATTTACCATTTTTCACATAAGTCCACAATTAGAGGCCCAACAATCATCTATAATGGTGTATTGGATATTACTTGAAGAAATTCACATACATCATTAGTAAATTGAAATGGATGTAATTACGTTTATCAATTTGTCGACCCATAAAACTTTAAATCAAATCCACTTAACAAACAAAGATACGTGTATGTCCATTTATCATATCTTGATGCATTTGGATTTATTAAAGCTCATGATACAACAAATATACTCATAGTCCATTAACGAAGGCTTTAGCTATATAACGGAGCCCATGGTATATTTAGGATAAGTTTTAGGGCCCAAAACTAAACCAGTCCATTCTCATTCAAAATTGAAAACAAGCCTACTTACATTAAGAGTCCAACTCACATGCATTTACTCATAGTCAGCATAGGGTTTGATTGTTAAAACTAAACAAGGATAAGCAAAGTTAGATAGCATAAGTATAAGGAGCAGTGGATAGTATAATATTATCATATCATGTTCTGTTTATATAGTATTGAATATAAATTCTTATAATATTCCTTATTTGGTATATATAAGTACTAAACTTAATATTGTATTTTAATATTTATATCTTCATATTATCCAATATTTATTTAGTTATATTTTTATATTATATAAAAGTAATTTTAAATATAATCTAATATTTATTTAATTACATTTATATCTTTAATACTTTTATTTTTGTTCAATGAAGCTTATTTTTATATCATATTTTAAATGAAATAAATTTTGAGCATTTTATCCGATCCCTTAAATTCTTTCTTGTCTACTAACTAAGTTAAACTATAAATCATATATTATCCAATCCAATCTTATAAATTTTGTAAAACTAAACAATAGGATACTCATATTAGGTGTACGGGGTTCATGCTATTAGCCAAAACATGCACAGAAAGGCGTGTGAGGATCATTCGCCGCCCTTCGGCAACCTATGGACGTCTCTGGCTTATTTAATAAAACAACTAACATTGGGATTCCCTAAAAAACCATCGAATTGGCATGTTTAACAAATCACAATTTACTACTTGATTGGATCAAGCAAGATAATGATGTCAACGTGCGAAAAACCCAACAATCAAAACATGGCATGTACCAAATAGAAATATACTAGTGGTTATGGATGAAGACAAACTTTAAATGGGCATATTTAAATTCATGATTTAATTAGAATAAGCTTTAATACCTCTATTGGGTCTTTTGGTAGTATAAAAATGTAAATTTCTAAAATTTTTTATAGTAAAATGATTCTTCTACCTGAAAACTTATTTTCGGATCCATATAATAGCATATATACATATATTGCATGAAAGCATATAATATTAACATGATCATCACCAACCTTAATTACACAAGTGGTGTAATTAGCAACACCAATACTTACTCATTAACCTAAGGATACAACCACACCACCAACCTGTAGATCTTAACATGCTACCACCTCCTTGCACCACCTAGGGACCTATGGGAAGAGAGACAAAACAACCTTACTCACTCAGAATCAAAGTACAATATATTAGTTAGATTGAGTATGATTGCGGATTTTGATTGTCAAATAAAAATAGAATTCCTCTAAGAATCTTATTGGTTAGTAAAAGGATTTAGTTTAGCGATATTATTGAACTAGAAAGGACTAATATGAATCGCTACAATTGGGAGACTGGACGAGAGATTAGAGAAATAAATGAACGAAATTAAGAATGACAAATAATTCAAATAAAAGCAAAATCCCTTAGGCTTCATTAAGTGGTGCCAACATATACATAGGATGGAAGGCTGAGATTTGTTGTGTGTCATAGTTGAAAATATTCTCAAGTACCAAGTGTTGCATTAAGAATGCACTAACATGTGGTTCTTTTGTCTCATACAATGGATGGTTGATTGGGAGCCAATAGCTCATACAAATGGATAGCTCTCGTTTTTTATCTATGCCATGCGCTCTATCGTTCTCTATTAATCATGATGCCGCATCAAATGCATACTTGACACCTTCCTTTTTCATGGGCTCGAGCATAGATTTAAAACCATAAAGCTTTTTGATGTAATTAAAAGACTTAAATTAAAGCAATACATGGCATATGTTAGAGAATGGGAACACTTCTAAGGATCAAGCCCAAATGGTCCTTTTCCAAATTTTGTTCAATCTAACCACACTCAATTGATTTCTTGGATTTAGTAGCACCTCATTTTTTAACCAATTTTAACCCCAAAACCCCAATCAATTATTTATTTATTTATTTTTGGAGCACCTCAATTTTTTAGATTAAGTATAACTTAAAAACAAATTAATTGATTCGAAATGGTTTAACTTGGATTTCTCCAACATCTCCTATTTATAACCAATCTGGTTTTCTCTTATACTATATACGATCCTTCATGTCCATTTATACTGTAGTGTCATCTAATGACACAAACTCTTGAGTAACCTAGTTATATTCCTTGTAATAACCAAAAAATTTAATTAAAAAAATTATTAAATAAAGGAATAATAATAATAAAAGAAGATGGTAAAGTAGGGATTTCATGGAAAAGATAAGGGCAAACTTGTCATGAAAAAGATTAGAGACACAATGGTTGAGGAAAGGGGTGCTTGTATAAAATAAAGCATGTGTCCTTTGCTCTCTCCTTGCCTAATGTAACTTTTTTGGAAATTGTTGGAAGAATTAAAGAAAGAAGGTTAATGCAATGTTTTTCGTAGTTTTCCCTTTTAAGCATTACGATTGTTATTGTTTTAACACAAGTTTTTTACCCAAAAATAGAAGAACTTGATGGTTTCGTAGGGTTTGATACGGAAACTTGAAGTTCTTGAATGTGTAAGTATAAACTTGGATATTTTGGAGTGGGAAAGAGTAAAGCAATGTGATTAAATTGAAGATCGTTGATGTTATGGAATTATTTTATATGAATTTTTTGAAGAAAATAAGAAAGAAGACAATTCTAGAAGAGATTTATTGTCATAAGTAAGTTTTTGTTAATGATTTGGTTTTCATGTAATAAGTGATAATTTTGAAAAATAATGGTTTAGAAAGGATTTCCTTAGTGTTATGGAAGAATTAAGAAAGTAGAAAATGAGTTTTGAGAGGTTGGAAGTTGGTTTTTGTAATGTGGGTGGATGTTTATCAAAGAAAACAAATATCAATATGTGGCTATTTTGGAACCATCATAATGGATCCAAGGAGAGTAGTCATGATGACAAGGGCCACTTTAGCACAACTTTATCTTGATTTTGTTTCTAGAATGGCCCTGACGGTACTTCCTTGTCTTGATAGTAGTTGATTAGAATCACCTAATGAATGTATTTTTCAACTCCAAATTTATTCTTATTAAACTAAAACATAATTTAACCCAAACTAATCTATAATATAACCCTAAATCGCTTAATAAACACTTATAGAATTACCTAATAGTAAGTTAGAGTTTGAAAGTAATTGAATTAAGATAACTTGGGTTTGACTTTAACATGAGAAAAGAGACCTAAAGTTCAGTGAAACACATTCTTATCTTAAGTTCTAAACTTGATACATGTTGTTCGGAGAATTAAATGTTGTATGAGACTGTTGGTTCAAGTATTGTAAATTTGTATTACCCCATTATAAATAATGATCCAAAATATGATTTGAGTCATGTTGAGTGGAAATTTAAAAATTTGAACTTTATATTTTTGATAGATAATTAGCCAAATAACTTTAGAGAGGAATCAAGCTCATTAAAAAAATATATATATATGTATATATATAATAATATTAAAACGAAATGTTTCAAAATTTGAGAAACATAATGATAAATAAACATATACATATTTTTATAAGTTTTAGTATTCAAATATAATACATGGTTTAACATAAAAGTTAGAATTAAAAAATATCGTGTTTTCAATATTGAACAGCTAATTGATAAATGAATTAGTGTTAGTGTCTTAAAATATGAAATAATCGCATGAAAAATATTAATTTCGGTATATTTTTATATTATATAATAACTTTTAAGTTTATCTATAAATTTTTGTTAAAATACAGTGTAAAAATTTATTTTATCACTTGTATAACTTATATACATACAATAAAGTAAACTTGACAATGTTTGAAAGTTACCTGCCTATATTTTTTATTTTTTATTTTTTAGGTACCTATACGTCTAGCAAAATTTTTTTAAAAAATAAGCCTAGACGTCTAATAAAAGTTTGAAAAATAAGCCTAGCTATACGTCTAACAGAAGTTTAAAAAATAAGCCTAGCTATATGTCTAATAGAAGTTTAAAAAAAATAAGCACCTATATTTGTAGTTATTTTGAAATGGACGGATATGTAGCCTAGCCTAAGTGAAAATGTTGCCGTTCAAATCATCCCTTGTCTAACATGTATTTATAACCACTTGAAGGTTATTTAAGCTCAAATATATATAAGTCAATTTGTTTTCACTTTAAGCATGCAGGATTATCTCTTCTTCTTCTTTTTCCTTTCACACCTTCAAACATCATGTGGTGTACCCTCGATTTTTCTCCTTATCTAACTTATTATACATTCAACCAAACAAAGACTGAAACACACCAAGATAAACTAATTCAACCCGAATTTCAACCCATCGTCATCACTAAGGCAAAGATGCCTCCAACTTCTTAAAATTTGCTAGCAAAGAGAGACCACTGAGCTAATCCCTAAGACACTTAGAATTTTTCTAAGTATCAAAAACACCCCTTTCACCTAACCATTTTGAACTCCGATCTCTTCAATCAGCGGCCACCACTTGGAGAGCCACCATCACCAATATATTCATCACATAGAAGACTACAAATATTAGCCAATAACTTGACCTAAATTCATTATGTAGTAAGTAAATCAAAGGTAAAAATTCGAGCTCTCCTTTTTGTTTTTGCAAAAATAGCTTAAAGTATGCATTTGTAATCCAATAAAGTTTTGATTTTTATCAATGAATCTTCATAAAACTTAAATCAAATCAAACTTAGTAAACATTAGAATAAATTTCAAGAAACTTTATTAAGAGATCATGCTTAAAAAGGCTCAAAATATCAAGTTGAAATTCAAAATATATATGTATGTATATGCTGCAACTTTGTGAGTAAAACAATGTGATTCCCTAACTTTAACCATCAATTTGATGATGTTTAAGTGAAAGATTCTAAGGAAAAATTTAAGTCATAAGCTAGTATTATTAGTGTAGTATCATTTCAAGTCATTTTAACAAAAAACAAGCATGATTAACAAGGTAAATTTGATGGCAAAAATCACACAAATGGAATGAAAATTCTGCAATTAATGTGTAGATTTTTCATTATCCCACATGTTTGTTTGCAACTAAAGGAATCCTTCATATAAGTTAATACCTTTACATTGGTAAGGAAAATATCTATGCATATGGCTCAACCTCATGGGTATGCGCCTTGTTCTTGGGTGCATAACGAGTTCTTTATCCACATGAGGTCGGTTCAATAGCTCTTTCACCTCTTCGTTTCTTTCCAATAATGACTGGGGATTTTTTTTTATTTATATTTAATTCTGAATATTTACAACCCGCACTTCATTAAATAGAATGAGAGATGAATATAATTGGAATTCTTAAGGAATATAATAAGGGTGTAATACCTATTACTTTGTTTAGTTGGATTAATAAATAATTTAAGAATAGACACGTAATAGAACTTTAATAACTAAATTACCCTTGATCTATTTTCTTTCTCAAGTAATTTAAAGTAATAGGTGGTAGTGGTGGTGGAAATTGAATATGGGGGCAGAGGCGGTGGTAATGGTTAACTATGGTTGCAAGTGGTGCCGGTGGCCGAGGCTAAGGTAGCGGCTTGGAGGGGTGGGGGGTAGGAGGTAGGGTTAGTTGCGGTGGTGGTGACGATGGCAGTGGTGGTAATGATAACGGTGGTTAGAGGTGACGATGATGGTGACGGTGACGGTGACGGTGACGGTAGCGATGGCGATAACAATGGCGATGGTAGTAGTGGTGATAGGTGATGGTAATGGTGTTAGTAACGATGATGGTGGTGGTGGTTGGCGGTGACGGTGACGGTGGCGGTGACGATAAGTGGTAGTAGTTGGTGGTTAACAGTAGTGGCAATTGTAATAGTGGTGGTGGTTGTAATGGAGGCTGTAGCAGTAGCAGTGGCGGTGGCGGTAGCAGTAATGGTGGTCGGTGGTGGTGGTGGTAATAGTAGCAATGGCAATGGTGGTGGTTGTAGTTATGGTCATCATTAAATTGATATGAGGTTATTATTAGAAAAAAACGTGAAATTTTGTGAGGAATCGTGATTCTTTAATTGAATCAAAGAATCCTTATTACTTAATTTCACATAATAGGGATTTTTAAGGATTTGCGATTTGGAGACAAAAAGCCAAGTGAACACTGTAATAAGATTCGAAGATAAAAAACCCAAGTGAATACTATAATAAGGAATAAGGGGAGAATTGAGTTCCAATTTCTTTCAAGTGAATGAGACATTAGTGTATATTATTTTGAACATTTAGTCACATGATTTATATTTGTATGTATGAATTTTTGATAAGTTTTAATAGGTGAAAATATTTGTTATTTTATAGAGATCATTTCTTAGAAAATATATGGAAATAATGTTTAGAAAGGGACTCTTAACTATAGTTCATTACTTGTGAAAATTTTGTAAAAAATGTAATAATGATGAAACTTATGATAATAATAATTTGAATAACAAGATAAGGAGACTTAAATAAAATTCAGTTAAACAATTTATTTCCAAAATTTTACTTTGTTGTTTATATATATTAACCTAAATATATATATATATATATTTAGGTGACATCACAGATATATTGTACTACCTTAAGAATAATAATAACGAAGAATGTTAGGAGTCTATTGTGAGCACCCCTCTTTCTTGCTTGCTATAATATAAAGAGGTCATAAATTTAACAACCATTCTTTTGAATGAGTTATTACAACTTCATTTAAGTGAATTGTAGGACTCAATTATTTATTAAATAAATGCTAAGATGACTGCGTAATGTGTGATTTGAAATGAGGTATTTGATATGAGTACTTAGTGAACATGCTCATTATAAGCGACTTAAGGCTGTAATTATATGATATATATTATGGGACATGTTATTTAAATTTATGATTGGAAGTGAAGCTATCATAAAGTAATATTTTTAAGTGTTGGCCAACATACTCTCTTAAATTACAAACATGGCTTGTGAATAGTAGTCTTGTGACTATATATGTTTGGTATAAATAGTGTGATTGAAGAAATGCCCGGTTCAATTAACATGATCTGATTATGCTTAGTAAATTTCACAACGAAATTAGAGTGATCCAACATACTGATTGTAGCCATATTCTTAATTATAGTCATGGCTGGTGGATAATAGTTATTATCATAACAATATGTTCGACGTGATGATTGATTGAAAAGATAATTTGTGCTTAAAATATGTACTTGGTTATTATTTAATATAATTCATTGCATCATGTGCATTCATTGCATAGCATGAAAATAACTTAAAGGCCATATTTTTATGAAGCTCGGTTTCGACTAAGGGACATAAGGGTCATGTTTAAAAAGCTTAGTTTTCGAAATGACTTAAGGGTCAAATTTAAAGCTTGGTAGAATAAGGGACCTATAAGTCTCAAATTTGTAAAACTCAGTTTATAAAGCTTGGTTTATTTTCTACATATATAATTGCATGCTCAGTTTTGAGTCATTAAGTGTCTCTTAAATATTTTGCTCAATTAAGATACTGGCTAATACATATCATGTGCATTAGCATAGCATAATATTACATGCATAAGCATCTACTAATTATTAAAATTACTTTAAGCTCGGTTATGACTAGTGCTATTATTGCTATAATTGTTGTGACGTTGATATTAAACTTGTAATTGGTATTCTCTTATTATTATTTATTGTATGTTTTTTCTTGCTTAGTGTGATGCTAAGAGATTAGTTTTCTTCTAACCTTAGGACTAAAAGATGGAGATAATGCTAGAGCTTAGGTTTGAGAAGGGGAACATTGAGAGCGAGGATCAAATATTATTATACTATGAACATATGTTGAAAGCCTAATTAGTTATGTTCAATTTGAGTGACTTTGATGGACATGAGCACTATGATGCTCTTATATTGTTTATCCTAAAAGACACTTCTACGATTCTATATAATTATGTGTTATTGTAAATTTTAAATTGTGCTTGGTTTCCAATTAGCCTTATCCTTAACTCAAGGATGGCATAGTGACTAGTCTCTTGGGCTTTAGTATGTTAAATGAATAGGCCTTAAGAGATAGGGCACTATAGGTACGAGGTTACATGCTTATTGTCTGTGCTTGTTAGTCTAGTTATGAAATGAATATAACTATTTTCGACCCTAAATGCTTAATGTGCTGTATGTGTTTGGCTAGGCCTAAAGGACCGAGAGTACTTGAGATCTTAAGGTAGCACCCTAGAATTGGTAAATGACGTTATCCTAAGTGGAGTTGCTTACTTAGTCAATTCGGTTGGATCTTAGGTTGGTTAATGGTTCTAAGGTATTGGACAATATCCAAACAACAAATACTTATATGATATATAATAGTTGTGTACTTTGGGGTTATGAGTTACCTCAAGCCTTGGGATACCAAAGCTATGATGCTTGTTAGACTTAAACCAAAGATAATAACTGGTTGTATGATACGTAATTGCATTTGTATGTGAAATGGTTTTTGCTTGCTCATAACTGTGTGATTGCGTAACTCTTGTACTATGCAATTTTGCTTATCCCTCAAAGACCTTGTTTTTAGATGCGGGAGACCAGGATTGTTATGACAACCTAGGGTACGACGTGAAAGATGATGATTATACCTACTATTAGGAATAGTAGGTAAGTCGTTTATATAGCATAAGGTGTATATTATGGTTATGTTGGAGATGTAGACTCCTTATGTTGACCATAGTTTATGTAATGTTGGTGTTTTGTGTTAGGAGTGAGTGAAACTTCATTAATGGTTATTATATTGTATGGATTGCATGAGCATGATAGCCTCCATAAATAATAGTGTAATTTGTTGATGTTATAAGGCGAAACTCATAAGTTGCCTATGTTGTGACTTAGAGTTTCCTTTATATTAGTGTGATTGTGGATTGTTTATTAAATGTACTTGAAGATGTTAGTAGGTTTTAAGCCTTTGTGTATTAGTACCTTGGTATTGACACGTAACAGGTTGTAGTAACCTGAGCTTCGAGGTATTACATTCTTTGAGCTACCTTATGTGATAAGAAGATTTCTACGATCTTGATTGATTGTAAACCTACATGTATGATCATAACTTTCGACTTTGATATTGTAGGGGGCCAAAAATTGTTATATTAGTTATTGGGATGAGTCTATTATTTATTTAGGCTTGACTCCTTAGGCTAGGTGATAGAGCTTAAGGAGTCTAGTCCGTATTGGGATGATTTAGAGAGATTTAGCTTGGTAGGCTTGAAACAGGGATAGTTGGATCGGCCCGTCCGCATCCAACCTTTCTCAGGTAGGCTCATTCACTTATAAGGAATGTTACTGGCTTTAGGCCTATTAGCTAGCTCATTCTGGATAATCATGAATCAAGCAAGCTCCATCTTATCCGTTGATCACCTAGATGATCCGATGGATACTATCATACCCAAGAGCCTATAAATACCTAGTATTTCCTCATTATAAAGGACTCTTGGAGAGAGATCAGAAAAAAATGTGTTCTAATATGAAAACTTTGCTCTCTAAGAGCAAATAGCATTCAGGCAAAGAATTGATCTCATTCATTCATACTACGAGGTGAACGCTTGAGGTCCCTTAAAGCTGCCTTATTTGTCACTTGTGCATTTTAGACACTGAGATTACCTGTTCCTCTTCCCTGCCTTATTCTCACTTAATCATCTCTTCAGGTGATAGTTTCGCTTCACTTCTTTGAAGCCACGTGTAGCACGCTACTTACGCAGTATGTACGTGACCACTCTGATCGGACCCTCACATTTACATTTTTTGGCGACTTTACTAGAGAAAAGTGATTGTAGAGACATGGCACCTCCTAAGAAGAGAACAACAGGTACGTCTGATACCTTATCCCAAGAGCTTGACACTAATGTTGAGTTTACTATGCAGAATCCACTCCTATTGCCTAAGAATACTAGCCAGGACCATTCAGGGCTTGAGGCTTCTCTAGATCCCATATAGACAATGTAGACAATATAGGAAGCTACTAAGGCTTTAAATCAGTTCATAGATATGTTCCAACCTATAATTGCTAGGATGGCTGCCACCGCTGTTGCGCAACAATATATGGCTTTGCTAAACCCTATAGTTACTGCATAGCCAAGTGTTACTACCTCAGCTCAACCATTTAATCCTCCAGCCATTGAGGAAGATCTCCATCAAGAAGGAGGTGATGAAACCCCCCCGCCAGAACCTGCATAACGACCAACTCCTATACTAGAGAATGTAAGAGTCCATTTAGGCAGCTCTTCATCTTCATGAGTGCCTGCTCCTTCATCTAATCCTACTATTCCAATCTTAGGATGATCTACTTCTCATCCCAATCTTACCCCCGCTTTGCTGCTTACATCTACAGCTTCTGTTCCAAAGACGTCCTTTATAACACAGGAAGACTTGGACGTTTATATGAGAGAAATACAAGCTAGGTCGTCTATAGGAGTACTAAAGTTAAAACTCCTATATCACCAACACATCGTAGTAAAGCCATATCCTAAGGATTATGTAAGTCCTAAATTCATGCTGTTCAATGGCAAAAAAGGACGTGCGAAGGAACACCTCTTGAAATTTATTGAAACCTTAGAGCCTTATAGGCTTGATGATGACTTAAAGCTTAGGGAATTTTCTAAATCATTGACAGAGAAGGCATACACATGATATGTCAACCTCCCCTTTGGATCGATTGATTTATGGGGAACTATGTGCAAGCTCTTTTTAGAGAAATTCTTCTCTACCCAGAAACGGGTTACGATTACAAATATGGGAAGAACACAACAAAACCTAAAGGAAGATTTGATGAACTACATAAAGCACTTTAGAGAGCATATCCTAAACATCCAAGATGTATGTGATGAAAATGAATTAGTGAGGATTTGCATTCAGGGGATGTTCATTGAGTACACTGTCCATTTGGAAAACCTTAACTTATGTTCTTTCTCTGTACTCGTCAAGATTGCAAGAAGAACTGACAATTCCATTGTGCGTAATGGATAGAAGGTGGAAGATTTGGGAAATGAGCAACATTTGTTAGCTCAGCCCGAGGAGAAAGTTTTGGCGACAGTAAGAAGCCAAGGAGTGACAATTTACAAGGCTCTCCATGATGCGTCTCTAGGGTCGGACATATGAAGAGGCACTACTACGAATAAGCAAAGAAAATAAAATGGGGGTTTTAGCAAACCCATGAGCTATCGAGTTGGATATGACGCATCGATAAGATTTAATATGGCCTACGACTCGCCGAATGTGACACATCGGTTTGAGCAATAGGGTCACTTGCCAATACTTTTTGCTAAAGGGAATAGATAAGAGTTGAGAGCACTAAGGTTGCTTAAAGAGAATAATTCTATATTGAAAGTTGGATGATTTTTTGTGTACAAGGAAAGTAAGGGTTTATATACCTGTTTATTAGGGTTATTTTACATGTATGAAAAGACAAAAAGGGTATTTTACAATTACGTTACATTAATCATACTAAAAAGGGGTAAAAAGGACAAAGAATATTCAATATAGAAAGGATAGAATCATTCTGGAACATTGTGTTAGAAGGCACGTATCACTTGATGGCTATAAGTTAGGGGTATGATACAATATAGGCAGAAATAGGAAGTGCTGGTAGTCAGTAGTCGACTTGATTTAGATTAGGTCGGGAGCCAATTAGTTTGGTTAGGAAGTTAGTTGAATTGGAGTCAGTTGCTAGTGGTTGGTGGAGAGTTCAACTTAGCTAGCCTTTCCTGGGTTACCTTCAACTAGGCAGGAGTTTGCTGGATACACATAAGGATCCGACAGATAGATTGGCAAGACATCAGATCGGGATAAAAGTCCCCGTCTTGGCTATGGTTTAGAGCTAATATTTTCCGTGTAAGCCCTTGAAGTGATTTAGCTCTTTCTCTCTGGCAGAACATGCATTTCTTTACATTCCCATACAACTTCTCAGCTCATAAACTATCAAATACTACATGAAGATGTTGAACATGGTTGATCAGGTTGGTACTATATACCAGTATATCATCAAAATATACAACCATACACCTTCGATTAGAAGACGCATCACATGATTCATTAACCTCATGAATGTGTTCAGTGCATTAGTAAGTTCGAATAGCATAACAACCATTCGTACAGTCCGTGCCTAGTCTTAAAGGCAATCTTCCACTCATCCACCGGTCCCATATGAATCAGATGGTAGCTACTTTGCAGATCAATCTTTGAGAATATTTTTGCACCATGAAGCTCATCCAACATGTCATTGAGCCTTTGTATCAGGTATTTGTACTTGACAATAATCCTATTGATTGCTCTGTTGTCGATGCACATGCGCTAGATCCATCCTTCTTCGGGACGAGTAGAGCTGGTACAGTACGAGGACTCATGCTCTCCTTCATATATCCTCACTCAATGAGCTCGTCTACCTATCTCTTCAACTCGGTAGCTTACTCAGGGTTCATCCTGTATATAGGTTGGTTTAGTAAGGCAGCACCTGGTTGTAGATTGATACAATGCTCTATGCCCTGGACTGGTGGCAGTCTTTTGGGCAGTTCTTCAAGAAACAAGTCGAAAAACTCATTTAGCAAGCTTCAGATCTCTTTGGGAACATTTTGTAACTCCCTCATCTCCATGAGTCTCCTAATCAATAGGAACATGGGTTCATCAACCTTTTCAGTAGATCGAAGTTCTCTTTAGCTCATAACTAAGGCTTTCTTCTTACTAGCTCGAGTGTGTTGGTTATGAGCCTCATTCACTTGTGACGGGGTTAAGGGTTGCAACACAATCTTCCGTCTATCCTTGACAAAGGCATAAGTGTTCTTATACCCATCGTGAGTGATATGTCAGTCAAACAGACATGGTTGTCTAAGCAACAAATGTGAAGCTCCCATAGGGATGACATTGCACACTACTTTGTCCTTGTACACATTCCCAACACTGAACGGTACAGTCACTTGTTCAGTTACATGCAAAAAAACCCTTATCATGAAGTCAATACAGCTTATAGGGTCGAGGATGCTTTAAGGTCGGCGAACCCAACCTCTGCACGAAGAAATGTGCAATGACATTTATGCAACTTCCTCTATTTATGATGATTGTGTACAATTGGCCTCTGATGGTACACTTGGTATGAAATAAGTTCTTTCTTTGGTCCTCCTAAGAGTTCGGTAAGGAACTTAGGACTCGCTTCAAAACTAGGGCCATTACTTCTCCTTGGTCAGTATGGACATAGGTTTCCTCTTCCTCTTCTACCTTGGGTTCTCCAACATTCTCTTTTTCCTCGGGGTTGCTCTTGTCGGTACAATATACTACGTCTCCTCAAAACACCATGACACGCCGATTCGAGCATTCAGCGACCATGTGTCTAAAGCCTAAACATTTAAAATACTTCACCTCGCTGGTCTTCTGTCCGGATGGTTGGCCTTTCTCATAGGTTCTTGGAGTTGGTCTAGCCTCAGGTTGGCTTGACTATCCTACTTGGCCCTACTGGTTTGTTCGGCATTCCTCAGGTCGGTCATTCCTTTCCTTAGCTCGGTATGGCCTCCTTGGGTTAGCTTAAATAGGTCAGCGCAATACGAGAGCTCGGGAGAATGTTTGCCCAAGTCAGCTCAGAACATTTCTTCTCTGCTTTTCGACCCTCTACGCTATCTTGATGGCCTCATCTAAGGTATAAAATCTCTGTACTTCTATGATATTATGGATTTCAAATCTGAGTCTAGAAATAAACCTTGATAAGATGAGTGCTTTTAGCTCTTCTACGTCAGCTTTGATCAAAAGCATCTGGAATTCCTTGACATAGTCATCAACAGGTCTGCTCCTTTAGCAAAGCTCTTGAAATTTTGCAAACGTATCTTGCAAGTAGGTTTTAGGCACAAATTTACCTCTCAACAACATTTTCATCTCATCCCAAGTCCTGACACCTCATCTCCCATCTCTAGCTTTGGTAGCATTCCAATTCTTCTACCATATGGTGGCATATCCTGTATATTCCAATGCAGCAAGTTGGACGTTGACTGCATTTTCATACCCATAACACTCAAATACCTTCTCTACCTTCTCTTTCCACTCCAAGTATTCATTTGCATCTCTACCTCCACTGAAGGGCAAGATTTGCACTTTAACATTGTCTAGCCCTCGAGGAACTCAACGTCCTCATCTTTGTGTTTGGTAATAATCAACTTCTTCTTCACCAGACTCTTCGACATCGATCTCTTAGTCATCTTCCTCGATCTCCTTCAACTCCAGTCTTTGTTTAACAGTCCTGTTTGCTACTCCTCTAGCTCGTGGCGATCGAATTGGGTGATTAGTCTAATTACCTTGACCATAGTATCTCTCAGGGGCACCATCTTGCAGGTTTTGCTGCTGAACACCTTGGGGTTGTTGCCTATTAACTTGCATTGCAGTGAGTAAACTCTTAATAAGATTTATGAGTCTATCAAGTTTGTCATCAGTAGTCCCTGGGGTGTTACTACTATTATGACCACGAACAGGTTGAGCACCACTACCCTGGTCACTAATAATTCCCTGAACACTTGAATCTGACATAGCGTAATACCTTTTCAAACAGAGTAACAAACTACTAATAAAGTTGCTCTGTTGTTGCATTAGAAAATAGAGTATCAATGAAACCGCACTTCGATCACTTAAATACACTACAGTAGCTACGGAAGGAACATAGTAACCACTAATAAGTAAGGCGAACTGAAACTTCACTGCAACTTCACATGCTCCCTCGTGAAACTGTGCTTTGATACCAGCGAAGCTAATGCGTCTTTGGGGTTATACATACGAAGAGACACCATAATAAACAAGAAAAGAAAAAAAAAATGGGGGTTTTAGCAAACCCGTGAGCTATCGAGCTGGATATTATGCACCAACAAGATCCAACATGGCTTAAGACTTAACGGATGTGACGTACCAGTCCGAATAATAGGGTCACTCACTACTACTCCTTACTAAAGGGAATAGATAAGAGTTGAGAGTTAACGAGAAAACTAAGGTTGCTCAAAGAGAATAATTCTGTATTGAAAGTTGGATAATTGTCTGCATATAAGGAAAGTGGGGATTTATATACTTGCCTATTAGGGTTATTTTACACATATGAAAAGATAAAATGGTATCTTACAATTATGTTACATTAATTATACTAAAAAGGGGTAAAAAGGATAAAAAATATTTAGTACAGAAAGGATAGAATCATTCTGGAACATTGTGTCAGAAGGCACGTGTCACTTGATGGTTGTAAATCAGGAGTATAATACAACATAGGCAAAAACAGGAAGTGCTAGTAATTAGGGGTCATCTTGATCTGGATTAGATCAGGAGCCAATTAATTTAGTTAGGAAGTCGGCTGAATTGGAGTTACTCGCCAGTGGTTGGTTGGAGAGTTCAGCTCGGCTAACCTTTCCTGGGTTACCTTTAGCTGGGTAGGAGTATGCTAGATACATTTGAGGATTGACAGACAGATTGGCAAGATGTCGGATCGGGATAAGAGTCTCCGTCTCAGCTATGGCTTAGAGCTAGTATTTTCCATATGAACCCTTGAAGTCCTCTAGCTTGGCTTCTTGTGATCAGTCCAGGAGGTTGATTCTTATCACTCCATCAACTATATCATTCCTATGCTCAATGGATAAGGTACATGCAATACTTGACTAATGGTTACGGGATGGGAACATAAAACTCCCAAGGGTAGAGCATTTGTCGACTGCAAACGAGAAGAATGACCCTAAGTTCTATAGATATCATAGGATTGTGAGTCATCCAACTAAAGAGTGTTGGACATTGAAGAAGATATTTAATTATAGGGTTTATAATGGGGAACTTGTCATAGAGAATAATGACGTATGTAGTAATTCACTATCGACATACAACGCCTAACGTGGGGTTATGAATGATATAAGTCACGATTTGAGACAAGAGGAAGGAGATGTGCCACAAGCTGCAGTACATGAAGGGAAGGAAGCAGTAATAGAAACTAACTAAGGCGCACACACATCAGTAGTTACCGCCTTAATGAAAATCTCTAACTTTAGGAGGTTTTTCGATTTATTAGGATTTAATGAAGACGCACGGCTTGCAGTAGCGACTGTATTTACCCAGATTTTTGTGAGACAATACGGGGAGTACAATGCAGCGTAGCTAGTACGAAGGATGGCTTATGCATATGAGAATGTGATACTCTTTACTAATGCAGACATGTGTACGAAGAACACTAATCATAATCGTCTTCTTTATGTAGAAAGTAAGCTTAAGGGGCATCCCATTAAAAGGACATTCATAGACAATGGCTCCTCCATAAACATTATACCAATGTTTACATTCAAAGTTGCAAGAATAGATAAGCAACACCTGGTGAAGCAGTCTATTGCAGTAAATAACTTTACCGAAACAACTACAGACACAATAGGGTATGTTAATGTAGACTTTAAAGTTGGACCCGTACATGGATCAACGTGGTTCCATGTGATTAACGCCCCTGTATCTTAGGCAGCTAATGCGTTCCACTTATTGAACAGGATTTCATGGTCGGTTTGCAACCCCTGGATGCCGAAGGCGCCCTTAGGGTGATCTCGTAGTTCTTACGGGGTGGAGACGATGGGGTCGGTCCATGGATTTTCCTTCCCTTTGCCGCATTTTGCTCAAAGGGTTGAAGGGAGATAGTGCGTCAAGCTATTCGTAAGGGCTAACTTGATCCTCTTCCCCAGGGATCCCAGATGAGGGAACCCTAGGAGAGCCGCCGGCTCCAACTAACATCCATGTACGATCCATACTAGATCTGACCAACTGCCCATCCTACCTCCTCTACGTTCTTGATAGCCCATCTTTGTCTCAGTAGAGTCTTTCAGTGGTATGTTTCGATCTTCTTCCCCATTACTTAGAAAAAGTGAGTTGGGAGGAAGTGGCTACACGATCACAACCTTATATCCTCAACATGGTACCAGTGCATTAAGGGCTTTTGGAAGGGTAAAGATGTCTTCATTCCAGTTACAAAGAACCCATTTAAATATAACAAGTCTTATTTAGGCGATGTAGGGTTCTTTGATGAGTATGCTGAAGATAGAGAGACTGCCATTGCTAAACCCTTCGGAAAACCATTGCCTACATGGGAGGAGACCCAAGATAAACAAAAGAAGAAGAGGAGAATGTGAGGTTTCCGTGGGGGTAAAAAGAAGCAAAGAAAAGATAAAGCCATAGAAAGTTTTGTCAGGAAGGATAGGCGAAGGGTATATCGCTTATGACGATCTTCGGGATCCGAGGAGGCTTTTTCATCCTCCTCAGATCCCATTCCGGTGCAAGAAACCCAACCTACCCCTCCTCAAATGCAAGATAAAATGAAACCTCAAGCCGAAGAGATTGAGAAATTGAACTTGGTAGGACCAAGAGAGTCTCTACAACCTATCTTCATTAGTAAGAATCTGTTACAAGGAATTAAGGTCCACTTAGTAGAGTTGTTGAAGGAATACAGGGACGCATTTGATTGGACATATGATGAAATGCCAGGATTAGACCCCAGTTTAGTGGTGCATATATTGAACATCGTACCTGGGGTTAAGCTAGTAAACCAGGGACAACGAATCTTTCATCTTGAAGTTGAAGTACAAATAAAAGAAGAGATTGAAAAGTTACTCTAAGCTAGCTTCATTAAGCCAATTGAATACCCTATCTAGCTGGCCAATGTCGTGCAAGTTAAAAAGAAAAATGGATAGATACGCGTTTGCATGGACTTCTGTGATCTTAATAAGGCTTGCTTAAAGGATGATTTCGTGATCTTAACAAGGCTTGCTTAAAGGATGATTTCTTACTACCAAATATTGACACATTGGTAGATGCCACAACTGAACATGAATTATTCTCATTCATGGATGGCTTCAGTGGCTATAACTAAATAAAGATAGCTCTTGGAGATGCTGAATGCACTACTTTCAGAACACTAATGGGAAACTTCTACTATGCAATCATGCCATTTGGATTGAAGAATGCAGAAGCTACTTACCAGAGGGCAATGACTGCCATATTTCATGACATGGTGCATAACTTCATAGAAGACTATGTTGATAACATAGTTATCAAGTCAAGACAGGCGCTTGATCATTTGACTCATCTACAGAGGGTCTTTAAACGATGTCATCTATATAAATTGCATACGAATCCCTTAAAATGTATCTTTGGGGTAGCTTTTGGTAAATTTCTTAAATTCATTGTTCATAGAAAAGGAATTGATGTAAAACCAGCAAAGGTACATGCCGTATGTTCCATGCCCTCACATATTAGTCCAAGGGAATTAAAGACCTTCATGCGGAAAGTCTCCTATATTAAGCGATTCATCCTTGCATTAGCAGAAATTTCTCATCCATTACAACAGCTCATAAAAAAGGGAACCACATTTGAATGAAAACAACTTCATGATGAAGCCATACAAAAGATAAAGGAGATACTTACCTCACTAGCAATGATGATAATGCCGGTTAAAGGGTTGCTAATGATTCTTTATTTGACAGCAACCGATAAGTCTATTGGGGCATTGCTAGCTTAAGAATTAGATGGTGGTGAACAAATGGTCTACTACTTGAGCAGGTCACTCTAAGGAAGTGAGGTGAAATACTTAGTTTACGAAAAGCAGTGCCTTGCGTTGGTATTCACCATGCAAAAGTTACGCCATTATTTTTTTTGCTCATAAGGTTAATCTCGTCACTCATTTAGATTCATTAAAATACTTGTTGTCACGACCAACTCTTTTAGGAAAGACTACAAAATGGTTGCTCCTCCTATCAAAATTTGTCATTGCAGTCATGCCACCTAAGCCTATTAAGTCTCAGGCTTTGGTAGACCTTTTGGCTTAGTTTCCTGTAACACAAGGGGCTCATCTGCAGAATTCTATGAGAGCAAGACTAAGTGGAGAATGGCAGGTGTAATTTAATGGCTCCTTTAGTAGCACTGGACAAGGAGCTAGGATGATCTTAACATCTCCAAAAGGCCAAGAGATACCTTTAGCTTTCAAGCTAGACTTCTCATGTACTAATAATGAACTTCTCATGTATTAATAATGAGGCTGAGTATGAAACTCCCTTGTTGGCCTTATTTATGCTCAAAATATCAGAGCATCTAACTTATGCATTCGTAGTGACTTGAACTTAATCATCAAGCAGGCAAATGGTGAATTTGCTCTCAAAGAACTGACATTAGCACTTTATAGGGTTACGGTGTAGTCTTTGGTTAGCAAGTTCAAATCCATGAGGTACGAGCATGCTAAATGATCTACCAACTGCTATGCAGACACCCCAGCAACACTTGCTTCCAAAGTTCCCATTCAAACTACATAGAATAATTTGAATGTACATGTTATTAAAAAATCCATCCCATGCATGACTTTACAATTAGTAGATGAGGATGAAGAATCGTAAGACGATTAGCATAGTCCCATCAAGGTACAGTTAACGCATCCAAATGCAGCTTCTGTGACAACTTTGAAAAACTTTACTTGTATTAATGACGTCTTGTATTTTAAGGGACCAGAAGGTGTCTTGTCTCGATGTATTTGTGCAAAGCAAGCTCGTTTAAAGTTAGATGAATACCATAAGATCTGGTATGGAGAAGAAGGGCCACCTTTGTATCGCCGCATTCAGCGCATAGGGTACTATTGTCCAACAATGTCTAAAGAGGTATCCCAATTACAAATGAGTTGCCCAAAGTATGTTGAACTCCCTGACCAAGGAGAATGCAACTTTGTAACAAGTATAGGCAATTGGAGGCGCCTTAACATTGATTACCTAAAAAATAATATTTTGCCTATGAACAACACAGATGCCTGATTAGTAAAGCATAAAGCAAGAAAGTATCTTATACATAAGGCCGAGTTGTACAGGGTGTCATTCATGGGAAAGCTTCTTTAATGTATAGCACCTCCTGAAACAGAAACCATATTGTTTGAAGCGTACTCCGAAGATGGTGGAGAACATTAAGGGGGAAGGAAGTTATACCACCACTTGTTTCATATGGGATACTATTGGGCCACCATGGAAAATGATGTACTAAATTTTGCCAAGAAGTATGTTGCATGCCAACAACATAGTGATGCAATCTATGCTCCCGCGGTAACATTGCATAGCTTAACTACTCCATAACCATTTCATACTTGGGCATTTAACTTAATTGGTCTAATAAACCCACCATCTAAAGGGTGTATATGGATCCTTGTTAAGATTGAATGTTTCACCAAGTGGGTTGAGGCGATCCCCCTCAAGAAAGCAATAGGACTTGTTGTAGCAACTCACATCTAAAGGAGTATATTATTTGTCGATTTGGGATCCCAAAGCGTGTCCTTTCAAATAATGGCACCCCCTTCATCAACTCACATGTATGACAACTGCTAGCTTCTTACAATATTGATCATGTGAAATCTACACCATATTATCCGAAGGGAAATGGCCAAGCAAAGGCAACAAACAAGACTCTCCTGAAGGTACTCAATCGAATGGTTCATGAAAATCACAAAGAGTGGAATGACAAACTGCCATTAGCACTATGGGCTTATAGAACTTCCAAATGAGGTCTTATTCAAGCAACACCTTTCTCTTTGGTATATGGGTTTGAAGTAGTGATGCCTATTAAAGTCTTGGTTCCTTCTGCACGCTTAGCTCTCAATGCTGAATTAGAACCGGACAGCTTATGTATGCTGGATCTTAAAGCCTTAGAAGAAAGGTAAGACAATGCCAAGCACAACCTTGCTAATTACTAAAGACGACTTAGTGTTGCTTATGATTGCTTGGTTAAGAAAAGATCTTTTCAGTAAGGCAATGCTATATTTCGCGCGGCAGAGCATGTGCGACGAGGTATTCCAGCACCAAAGTTTACACTAAAGCGGGAAGACCCTTTTATAATTCATGAGGTCTATGACAATGGCTATTGTAAGCTCCTTAATCCTAAAATTGATGCAATAACCCCTCCCATTAACTTTCAATATGTTAAAAAGTTTCATTTGTAGATCCAACAATGTATTTGCAATTCACATGAATGAAACATTCAACTTCCATTACTCTGTTTCTTTGTGTTCTTTTACTTTCTTTTGCCTTGTTATTGCTGCAAAGTTAGTGATTTATTTCCTTAGCGTACAGTTTTATTATGTATTCTACTCTTGTCTCCTTATTGTTGCAAAGTTAGAGATACGTCTCTTTAGCGCATAAGGCTAATACATGAATAAATAAAGAGAAATCAATATAAGGTTAAGTATTGGGAAATACCCTCTTGACCACTAATAAATACAATTGGCACATGTTACTATCGCTGCTTAAGCATAATCGACTATTTTATCTTATGTATTATTGCTAGCAAGTGAAAGCTTCCCTCTAATGCATAACACTATTCTCTAGGCTTTACAAGCCATAGGGAATAAATCCTACTATGATGATATTTCTTTTTATAATGTTACCACTAAGTGAGATACTACCTTCTAAAGCGCACAATGACCCCCCAATGGTTTCAGTAGCATAGGCTACCTCTAGGCTAAGAAGCCTTATTGTTTGATACAACTAAACAATTGAAATAAATAAAGAGTAGAAAGATAGGAGGAAAGCAATCAAATTTCATTCAATCAATAAGTTCTATTTGAAAATGTTGAAAATAAATTGAATATCGAAAAGAAAAAAAAAAGGGAAGAATGAACATCAACAAAACAAATGAATATAGCCAAACTCCGCTAAGGGTGGTAATCTAAACTTACTATGGACTCAAGGTCTGTATCGCCTAATAAATCTTTCGCTTCACGGTTTATCTCCTCAATAGCATCTTCCAAGACTTGAATCCTTGCTACTAGCTTACCTCGGCTTCTCATAGTAGAACGATAACTCAGTAATCTTTTAGCTTTATTAGCAATGTGCTCTAAGTTGCCAACCTTGAATTTTAAAAGATGAGCCCCTTCAACAGAGCTAATCAGTTGTTGGAGCTTATCATCTGATAGAGATCTCCAAAACTTCTCAAGTAGTGATGCAGCTTCTCCTAACATTTTTACCATGGTATCGGCAAACTCAGTCCCCAACATAGGAGACTTGCTCCAAAAATCTTGGTCTATAGCATAAAGTCTCTCCAATGGTTTTAGTAGATAAGAAGGAATGTGAAATCTATGAAAGGATACTATCTCCCTTAAGACAGCTTTTGGAGTTGCTACCATGTCTCTACAAGACAAGTTAGCAACTAGGGGTGGAAAGACATCAATAGATGCTGCATATACTTTACATCCATGAGTCCTTAAGCATAGCAATGCATCTGCATAAGTATTGCCATCACCTACTTTGTTGATCGACAAAGTAATGTCCTGTGCTTCGGGGGAATTATTCAACTCTTCAGTTCCATTATCATCATCAGCATCCTTGTATTAGATTAGAGATTTACCATAATCTACCAAGTCCTCATCATCATTGTTTGAAGTTACCACTGGTGTAGTGGGATCATTTGGATAAACCTCGGAGCTCAAGTTTGTAGCATTGTCCTTCTTGCGAACTGTAATAGGAAAGCCCATCTTAACCTACAAGAACAAAAATAAAATAAAATAAGTATATATATATACATATAAAATAGCATGATACATTTAATAAAGTTACCTCCTAAATAAATGCTTGCTTGGTTTGTTTCGAATCTATTAATGGAGGCGAGGGGTGATTGTTCTTAGACTTTAAACAAGCGTTCACCCTTATTGTCCTATTAGGACATTCTGATTGTTTAATAACCCCTTGTGCATCTCCATTACCTTGATACTTGGGCCTTAGGAGTTTAAAAAAGAATTCATAACGATATACAGTAGGTGCATTAAGTGTATCACCTACTGACGTAAAGGCAAAAGCCCGGAATGCATCCAGGCAATTCATCCAATGTGTCAGCCATCTAGGGGAAGCAACCTTAAAACGACTAGTAGAAGGAAAGAATAGTTGTCACATTCTAGGGTGAATCTTCTTAAAGTCATTTGGACATAATGAGTAGCAATAGGATTCAAAACTCTCAGTTGTGGTAATCAAGCGAGATACTCCTGATCAAAACCAAGTTGACGTGCAACCCGATAGGGAGAGTATATCATGACTCTTCGCTCTAAGAAGCAATCGGCTGAGTCTTTATTGTCAAGAAGTGAAGGCAAGCTCCTTGGAATACACCATAAGAGGAACCTAGCTTGAGAATTGAGGATATTTTCTTGATTTTCCACTAAGGTAACCTTAATGTCTAAGCTAAGATGGTAAAGTCCATTATTGTCTTCATATCTTGGAATTTGCTCGACATAAGGGCAGAATATGAATTCATTCTCAATGTCAATGAGTTGTAGGAGTGACTGATCAATTTATCCCTTAACCTAGGCCTACGCCCTAGGAAGACCAAGGCCGGGTTGGTCTTATACAGTAGGAGGAGAAAAATGTCTTCGAAACCGCTTGCAAAAGAAAATTTGAAGAAACACCAGGTCTACATATGAAATAATCACATATTTACCCTTCGAACGTATGGAAGCATGGTGATATAAGTCTAAGTGCCAATAAAGTGAACCTAAGTGGAAGGGGCTTAAACCAAATCGCTCGCCCTGGGCAATGCGTATGGCTAAGAGAAAGAGTCATTGACTAACACCTTCCTCAAGCCCTTTGGGGAATATAAATAGCGAAAGCCAGAACACAATGAAAGCAGAAAGTTCATACTTGTAATGACGTGATAGAGAACGTATGGGTAGAAGATATAATTGCAACACTTGAATTAAAAAAAAAAAAGTGACATGAAGATACGTACTCTTTCCCGCTACCTAGGCTTGGAACTTAAGGCCTGTCCTTCCTTCGTTTCTACAAAAAGTATGCGAGCCAAGAAGCAAAGCATGGCTTCTTCTTCTTAGTACGGGTAGCTTGAAATGCACCCATTAAGGATGTTTGAAAGTTGTGCTCATTATAAGAGGTTGTCATAGTAGCAAGGTCGACTCGTCCAAAGTTACGAAGATTCAATAGTACAGCTACGTCTTCTAATGTTAGAGTTATCTCCCTTCACAAAGTGATAAACATGTGGTCTGAACTCTCTAATGCAAGATGATTACCTACCATACTTTCATTCCACTCGTTTGTGAGAACTGCAACCGAGTATAAGTGGCAATAGCATGGAGGACTTTAGCTTTCTTCAGTAAAGTCATGTATTCCAGCTTTTTTGCAATATATGTTACCCAATCATCTCATCCAAAAGATGACTCCTTCAGGAATGAGAATTAAGTACTGGAGAAAGGTAGCTCTCTCCTCTCATTTCTAAAGCGCAACACTGAATCTCCCTTGATGGTGTCTCTATAATCAATACGAGGCTGCACAGGCTTCTCGGTGCTTGGTTTTGTCTCAGAATGTGTCGTCAGATATAATCTTGTCCAACTACTTATCTTGAGAACATGAGATGGGTGGTGGCCATTTATCTTGATGCACTAGTAAGTCTTTCATCTTCACTGTTTCTATGCTTTGACTTCAATTGGTCTTCATCTCTTTTCCTATGAGAGCATAAAATCAATATATTCTTTAAGTCAAGATACTATAGTATAGAGAATTAAAGTTGAGATATTAGACTAAGGGACCCATTCATTACAGGTTTAAACTGGGTTATCAAAGCTTTCCTATTAGATCTTACGTGATCACATATAATTTAAGCCTACAACCATGTTTCAAAATAAATAAATAAATATAAATAAAAATAAAAGAGGAAGAGGAGGAGGTAAGCCATGTCTACTTCAGTATGGAAATAGCTTCACACAAGAGCAACCTTAGGAAACATTATGAAGGAAAAAAAAAAACAATTTAAATGAAAAGGAAATCTGATTTAGCAAGGAGACGTTTTATATATATATATAATAGCAACTTTCAACAATTCTCATATAAAGGATATATCATGGCAAAGAATCTATCATTAAAAAAAAAAAAACAACAAGTGAAATAAACATGTGTAGAAGCGATTGACTTATCAGAATCATAACTTCTCCATAAGTTCATCCATATCATTCATGTTTCGGCCGATTGTTGGTTTAATTTTCCATTCTTTGTTATCTCCTCATAACTTTACCCTAATTGTCTCTTTCGCATCCATTATTTTCGAACACGAATTGGAACGTTCAAATCCATTAACACGACGCTTGCGGAGTAAAATTATTTCGAGCTACTCGTTCAAGTAAGCCAAACCTTCTTTTTTTTTTTCAATTTTCTTTTATTTTTTTCCTCTATTGTTCATAAGATGCCAAAATTGAATCTTTCTTCACTAACCCTAGAGCGGCTACGCAACTACTAGCGTTAATCAATTTGGGTTAGATAATAACCAAGATTGAATCTTTTTTTTATCAAAGCTCATGTAATTTGTTTTTTTTTTTTTTTCTAAGTAATAAAAGCTACATTCATTAAGTGATAGATATAAGAGACAGATTGATAATTTAGTGTTAGATAATAACATCTACAGTTAAGTAAATATATATATATATAAAGAAAGAAAATACCTTTATGATGATTGATAATTGTTGAGTTTGCCTTCACCAATGACATGCATACTACGTTCTTGTGAGAGAAATCATGAAAGCTGCAAGCTATGGGTTGAAACAAGTAATTAAAAAAATAAAAAGAAAAAAAGAAGGGAAAGAAATAGCTATGCGAAATACCTATGATTGGCAAGGATTTGTTGAAATAAAATTCTTTAGCTTTTAAATTTCTGTGCTCGACCTTTGTTTGGGAAGCAATATCTTCTATTACATGCAAGAAGAGGATCAGGAATCATAGGATAAAGGAAAAAAGAAAAAAAGAAAAGGAGTAAGCTTTATAATTATCTACGTACAAAGTGCAGTATTTCAGGCTTTTAACTTGTTTGATAGGTTTGTGCTCGACAACGGAAGGTAAGCAATTTGAAATTAAAATAGGAATAAAACTCCACGGCTTACACTTGTATTTATAGCCAACATGATTAGAGTAGCAAGGATAAGCTTTGGAGATATAATTGAGATTTGGTAAATTTAAATTGCTTTGTTGAATACTTGTTGTTAGAGATAAGATATTATAAAGATATTACCCGCAACTAAGGAGAATATTTATTATGTGGTCATGTAAATAAATAATAATAATAATATTAAAAATAAAATAAAATAAAAATACCGTATTGTACCGCGAAGGCTTTGCCTTTGCATCCCAAACGCCGTTTCTGCATAGGATAATGTAACTCTAGCAATCTTTGCAAGGGGGGCAGATGCTGTCATTTTGTTTCGCAATGCTTCGGAGCTCCGCTCCACTTCATGACAATATTGCCCCATTTACCAATATGAATGAGACACACACACACACCCATATTTATATAATATATATATATATACACATATAACATGGCTAAATGGGATGTTCTGAAAGCTTTAGATTCTTATAAATGCTCTAATGGTTTTATTTTTTTATTTTTATTTTTATTTTTTTTCCAATGATCATAAAATAAGAAAGAAATACCAAGGAGAGCCACTATACACAAATTATTTGGCAAATCAATATCATGAAAGCAATACGTCAACAGAGCGTACAAAGACATGTCGAAGTATGTGTTCTATGGTACCAAAATAAAAACTAGCATATCATGCTCAGCTTACCAGTGATCCAAGAAATGTATTGACTCTGTAAATATTGGAAGTGATCAAGCAAGCAAAGTCAATATTTAGTGCGTCTACATAACAGTTAAAAAAACAACTTCTAGAAATGCTCAAAACCTCCTTGTATGTGTCCAAGAGACTTTTGGTCAAGGGGCAAAATATAGAGGGCTAAAAATTGTTATATTAGTTATTGGGATGAGTCAGTTATTTATTTAGACTTGACTCCTTAGGCCAGGTGATAGGGCTTAAGGAGTCTAATTCGTATTGAGATGATTCAGAGAGATTTGGCTTGGTGAGCTTGGAACAAGGATCATTAGATCTGCTCATCTGCCTCCAACCTTTCTCAAGCAGGCTCATGCACTTATAAGGAAGGCTATTGACTTTGGACCCATTAGTTAGCTCATTTTGGATAACCATGAATTGAGCAAACTCCATCTCATCTATTGATTACTTAAATGATTCGACGAATGCTATCATGGCCAAGAGCCTATAAATACCTAGTATTTCCTCATCATAAAGGACCTTTGGAGAGAGATTGGTTTCACTATAAAAACTCTATTCTCTAAGATTAGATAGCATTTAGGCAAAAAATTGATTTTATTCGCTCAAGTTATAAGGTGAACGCCCACGGTCTCCTAAAGCTACGTTGTCTGTCACTTATGTATTTAAAACATTAAGATTGCTTATTTCTTCTCCCTGCCTTATTCTGACTTAATCATCCCTTCAGGTGACAGTCTCGCTTCATTTCTTTGAAGCCACGTATAGCATGGTACTCACGAAGCATGTACGTAACCACTTCGATCAGACCCCCATATTTACAAATATCACATATCAATTTTAACATGTACCTTTCATTACAAACTTTGATCATTTTCACTCGATCAATTTGTTTAGATCTTACCAAACAAAGTGACCTAGGGCATATCTCTAATTAAGGGATGAATGGATCTTGTCTTAACTCAATACTGCCATTTAGAACTTAGAAGTGCTTTGGGTCATTCCTTATAATTGGCTTGATAATAGTTCTCTAGTGAGTTTTGTTTTACCAGCATCAAGCATTATGATCTACATTATAGGTGATCTTAGGTCTGAAGATTAATCACATACGTTAGTTAGGGAAGGAACTAATGATGCCTAAATGCAGTATTTCCTAAGAGTGAATCCCCTCTAACTGCCCCTTAACTTGAGCTTTGTGATATGTATCTTTCCTAAACCTAATGCCTTGGTCAGTCAGTGAATATGGTCTAAATCAATATACACCATGTTCATGTACCCATTTCCTCCTTTCACAATAACCTCATAATGGACATTTCTTAAATTAACATGATGTTAGTGGATGCTCACAATGACCAACTGTATTGGGACATAACATCTAATGTTATTTTGATTACTATTATTATTATTGGTTAGAATCAACATTAAAAGTCAATCTCATTAAACTTTGTTATAAATTACTGCTGTTAGAAAAGTACATAATTTATAACAGATATGCTTTTAAGGATTAAAATTTCAAAAACCCTTTCTTGATATTTTTGGCACTATGTGCACACAACAAGATTATTTCCCTCTATCATTAAAAAATATGCATTTTCCACCTAAGACCATATTGCATTTGATAAACTACGGTGATTCTAGTAGCTTTAGTATGGTAAAGAACGTAAATAAGTATTTGACGTGGAGATGGGATTACGTTCTTGAGTTTATAGAGATGCATTTGCCCTACACCAGTAGTTAAATGGTGAACTTGTAATTTCACTTATATGTACTAATTTCTTCTGTCTTACTTTTGTTTAATACAAGCTGTTTCGCTTAATTCAAATTGGCAGTTACTTGTTAGTTTACCTTATTTTTCCCATTGAAATCAAATGTGAACCCTAATTACATATTTGGCATATTAAACTTATCTGGCTCTCTTTTGTGAGTACATTACCCTATTTAGGCATTAAATTATTAACCGTCCTTTTAAATATTAGACCAAAAGGAAAAAAATCATCTTTGTCGGTTGGAATAATGGATATGTATACAATGTTTGTGAACTTTCAAATTTTTGCAACTTGAGCTTTAATCTTTGATTTTTTTGCCACTTGATGCTTATACCTTGCGATTCAATGGGTTCAGTGTCATAATATTACTTATTATTATTAATTACTACTAAGGAAGACACCAAATTGTAAATAATCAAAATCAAACATTATATTATTCTAAACAATTGGAAGTTCAAACACAAAATATATTGCATGAGGGCAAAGTCAATCTCCATCGCCTTTGTTGTTTTATAATATTAGTTCATCTTCGCGTGAACGCTAAAATGGGTTTCTCAGAAACCACCATAAATTAGTGTGCAGCTGCTAAGATTTAGCAAAGATAATATTCCGTTTGTGGAGTGATTATCGATATGTTTGTTTACAATAATGTGATTGGTTTGACTCCATTGAAGTTGCTAATTCTAGTGGTCTAACCCCTAGTTTCCATAGTTTTTTAGAGATTTAATGATCTTTAATATCGAATGAAAACCATCTATTTGACTTAACACGTATCTCCCCACATATCTATAGGATATTGTTCTGAAAAGAACCCCTTAGGTAATATGAGTAGGTTATAAAGATAATGAAAACGTTACTAGTTCTTTTAACCATTATTTTATTTTTTTAAAAAACTTACAATGTAAGGAATCAATGTTTGAAAGTAAATTCAAATAAAAAATTAATATTTTATAAAATGATTTAAATAATTTGTAGAATGATTGCTAAATTATAATATTATAATAACTAGATTCTTTATTTAAACCATTTTTTAAAACATTAATTATTTGCTTAAAATTTTAAAAATATTGATTCTTGATTGAACTTACCTCTAAATGTTTATCCTCTTTCATTATAATTCTTTCATTTTAGTTACAAGTGAATACTATATATGTATAAAGAGTAAATAAACTTCAATTTCAGTTATCACATATAAATTTTAAATCCTTTTATTTATTTTTTTATATACACATAGCGGATACATGGTGTTTAGTGTTGACTTGTGGGAAATTAGGTTATTTGTGATGATAAATTAATCAAGCGTGTTTATCTGAGCTGAGGCGTGCTAATTATATTCTCGCCCATTGTTTAGGATTACGACTCCATTACCATTGACCTTAAATGGGTGTGGTCCCTTCAGGTATCCAAACATATTTCAGTATTCTTCTAATAAAAGCTTCATGATTCCTCACCGATAATATAAATTATAGGAATTAAATTGCAGACCATAGCCTCTTCTATGTGGAATCGTACCTACCAGGCAGACTTTAGGTTAACACATGAAAGTAGTGACTTCTAATTTTCAATGTTTAGCCAGCCATAAAGAAATAATCTTCTCTTACTGGATAAATCCTCCTCTCTCTCTCTCTCTCTCTCTCTCTCTCTATCCTTTTTATTAGCAAAAAAGATGGCCGGAGACAAGTCCATAGATGCTGGAAGGATTGAAATCTTCTCTCACTTTCCGAGTCTTTGTTGTAGTTAAGGAATAATGTATTATTCATTATGAATGTGTCTTTCCAGTCAAATAATAGTTGGGCATCGAATAATAGGAGCCTAGGCCTAAAGCAAGCATTGCCCAACCACGAGCACGAATAGACATGAGGGATGACCGTTTAATTCATCCTTTTTTTTTTTTTTTCCTATCTCTATATAATTTGTTATTCTCTATTCAAGTCTTGTGTTTATCGATATAAAAATAAATATATATATATATATACTTTTTTTATAAAATTAAATATTTAAAAAATTCCTATAAAGTTGAACCAAAAAGAAATATAGTAATAGTTCATTTGAAAACGGTAAGATCTATGCTTTATTTAGTTTACAAAAATACCAAAACGAATATCATTATCCAATGCATAAAATCTACTATTAAATATTTTCTTTTAAAAGCATGTAAATTTTTACTTTCAATTCCTATACTTCAATTATTACTTTCATCACAATTATAAAATGAAAACACAAAAGATGTAGATATGATAATTTTTAAAACGTTATATTTCCAAGAGATAGAGATTGGATATAAAACTAATACATATAAGATATAGACAACCCAAAAAGGAATCTAGGTTAGTTTCACAATTATCTTGTTTAAAAATTATGCTTATTAATTTATTCTAAATTTTACACTTAGGACTTGACACTTCTCTTTACTTATAAGCCAAGACTATGACTAAAAGTTGATTAAGTAAATGATCTAATTAGATAAGAGGGAATTCGATGCAGAAATTTAAACCCAAAACTACTTAACGGCCTTATATTGAGGTGAATGGATCATATGAAGGGTTCAGTTTGAAACACTTCGAACAAGGATTATTGTACTAAAGGAAAAAAGTTTTAATGATACGAATATGCTATGTCATGTTAGGATTTATGTCATTTTTTATATGAGTGTTAAAATATCACAGTGAGCTACATTGATGTTTATAGAGGGTTAAAAATTATTATATTAACTATTGGGATAAACTCATTATTTATTTAGACTTAAGTCTAGAGGCCAAATAACAGGGTTTAAGGAATTCGGTCCATATTGGGATGATTCAAGGAAATTTGGTTTGGTGAGCTTAGAATATGGATCATTAGATCGGCCCGTCCACCTCTAACCTTTCTCAAAGACTCATGCACTTATTAGGAAAGTTATTGGCTTTAAGCCCATTAGCTAACTTATTTTGGATAACCATGAATCGAGCAAGCTCCATCTCATCTGTTAATCACTTAAATGATCTGACGGATGCTATCATACCTAAAATTTTATAAATACTTAGTATTTCCTCATCATAAAGGACTTTGGGAGAGAGACTAGAAAAACGGTATTTTACTGTGAAAACTCTGCTCACTATACTCAAATAGCATTCAAGCAAAGAATTGATTTCATTCGCTTAAGTTACAAGTTGAATGCTTGAGGTCTTTTAATGCTACTTTATTTGTTATTTGTGCATTTGAGACACTGAGATTGTTTGTTCTTCTTTCCTGCCTTATTCTTACCTAATCATCCTTTCAGGTAACAGTCTTCCATCTACTTATACAACACGCACGTGATCACTCCCTAAAATTATATGGTTAATTATATAAAAATATTCTTCAATTGCTCGAAAATTATATGGTTAATAGTGTTGGCTCCTAAAATTACGTGAAACATAATAACGAACTCTACTTATCCATGTAACGTTGTAAATGACCATTTTGCCTTTGCTTGGATTTCACAGGAACAAAAGTTAGAAGTTAGCCCCAAAGTTCGTAACGAGAATTTTTAAGTTCATTTAAAAAATGTAAAATTCCTATCGGAAGGTTGATGAATTTACCGTTGTGACAATATATTTAGAAAATTGTATTTTAACCCCTAAACTCTCATAAAATTACAACAGTTACCCCAATTATATATTTCCCAAAATCAAATGTCATGATTATTATCCTAAGACTCAAATAATAGATTTTACTTATTGCATTGAAGATCAACCGTTAATTTCACATGTATGCATAATTTTCTAGATTTTCATATGTATTTATTTATGATAATTCCAAAAGCTTATTTTTCAACAAACTTTACAATCATGAATTAAAGTGTTGATTAGGCTATACAAAATTCTTTGGGGTTAGATAAAACGAAATTTGACCGGCTATGCCATGATTTCTATTTTAGCTTAATTACTAAATAATATTGTGATTTTTTTAAATTGGAAAATTTATTCAATTATAATAATGAAATTAGGTATTAAATCTAATTATTTGTGAAATTTTGTAATATTTTAAGGTTAGATAAGGGTTGAAGGATTAAGAGTACTTGTTTTTTTATTGTAGCTAGATTATATATGTGTGTACTATGTGAGCTTGTGATATTAATTTTTTATTAGGAGATGATCTTCGAGTGTTGTTTTTTAGTTAAATATATTATGTCTGACATGTTTTGAACTTGGTTGCTCACATAAAAACTGGATTAACCTTAACTTGACTAAATACTAATTGGACATTCATGACAACTCAATATGGGTATCAATTAGGTAGTCAAACTAAATATTGATATTTCGATGAGAATAGTAGAAATGATTATTTTCTTACCTTTAATCTAACTAAAGGATAGGAGAGGAAGTCGCAGCAAGGTTAATAACTGTGATTCAAATGTTGTCTAAGGTGGAGAGTGTTCTTTATTGCACAAGCCCAAATTTGGTCTGATAGTGTCGCATTGAAACTCTTCAATTTAGGTTAGAGCAGACGCAATTACTCTAACTTCACAACAGACTAGTTAAACATTGTGTGATGGATTACCATTTGCTTGTTGCATTTGTATCTAATTAATGATTTAACAACCATGTTTGTTAATATACTCTTATGACTTTATTTCATTGATATGAGGCAAGTACACCTATCAATTTTAATATAGAGAATGTGAGTTCGAGTCAATTTCTCAAAAACTTCGAGTACTAATACTAACCTTAGCTTTATTATCTAACCGAAAAATTGTGATGAGTTGAATAAATTAAAAATACTAAAATTAACAAACTAATCTAATTATGAGACTTGACTAAGTAATTTAGGAAGTGATAAAATTAAGAACGACTTCAAGAAGGCGAATAATATGTTTAGGAATTGTTTCCCTTAATGTTTAATATGTGATCGCTAAAAATTTATTCAATTCCATCTCTATTATTCTTAACCGAAGGGATTCATAATTAAAGTTAACACCTTTCCCAAGCATATTAATTCTAATCCTAAATTATTTACTAGAATCTCTTTACTTAGTAATATAATTTAGAATTGCATTAATGTACAGTAAATTCTCACACAAAAATAATAACTTTTTGGAAAAATCATGTATCTTATCTCTAAGTATACACGTAATTTTCTTCAATTATGTCAAGATCTCATTATTCATGTGATTTCTCAATCATCATGTATAATATCATAAATTGATACTTTAGAAATGTCAATTAACAATTAAAACACATAATTGAATTAAGAAAAATAGAAAATTTATTGAAAATTATCAATAAATTTAATAATCACATGAAACCCTAGATTCCATAATCCTAAATATCAGAATCTTAAACTATCATGATGAAATTAAAAGTGAATTGCAACAAAAGTAAGAAGTAAAACATGTAAAACCCCTTTTGTCGATCTCTTCAATCTTGAAGTTAAATATTGATTCAACATTTTTCTCTTTCTTCTCTTCAAGTCTCTTCTCTTTTGAATGTCTCCAAAAATTATGTGCAAAACCCTAACAAGTCCTTATATAATGTATTATGAAGTTTTTTTTTTCGTCATTAGACACAACTTGGGACATAGTTATGTACTTAGGTTATGTAACTTACCAACCTTAGTGTAAAAAATCATCTTACATGGACACAACCTAGGGACATAGTTGTGTCCCAGACTATGTAACTTTTTAACAAAACATTGGTACTTTCTCCTATTATTTTGTGTAACTTCAAAACTTCATAACTCATTCATTTGAACTCCAAATTAAGTGAAACTTAATTCATTTTCTTCATTTTCAATTTGAGAATGCATTCAAATTTTGAAATCAATATTTTACTCAATTAAACATAATTTTCTTTAAAAAAAAACAAAAATATAAGGAAAATACTATTAAATCACCATGTAAATGTATTTAAAATAAAAGTTATCACCCATCTTACTATTCTAGTTGTGCTCACTTCCAATAGACTGTTTTGCAGGTGTTCATTAGTACTTAAAGATGTCTTGCTACAATCATCCATATGTTAGTCTTGACAAGTCGAGGAGTGAAGCAATAAAGACTAATGAACTGATCACCCATTTCCTTTTGCTTTTATTTTCTTCTATGAGAAAACTGTAAGAGTCTTCTTAGGAGGCCTTATAGTTTTTGTTGGCTCACTAGTATATGAGGTATATGTGATTAAGTTTGCCTGCAAAGTTGTACAATTCTTTTGATAACCTCGACCTTTTGATGTGAATATAAAGTTATGTAAAAAGGATCTAAATTATCTATATTATAAGAAGTCATATTTTGTAAAGAATTACTTCATGGGTTATATACATTAGGGTGCTTACCTGACTATTTCAAAGCTAGTTGAGTCACAATCACTTTGTGTAGACTACACCTATGTTAGCAGCTAAGGTGGCTATGTTAATTTTTACGATGGAGTTGTTATGACTCTTCAAGTTTGGGATATGAAAATTCTAGGTAATATTGTAACATGGTTCTTAAAGAACCAGGCTTTGAAGCATTTAATTAAAATAAACTAGACATTAGAAAAATTGAGAGTTGGGAAAATTAAGTAGGATGTAAAAGACTTAAACCTGTACGTATATATATATATGTATATGTATGTATAGGATCCAATATAATATAAGGTGATAACAAGTAATAGGTAAGTTAATTTAACTTACACCTTACTTTTAGATTATAAAACATCAGTTTATCTATGCTTGGTTACATTTCGATTGGGAAGGAGATTAGTCCCCTATCAATTATCAAGTTTGTTTGTAAAACTTGTTATTGGAATTGGCTGATTGAATGATATTTTATTAGATGAAATTATAACTACTTATAAGAGGGGATTCTTTTGGAGCATGGAGGATGAGTGGAAGAATATAGAGGATGAGTTGAGTCTTTTGTATAATGAATATACTACCATTGCAGCTTTTGAGAAGAAATATATGCATGATAAGGGAATTGCATCTATGATGGTCCCGGTGTTGTATTTCCTGTTAGAGTAAAACTAGGTAAGAATTATCCATTTAGTTTTAACTAAGCAAATATAGGAATTTCACATGTACCTAGAGATTATTGCCTTAGAATCATAAATTGGTTTTCGAGATTTTCATCTATTGGGAATGTGGATATTGAAGTACCTTTACAATTACATGAACTTGAACTATCAGTAAAACCCCAGGAAAGTCTACTTCTAGTCCTACAAGAAAATGTAAGTGATAATGTAGAGGAGGAAGATTCTGAAGAAGATCTCAAGGAAGATCCAAAGTATAATTTAGAAGTTGCAATAACTCAAGCTGAAGCGGAGAATGAAAATTTGAATGTAGAAATAGTAGAAAATGAGATCTAAGAAGAAGTGGAAACGAAGGCGATAGCTTTGAAGTTCAAATTGGCATTTAGGTTTGATACTGATCTCATAGATGAATATAGTATCACGTGTAAACCAAGGGGTGGGTTAGATCTTGCAGAAAGCTCAAAAAAGTAATTGAAAGTCGATGGTTTAGCAAATCCTGTGCACTAACTTTACTGATAAAACGCACCATAGAACCATACATGGACTTAAGACTCGCCGGATATGAGGCATCGGTCTAAGTGATTAGGGTTGCTTACCACAATCCTTGCTAAAGGGAATTGATAAGAGCAGGTAGAGGAAAGCTTTCCAAGAGAAAAGTCTCAATGGTTTTTTCATTAATCTTGTCAAAAGTCTATCTAAAACCCTATACAAGTGTTCTATTTATATAAAGGGGTAAAGTTGTAAATAAATGAATAAAAGGATGCCCTAGTGGCATTCCAATAATTACAAATGAAACAAGAATGACGACTTAGGAAAATACAAGAAAAGGGTAATCTAAATAACATAAATAAAATGGGTAGCCACATAAGATTTTCGAGTGAGGGGCTAATGCTTTGATTCTAAAGAGCTGCTGGGAACTCTGAGCTGTAATCTGGGCTGACCTAATTCTGGATGACCTATCTTTGTGGCCAACTTGATATGTTCGAGACTGACTTGACTTGACTAGGGCCAACTTCTCATGGGCAGTGGTCGAGTTGATATGACAATGGCCAACCTTGTATGGTCGGGTCGATTTGGCTTGGACGTGGCCAACCTATTTGATATGTCCTTATGTTGTCGAGCTAATATGGAATAGTTGGGCAGCTTTGTCATGATTGAGCAGATCTTGGCTGAACAAACTCGGTCGAGCAAATTGAACTCGGTAAAGCAGGGCGGATGGGCAGGGTAAGACAGTCTCGAATAGCTGATCCGAGTTGACCCGACAAAATAGAATAGAGTCGACTACAGTAAGACAGAATGAATCAAGTATAGCAAGGAAGACTCGGCAAAACATGGCACAAATAGTAGGCCAAGACAGAACTTGTAGAGTACATCAGGTCATCAAATATTGCCATAGCTCATAGATAAGTCTGTAGGAGAGCTCGATCAAGGTAGAGCACAGCGTACTCAGCCCAATAGGGTAAACCCAGTAGAGCAAGGCAGGTCGTTCAACAATGATAGAGCACATAAACAGGTCTTCCATTCGCATATAGCTCATGAACAAGCCTCCCATGTAGTTCGAAGCTTGGTACGTCATCGGGTCAGTGCTCGAAATCCTATCATTCCTTCCCTCTTCAAAGAGTTTCGACCCGAAACTTAGCAGTTGGCTACTCTAGATCCCTTCGGGGTCAAACACTAATCGACAAAATTTAAATTTAAACATAGTACACTGCAGTTCTTACAATAAGGGCATCACTAGCCGATGCTCCTTCCACTCATCATGGGCTCTATCAATTACACCTTTTATCTCGGATCTTTCCTTCCACTCATCATAGATCTGATCAACTACAACTTGGTAGTCCCAGCAACTATCAATTATGGGAAGCAACATGATCTCAGGGTCATATAAAGAATTAGGGCTTGCAGATCTTGTGTCGGTAGGATGTAAGTTGGCTCTTCAATGGCAAGTGCTTCCGCCTCTTCAAGCTCGGTTAACTCGAACATCATGATCTCCTCACCAATGGTAATCAGCATTCCTCCTAATTCCTCGTAATTTGGTTCTTCCTTCTCCTTCCATCTACACTTCTCAACTCTTTCCAATAGGAGAGTCCCAAGGGTTAACATGACGCATCCCCAGTATATGTATCTATCACCTCGGCTCTGATAAACTCCAACCCACAGTTGATAATAGCTCACAAGTGCGATGTTATATTTGCTCATATCAGTGTCATGTAAACCTATCAAATGACTTGGATGCAAGATTCCAATATGAGGAAAGCAAACATCGTAATTCTTGGATCTACTATCTATGGCATTTATAGTGGGTAATGGAATCAGTTCAGAAACATGGGGGTTTAACCACAATTCAGCTCGATCTTTCTCACCTCTACTACACATCTCTCTAACAACCTTTACCTCTTCCTTTTCTACTTCCTTTCTTCGGCCTTCCTTCTCATCGGCTGTTTCTGTATAAGTATCCCTTTGCTGTCTCATCTCCTCTCTAAGCTTCTCAAGCTGATCAAGTATAACATCTAATTGTTCCTGCACATCATAATGGTTGGTACCAATGGTAGATTCTTCTCTTAAGGCTAGTTAGATAGCTTCATTTAAGCTCCTTACTCCTAATGGGTTAACACGTCAGGCACTCTCCGGTTGCAAACCTCTTATGAATCGCAAGATAGTACATGAAAAAGATTCATGCGATTCACATTGCAAAGATTCATGCGATTCACATTGCCATAGGAGCGCTTTATACTCTTGGGCAAATTCTTAGACACTTACTCGTCCCTGCCTCAAGGTAGACAATTCCTTATATAACACATCTTGATATGATACAAGTACAAATTTTTCTCTTATGGCAGGTCTCATTGAGCTCCATGTAGAACTCACTCCTCTAAGGATCCTTCACCTTAATTCACTCTTCCACCAAGTCCTAACGAGACCTTGAAGTTGATCCTTTGTGATATATTCCTTATCATGTTTAGGACATGGGTACTTTTCAAAGATTTTATTTACTCGAAACTCCCAATCCAAGTATTCGTTTGGAGGTCCATAACCATCAAACATGGGTATCCTCGACCTTATATCTTCATATTCATAGTCATAACCATATCTTCCTCGATTGTCATAGGCCATGTTAAATGAAGGTATCACTTCAGCAGACTAGTTCGACTTACAAGAGGTCACATTGATAATGACTAGAACTATCCAACACTTAGTGATTTAAGAACATAACAGCTCAAATGTTTGTACAGCTAGGATCTCTTACTTCACTTTAACACTTCAACCCAACTTGGATACTAGAATTAGCTCAACAAGTTAAACAGGCAAACAACTTAGCTTGGATAGCTTCTCCCAAGTTCAACAGCTCAACACCTAATGGTTTCACTTTATCAACTCAATTCAGACACTGACACTTCGAGCACTAAGCACTAGGCCAATCCTCAAGATAGTAGTACAACCTACTTACACAATCATACCTACCACTAGCACCAAATTGTCCAACGCAACACTTAAGAAAACCTATCACCTATTACTATGGTAGTAACAAAGCTTCTGCAACCAACAACCACTAAACACTACAAATTAAATTCGAAAACTCCAATTTCAACATGAGTAGCTACAACACGTTCCACTAATTGTTACTGTAATAGTGCAAAAGAATCACATTGGATGACCCTCCATCTAAGTTTAATGACCCAAACTACAGAATTTAAGTGCGTTTGTCAAAAAATTGAACACCTACTTCTCAATTTAAGGCATACAATTTAAATCTCTTGTAATTCCTGTAGCTATGGTTATGAAACTCCAAAAACCCTAGAGAGTCTCTAACCTACATACGAAACCCAGTCGTTCTCTTCACCAATACAGTAACAGACTTACACGACTTTAATTTTCCAAACACCACCACTACAATAGTACAATGTCACTCCAACCCACGGCCAATACAACTCGAACTTACAGACACACTTACAACTTAACTCCGGTAACCAATACACTCAAACACACGGGCGATCATAGAAAAGAACCTCCTCTGTTTTCGTAATGAAGAACAGAGTACAGCAGAGCACACTAGAAACCGGATTTATTAGCAAACAAACCTAGACCTTATATCTCAAGACCTTTTGAAACTTACTTTAGTCAAACTAACTCCATTGCCTACAAATGGAACACAACAATCCGCTAATTGACAAACACGAATAATTCTTTGCAACAACTTCCGAAAACCTTTAAGAACCCTAAAGGATAGAACTTTAGAGCTTTGATACCAAGATGATATGAATCTCCTGCATGAACACACGGAACCTAGTATCACACGTAAACCAAGGGATAGGTCAGAGCTTGTAGAAAGCTTGAAAAAGTAAATGAAAGTCGATGGTTTAGCAAATCTTGTACACTAACTTTACGGATAAAACACACCATAGAACTACACATGGACTTAAGACTCGTTGGAAATGACGCATCGGTCCAAGTAATAGGATTGCTCACCACAATCCTTGCTAAAGGGAATTGATAAGAGCGGGTAGAAGAGAGCTTTCCAAGAGAAAAGTCTTAAGGGTTTTTTCATTAATCTTATCAAAAGTCTGTTTAAAACCCTACACAAGTGTTCTATTTATAAAAAAAAGGGGGTAAAGTTGTAAATAAATGAATAAAAAGATGCCCTAGTGGCATTCCAGTAATTACAAATGAAATAAGAATGACAACTAAGGAAAATACAAGAAAAGGGTAATCCAAATAACATAAGTAAAATGGGTAGCTACACAAGATTTTCAGGTGAAGGGCTGATGCTTTGATTCTAAAGAGCTGTTGGGAACTCTAAGCTATAATCTGAGCAGACTTGATTCTAGATGACCTGTCTTTATCCAAGGCTGACTTAATATGTCCGAGGCTGAATTGACTTGACCAAGGCCGACCTCTCATGGGCAGTGGCCGAGCTGATATGATAGTAGTTTACCTCATATGGTCGGGCCGATCTAGCGTGGACGTAGATGTAGCCGACCTATTTGATATGTCCTGATGCTGCTAAGCTGATATGGAATAGTTCGGTAGCCTCATTATGACTGAGTAGATCTTGGCCGAACAGACTTGGTATAGCAAATCGACCTTGGTAAAGTAGGGTGGATAGGTAGGGCAGGATAGTCCTGAATAGCTGATCTGAGTAGACCCGACAGAATAAAATAAAGCTGATTACAGTAAGGTAAAATGAATCCCAGTATAACAAGGAAGACCTGGCAAAACATGGCACAAATAGTAGGTCAAGACAGAACTTGTAGAGCACATCGGGTCTTCCAATATTGCCATATCTCATAGATTAGTCTGTAAGAGAGCTAGTCATGGTAGAAATAGGCGTACTCAGCACAACAAAGTAGACCTAACAGAGTAAGGTAGGCCGTTTAATAATGATAGAGCACATAAACAGGTCTTCCATTCGTGCAAAGCTCGTGAGCAAGCCTCCCATGTAGTCCGAAGCCTAACACGTCATCGGGTCGGTGGCCGAAATCCTATCATTTAGAGCTAATGAATAATAGGAAGTGAATCAAGTAGGAAAATTAGAATTGGAAAATGAAGACAATGAGGATGTATAGGAAGTGGTATATATTCCTACAATGCCTGAATATATAGTGGTAAGTTCTGACTCAAAGATAGAAAATGAGAATATAAATTTAAATGCTTATAAAAATTTGTTTCCTTTGGAAAGTGTTGCAGACTTGGATAAGTCGAATGGATGGGAAGGTTAGTAGTTAGGAGTTGGAAAGATTTTTCACTGAAGTAGATCTTTTGATGGATTAATGTAAATAAAGTTTGACTACTCTTGGAAACTTTCAAATCGTGCGACTTATATTGTATACTCTGCTATTGTTGAATATTCTAGCCTCTTTTTGATATAAATAGTATTTGGGAATTGTAAATATACTTTTATGTTTGATGCAAGAATGATATATTCAGAACTTATGTAGTAGGAAAGTTATGATGTAACTTTTGTTTATAAAGCTATGTATATATATAATCAGTGATGTAAAAGTTCAGCTTTAATGTAATTATCGTTGATGTAAAGTTAAGTTCTACTGTAATTCATTTCTTATGTAAAGTTTAAGTTATGAGATTTATTTTTGAGTTGTAAAGTTATATCATGAAAGTTAATGATGCAGTAAGTATAAAGCTTTATATAATATTAAATGTACGCTAAGTTGAATACATATATATAAATTTGAATGAGCAGGGTTGATGCGTATTGTGATCAAGAACGGACAAGGTTGATCGCTGGATGGGTTCAAGCTTATCGAAAACTTAAAATGGGTGATGGGGAATGCGCAAAAGAACGAAAGAAATGAATGATAAGTAAGCAAAATCTATTAACAGCTCTAAATGATATGATACACTAATGGAACTTCCGAGGACTCATGACACAACTCAATAAAACACATGAATTAATCTAGCGAAGTTACTCGCCACCTAGCCTTGCTCAAGGGTTAAGATAAGAGTGAAATGAAAGTAAACAATCGGTGTTTATGAGAGGAAGAATATTCAATGTATCAATTGTAATCTGATGATTTTGGCTACAAGTACAATAGTATTTATACTTGATAAGTTAGGGCAACTTGCTTAAAAGGGGAAAAGACCAAAAAGGGTATTTCTTAAAGAAGTAATGTACAAAGAATACAAAGAGTAAAAATAAATACTCAAGAACAACAATAATTAATTTAACAAATTCTACACGTGGTACTGTACACGTAGCGAAGATGTATTAGTGATGCCGTTGGAGGATGCAGATAAAACAATACGATCGGATTGCTTATCTAAGTAGGGGTAACTGAGGATTAGTCCAAGGTCTCTATCTCGGCCTCTTAGCAATGGTGATGTCGAGCAAATGGTTGGCTCAGACATGAGTGAGTAAATGAGAGAGGTTTGGCTTCTTGACAAGGGTGATGCCAAGCAAATGGTCAACTCAAACATGAGTGAGTAAGTGCAAGAGGTTCGGAAGATATCTCAACATTCTTCTATTCAGCACATAATCTCCGAGAGATGGGTAGTCATTTGACTCGGCATATAGAGTGGCTCGATGAAGAGATACTTAGCTTCGGCAGGAGTCAGCTGGAGCAGGAGGATTCACCTTACCAACCCCTCTAATCCTCGAGCTCGGTTGTGGGTCAAAGGACTAGTAGCCTAATTCCTATCAAGGGTAATTATAAGGAAACCAATATGTGAATATGATTTGTGATAGGTTATTCTTCATTATTATCATGTAATCAAGAGATTACAGGCGATGTTATAGTGTATAAATGTATACAGGTGATATGGTATCTAAAGGTATTATACAAGATGTACTTAATTTAGGTAATTTGTGAATATGAATGATCACCATACGTAATTAGAATCATATGATGTTAAAAGAATAGGAAATGTGCATTCAAAAGGTTGTATAGTGACTTCAGAATCTCATGTTAACCAATATGTTAAATGGACTTTAAGTGTAGGTTTAAGAGAATCCTTATTATAATTAAGAAACATAGCGAAGGACGGAAATAGGAATATAGACTAACAACTTAGAAATGACGTACCACCTCTAGTTCCGCCTACACAATGAGATCCACTAAGAAATGATTTACCACCACCTTCTCATATTCATAATGTGTTAAATCCAACTCAATTTGGATAGATGATGGTAAGTATGCATATCATGATCCAACAACAAGGAGCTTTAATTTAGTACCTTATAGCAGGTGGAAACACCATAAGTGAAGGCAACCCAAAATAGAGCAAAGAGAATATCAACCACCAGAAGTTAATAAGCTCATAGAATTTATTAAAGCAAATTGGTATTTCGAAAGAGAGATAAGAAAACTAGCCATGGTTGATGATTGGCCGACCCAAATCAAGCGAAGTTTCGAAGCCTTTCGGGTACCAAAAACGCAAAAGCTCTCATATGGAACTTTCTTACTAAAGTCAAAAGCATGGATATGGTAGGATACGAAAGGGGGGATTTTGCTAGGACCACTTATATGGCAAACATTTAGATAAGAGCATAAGAAGGATTTTTTCCCTATAAGTGTACAAAATCAAATAATAACGAGCTGATGGATTTGAAGAAAGGTACAATGAATATAGCGCAATATGAGATAAAGTATAATTGGTTGATCTAGTATGCACCACAATCATATCAAGATAACTTGGAGCTTAAGAAAGATCTTTTTCTTTCTTCAAGGGATTTGAACCTATAATGAGGTGTAAGCTTATGAACTATGGTTTTACTACCTACAATGAGGTAGTAGACAAAGCGCGCCAACTTGAGAATAACAAGATAGCAATGCAATTAGAATGGAGTAAGAAATTAAGAAGGGTGAATCGATTTAGACCCACTTCTAAGAGATCCTTCTCTAGTGCTGGAAGTAGCAACTCAGGTCAAAATGGAAGGCTATGATGATGGGTGGTCCAACATAATTGGATAAAGGATTTAGTTCTACGATAAAGACAATAATATTAAATGTTGGAAGTGTAGAGGCCAACACCATTCTCTCTAATGTACTCAACTAATAGGAAAATGTTATCCATGTGGAAACCAAAACCATGTATCTAGAGAGTACCCAAGAAAAAAGAATGTGACATGTTATTACTGTAGTCAAGTGGGATACTTTTCAAGATACTGTACGCAGTTTGAACCTAGAGTTAAAAATATTAGAGGAGCAAACGTTACAATGGTATCTTCATGTGTCTTTGCAATGTGAAGCATGGATGAAGATACTAAAGAATTCGACAAATAGATGGAGGAGTATTTTTGTGAAGGTTAGACAATGATGATAGTGGAGCGGATGGTAGTGAACTTAGCTTAGTAGCAAGTACCTATGCTAACATTAACTACTAATTAAGAGTTATAGCATAAATTATGCTTAGTGAAGGAATCATATGCATTAAATAGTATAGTAATTAGTAACAATGTAGTAAGTCCTTAAAACTTGTAAATAACTATAATAGTAGCATAATACAGGTCATGTAAACATAAACGGACGAATCGCGTATGCATTATTTGATACAAGAGTTTCGCACTCATTCATCAGTCAAGAATTTATGTTAAATAATGGAATTGAAGTAGTTGAGACAAAAGTTACTTATAAAATAAGAATTCCTACGAGAGAGCATGTATTGACTCGAAAAGTAGTAAGCAAAGGATGAGTAATGATTCAAGAGAAAGAGTTTCCAATTAAACTAATAGTATCACCTTTTAATGGCTATGATGTTAAAATGGGGATTGATTGATTATCTAAGCATAAGGTGAAAGTAGATTGTCAAAATAAGGCTGTGGTACTGGATAATGCAAACATTGTGTTCATTGGTAAAATTGAAAGTTGTGGTATGAAGTTGGCTATTATCAAAGTAGTTAAGGAAAAGAAAGTTGATAATGAGGAATGGTAGCATTGTTTGGTATTTTCCATGGAGGGTAGGAAGGAAACACCAAGTGTGTCCAAAATAACTGTAGTTTATGAACTTCCTCCTGTATTTCAAGATAACTTACTCATATTAGCACCGTACAGGGAATTGGACTTTATTATTAAATTAGTTCCTAGAATTGAGATAATATCTAAAACTCTTTATAGGATGTCATCGATGGAGTTATAGGAGTTAAAGAAACAATTACAAGAACTTTTCGGTAAAGGATTTATTAGGTCAAGTGTGATGCTGTAGGGAGCCTCTGTACCGTTTATAAAGAAGAAGGATGGAACAATGAAGTTGTGTATTGATTATAGAGACCTCAATAAAGTAACAATTAAGAATAAGTACTCATTACCAAGAATTGATGATTTGTTCTATTAATTACATGAAGCAACTATATTTTCAAGTATTGACTTGAAATTAAGACATCATCAACTGCGGATTAAGCTGAAAGATACACTCAAGATGGCATTTCATGTACCATATGGACAATATGAACTCGTAGTGATGCCATTTTGATTAACAAATGCATCGTAGTATTCATGGATTTAATGGGTAGAATTTATCAAGCTTATTTGAATAAATCTGTAACTGTTTTTATTGATGATATTTTGATCCATTTGAAGATGAAGGAGGAGCATGTTGATCATTGTGATTGGTGCTGCAAAAGTTGAGAAACATAAGTTATATGCAAAGCTAAGCAAATGTGATTCTTGATTAGAGAAGATAATGTTCTTAGGTCACATAATATCTGGTGAAGGGATTTCAATGGATCCCAAAAAAGTTGAGGCTGTAGCTGATTAGAAGCAAGTTACTATGGTTATGAAAGTAAGAAGTTTTCTAAGAATGGTAAGATAAGAAGATTTATAAAGGATTTTTCAAAGATAGCACAACCTTTAACATGATTGGCTCAAAAGGATGTCAAGTTTGAATGGATTGAGGAGTACTAACGAAGTTTCTAAGAGTTAAAGGATCGCTTAATTTCATATCCAATACTTACCTTGCTTGATCCGAATAAGCCTTACTGTGTTTATAGTGATACCTCTAAAAACGAGTTAGGTTGTGTTTTGATGTAAGATGGCAAAGTAATTGCATCTGCTTCTAAGTAGTTAAGGTCTCATGAGAGAAACTACCCGACACATGAACTGGAGCTAGTGGTTGTTGTATTGGCCTTGAAGATATGGAGACATTACCTGTATGGTCAATATTATGAAATTTATATAGATCAGAAGAGTTTAAAATATTTCTTTACCTAAAAGGAATTAAATTTGAGGTAGAAGTGATGGTTAGAAATAATTAAAGACTATGTTCTGATTATTAATTATCACCCTGGCAAAGCTAATATTGTGACAGACATTTTAAGTCATAGAAATTATGAGCAAGTGGCTCCTTTTCTTACCACTCAAAAGGATTTGATCCGGAAATTTGAGAAATTGAAGATTGAATTCAAGTAACACTATATCGATGTACAATTGATTAACTTAGCTATTCAATCGACCTTATCGGAGAAAATTAAGTTACAATAAGAAGAAGATCCAAATTTAAAGATAGTAAAAGAAATGTTAATTCCAAAGGGAGTGTCGAATTTTCATGTTCATAACAAAGGTTTGCTAAAACCTAAGAATCGAGTCTATGTGCCAAAAAATGTAGAACTGAAGCGAAAGATTATGGATGAGGCATAAAAATGAGAACTAAAGCATATACTTTCTAACTTATTGAATAGGTGAATCGCTAAGAGACAGCTGATTTGTATTGAAGTTGTTAGAGAACTTAAATCGATCTTTGGGAATGAAGTTATAGTTTAGTATAGCCTATCACCCATAAATAGATTGTTAATGAAAGGAAACAATTCAAATATTAGAAGATATGCTTGGAGGTTGTATGATGTGTCTTCAAGATCGGACACATAGAGAAACACCACAAAGAAGTAAACAAAAAAAAAAAAAAAGCTAAAAAATTTCGGGCAACTATCAACTGGATATGACATATCAATTGATCTTACTCAGCCTATAATCTGCTAGATATGACTCACTAATTCGAATTGAAAGGTCACTCACTATTACTCATTGCTAAAGGGAATAGATAAGAGTTGAGGGGTAATGAGAATACTAAGGTTGCTCAAAGGAAACTTGAATAAAATTCTAATATTGATGATTGCTGTTTGCGTACAATTAAGTGGGGGTTTATATACCCATCCGTTAGAGTTACTTTACATGTGTGAAGAAACAAAAAGGGATATTATTACAATTAAGTTACATAATACATACTAAAAAAGATAAAAAATATTCAGTGTGAAAAGTAAATGATCACTCCGGAATGTTATGTCAAAAGACACATGTCGATTAGTGATTAGACATTAGAAATATGGTACAAATGGACGAAAAGAAGAGAATTCACAACCAAGGGCCGACTTGATCTGGATTAGGTCAAGGCCCAGTCAGTCTTGTTATAGAGTAGTCAACTAGGATTAGGGTTGGACATCTATTGTCAGTTCAGGAGCTCGGCTTGGATAGTCTTAGGACTATCTAGTCAAATATTTTATCATAGCACAGTTGTTCGGTAGGTTTGGCGCATGTGAAGGCTTAGCAATCAGGTCGGTAGAAAAGGGAAACATAGAGGTCAAGATAAGAATTTTTGTCTTGGATAAGGCTTTGAGCTAATATTCTCCGAGTAAATCCTTGGAGTCCTCTAGCTCAACTTCGTGTGATCGGACCAAGGAATTGATTCCTATTACTGTATATTAGACTTTGAAGGAGATTGGGATTAATATTTGCCACTAGTAGAGTTTGCTTATAATAGTAGTTATCAAACTACCATACAAATGGCATCATTTAAAGCGTTATACAAAAGAAAGTGTTGATCACCATTATATTGGAAAAGTAAAGAGCATACAGTGATAAGACCTAAGTTAATTCAACAAACCAATGATAAAGTAAAGATCATTCGACAAAGAATGAATGAAAACAACTCAAGATCGTTACAAGAGCTGGGCAGATTTGAAGTGAAGCCCTTTGGAATTCCAAGTTGGAGGCCATTTATATGTGAAGATAAGTCCATTTTGAGGATTTAAACGGTTTGCTACAACTGGAAAGTTAAGTCAATGTTATATTGGACCCTTTGAGGTACTAGAAAGAACTAGAAATGTAGTGTACCGATTTGCCTCATCCTTAAGTCTATCAGGATACCATGATGTGTTCTATGTGTCTATGCTAAGGAAATTTATGAAAAATTCAAATGTAGTAGTAGAGATAAAGCTAATAGACTTACAAAAGGACCATACAGTAAAAGAGCAACCCATTTAGATATGTGATAAACAAAATTAGGACTACAAAATCAAGATGTGGAATATGAAAAAGTGCATTGGGGAAGTAGCCCACAAACAAAATTAACTTGGGAATCAAAGTCGGTGATGTAAAAGAAATACTCATGGTTGTTCTAAAGATCAGGTTAGTAAATCTTTTTACCTTAATTATTGATAAATGATAATTGTTAGAGTATTAGATGTTGTACTAAGTAAGGTGGATAATCAAAGTTTTCAGGATAAAACCTTTTTGAAGAGAGGTGGAAATATGAGCCTCATAGTCTTACATATCGAATTTCGAGAGGATAATTTAAGGTATACGCAAAAATAAGCCGATTGAAACAATACTTCATGTATGAGTCCTAGGAGTTAGACAAGAGCATCCCGTGAGTTCATATTGTAGAAATATAATAAAATAATAATATTATAGTTAAAAATAGTCACTTTTACTAAACTATATCATATTATATTTTACGTATCGTAAACACACAATTTAAGTAATGAAAAATAATCAAACTTTGGAAATAAATTATTTGAATACTAAAATTATAAAATGACATAAAATAATATATAAAATAGTATGTATACTTCGAATATAGTTATTATATGTAAATATATACCCATAAATGCTTAAAATACCCAAAAATATGCATAATTAACTAAAATTAATAGGAAAAATAATATAAAAAAAATCACCAAACTAACAGAATTCACTAGTTTTAGGTGTGGCTTAAGCAGTTGACAACTTTGAGTCAAAGTAGTGATTTAAGGACACCTAAACATGCAAGATTAAGAGGTATAAAAGCTCTTAGGAAAGAGATAACGCTTATTTCACACCATGCAAGCTTAAGAATTTTCACCTAAACCTCTTTTTATGTTCTTAAGAATATGAGGAAATCTAGAAAAATTTGAAGGAGTAAAAGCAAATAGGAAAAATTTTGGAAAAATAAAAATGAAAATTGCCGAAACATAGCAATATGTGAGAGCACTGGTTAAGAGGGATACTAGGTGTAGACCACTGCCATCACCCAATAGAAGGGGCAACGACTAGCTGGGCTAATAGAGGAGTGGGTAGCGTTGGCAGCCAGAAGTTCAATTTTCTAGTGAGTTAAATTTTTACGCAATTTTCACTAATTTTGCAAAAATATTAATTTAACTCCAAAAACTATGGGAAAAAATTATTCTAAAGTATTTTTGCAAGTACTTTTTGAGAAAAATATCAATTTCTAAAACTTTTAAGTAGGTATATGACCTTTTTAAGAAATTGCACAAAATTGAGTAATTTTCGATGTTATTTTAAATAATCCTATTAATGTAGTTTTGAAACCAAATTTTTTCTAGACCATCACTATATTGCATGTTAGAATTGTATCAAGAGTTTTCCAACAAAGATATTTTCTATGATTTTTTTGGAATTTTTTAGCCTCTAAATTTGGTGAAAACTGCCATTTTACAGATATTTTGTGTAATTAACTTTAAGAAAACCAATTTGCATCAATGCTAAAGTTTATTTATGTTATATTCTATTGTTGAGAATGATCCTAAGTGGACTAAATGGGAATTGAATATGTACAAATTATTAGTTATGGGCTTAGTGCATTAAAGTAAGAATATGAGAATTTGGAAGCTTTAATGATATAGTATTAATTAGTCTGATAAACTTGGGGGTATGATCTTGTGTTAGTGTAAGCCCCACAACCAATCACTCAAGGTTTTGATCGGCTGAAAGATCCGATCGAACCTAAATTATAAACTATTAAGAGAAATATTAGTAAAAATGACCCCGTAAACTTGAATTTAAGAAAATAAGTAATAAAATAGAAGACTATAAAATTTTCAAATTTTAAGCATAATAATTGTTAATTACCGAAAAGGCAAAAAGTGTAATCTAATAATTAATAAATTACTAGAGATAGATTATATGTATACTAAAAATTTTAGAATGACCAAAATAATAATTAGGAATGTTCACATGTACCCCACATATATTTACGTGTAGATAAAAATACGCGAAATTACCTAAATTAGCCAAAAACTTAGTAAATAATTAAAGAAAATTATAAATTAATTGTGGAAAAATCAGAAAAAAATCAGAAGAGTGTGGAATGATGCAAAGTGGGTCGTGGCAAGTCAGAATCTGAAAAAGAAAAGTCAACCAATTAAATTAGAACAACACAAAAGCCAAAAATTTAGGGATAAGGCAATTGTCTTGTCCAAATTAATGCACAATAAATCCCCTAAAGCCCTATAAATAGCAAGAAAAATCCAGGAACTCATTTGGACAGTTAGAAATCAGAGAAAATTAGGAAGAGACGAAAATTGAGAGAAAAATTCGGTTTAGAAAAAACTGTACAATTAGGCCTTTCAAAGGGAACTCACACCAGACGAGCAGCTGGAAGTGGACGGCCACCACCACCACCACATGGTGGCCGGCGGTGGTCAGAGCCACCCAGATCGGTGAGTCCGATTTCCTGCCCGATTCTTGTGTAATTTTGTAAAAATAGTAAATAGTTTTAGAAAATTATGAAACTTGTTATTCTGAGGTTTTATTGTATGTAGATTTAGGGAAAAATAGTGATTTGGTTTAATCACATCTGAAAATATAGGATCCTTAAGAAATGGTGCAAGACCGAGCATGATTAGAACGGAAAATAAATAGGCTTAGGAGTGTAGTTTGGAGCTCAATTTTTTTTTTTTTTAGGATGCTCATGTGATATAGAATAGTGCTATGAAGCTATTTTTTTAAAATTAATTTTCAAAATTTTTAAGTTAATTTTTAACCCTAAAATGATGGAAAAATTGGTTAATTTAGGGTTAATTAGGTGATTAAGATGTTAATTACTGATTTAGATATTAATTATATGTTTAGGGATGTTAATCTCTGAAGTGGAACTCTAATCCTAGCCTTTGGGTATTAAGTATGGTTAATTAGGGAAATTAGGTAAGTAATATAAGAAATTAGTAATATGTGAAATTGTAAATTAATAAATCTAAAAAAAAATAAGGTTATTTAGATAATATTATAATAGAAATCAGAAAAATAATAAATCTGAAATAACATTTAATTTTAAGTAAATATCTCAAAATGTAAGATTTTCACACATCAAGAATAAATTCGATACTTCAATTAGGGTTAGCGTATACCGAATAGTTTAGAATACCAAATTACGACCCAATAGGATATTTGAATACTCGAGCTTAATGTGATTAATTTCACATTAGGATTCGAGCATGTTTAAGATTTAGAAATCGAACTAAAACCTAATTTAGAAATTGATGCGGAAACCGAAACCGAACCCGAACCTAACCACAAACCTAGAATAATTATAAAAGACTTAAGACCTAGATAATTAGGTATATTAAACCCTAAACCAAACATAACAATAAGCGTTATAGGATAAAATGAACCTACAATAGTTATATGAAAAACTGAAACCACGTTTGTGTTATAGGGATGATCGGCGGTAGCCTGAGCAAATCGGACCTTGAGTAAGTGAGCGAGGAGTCGAGGTAAGTTGGGATTAATACGATACTGTATTTTGGAGGCTTAAGATTATGCTTGGTTGTGCTTGTTAGATAGTTGAATGTGTGCATGTGCTTGGTCATAGGTGATGCTATGATTCTGTTTGTTGCTCTAACACATATTGTATGAAATGTATGAAAGGATTGATCACCCTAAACTGGACTTAATTAAATTTCCGAAAGTAATCATAATCGGACATGCATGGCAACCCGTTAGGGGAACTTAGGACTCTCCGGCCAAATACCGACCCCTTCGGAAGGGATAGCGCAGGATTGCAAAATAGTCCCTTCTTCATCTTCAGTCAAACTAAGTGATAGGAGAGGAGGTCGCGGCGAAGGTGAAGACAGTGGTTCGAAGGTAGTCGCGGGAGGAGCAAGGTCTCCATTACACAAGCTTGGGTTTGGTCATGAGCTGTTGCATTAACGGCAACTCCTCAACCCGGATTAAAGCAGGCACAATTTCTCTAATCTTACGACGGGCCGGACAACGTCATGCGATGGCATTTGCTTGCACATGCATTACACCTAATAAGTGATTGAAAGCCTTGTTGTGTGTATGGTATAGTTTTAAGTCCTCCGTCCTAACTTACTGAGTTGTGGTTGCTCACATCCCTATAGACGTCGTACAGGTGCTGGCTAAGAAGCGGCATATAACTACTCCAAAGCTAGCAACTGCTGGATCCTGGGAAGTGAGGAAAAACATGTGAAGAATAAACTCACATTTTTAAGGTCCAAGTTTTTATTTTAGAATTATTTTTCATTTTCGAATGATGTAATAACTAGGAAATATACTATAGAGAAATATTGTAAACTTTAACTGCAATAACTGAATTATAACATATATATAATTCCTCACTTTTATAAGTAAATGATTTATTTAAATTACAAACTGTTTACTTCAAAGCGGGTTAGTTGTGGACGCCTTGTGTGGATCAGGTGTAAGATAGCGGTTGTAAGGCCAACTTCTATCTTAGGATGATTTACACGGCGGGGCTGTTACAACTCTGCCGCTTCGGGGCGTGACAGTTAGCATATTTATTATTTGAAATATGTTATTGGAATGTGTTGCTTTAAGTAAACTTGTAAGTATATCATGTTCATATGTTCTTCATAGGATTGATCTGGTAAAGAAAGACTTAATCCTAGGTTAAAAGACTTGATTAGAAGGTTGGCTAGTATTAATAACTTCATCAATATAACATTAGACGGTCGATAAGAGAATTCCTAGTTAGTAAAGTTGTTTTCAGGTATTTCTTCAAAGGGTTCCATAACAAAAACTATATTAAGACTGTTGTTCAGGACCTTATTCAGAGACTTCAACAACAAGATAAAACTTAATAAAAGACTTAATAAACTTACCTAAACTAAATCCAAACTGTATATGAAACATTAAAAGAGTATGTATACGTTTTATTTAACAATAAACTGAAATATTTATGTTGACTATTTAGGGACTTTTGAAGGCACTAGGCACGAGAAGTAGGGTTAACTTACATCAACATCAAGTAAGTTAAGATCAGTGCTTCATAGCATATTATAGTATCATTTCAGGATACTTAGAGGATTAAAAGTACTTGTTTGTGGTTGTAGCTAGATTGTATGTACATGCACTATGAGTGCTTGTGATATTGATTTGTGATTGGGAGATGATCTATGAGTGTTGTTTTCTAGTTAAATATATCATGTTTGATGTGTTTTGAAATTGGTTGCTCACTTAAAAGCTAGACTAACCTTAATTGGACCAAATATTAGCCAGAAATTCATGATAACCCAATAAGGGTATTAATTAGGTGGTCAAACCAAATACTAACACTTTGATGAGCATAGCAAAAATAGTTCTTTTCCTACCCTTAATTAAATTAAGCGATAGGAGAGGAGGTCATCGTAAGGTTGGGAACTGTAGTTTGATAGGGAGGAAGGTGTTCCATTGTACAAATTTAGATTTAGTCTGATAGTATTGCGTTGAAACTCCTTAATCTGAGTTAAAGTGTACGCAATTACTCTAACTTCACAATGAACCAATTAAACATTGTGCGATGAATTATCATTTGCTTGTTACATTTGCATCTAATTAATGGTTTGATAACCATGTTTGTTAACGTACTTTTACAATTCTATCCCATCTTAGGGAGTTAGTTGTGCTCATGTCCCAATATACTATTTTGCAAGTGTTGATTAGTACTTGAAAATACCTCGCTACAGTCATTCATAGGTTAGTCTCGATAGGCCGAGCAATAAAGAAATGAAGACTGATGAATAAATCACCCTTTTCCTTTTGTTTTGTTTTCATTTGTGGGAAAATCGTGAGGGTCTTCTTAGGAGCCTTATGGTTTTTGTTGTCTCGCTGGTATATAAAGTATATATAATTAAGTCCACTTGTGAAATTGTACAGTTCTTTTGATAACCTTAACTGTTTTGATGTGAATATAAAGTTATATAAAAGGGGTTTGCACTATCTATATTATAAGAAGTCAAATTTTGCAAAGAATTAATCCAGGAGTTATGTAAATTATAATGGCTACCTAACTACTTCAAAGCTAGTTGAGTTGCCATCACCTTATGTAAACTATATTTACGTTAGCAGCTAAGGTAATTAACTTCTAGTTTTAGTTGATTTATACGGTGAGGCTATTACGACTCCTTAAGTTTAAGGCTTGACATAAGCCACTACTCTACTTAGACACTAATAACTCCTACATATGAAGAAATGATTCAATGGATAATACATGCAATGTGCTATGCATATGTGGTTTGTAAATATCAATAAAATATTGACATATATACAGTATGCAAATTACTTGTGATAATGGATTTGGAAATTATACATACTATTAATTTTTGTATCAATATCTTATTGGTATTTACATATCATGTATATATAACACGTAATATATAATACTTATTGAATCTTTTTTCCTACATGTAACATCTACCAAATCATTAGTGACACCGACCATTTTGACCTCTAACAAACCACTACTAAGCCTTAACCTCATGTCGCATGCACAAGCATAACTTATGGCTACTCATTGAGTTGCAAACTAGATCTAATCATCAATTGCATTAGTGATGACCCTTTTAGTCTATAATATGTTTAGTTGGGTTCAAAAGATGGAATAAAATAACTATTCCTCTTAAACTTAACTATTCAACATAATTGTTATTACTGTAAAATGAAGAGTTAGAATTTTTCTACAAGATCAAAGGAATAACTACTCTTTGGTTTTTTCCAATATATTTTCACATATATATCCACGGGACCTCAAATGAATTAAGATATAGTTATTATTTCTCTATTATATTACGTGAGGATTACAATTCTATTCATATTTTATGCTTTTCTACAAAACAAACGTGTCATTGATGCGTTGAATCTATTACTTTCTTTGTTTTCTTTTTTTCTTTTCTTTTTTGTTTTATCTTTTTTTTTTTTTAGTTTTTATTGCTTTTCCTTTTTTCCTTTTATGGTTTTAGGTAGAAATGGATGCATTTAAACTTTTTTTTAAAAGAAAAATCTCCACTGACATACCAACATTTACTAAGGTAAATACCAAATGAAAATAAATACTTGTTCCATTCAAGTCTCTAACTCAATACATACTAAAACATTACTAGTGTATTCACTTAGGGGGAATGGGATAGTAACCATCCCCCTTATTCATTAAAACAACTCTACTATGGTGTTTATTTTGAGGAATTTTGATTCCTAAAATTAAGAATTTCCATTCCTCATTATAACCTAAGAATCTTAATTCTATTGGAAAAAGGATCCCACCATACACTCTTCTTCTTCTTTTTCTTCTTTAACACGACTATGCATCACCACACCTCCTTCATAGACCATTATGCACCACCCACCATAGTTACTACAATCATCGAATCACCATTGTCAACCACCCACTACGGTCACCTACCATCACTAGTGACCAACCCTAACACTAAAATTGTTGTACACAATCAAATCTACCATCCAAACCTCACATATGAGTATGTGACCAAATCCAACACCTTACACAACTATAGTCAAGTGTGTCTCTCTTTCTTTGATTTGTGCAAGTGTCTTCAACCATAGGGAATAGAGCTCTTTTCGATCTGTGGGTATCTTCGATAATAGTTGAGTCTCTCTCTCTCTCAGTGAGAGAGAGACATATATGTAGTCTCTATGTGTAAGGGTTATCAATGTGTACTAGTAAGACCATAAAGATCCTCAAGAAGAGAGTAGGGTTAAAACTCTATTTAATGTTTGGTGTTTTATTCAAATTAATAAAGCATAATAATAATTACGATCTTATTTTACATTTTATAAATTAAAATTTCATTCCTTTTTTAGTTCATTCATCAAAGTGAACACCCCATACAGTTGTCCAACTGATCTTCAACAAGGCTAAAGATAGTAGAGAAAGTAGTAGCAAGCAGCCAGGTTTGACCTAAGAACTTGAAATCCATTAAAAAAAAAAAAAAAAAAAAGGCATGGCCTGCTTGGGGCAATGGCGGGGCAGGGAGAGAGTGGGACATGTGGATAGGAGTAATAAGCGCGTGGCTGTACAGTAGAAGCCAAGCGAAACGGAATGGCCACATCTTGACGAGAAGCTGCGGAAAGAAATCAACATGCCACTTCATCACTTTCTTCTCTCTCTATCTCTCCCCTATTTTATTGGATTCCACCATCCGCCTCAGTTTCTTATTTAAAAAAGAAAAAAGAAAAAAGCCATTGGTGGTTTTGCCTTTGAACCGTGGGCGCCATGCGAAAGTCGTTGCACTGATTTCAGGAGACGTACATTGCATCCTTCCTTTCATACGCATCTCAAATATATATTTATATATATAATTTAACATTGGAATCCCAAAATATTGTTATATAATAGCATACCAAATCTAAAACAATAACAATAAGGATCGAACTCTAATGATGAGCATCTCTCTCTTTTAAAGTAAGATAGCTATGTATTATATCCATAATCAAAGTGATAGTTTTACTACTTGGACCTTTTTAATCATTTATTAAGATTAATCGACACCACCCATGGATTATTGGGTAGTTAGAAATCCTAAATGAAAGATGTTCCTGCTAAGTATCAACTTCTTTATCTTTCTTTATAGTAAACATTATGTTGAGAATTTTTATTCTGATGCATCGAACCAATGTAATGTTCCAATCAAAGAGATTAACTTTCATAACAACAAGAATCTATATTATTAAGCCAAAACTAATTATTCCATATATTATTAAGTAAAAAAGTAACTATTCAATAGACTATGCAATTTATAATATAATCTAAATACGGGTTATAAACTAGTGGTTGTTGTTTCCTAAATTAAAGACACAATGCATTAAATAATTTTAAATTCTTGTATCCATGGTGACAGGCTCCCTTCAATAATAATAAAGTTGAATACTCCCATTTTTTTGTGTAAACACATATTTTATGAAATTAAGTCTTCCATGCATTTAAAATTATGAGAATTTTGGTTTAGTTGATATGAGAATTTGTTTTAGTTGTTTAAAGGTTTACTTGAAGATTTTTTTTGTTATGTATTTGGATATTTTTAGGTTTTGAGAGTTTTTTGAAGATTTATCTGAATAATTGTGGTATTTAAAGATTTAGCCTTTGAGTATTTATACTTTAGTATAAATATGTTGTTTGATCTCTATAGTAATGAAAGTATTAAAACTTATTAATCTTTAGAGAAAAAATTCTACAAGATTAAAAGGGGAGAGGGAGACTTTTGAGGTGTCAAGAGATCTCATATTTTACCCTCAACATAAATTATGATAGTGAGTTTAACACTTTCTTTTGTGTCAATGGTTATGGAGTGATACGAAGAGATCTCTTGGTTTATGTTTGGCTCCTTAGCTAACCTTAGGGACATAGAAGATTAATTAACGGTTTTAAATTTGCTTTTAAATCAAGGGCATTTTAGTTGCAGAGATGGGGCTTATGAGGAAGGCGTTTGTGCAATGATGAAGGTAGCCTAGTGGTGACGGTGAAGCAGTGATGATGGGAGTAATGAGGTAGTGATATGATTTTAATAACATAGAATCATTATATAATTTTAAGGTGTATTCTCTACTTATAAGAAATAACTAGTATCATCCAATATAAGGTAATAGTTTTTTTCTTATAGAGAATAATAGAAAAGCTTCTCGAAGAATTTATTCCCAATTCACGTTTGAAGTGAATAATGGAATGGATACTGTTAAGAACTATCTTCACAAGCAATCAATAAATACTCTACAATATAGCTTTTGATGGTGATTGGTAGCCTAAGTAAACTTTCTCGTAATCAATTACGTGTATAAACACAAAAAGCAAAGGATTTCGCGATAGTACTCTAAAAATTAATATAGGGAATGTCAAACCTGAAATCATGGCTATTTGAAGCAGCTAAAAGGGATATAATTAGTTTTAGGATAATTAGAAAAAAATCTCAACTTTTAAGAGGTTTAGGAAAGGTCGTGTGAAATAAGGAAGTGAAATTTTAATCAGCCCTAAAGTCAAAAAGAGGGCAAAGGAACAGTTAATCCTATGAAGGATTTGATTCATATAATTTTCAGTGAATTAGATGAATATAATATCTGATTGTTATTAGGGAAAGAGAGAAAAAGCAAAAGACTTTTTAGGAATAAGATAAAACTTAAAATTAGTGCTGTCTAACAATTGAGATAAAATAGGTGAAAATAAAAGATTTTATTCACAGAATTTTAATAAATTAGATGGGACAAATATCTATTATTGTAATTTCTTTAAGTATATTAGAAAAAAGGACCTTTTAATCATTAGATAAAACTTAAAATTTAGTACTAACAATTGGGATGACGTGGGTGAAAACAAAAGATTTCTAGAAAATCACCTATGAATTATCCTCTTACCTATTAAAAGGACACGAGTATACCATGTTTACCCCTATCGTTATGCTGTCATATTCATAACCAAACGGTGCATTGAGTTACAGTCTCCGTAGCATTAAACTTCATCTATTTTCGACCAAATTACCTTAAACATGTGAAATTCTCGTCTTTATCTCTCTAGGTGCAGGATTCTAAATAATGTTATCGTATGAAAGCTTAGTGAATGTCGCGTTCATAACGTTAAACGAGTATCATATGAACTATGTTTGGAACATCAATCTCACTATTTTTTATTATTGATTGAATTGTTCTTTGTTTAAGTGTTGTTTAATATTTGAGAGTAGAAATTTTCACATGATAGCACTGATCCTTTAATCTTTTAAAATTTTGAAGTCTATGAAATGAGGAGGAACAATTGAATATTTATATACTTTTTGGTACGATGATATCCATCAAATTGTTTTAATGATCTACCGACCAAATTAAACCTATTCATTTTAGAATTATCTTCATAAGTTTATAATGGGTTTAAGGCCAATAATCTACCTTGTAGAGTATATGGCCTTGCTTAAAAGAGGTTAAAAGTGTATGAACTCTATCCAACAATCTATGTTCTAAACTCGTAAAGTCAAATTTTCTTAAATTATCTCAATAATAAATCAACTTCTTAGATCATGTCACTTGATCCAAGAAACCAAACTCAAATAAATAGTGAGGATTAATAATGAATAAATATTAGACATAACCTATTACGAAATTAGTCTCTACAATCCTCATCGCTAAATGCCTCATAATAGAAAAAGCTTTCTAAACATTGCCTTGCTTGCTTCCTTTTCATGAAATTGTTTGAAATTTCGATCTTCGTGTGTTTTCCGTAGGAACAACTTGGGAAGAAGCTAATCGTAACATGATGATCCGTGATTGTACTAGATTTTCTTGTGATGATTTTATAGTATTATTATCACTATTAACAACGTTAATTCAAAAGACCCATCATAATTTAGGAGCAATGATATCTAATTAGGGTTGATATTTAGGTTTAGCTTGATTTAATTTGATTCAACTATAAAATCAATTTCATTTGATCTCGATTCAATCATAGTTAAATCCCATTTCATTCTTTAAACCTTTAATGTTTTCGTACATAACTGAATCTAATAATATTATTTGTGATATATTATATCGTCTCACGTCGGCTTAGTAAATATAATTTAGGACATATTATATTACCTTGAAAGGGAAGATGTTGAATTGCAATCATTAATTTTAAGTCAAAATCATACACCGATAATTGGGTGAGACTGGCAACAGAAATATGAAAAGCGTGTTGCTCGATGCATGCGTGGTTGTTGGGCTAATTTAAAAAATAAAGTGGTTCAATGTAGCCCCAAGCCATAGAGTTCCAATGTAGCGTGCAAGATTCTCAGAGTTCTATTTCCTCACGGCTCGGAAAATATCTTATCAACGGCTACTTTTCTGCTTACAATAATTACTCCTAGGAGACGTCAACACATTGTGTAAAACGTTTTTTGCCATTTCTCATAATGAGAAGTCAAAAAAACTCTCTCTCTATTTTAAAATTATTTTTCAGCTATGACTTTTAATTTTTTTCTATTTTTACCAAGCTAACGATTTTTATATCGAATGGGCTTTGACGTAAATTCTATTCTTTTGCTTTTACGAAAGTACAATTGAAGAGAATAAATATGGAGCGTTGGCTTCTTTCAAAACCTCGCTAAGAACAGGGTATACGTGCAAAATTGGTAGAAATGATCAATGAAGAAGTAACCAAAATGACTTATAAGAATTATCAAGAGGAAAATATGAGATAAGATAATAAGGAATGTTAAGGGTATTTATTGAAGAAATTTAAGGAAAATTTGTAAATTTCTTGATTGAAGATGCTACAATTTGTTATATGTCGCTACAATCTGCTATATATCTACAAACTAATACATATTAAAGCTATAAACTAGGTAACTACAATCTCTATAGAGCACTTGCTTTACATACACATCAGATGTATGCCTTAATAACATCTTCATATAGAAAATAGAATGACTTACAAGCGAATTGCTCTAATCAAAATAACACTAATGAACAAGCTAGAATTTAGCTTCTACAATGACTAAAACTATCAACTTCGCTTACTATTAGCTACAAAAGTCCATCATTTCTAAACGTCAAAATAGAACAATTTCATGGGAACTCATCTCCAAACTTATCACATGAACAACATCCTATAAGTCTATTCGATATTACTAATATGTCCTTGATGATTACTATCATAATAATAATAGTAGATGTCACTCTCCCCATCTCGATTATAGGCTAACCCAGCATTCTCACATTTTGCAAACCCACTTGACATATCTATAGTTGAAAAAGGAAGAAGTCCCTAAAAGGTGAGCTATTGCCCAACGCGTAAATGTTATAAATACGTATATAAATAGTAATTACATAAGTCATATGCATCTAATGCAAACATGACATATAGATAATCGATTCAATTATCTTTTAATTTAGCTAATTAGTTAAATAATATAGGGATACTCATGATCCCATTCTATAGATATATATATATATACACACACACACCTAAAAACTACCATCATTGGCCCCAATAATCCTAAGTGAAAACCGCTACCTTCAACCCCAACTTTCTGAACTTATTGCCACCTCTAAGCTAAATATACCTAAATCTACCTTAGATCCTTTAGGTACATGATCTCACTAAGGACAACATTACATAGCAGTCACTAAGTTGCCTCCTAGGGTTCTTCTACCTCTAGACCTCAAGTAAAGCCATACATAAGCAGTAAACATGTTATAAGTCGAGTATTTATTAGGTTCATGTAGGTTCTAGCATAACAATCACAAGCAATAAGCAAGGTAAACATGTACCTAGAATGGGCTTCTCTACTATTAACTAAATATCCTTAACATTAGATCATGATATGAAATCACAATTGCAAATAGTTTAGTATTATGTATAAATATGATGTGGAACCGTAGTTAGGAACGGATAAGGTTGGTTGTTGGGGTAAGTTCGAACTTGTAGAAAGATCGACAAAGGTGATGGAAATATGCAAAAACAACAGGAAAAGTTAAAATTAAGCAAACCTACTAAAATACAAGATATAATGCACTAATAAAATTTTCGAAGACTCACGACATAACTCAGTATAACGTATAAGGTGATCCGATGCGGCTACTTGCTACCTAGTTTTATTTAAGGGTTAGGATAAGAGTAAGGTAAGTAAACAAATTAACAATAGCAATGTTCACTACGGAGTATATTCAATATATTGATAATTGTAGATACCGCATTTTTGCCATTTTCATTTTTATTTTAGTTGAGTTAAGTTAAAAAATAAATAAACAAAACAAAATAAAATAATAAATAAATAAAAGATTCGAATCATATCGAGTTAAGTCGAGTCATGTCAGATTGTTTAAGATCAAATTGAATAATAGTGTGTAATTAATTTAATAAATCATTAAGTCATTAGAGAATTGGGCTTCATTAAAATGATTTTCGCTTAGTTTGATTTAAAGTAAATTTTTATCTAATTTATATTAAGCTAAAATGGATTTAGGATTTATTAGATAAGCTGTCAAGTTACAATAGATTAGATCAGATTAGATCAGATCAGATCAGATCAGGTCTTGAAAAATAGAAAGCCCAAATTTAGTAGAGTGGACTTTCTACAAGTTAAGTTAAATCTTCGAAAGATCGTAATCGTAATCGTATCTTTCGTATCTTTAATAGGAAAGATAAGATTGAAGATTTATAAATAGTACATCAGTAAGTAAACTTAAACACGGTTTTTTTAGTTACATAATTGACTCCATACTACGATCTAAAATCACATCCGTACTCCACAAACACTTGACCAAAGCCAGCACCTTCACACTATAATAAACTAATCGAATTCCCTTCAATAATCCACGAAGCCTCAATTCCCCTGATGTCTGAATCTCCTTCAACAATCTATAGCCGACATCGCCTAACACAAGCTAAGATTCTGAAGTCCACACAATCAACCGAAGCTGAAGTCCACGCAATCTACTAAGCAATCGACCGAAGCCCTTGCCACAACGTTTACAAATCTGATCGCATGCCTTAACTATCACCAAACACGTCATAACCCAACAAATCCCCTGATCTGAACAACTGAAGCAGCTACAATCCATCACCTGACCCCCATACACGTCCCCCAATTAGATAAGTCCATGAGTTTCGACGTCCCTAATCAGTCGTATGACCAATCCACGAAACAACCGATAGCAAGCCCTTCGCTTAAAATTCCAACACTAACCGAATTCACAATCAACTGAACACTCCATCCAAATTCATGCCACAAGCCACTAATCACCGACTAAACACTTCATCCCAATTCATGAATCCAACAGCATGCCTGCAACAACAACATGCCCTTATCCCCCGTAAGTTGAAAGTACATGCATAAGTCACCAACACAAACAAAAGTCTACGCATAGCACTTGCTTGACTACATGCAATCTAATAAAAAATCTTAACCGGGATTTCCACCTGAAAACCTTAATTTCATTTTTTTACCAGTTAAATTGGTTGGCGACTCTAATTTTTAAAATTTTTTTAAATTTTTAGAAAAATATTTCCTTTATTTAATGTCAAGTAATTTATATTAAGTGGGTTGGACTTAATATAAGTTAAATTAAAGAAACCGAAATAGTGCTCAATAATGATGATTGTGGCTACATATATAATGGGTATTTATACTTGAAAAACTAGGGTAACCTATCTAAAATAAAAAAGACAAAAAATATATTATCTAAAAAAAGTAATGTATAAGGAATAATAAGTGTACAATTAAAACTACAACAAAATTAGCTTATTGCACGGAGGCTTCTATCACATGATTGCTCAAACACATGACTCACTGTAGGTGGATGGCTTTTTAGTAAAAAAGATAATTATGTACGATCAGTTTAGGTTTCTGTCGATCCGAGTTACCGAGCGGGGTGGTTAGTCGGTTGTGTTAAGCCGAACAGATCATTCTTCCGAAGTGAATTCACCTCAGACACTTTTACTATGGCTCGAATTCAAGTTAGCTGAGCTGATGATGACCCAAGTTGATGTTTGAGTGGCGCTCAGGTCGATAGCTACTGATGCTCAATGAATATGAGAGGGTTTGGCTCAGCTAAGGCATTGAGTCGGCATGTTGCAGTAGCTCGAACTCCTTAGTGGTATGTAGTAAGGAAAGAATTCACTTAGCCATACTTTTTAGCCCTCGAACTTGAGCTTAGGTTAAGGGTTTGATAGTCTGATTCCTATCATTCTTGCTGGGCTGATTGGGATTTGGGATTTAGAATCAAATCTAACTGGTCCTCGTCTAAGTTCTCTTCAAGTCAATAAAGGCTGAAGTTGACAACATTAAACACATCTGACACTCTGAAGTCTTTTGGAAGCTCAAGTTGGTATATATTATCATTAATCTTTTAGAGTATCTCAAACAACCCTTCAGCTCAAGCAGGTAGTTTGTTCTTCCTCTTGTTAGAGAATCTTTCCTTACTTAAGTGTAACTACACTTGGTCTCTGGGCTAAAACTGTTTGGTCTTCCTTCCCTTGCCTTTCTCCTTTAGCTTTTTGATGGCTTGATCAATCTATTGGGTAACTCGTTGATAGGCCTACTGGATGGCTCAGGCTTAGGCTCAGGCTCAGGTTCTTGCTTTTGGATCATCTAGGTCAATGGATAGCATTGGGGTATAATCGAAGGTTAGTTTGGGGTTAAAACCATAGACTACTTTAAATGGAGCGTGCCCAGTGGTGGCGTACACTATCCTTCTATAAGCAAATTTGATCGCAGGCAACCAAACATCCCAATCAGTTAAGTTTTTTCTCACTGCAGCTCGAAGCAGTGATCCTAAGATACGGCTGACCACCTCAGTCTAGTCGTCAGTTTGGGGATGACAAGAGATGTTGAATTGTTTGGTTTCCATCTGATGCTAGAGAGTTCTCTAAAAATGGCTCAGAAATTTTAGGTCTCGATCCCACATCACATTCCTTAGTACTCTGTGTAAGCGAACTACTTCCTGCAAAAATAAAGAAGCAATATCAAGGCATCGTTAATTTTGGTATAAGATACGAAATGTGCCATTTTGCTGAACTTATCCATGACAACCATGTAGACTCCCCTACCCCCTAACCATTTTTTTATCTATTTTTTTTTAATTTAAGAAAAAAAAATAAGAAATTTACAAAAATACAAAAAAATAAAAAATTTAGGGAAAACAAAAAAATTAGAAAATTACAAAAAAATATATATAAAAATTCACAAAAAATAGAAAAATCTTTAGAATAGAATTTAAAAAAAAAAAATAAGGTGACGACCATTAAGCTTGGATTTAGATTTGAATCTAACTTAAATTGACTTAGTTCATATGTGTAATTTGATTATACAAATAGATAAGGCACATGATGGGAATTAGCCTCCGACCATATCCAAGCTAAGGCTTATCAATGCTTGCCAAGGCTGAGCTACAGCCAGAAAGATGAGGCGAAAGAAAATAAACACTCGGCATTAAATCTGTCGTTAACCGAGGTGCCGAGAAACCATAAGAACAAGTACTCAAGACCAAAAAACCACTCGGCTCAACCTCAAAAGACTAGCGCCAACTAATTCTAGAATTCGGCAACTAGGGGCTAACCTCTCTAGTGTTTCGGCCAAGCCATGCGAGACGTCAAGGACCCCTTCCTGAACCTATATATCCAACTATTGACCCTGTCCAATTCGGATACTACTCCTCTTAAGACATTCCAGTTAGGGTTTAAAGCCTTGTACTTCATTTACAGTTTTGCCACTAGGGTTTAGGACTTGCTATAAATAGCAACTATTGTAAACATGCAATACATATGATAGATAGATACAGACAGATAGATATACAAAGTAAAACTTTCCTTTTTCAAGCAAGGCTATACTTGAGTTAGTTAGCATTTCTCGAATTATTGAGCGTTGATTAGACTCTTTAATCATTTCCGCATTCTTATCAATCCCATTCTCAGATTGTAATGAACCCTCTTCATTTGAACTAGTTAGTGAGTTGCATCAACCTTCATTTGAAACCCCGAGCAATATTTAATTTTCATGAGTTGAATTGAACTCTATTTTGAGCTCAACCCCCTTGATCGTATTTGTGCCTTGCTGAGTTATATTCATCTACATTCACTATCAAAACCCTTCCTGTCATTCGTACCCATTTTCCTTGAATACACATTCCTGTTCATTTCCAAATCCACTGCTATTTCTTTCTGGATCAATCCTTTGATTCCTTTTCATCTTGGCATCGAAGATTTGATCCTTATCAGCATAGGTTAATGACCTAACGGATAAACACTTACACATTGCATTGGAGTTTAGCATGAAGTCTAAGGTTCAAATCTCACCAAAGGCATAAAAATGCCTTTTTATGTTTCTTCTTCACAAAACATACTACCACACGTTAGAATCTCATTGCGCTACATGTCCTGATATGTGGCATTCAACAATTAGGCCATAATTGACGTAGCGTTCCACATGTCAATCCATGTGGTGTACACGTAGCATGACACCTATCACTTAATGCATCACGACAACTACCACGTATCATAATAAGACACGTGGCATTCCCCTATTGGATGACATGGTTGACGTGGCACCATGATAGCACTTTCCCTTCTTTTTCTTTTTCTTTCTCTTGCCCTTGATTTCCTCCTCTCTCCCACTTGAAAACTAGTTTACCCACCTCACTTTGACTCAATTTTCTACAAAATTTCCACACATACACATATGATTTCTTGATTTGATCCTATTCCTTACATAGCCTTCTCTTAATCTACACTAAGAGCCTATCTAAATTCAATCATTTAAACAGTGAAGATTGAGCTTCAAGTTCTAAAAAAATCAAGTCATGGTTAAAAGGAAATTAATTTGAAGTACTCAAATTAACTGACTTTCTTAAGGAGCTCATTTAAGGCAGAGTGGACTAACTTTCAAATACACTTGAGATTATACACAAACTCTCTCTCTCTATATTCAACGACCCTTACCTTCATTCTAGGTAGTGGCTGTGCTCAAATCAATTTGAGCAAAATCAGCCATATGACCGAACTCCCCAGTCTTCATACTCTCAAATGCCACCCATATTAGCTCAAGTCGTAGTTTCTAAACGAAGCATACCACCTAGGGTTTAGGCCACGACCACCACTACTAAACTTATATTTGATTGAAAACACCACTACAGCCACACTCGTGGTGGTCAATAATGTAATATCCCATAAATTAAAAATCTAGACATAAACACCTGAGTATTAGGATAAAGCCTTGTCTTTTACAATTAGGGTCAATAATTTAGGATATTTAGGAAAGTAAACTGATTAGGCTAAAAACTTACGAAAAACGTGATAACCCTAATTAAAGAATTCTCATATGCTTGGAAATCTATAATATAATAAAAATATTAAGAATACAATCAAAATAGTGAGAATTTACTTTATATGAAACTCTAAAGTCAAATTTAGGATAATCGTACTTAAATTTAGGATTTTCAGAAAAAGTTATTTAATTGAGCTCAAACTTTACTATTAAGTTAGAAAAGTTAGTTGAAATGACCCAATAAGGTTAGATTTAAAAAATAATGACCAAAAATCCCAATTTTAGCCTTAAAAGTGTCATTAATGATTATAGTGTAAAACTAATCGAAACTCTTAAAACTAAATTTGGAATATGACGAGAACTTAGAGATAAGTTAATTAGGTAATAAAAAAATAATATAGCATAATATACTATATGAGAATACACGTATTTTTATAAATATACTCGGGATATATAATAAATATATTTGTAAATTAACCTAAAATTATATAATTATACATAATAAGTGATAAAATCGCAGAATTAAATAGGAAAAGTATCTTAAAAATAAAAGATGTGCTAGAAACATGATTACATATATATAATTACTCATTACATGTATGATATATATACATGTATATTACTAAAATCATTAAATACTAATATAAAATACCAAAATATCCTAAAATATCTTCTAAAAATTATAAAAAAAAAATAAGAAACAACATGGAATATGATTGGATTAAATGTTGAGCAGCTTAAAAAGAATAACCAACTACATCAAAAGTAACTAAACAAAAATTTGACACCTCATACTTACAAATTCCATAAAAGAATAACCAAATAAATAAAAAAAAAATAATTACTTAATGGCTAAGAAAAATTCCAACCAACCTAAAAAACTATAAAAAGAATATTAGGACTTGATTTAACATTTTGGCAACCAAAAACACCTAACAAATTCAGAAAAATATTTAGAAAAAATAAGAAAAATAGAGCAAGGACCGAGCCTAGCTAATTCGTAAACCAACCTTGATCTGCTAGGACACCCTTCCAGCACCACCAATGCCCTTACCGACTGACATACCTTTATTCGCCAATGGTGGTCGGAGCACAGATGAACAAGTCAGTCAATTTTTTACCTTATTTTTCTTATAATTTCTAAAAATATTAAATTAATTTAGAAAATTATGAAAAAATAATTATACATAGGTTATTTTAGATATAATTTCATGTTGTAATCTTATTTTTGTAAAATTGTAATTATTTTATGTACGTGTTTAAGAAAGTTACTATTCATTTGAATTTTAACTTTCAAAATAAATACACTAAATGATGCAGTTGATAGCTGAAAATTTTTTTGTAGGATATACATAATATATAGATAATTTTTATGTAGCCAGATTTTTTATATGAATATTTTTAATATTTATTGTATTTTTTAGCTTAAAAATTGCTCAAAAATAGGCCGAAATTGTGAAATAAATAGAAAATTATAAAATTAAATGATGAAATGGACATGTACTAATTTCTAATGAATATTAATAATGTTGGGATAGGTTGAAATCAATTTGATGCAAAAGAATTATAATTAGGTAATTTAGGATAATTCAAAAGTAAAATTATAAATACGAATATATAAGTGATAGATTGAAAACTTGAAATCAAATACTAGTTAAGTTCCCCATATTTTGAGGAGTTTATACAAATTTTCAGGAAATTATTTGATAAATTGAGCTATTTATTACAAATTTACGTAATAAAATAGCTTAAATAACAAACAGATACCCAATTCTAGTAATAATAGGTTAAAATATGATAAATAGTTAAATAAAAACTATGTGTATGTATACTAATAAAATTAGATAAAAAAAAGTGTATTTTTAATATATTTAATGATATTGTACTGACTGGGATAAGTTATATATGTATTAGGGATAAACAATACTTATATTATAAGGTTATATTGACAAATTAGGTAAAATATAGTTTAATAACGTAAATTACGTATAGTATAATAATATTTGATTGTATACATATAATTGTATTAAAAACTCGAATTACTCATTAAAAATCATCTCTAGAAATAAGACTCACAATATGTATCGTTAGGTTTGTACAAACCTAATGACACTATTTTTACTAAAATCGGACAATCTTAGGTGATATAATCTATAACTCTATAATATTACTAAAATATACGTATTACGATAACCTTATCGGAATTGAAACGTGATTTAACCAATTAAAAATACATTTCGATATGATCAAAATGATATATAATACGTAATAGTATAAATTACGTATATTATTAATAATTAATAATTTAACTCTCTCTATATATATATATAATAAAACTATATATTATAGTGATAATATATTCTTATATATATAATCGTTTTAGATAAAACCTTAATATTTTCGTAACCATTACGAAAACTGAATTTAGGTTTTGTATATGTAGGGTCTCCTAATGATCAGACCGTTGATGACACAAGTTTTCTAAAGTGAGCATCAAGACATATAAGTAGGATTAATGCGTTACAGCATTTTGGGATATTATTTCAGAATATCTAAGAACTTTTGGTATATATTGACTTGTGATTGTAGTTAGCTGGTTGTATATATGCAGGGCATGTGGTTGAGTATCAATTTGCTGTGGTAGGAGCTAAGCTCCATGTTATGATTATTCTATTAATATTATACTTGAATTGTTTAAGTTTGGTTAATCACCTTAAAAATGAACTAACTCAAACTCAACTTAATATCTAACTTGATATGCATCACAACGTACTAAGAGTAACGGCTAGGATCCTTAAGCCAAACATGAACTCTCTTAAATGAAGATAGCTGAAATAGCCATTTCTCTACTCTTAGTCAAACTAAGTGACAGGAGAAGAGGTCACAATAAGGTTGGGGCCATGATTTGAAGGTGGCAACGAGAGGAAGGTAGTAACAGGAGGAAGGTATTCACCATTGCACGAGTCTCATTTTGGTCCAGATTCGTAAAGTGTGCAACATCAATCTCCTTAACTTGGATTAGAGTAGGCGAAATTTCTTTAATCTCATGACAGACTGGATAACGTTATGTGATGGCATTTACTTATATATGCATTGCATCTAACCAACTTAGTTAAAAACCCTACTTGTGATCTATTAAGTACATACTTTTGTCTCTACCTTACTTATTGAGTAAATTGTCGCTCATTCTCCTATTGTTTGTTTTACAGGTTTCAAATGGATTACACATGCTAAACCAACATCAACACACTAGTAAACTGGGACGGGAAGTGAGATGCAACAAGAAATGGTTGGATATTGACCTTAGCATTAACTTTTTATCTTTTAAGAAAAACTACACAAGACTTTTCAAAGGGCCTGGTAATTTTCAATATTTGGGTATGTAAATGAAATGATAGGTACTTATGAGATATACTGTCGCTCTTTTATAAGGTTAAATTATAAGTTTGTTATTATAAATTATTTCAAAGGATTACTCCATTGGTTTATATCAAATGGGTATCAAATTAGATGCTTCAAAGGGATAGAGTTGAGTACACCTAGTGTGAACTATGTCTAAGACAGCAGCCATGAGGACAGTTTTTATCTTAGGATGGCTCACACGGTGGAACCGTTACGACTTCACTTTTTCAGAGCATGACAAATAATCCTTAACCTAACCACCCTTTAGCACCTAACAACCATCATCAAACCTACATGAAAACAACCACCACGGACCACTGTTGTGCAACCACCAAACGATTACAAAAAGTAGTGGCACTAATCCTAAACACCTCAAGTCCAATAAGCCACACACAAATCTCTCTTCACCTATGAAAAAATTGGCTTGGAACAATTTATCGAGCCCCTCACACCATTAGCTTCTTCTTTATCCTTGGTGAGCATGCACGTAGCATGTGATTAGGTCGTTTAACCTGACCCGAAGTCTGCTCCAATGCCTGACCTGCGCTATTGCTTCAGTCCAAGAAATCCCTTATTTTGTGTACGATTTTTGTTGTTTTTTTTTTGTAAGTATTGTAGTTTTAATTGTAAAAAAAAAAAAAAGAAGAAGAAAAAGAGAAAGAGAAAATGAAAAAAGAAAAAAAAAAGAAGAAAGGAGAAAAAATAAATAAGAAAATAAAAAAAAATCTGTTTTAGTTCTTATTTGATAAATAAAATAAAAAATAAAAAAGGGTTTTGCCACTTAGAAAAATAAATTTTCCAAGTAAAAGAAGAAAATAATAATAGTAATGATAATTAGAAGAAAAATAATAATAATTAGCCACTTTCAAAATTAGGACATATTTTAGAATCTTCCAAAATAAACAATATCAATTTAGGACCCTTTAGATTTTTCTCAATAAAACATGAATCCTCTTAAAACATAAACTTGACTTTTTTCCAAAAATTAAAATCAATTAACTTGCTATGTTTTCAGAGAAAAAGCTACATATATCTAATCCCGAATAGTGAATACATAAAAATTCGCTCGCAAGTATGACTGACTTAAAATATGAAAAGTTTGCTTTTTTCCATCTTTGTGAATAATTGTTCAATTTAATTAACTTAGTTGCATGTAATATGATTTATTGTTTAGAAATTGAAAAAAGGTATTATTGAAAAATGAAATTAAATTTGAAAAGTTAAAAAGCGATACTTGCCTAGAGTTTAATAAAACAACCCTCGGATCTAGATCTCTACTTTTAAAACCATTTTAAAAATTGATTTTATCGAAAGATTGGCAGCTAATGTCATGCCCCAAAGCGGCAGAGTCGTAACAGCCTTGCCGTGTAAACCATTTTAAGATAAAAGTTGGCCTTATAACCGCTATCCTAGACTTGATCTACACAAGGTGTCCACTACTAACCAGCTTTGAAGTAAACAGTTTGTAATTTAAATAAATCATTTACCTAAGAAAGTGAGAAAATATATATATATACTAAAATTCAGTTATTACAATTAACATTTACAATATTTCTCTGTAATATATTTCCTAGTTATTATATTATTCAGAAATGAAAAATTCAAAAATAAAAGCTTAGACCTTAAAAATATATGTTTGTTCTTAAAATGTTTTTCCTCATTTTCCAAGATCCAGCAATTGCTAAATTTAGAATAGTTGTATGCCGCTTCTTAGCCAGCACTTGCACAACGTCTATAGAGATATAAGTAATCACAATTCAGTAAGTTAGGATGGAGGACTTAAAACTATACCATAAACACAACAAGGTTATCAACCAACTTATTAGGTGTAATACATGTTCAAGCAAATGTCATCGTACGATGTTGTCCAGCCTGTCGTAGGATTAGAGAAATTGCACCCGCTCTAATCTGGGTTGAGGAGTTGCCGTTAATGCAATTGCTCATGACCAAACCCATACTTGTGCAATGGAGACACCACTCCTCCCGCGACTACCTTCGAACCATTGACTTCACCTTCGCCGCGACCTCCTCTCCTGTCACTTAATTCAATTAAGGATGAAGAAGGAACCCTTATGCAATCCTGCGCTATCCCTTTTGAAGAGGTCAGTATTTGGCCAGAGAATCCTAGGTTTCCCCTAATGGGTTGCCATGCAGGTCCGATTATGATTACAAGTCATATATTTGATTAGGTTCAGTTTAGGGTAATCAATCCTTTCATACAAATCACATAATACAAGCTAGAACAACAAATAGAATCATAGCATCACTCATAATCAAGCATATGCGCACAACATACTATCTAACAAGCACAACCAGGCACAATCTCAAGCCTCCAAAATACAGTATCGTATTAATCCCAACTTACCTTAACTCCTCACTCGCTCACTCGAGGTCCAACTTGCTCAGGTCATCACCGATCATCCCTATAACACAAACGTGGTTTCAGTTTTTCATATAACAATTATAGATTCGTTTTATCCTATAACGCTTATTGTTATGTTTTGTTTAGGGTTTAATATACCTAATTATCTAGGTCTTAAGTCTTTTACAATTATTTTAGGTTTGGGTTCGGTTTCCACATCAATTTCTAAATTAGGTTTTAGTTTGATTTTTAAGTATTGTTTTATACCCGAACCTTAGAAATTCGTTTCAACTCATAATGTGAAATTAATCACATTAGTTCTAGATATCCTAAATACCATTATTACTCCTAATCAGTATTTTATTCTACCCGGTACACTTAAATCCTTATTAGTGTACCGAATTTACTCTTGATGTGAGAATTTTTTACATTTTTCATATAATTACATAAATTTAATTTTTCTATCAATTTTATTATATATCCCTATTATTTATAAAATATCAATTTTTATCCTAATATTTTCTATTTATTATATTTCCAATAATTACATATTATGTATTATCATCTATTATGTATATAATACACATCTAATATTTCTATCACTCTAATTACCATCTCTCAACATCAATTATCATTTCAAAGTGTCTAAATTCATCCTAAATCAAATTTTACACCTAATTACCCTAATTTATAAAATTAACTTAAAATTTACCATTTTTCCCTGTTACTCATTTATTACATAATTAATCTAATAATTACATCTAACATCCTAAATGCTATAAGTATCATACTTCATCGGATTTTAACATCCTAAAATATATAATTATTTACTAAATCAGTAATTAATCATTTAATTATTTAATTAACCCTAAATTACCCATTTTATACTTCATTTTAAGGCCTAAAATTTATCTAAAATTTTCAAAAATTAATTTTTGAAAACGGGTTTCATAGCACTGTTTTATATCATCTAAGTAGTCTACACAAAAATTTTGGGTTCAAAATTACACTCCAAAGGTCATTTATTTCTAAACCGAAACATGCTCGATTTTGCATGATTTCTTAAGGACCATATATCATGGGACATATTTTCATCCAAATAATATTTTTCTTAAAAACTACATACAAAAATATTTCAGAATAACAAAATTCATAATTTTCTAAGAATTGTTACTATTTTTACAAAATTACACAAAATCGGGTTGAAAATTGAACTTACCGGTCTAAGTGGCTCCGGCCGCTGTAGTCTTGTCGACCGGTCTAGGTGCTGCTACCACCGTGTAATGGTGGTGGCCGTCCACTCCCAGGTGCTCGTCTAGTGTGGGTTCTCTTCTAAGGCCCTAATTGCACAGTTTTCTTTTTTTTTTTTAACCCTAATTTTCTCTCTATTTTTATCACTCTTCAAACTAACCAAATAAGCTTTTGAAATTTTCTTGCTATTTATAGAGCTTTATGGAAATTATTATGCATTAATTTAATTAGACAACTACCTTATCTTCTTCCAATTTGCCTTTTGTATCGTTCTAATTTAATTGGCTAATTTTTTTTTTCTTATTTTCCTAGCTACTACGACCTAAATCTAGATCATTCCTTATTTTTTCTGATTTTTCTTTATTTTTCCTTAATTAATTATGAATTTTCTTTAATTATTTAATAAGTTTTTAGCCAATTTAAGTAATTTTGCGTATTTTTATCTATATATAAATACATGTAGGGTACATGTGAACATTTCTAATTATTATTTAGGTCATTCTATGATTTTTAGTATATATATAATCCATCTCTAGATATTTATTAGTTATTAGATTACACTTTTCGCCTTTTCGATAATTAACAATTATTATACTTAAAATTTGAAAATTTTATAATCACCTATTTTATTACCTATTTTCTTAAATTCAAATTTATGGGGTCATTTTTACTAATATTTATAGCATTTCTTTATAATTTAGGTTCGATCAGATCTTTTAACCGATCGAAACCTCGAGTGGCTAGTTATGGGGCTTATAGCTAAATTATAACTAATCCACTTAATTAGTTATAACTTAATTTTTTTTCTTGACTCTCGTCAAGTGGTGACTTCGAATATTTTTTTTTTTTAAAGAAAACCCAGTTTTCTTTAACTCTTAGTTTAAATGGGTTAGGGTTTAATATTGGTTGGGTTAAGGAAAATTTATAAAAAAACTAAGAAAAAACCAGGCTCAACAAACCATAATAGGATCTTTGCCTTGAGCAGTTCGAGGTAATCCGAGGACAAAGTGCATACTCAGGTCAACCCATGGTTTGGTCGGGATAGGTAAAAGCATTGCTTTCCTTTGCTTTGCTTAGCTGTTTACTTTCTTGTAAATGGTGCATCTCTCAGTTACACGATGTACATCTTGCTTCATCTTAGGCCAGAAGAGTTTATTATTCAATAGCTCATATGTTCTCTGCTCTCCAAAGTATCTAGAGAGTCCTCTATTGTGAGTTTCTCTCACCAGCAGCTCTCTCATTGAACAAATCGGTACATACAACTTGCCACCTCTAAACGAATAACCATCCTCCACATGATACTCATCTACCAGTCTTCCTTCTTCACAGTTCTTATATATAGGGCCAAAATGAGGATTATTTTGATACTATTCCTTTTTTGCTGGCAAAACCTAACAATCTAGTCTACAACTCAGTGAGAAAAATATGTCTTCTTGACAAGGCATTGGCAACTACATTGTTCTTACCTCACTTGTACTTAATGGCAAAGTCAAATCTCTCTAGGAACTCAATCCATCGGGCTTAGTGTTTGGAAAGTTTAGGTTAGCTTCGCAAATACCTCAAGGACTCATGATCAGTGTACATGATAAATTCTTTTGGTAGAAAATAATGTTGCCATACGTAAAGAGCTCATATCAAGGCTAAAAGTTCTTTGTCATATATAGAATAATTTAACTGCACTCCCCTGAGCTTCTTGCTATAATAAGCGATAAGTTAACCTTTTTATATCAGTATAGCTCCAATACCAACACCTGACACATTGCATTCAAGCTCAAATATTCTATTAAAGTTTGGTAGAGCCAAGACTGAGGCAGAGGTCAACCTTGTTTTCACTTTAGCAAAGCTCCTTTCCTCTTTCTTTCCCCACTTAAACTCCATATTCTTCTTCATAAGTTCAGTTAGAGGCACTACAATAGTACTGAATCCTTGGATGAAGTTTCAATAGAACAATATCAATCCATGAAAACTTCTCACCTCAACATAGCAAGTCAAGGTCAACCACTTAATAATAGCTCATATCTTCTCTTCATCTATACTCAATCATTTCCCACAAACCACATAGCCTAGGAAGATCACTTCTTCCTAATAGAAACAGTATTTCTTCAAATTTTCAAACAATCTCTCTGTTAAAGGACATAAAAAATAGTGTGGAGGTGATCAATATGCATTGCTAAGTCAGTACTATAGATAAGGATGTCGTAAAAGTAGATGACAACAAATTTCTTGACCAAATATCTCTTAAAACATGATTCATTAGCCTCATGAAAGTGTTTGGGGTGTTTGATAATCTAAAAGGTATGACCATCCACTTATATAGGCCATGTTGAGTCTTGAAAGCTGTCGTAAAAGTAGATGACAACAAATTTCTTGACCAGATATCTCTTAAAACATGATTCATTAGCCTTATGAAAGTGTTTAGGGTGTTTGATAATCTAAAAGGTATGACCATCCACTTATATAGGCCATGTCGAGTCTTGAAAGCAATCTTTCATTCATCCCCTTGTCTCATGTGAATCTGGTGGTATCCTAACTTCAGATCTATTTTTTTTAATACTCTCGCACTATTCAATTCATCCAATATATCATCTAGCCTTGGGATGGGATATCGGTGCTTGATCGTAATCTTGTCAATAACTCTACTGTCCACATACATACGCCAAGTTCCATCCTTCTTTGGCATAAGTAACGTAGGTATAGCACAGGGGCTCAAAATTTTCTTCACATATCCCTTCTCTAGTAGTTCATTGACTTGTCTTTGAAGTTTAGCAGCTTATTCGGGATTAATCCGACAAGCCGGTTTGTTTGACAGGGCAACATTGGGTATTAAGTCAATGCAATGTTTAATGCCTCTAAAAAGGAGGGGAGGGGTAATCCCTTAGGAAACTATTCTAAGAACAGGTCGATATAGTCTTCTAGTAGTTCTCTAACCCCCAAGCGTAGTTCACCCTACTCCTTAAATTTTAGCAATTGTCTGATTAACAAGAAAGTTGGCACATTAGCCTTAATGGCTTCTCAGAGTTCAGCTCTACTCAACACCAGAGCTTTCTTTGATTCGTGAGCAAGTTTAACTTGTAATTTGCAACTTGCTAACTTGACTTAATGGCATAGAGTTCAATGTAATCTTCCTCCCATCCTTCTAAAATACATACATATTCCTGTAGCCGTCATAAATAACCCTTTGATCGGAAAGTCAAGATCAGCGTAATAGCACATGTGATGCATACATGGGTAGTATGTCACAAAGAATTTCATCTAAATAATTTCCAATTGAGATTGGCAGCAATACTTATTGAGTAACATGTAGCACTCCCTTCTCATTCAACCAATATAATTTATATGGCTTCGAAAAGGAAAGTAGTCAACAGTTTAAGCTTCTTAACCAGACTGGTGGATACCATATTGGTACAGCTTCCACTATCCATTATGTGTGCACACACTTGATCATTCACTTTGCAGGTGATGTGGAATTAGTTCTCTCTCTGCTCCTCTTCAATAAAGGGTTCCAAGCTCATTACACGTTGGAAAATTGGAGTCAACTTATCTAAGTCCTCTGCAAACACATCTTTTTCAATCAAGTCGGCATTAACATCAATCTCATCTCCCACTTCTTTCTCCTCCTCCGGTTCCTCATCTATACCTTTTACTTTAATCTTTGAGACATCACCCTTGATAATTATGATCTTTCAGTTCAAGCACTAAGCAACCATGTGCTCAAATCCTTGGCACTTAAAGCACTTGATCTAACTAATCTTCCTTCCAAATCTTTGCCCTTTCTCATATGTTCTTGCCAATACGTCACCATTAAGTCGGCCCTTTTGCTCAGTTCTAACATTTACCTTTTTGGTCAGCTTGATATTTAACTGAGTTTAGTAACTTCCTTAGGTAAGTCAACTTAAATGACCAAGTTGGCTCATTGGGGATCGAGTTGGCATTCTGCTCCTTCTTTGTCTCTCCACTCGCTAGGTTATTTGTATAGCCTCATCTATCGTAGTAAACTATTGAAGTTCCACAATATCTCAGATATCGCCTCTTAATCTAACTTTACATGGTTAGCAACTCAGGGTGGTCAAGCTCGCTCTTTTTCCTCATTTTGCTCTTTTTCTTCATCATCGTCCATATCTCCTAAGTCAATCCTTCGCCATACTCATCCTCCACCTTGAACTTATCGAGCTGGGTTCTATCTTTTGGCAGGTTGAGCAGTTGGCAAAGTATTCTACATGGCCTTAGCAAGTCGATAGGCTAGTGTATGTACAACTCTAGTTAAATCAACTAAGATGTTGGCCACTTCATCAAATCTTTCGTCTGTACTCCTAGGGTTACCCTGACGGTAAAGTTATCAAACTCACGATTCTATGCAGAACCGCTACAGGGTTAATAAAATCGGAATATGAAATTGAAATGTAGAAACATAAGTTTCTACAATCTATGTAAAATAGCTTTAAAAAATTATAGAGATACTTAGAGTAATTATTTAAAACTTAAAATACATAATGGAAATATGGAAATGAATTGATTAAGTTCTCTTTTCATTAAAAGTTCTTAATAATATATAATTAAACATATATATAAGAAGGACAAACATAGTTGAAACTAAATTTTTTCCATTATTTTCTTTTGAAAAAAAAGTAATGAACAAAGTAGAACCAAATGTTTCAACTCGCTTCAAATTACTGATAGTATAAATTGAATTATATAGTTTTTCTTATAATCTTTGCTGTTGAAGTTGAAACCTAGGTGAAGACCATGAACATGAATAATGTAAGCCCCACAACCAGCCACTTGAGGTTTCGATCGGTTGAAAAATCCGATCGAGCCTAAATTATAAGTAAAACTAGAAATATTAGTAAAAATGATCCCATAAGTTTGAATTTAAGAAAATAAGCAATAAAATAAAAGACTATAAAAATTCCAAATTTTAAATATATAACTCGTTATTTATCGAAAATGCGTAAAATGCATTTCGATAATTAACGAATCGCTAGAGATAAATTATATGTATATTAAAAATCATAAAATGACCTAAATAATATTTAGTAATATTTATTTGTACTATATATGAATTTACATGTATGTAAAAATATGCGTAATTACTGAAAAACGCGAAACGTACTAAAATAATAAGAAATGATTAAAGAAAATTCATAATTAATTAAGGAAAAATATAGAAAAATGAGGAAAAGTCCAGAAGTGGGGCGTGGCAATTAGATATTGAAGAAAAAAAAATTAACCAATTAAAATGCAACAAATAAAAAGTGGAAAAAAGAAGAAATAAGGCAATTGTCTTGTCTTATTAATGCACAATAATTTCCCCAAAACTCTATAAATACTCTAAATTTTTCAAAAGCTCATTTAGGCAATTTGGAAAGTGAGAAAAATAGAGAGAGGCGAAATTGAGAGAAAAATTAGGGTTAGAAAAAAGATAGGAAAAAACTGTGCAATTAGAGCCTTATAGGAGAACCTAGACCAAACGAGCAGCTAAGAGTAGACGGCCACCATCACCACATGGTGGTGGTAGTGCCCAGACCAGCCGACAAGGCCACGGCGGCTGGCGGTGGCTGGAGCTACCCAAATAGGTGAGTCCGATTTCCAGCCCGATTTTGTGTAATTTTGTAAAAATAGTAAATATTATTAAAAAATTATGAATTTTGTTATTTTATAATATTTTTGTATGTTTTTTTTAGGAAAAATATTATTTTGATGAAAATATGCCTCGTGATATAGGGTCCTTAAAAAATTATGCAAAACCGAGCATGTTTCGGCTTAGAAATAAATGACCTTAGGAGTGTAGTTTTGAACCCAAAATTTTTGTGTAGACTACTTAGATGATATAGAACAGTGTTATAAAGCCCATTTTCGAAAATTAATTTTCAAAATTTTTAAATAATTTTTAGGCTTTAAAATGAGGCATAAAATGGGTAATTTAGGGTTAATAAAGTAATTAAATGGTTAATTAATGATTTAGTGAATAAGTATATGTTTTAGGATGTTGAAATCTAATGGAGTATGATACTTGTAGCATTTAGGGTGTTAGATGTAATTATTAGGTTAATTATGTAGTAAATGAATAATAGGAAAAAATAGTAAATTTTAAGTTAATTTTGTAGATAAGAGTAATTAGTAGTAAAATCTGATTTAGGATGAATTTAGACATTTTGAAATGATAATTGAAGTTGGGAGATAGTAAGTAGAGTGATAAAAATATTAGATGTGTATTATGTACATAATAAGTAATAGTACATAATACACAATTATTAGAAATATAATAAATAGAAAATATTAGAATAAAAATTGATATTATGATAATAATAAAAATATACAATAAATCTGATAGGAAACTTGAATTTATGTAATTATATGAAAAATGTAAAAATTTCTGACATCAAGAGTAAATTCAGTACACTAATAAGGATTTAAGTGTACCGGGTAGAATAAAATACTAATTAAAGGTAATGATGGTATTTAGAAGATCGGGAAGTAATGTGATTAATTTCACATTATGAGTTGAAACGAATTTCTAGGGTTCGATTATAAAACAATACTTAGAAATCGAACTAGAACTAGAACTTAATTTAGAAATCAATGTGAAAATCGAACTCGAACCTAACCCCAAACCTAGAATAATTGTAAAAAACTTAAGACCCAGATAATTAGGCATATTAGACCCTAAACAAAACATAAAAATAAGCGTTATAGGATAAAACGAACCTATAATAGTTATATGAAAAACTGAAACCACGTTTGTGTTATAGGGATGATCAATGATGGCCTGAGCACATCGGACCTCGAGTGAGTGAGCGAGGAGTCGAGGTAAGTTGGGATTAATACGATGCTGTATTTTGGAGGCTTAAGATTATGCTTGGGTGTGCTTGTTAAATAGTTGGTTGTGTGCATGTGCTTGATTATGAGTGATGCTATGATTCTGTTTGTTGTTCGGGTATGTATTGTATGATTTGTATGAAATGAATGATTACCCTAAACTGGACCTAATCAAATATACGACTTGCAATCATAATCGGACCTGCATGGCAACCCATTAGGGGAAGTCTAGGATTCTCCGGCCAAACACCAACCCCTTCAAAAGGGATAGGGCAGGATTGTAAAGGGTCCATTCTTCATCCTCAGTCGAACTAAGTGACAGGTGAGGAGGTCGCAACGAGGGTAAAGTCAATGGTTCGAAGGTAGTCGCGAAAGGAGCAAGGTCTCTATTACACAAGCATGGGTTTAGTCGCAAGCTGTTGTATTAACAGCAATTCCTCAACCCGGATTAAAGTTGGTGCAATTTCTCTAATCTCACGACAGGCCGGACAACGTCATGCGATGACATTTGCTTGAACATGCATTGCACTTAATAAGTTAGTTGATAACCTTGTTATGTTTATGGTATAGTTTTAAGTTCTCCATCCTAACTTACTGAGTTGTGGTTGCTTACATCTCTATAGACGTCGTGCAGGTTCTGGCTAAGAAGCGGCAAACAACTACTCTAAAGCTAGCAACTGCTGAATCTTGGGGAGTGAGGAAAAACATTTGAAGAATAAACACATATTTTTAAGGTTTAAGCTTTTAATTTATAATTTTTCATTTCTGAATAATGTAATAACTAGGAAATATATTACGGAGAAATATTGTAAACGATAATTGTAATAACTAAATTATAATGTATATATATATTTTCTCACTTTCTTAGGTAAATAATTTATTTAAATTACAAACTGTTTACTTCAAAGCGGCTTAGTCGTGGACCCCTTGTATAAACCAGGTTTAAGGTAGTAGTTATAAGGCTAACTTTTATCTTAAGATAGTTTATACGGCGGGGCTGTTACAACTTTGCCGCTTTGGGGCATGACAAACAAGGTACTAAAAGAGAGAAAAAGATAAAAATAAAATGAAATAAGATAAGAAAGATGATGTAATACCTTGATGGTTGATGGCATGTAAAAGCTTAGTTATATTTTTTTTTATTTTTCAACCCATTCAACTTAGGTATGTAGAATCAATAAACTCAGTTAAAAATGTAAATTTCTACCGACTTTTCATGTAAACTTGGTTAAAAAGGTATGTTTGTACATGAAAAAGAGTTTATACACAAATTAACTTGGAGGAGCTTTATAAAATCATAAACCAGTAGAATCACGATTTTGACAACTATGATCGACGCTGTCGGCCTTGGTAGACAACACCACTATTGTCATCCTTAATTCTAGTATTAACACTTGAGTCGGTCATTTTCTTCAATAAACTCAGTAACAACTTAGATTCTAAGAAATAATAAATATGGTTCTTCATGCTAAACAAACAAACATACACTTGTCCTTCATGTAGGTTAAACTGATTTATGAACACAGCAACCCTCTTAAAGAATAATAAACCCAATTGAAACTTGCTTTATTTTTAGATGTTCGAAACAAGACAAAATAGAGTATACGCGAAAACAACTACTACACCCCTTTAACTTATGTGAACACTACAGTGAATCTTTATACAACCTCAACACACTATCATTGCAAACACTACTTCACAAAAACTCAAATACAACTTACCCAAATGATACCTCCGCTCTAATACCAAGATGATGCAGAATCGTGATTAAGAACAAATAAGGTAGGTCGTTAGGATAGGTTTAAACTTGCAGAAAGCTCAAAAAAGGTGATTGAAATGTGTGAAAATAATAGGAAAATTTAAAATCAAGTAAACTCATGAACAGCTCCATAAGATATGACGTACCAATGGAACTTCCCATGACTCATGGCACAATTTGATATAACGCACGAGATGGTCCAGTAAGGTTGCTTGCTACCTAGCCTTTCTTAAAGGTTAAGATAAGAGTGAGGTAAGTAAACAAGCTAACGAGAGCAATATTTACCAAGGAGTACATTCAGTATATTAATGATGATAAGATGATTGCGGTTACATGTACAGTAGGTATTTATACCAGAAAAACTAGGGCAACTTGCCTAAAATGGAAAAGATTAGAAGGGTATTTTTTAAAAAAAGTAATATATAAGGAATAATAAGGGTATAATTGAAAATATAACAAAATGAGCTTATTGCACGGAGGGTTCTGTCACATGGTTGCTCTGACACATAGCTCATTGCGGATAAATGACTTTTTGGTAGAAAAGACAATTATGTACGATTTGTTTTGGTTTTCGTCGAGCTGAGGTATCGAACAAGGGTGGTAGGTCAGCTATATCGAGCCGAGCAAATCATTCTTCTAAGGTGAATTCACCTCGGACACTTTCAGTATGGCTCGGATGTCAGGTTGGTTAAGCTAATGGTTGGATGAGCTGAGTTGATGTTCAAGTGGGGCTTAGGTCAACAACTGGTGACACTTAATGCATACGAAAGGTTTTGACTCGGCCAGGAAATTAAGTCAGCACATTGTAACAGCTCTCACTCTTCAGTGGTAGGTCGCAAGGAAAGAATTTGCTTGGCCATAACTTTCAGCCCCCTAGCTTGGGCTCGAGTCAAGGGTCCAATGGTTTGATTCATATCCCTTATTTCTGATTTTTTTTTTTAATTATGCTATCTAATTGCTTAACCCTTAACTTACTATCTAATGCTAACTAAACTCCTTAAATATCCTAAACTTGGAATAACTAATAATACATTATTGAAATAACACAAATATAATTAATTTTAAAATAGGTACAAGTCATTGAAAGGAGTGTTGGGTGTTTATGGTGGTGTTGGAAATGATTGAGAGAGATCTGACTGCATAAATAGAATAAAGAGTATTATTTGCTTGTAATTTGGTTAGATTAGACATAAGAGTACCTTAGAGAAGGAATTAGGAGGATAGAAGTGAAGAAGTTGAGGTTTGATACTTTATAAATTTATCAACAAGAAATGGTTTTACAGAAATAGACAAACTCTAGAGCTTATTAACATACTTCAGAGCTTATGCACATTGAACTATGGAGCTCATTGACGTACTTCGGAGCTTGTTAAAGTACTCCAAAGTACTCACATACATAACTGTAGAATTGTCCTCTCATTCAACTTAAACCCTCATACACCTCTCCAACTTGATTTCCTTCATAACAAAATACACCTACACTCAACAAGTATCACTACCTTTCTAATTAAAAACACCCCAAGCATCAAATTTCAATACCTTAGACACTCAACATTAAGAACTCTAAGATTTTTGCACAAAGTTTTCAAGTTTTACAAGAAAACAAAATAATCATTCAAAGAGACTTAGCCAACAAACTAAGGTCGAAACAAAACACATAAGGAGCCTCTAAAATCGTTTTATACCCATGCTCTTCTTCAATCACAAAGAAAGCCTGCTCTTTCCCTTCCTAAACCACTATTGGCTTTGTAGGAAGCATAAGATCCAAAAGAAAGAGACTCACGTACCTTAGATTTTCATTATGTTTTGCAAATAGGAGAACGAAATTGTTAGGGGGAGAGGAAGAATGCGAGTGAAGAAAGGAATGAAGAGAAAAGGAGAATACATATGTATTTTTTTTTTAAAAAAAGACGGTTATGAAAAGTTTTAGAAAAATTATAGTTTTATCATTGCTTTTAAAATTATAAGTTAAATCCTTTTGAAAAGAATTTTGAACTAAGGAAATTAGATATTATTTTTAAATCTTTGAAACCCTTGATTATTATAAAATTTACGGGAAAAAGAACAAAGTAAAAATAAAATGGATGATTGAAAGGGGAAGCTAACGCTTCTCTTGTCCAATCAAGCATATTTTTACCCATTTCCCATGATCTAAGGAGACGTAGGAGTTACTAGATTTGAGTGATACTTTTTACTTTCAATAATTCTCTATGTCTTTAGATTATATTTAGCTAACTTAGCCTAGATAAATACATAAATAAATGAATCAATGATTGGGAAAAGAATTTAAATGGAAATTTTATTTAATAAGAGAAAAATTATGGATAAAAGTATCAACGTTTGAATTCAAGTTTAAATTTTCAAGTGGTTAAATAGAAGATCAATGTTGTGATAAATGGTTAAAATAAACATTGAACATTAAATAATTAAATTAGAGGATCAACACTATAATAAGTAGTTCCAATAGAGAATCAAAACCCTTATTTTATTTTATAGCTCTTTAAATTTTAATCCTTTATTTAAATCTTTATAATAATGTTGACCCTCTATTTTAACACTTTAAGGTTTGATCTTTTATTTGAACTTGACTCTAAATGTTGAATCTCTTATGTATAATTTTCCCTTTCAATGTATATGCATACATGTTTCAACATTATTATTATTATTATTATTATTACTATTATTATGTTTGAAACATTTTTCTTTTATGTGATTAAATTAGAAGATTTCACATAATTATTAAGTTTGATCAAGGAAATAAAAATCTTATAATAGTTATAGTGGAATTATTTTAATTTATTATGATTGAGTCATTATTGGGGAAATTTTGAGGTTTTCTAAGAAAAAATTTTCTCTCTTAGTAGCTAATTGAAATAGCTTATTCAATTTCATGCATATGTAAATGGGTTGAACCAGGTTGATTACTAAATCTCATGACATTATATACTTACATATCTAATAATGACAATAATAATTTATTTTATGATATTTTCTTTTAACAATATTGTTTATCTTATCTTAAGGTATCTAAACTTCCTATTGATAGAGTCAAATTTAATGAATCAAACCGATATGGTTTAGAGTATTAAAGGAGCTACTGCAAGCTTGTGGTCTTATAGTGTTTTTAATTAGGGTTTAGGAATATATGGGAAATTCAAAAGAATAGGGCATCTAGTAAAAAAATTTGGATCTTCTCATGATAATATGTATGTTTTACAAAGCAAAGGGGAAATAATAATTTTATTCCCTCTTCATTCAATAAAGTAAACAAGTTAAAAGTTTAGTAAAATGATAATTAGTTTGCATGCCTAACCAAACCAATGAAATGGATTTTAGAGTGTATCTCCAATTATACTCTAATGTCATCAGGCACTCCAAATAAAGCATGTTGTCTTAGAATATAATGGGTGTGGACCTCAATACTATTTGAGTTCTTCACCAAGCGGACCCTCTAGGTCTTCATCTCCATCGAAGAGTGGCAAACCTCACTCGATTTAAATTCATCTAAGGTGCCTCTAGCCCATACTATCCTCTACATTTTAACTGTTGGGTACCATGCTACTCCCTACTCAATTACAGCAAAGTGTGTCACAGTAAGGTTTAAGTTATCCAAATTAGGGGTGATGGGGTAGTCCCTTTATGTAAGATACCTATTTATACCTTACTCAATCGAATATGTATTAAGTGGATATTGAGGATTACAAAGTAACTTATGGATAGCAATTTTTCAAAACCTTCTCTTGTAATGTAGGGAATGGGAATAATGTCTTCATATCTGTAGATGTGGGGATTCAATCAGAGTGGTCACGTACGTACTGCGTAAGTAATATGTTACACATGGCTTCAAAGAAATAACACGAGATTATTACCTAAAGGGATGATTAGGTGAGAATAAGGCAAGGAGGAGGAATAAGCAATCTCAATGTCTTAAATACACAAGTGACAAATAAGGCAGCCTTCGGAGACCTCAAGTGTTTACCTTGTAGCTTGAGCGAATGAGATAAATTCTTTGCCTGAACACTATTTGATCTTAGAGATCAAAGTTCTCACGGTGGAACATTGTTTCTCCAAATCATCTAGGTGATCAATAGATGAAATGGAGCTTGCTCAATTCATGGTTATCCAAAATGAACTAGCTAATGGGCCGAAAGCTAGTAGCCTTCCTTATAAGTGCATGGGCTTACTTGAGAAAGGTTGGAGGCGGACGAGCTGATCCAACGATCCCTGTTACAAGCCTATCAAGCTAAATCTTCTTGAATAATCCCAATATGGCCTAGACTCCTTAGACCCTATCACTTGGCTCAATGAGTTAAGCCTAAATATATAATAGGTTTATCCCAATAATTAATATAACAATTTTTTGCCCTCTACATTTTGCCCCTTGACCATAAGTCCCTTGGGCACATTCAAAGGGGTTTTGAGCATTTCTAGAAGTTGTTTCTTCAACTGTTATGTAGACGCACTGAATGTTGACTTTACTTTGCTTGATTACTTCCAATATCTACAAAATTGATACTTTTTTTTTTAATCACTGGCGAGTTGAGCATGATATGCTAGTATTGCACTATTGACTTATTGCTCCCATAAGATTGATTTTTCAAATAATGTGTATCTCATTCATACTGGTAAATGGGCCAGTGTTGTCGTAAAGTGGAGCGAAGCTCCAGAGCATTGCAAGAGTTACATTGCCCTACATAGGGACAGTATAGAGACAATGCCCCCGCGGTACGGTATGGTATTTATTTATTATTTTATTTTGTAAAACATTCATATTTCTATATATCCATGCCCAGATTAAAAGAAAACCATGCAACAAAGGAAAACACCATCTAATATTTTCTACTTCCCTGTACAATACATGAAATCTCCTTTAAATCTTTTCCATAGCAACAAATAATATTCTTATAATATCTTATCTCCAAAACCAAATATCAATACAACCATTTAAATTTATCAAATCCCACTTAAATCTCCAAAACTTATCCTCACACAATACAATCACATTGGCGACAACATGTATTCATACATGTTCACAGCCACTTGTTGAATCTTAATATTAACAAGGTAAGACATTATTTGTTCTAACTTACCTGCTGCTACGTTTTTATAGATTGTTGGAAACAAAAAAAAAAAAATCAACAATAGGAAGTCAGTGACAAAAGACAAGGTGCAATATTTCATCTCTTCTATTTTTCTTTAACTTTTCCTTTTTTTTAACTACTTGTTTTAACCCATAGCCTATAGTTTTCATGATTTTTCTCATAAGAACGTAGTGTGTATGTCATCAGCGAAGACAATCTTGACAATTATCAATCATCATAAAATGTATTTTCTTTTTTTTTTTTATTTTACCATTATTATTATTATTTTTTAAATGATAGATTCTTTGCCATGATATACCCTTTGTACAAGAATCGTCAATTTCTTTTAGAAAGCAAACTTCATTCCTATGATATTTTCAAAACCGTATAACCTATACATGTTTTCCATAATTTCTTCAATTGAAAGGTGCTATCTTTCCATATATTCCATGAATTAAAAGATGTTATCTAGATTGATATATATATATATAACATCTCCTTGCTAAATTAGATTCCCTTTATATTCATACTCTAGAACATAGTTGAATACTTCTTACCCTTGTAACGAATATCTCCATGTGGAATATTTCATCACTTATGTGTTACCATATTGTCGTCTTCCCTTTTCCTTTTAAATATATATATATTATGAAACATCGAATTTGACATAGGATAAAGATGCTTTGACAAACCACATGTAATTGACCTGTTGCACAAATTTTATTGGATTTACTATGTAACATTCCTTGATCGGCCCCTTTTTTTTAATTTTATTATTTTTTAATTGGTATCTACTTTTCTCTCCAATCAAGTCATATATTACAGTATAATAATAAATTGAATGAATCACTATTCACAAATATAAATACTAACTTGAGAAATAATAGAATTGTATCCCCGAGAAGTATATAGTTAAAAGATAGTAAAATGGGTAAGAATAGAAGGATTCTATTATAAGAGTTGATTGTCATTGGATTTCATGCAATCATTAAGAGGATAAGAAAAAATGGGAAAGTAAAATTTTTTTTTTTTTAAACTTTCACCTGGATGTGAGTATGCTTTTTTTAACTTTCAAAGTATCCTGGTTTCAATAAATTAGTAAATGTCCTATAAAATTATGAATGACGAAAGAAAAAAAAAATCGATAATACTAACACGTCATATAAATTGATAAGTAGCGTATAAATATCTATAAAAAATGTACCTTTTATTTTATTTTATTATTATTATTATTTTAATATATATTTAAATAGCTCCAATGAGGCTAAATAATGAGCCTTCCTTTATTGCCAAAGAAACTTGTTGAGTATTAATTTCTTGACCTAGAGAATATATTAATATTTTGTTCTCATAGGAAAAGAGATAAAGCCCAATTCAAGTCAAACCATAAAAGTAGCGAAGATGAAGGACTTACTGGTGCATCAAGATAAATGTCTACCACCTATCTTGTGTCCTTGGGATAAGTGGTTAGACGAGACTATCTCTGAAGATATGTTTTAGGACAAAGCCAAGCGTCAAGAAGCCTATCCAACACTTAGTACTGATGGTGGTCTCCAGTTTATCGAGCACGAGCCTCGTGCTAATTCTAAAGACACCATTAGGGGAGATTTAGTGTTGCGCTTTAGAAACGAAAAGAAAGAGCTACCTCTTTCTAACACTTAATTCTCATTCCTTAAGGAGTTACCCTTTGGATGGGATGATAGCATATATTACAGAGAAACCAGAATATATGACTTTACTAAAGAAGACTAAAATTCTCCTTACTATTGCCACTTCTACTCGGTTGTAGTTCCCACAAACAAGTGGAATGGAAGTATGAAGGGCAATTATCTTGTATTGGAGTATTCAGACCCACATGTTTAGCACTTCGTAGGGAGAGATAACTCCAACATTAGAAGACATAGCTGTACTATTAAATTTGCACCACTTCGGACAAGCGGATCTTATTGCCACAACATCCTCTCATAAAGAGCATAGTTTTCAAACATCACTAATGGGTGCTTTGCAAACTATCCACACTAAGAAGAAAAAGCCATGTTTTGCTTCTTGGCTTGCATACTTTTTTGAAGTCGTGAGAAAGAGTAAGTACCTTCATATGCTCTTTTTCCATCTTTGCAGGTATGAACAGTGTCATAAACAATCACTCCCAGTCAACCTTAAAAATTTACTTCGGGAATTAGCATAGGCTAGCTAGTTCCTCCTATAAGGAGCTACCTTCTACGAGCAAGCTTCAAGTGCAGTAGGCCTTGAGCAAGCACGCCTTAAGAACATCAGCCTTTACATAGAGGAGCCCTAAGTAAGAAAGCCTCAAGTGCAACAAGCCTAAGCAAGCTTCAAGCGCAGTGAGCATCTTACTCAGCAGTCCTTAAATGAAGCAGGTCCTAATAGGCATCAAGCACAACAAGATTCATACACAGTAAGCCCTAATAAGGTTCATGCGTTGCAAGCTTGTTCTACAACAAGTCTAGACAGGACTATAGGATCAACATCATTATTTTAATGTTTTAATTTTAGAATCAAGAAAGAGTTGCCTTTCTCTCATCCCTTTTTTTCCTTCATATACAACTTGGATGGGTACACAAGTGTATCATATCACCATAAAGCTATAGCATATGGTTTTTCCTGAAGAAGACTAAGATCTTTACTACTATCACTACTTTCCCTCAATTGTGGTTCCTACATGAGTAAGATGAAACTATGATAAGCTAGGATCTATCAATACATCACTACTTGAATAGTTCTTGCATAAGTGCCAGATGTCAAAGCATTACCTTAAACTTAAGGCATAGAGGTCAAAATGCTAGGGCATCACCTAGACATAAGGCATAGAAGCCAAAATGCTAGGCATTGCCTAAGCTTTAACCATGAGAGTCGAGATGCTAGTACGTCACCTAGGCTTAAGGCATGCAAGCTGAGATGCTAAGGCGTTACCTAGGCTTAAAGTGTAGAAGCAAGGATGCCAGAGCGTCACCTCAACTTAAAGGGTAGAAACTGAGATGTCAAGACGTTGCTTTGGCTTAAGGCGTAGAAGCGAAGATGCTAAGGCAGTGTTTAGGCTTAAGGTAGAAGCCAAGATGCTAGGGCGTTGCCTAAGCTTTAAGTATAAGAGCTGAGATGCTAGGGCACTACCTAAGCATGAGGTATGGGAGTCAAGATACTAAGGTGTTAGCTAGGCTTAAGGCTTAGGAGCCAAGATGCCAGGACGTTGTCTAGGCTTAAGAGAATAAGATATAATATATAGAGATGAGTAAGATAAAAAAAAGTTTTATTATTAAGTAGTGATTTACAAAAGCAATGCTATAGCTTAAAACAACCCCCTCATCCCCACCCTACCCCACCTAATACCCCCTACCCCCCCAAATACCTAATAAATCATTAATCACTTTCAAAGCACTCATGTGCTATCACATGGGTATCATAGCTTGGAAGTGGGTTGTTGCGAATGTCGTTATCTTCGATGACAAGCTCCCCATTTTGAATTCTTTCATGAAATATCTTTCTTAAGCTTCGGCAATCCACGATAGAATGATTTACCATTCTATGAAACTATCCATATTTGGGATTTCTTCTTTCGTTCTTTGTTGGTTGGCGCTTAACTCTTGACAACTTGATAACTTCATCCTGTAGCCAATGATCGAGGATGGCATGTACCTTGCTCATCGAGAATGGAAATGAAAGAGTTTATATATCTTTCTTAGGTCTCTTACTGGCATTAAAGTCCTCACTTCTAGTCAAGGACACAAATGCTACTCGTTTGTTAAGCTTGCTACTTTCTTTCCATTGCCTCATAATAAAGTTATTTGTCCTTCATGCATTGTCAACGAGTACAGCAAAAGAACACAAGGAAAGGTTCTCTAGGTGTATAGTATATTCAGAGAACATCCCTTGGATATAGATCTTCACTAGTTCTCTTTCATCACAAATATCTTGAATGTCTAGAGTGCATTTTCTAAAGCGTTATATATAATCCATTAGATCTTTCTCCTGGTTTTGTTGTATTCTTCCCATATCTATAATCGTGACTTGCTCTTGAGTTGAGAAAAATTTCTCCAAGAAGAGCTTACACATAGTCCCCCATGAATCAACTGATCCCGAGGGGAGGTTGATATGCCAGGTGTAAGCATTCCCATCAGTGATTTAGAAATTTCTCTAAGCTTTAGGTCATCATCAAGCTTATAAGGCTCCGATGTTTCAATAAATTTCAGGAAGTGTTCCTTCACACTTCTTTTTTTGCCATTGAGCAACATGAATTTAGGACTTACATAATCTTTAGGATATGGCTTTCCTGCGTTGCGTTGGTGATATAAGAGCTTTAACTCTAGTACTCCCATAGACGACCTAACTTGTATTTTTCTCATATAAACATCCACGTTTTCCTTTGTTATAAAGGAAGTCTTTAGAACAAAAGTTGTGAACGCAAGTAGCAAAGCAAAGGCTAGATTGGGATGAGAAGTAAATCCTCCCAAGATTAAAATGGTAAAATTGAATGAAGGAGCAGGCACCTGTGAAAATGAAGAACTGCCTAAATGGACTCTTACATTCTCTAATACAGGAGTTTATTGTCGTGCAGGTTCTGGCAGGGAGGTTTCATCACCTCCTCCTTGATAGAGATCCTCCTCAATGGCTAGAGGATTAATTGGTTGAGCTGAGGTATTAATACTTGGCTGTACAGCAACCATAGGGTTTGGCAAAGTCATACCTTATTGCGCAGTAGCAGTAGCAGTAGCAGCCATCCCGGTAAAGATAGGTTGAAATATAGCCATGAACTGATTTAAAGCCTTGGTAGCTTCCTGCATTGTCTACATCGTCTGTATGGGATCTAGAGGAGCCTTAGGCGCTGAATAGTCCTAGCTAGTATTCTTAGGCAATGAGAGTAGATTTTGCTTAGTACGCTCAACATTAATATCAACCTCTTGAGATGTAGTATTAGACATACCAGTTGTTATCTTCATGAGAGGTGCTATGTCTCTATAATCACTCTTTTCCAGTGGAGTCGCTAAAATGTAAATGCGAGGATTTGATCGGAGTGGTCACGTGCATAGTGCGTGAGTAATGTGCTACATGTAGTTTTAAAGAAATGATGTAGGACTATCACCTAAAGGGATGATTAGGTGAGAATAAGGCAGAAAAGAGGAATAGGCAACCTCAATGTCTCAAATGCATAAGTGACAGACAAGGTAGCCTTAGGAGACCTCAGGCATTTGCCTTATGACTTAAGTCAATGAGATTAATTCTTTGCCTGAACGTTATTTGATCTTAGAGAATAGAGTTTTTACAGTGGAACACCGTTTCTCCAATCCCACTAAAAGTCCCTTATAATGAGAAAATATTGAGTATTTATAAGCTCTTGAGTATGATAGCATCTGTCAGATTATTTAAGTGATCAACGGATGAGATAGAGCTTGCTTGATTCATGATTATCCAAAATGAGCTAACTAGTGAGTCCAAAGCTAATAGCATTCCTTATAAGTGCATGAGCCTGCCTGAGAAATGTTGGAGGCAAACGGGTCGATCTAACGATCCCTGTTCCAAGCCCATCAAACGAAATCTCCTTGAATTATCTCAATACAAACTAGACTCTTTAAACTCTGTCACTTAGCCCAAGGAGTTAATCCTAAATAAATAATAAGCTTATCCTAATAACTAATATAACAATTTTTAGCCCTCTACAATATCTTATACTCATTTTGGAACCTATAATCTAAAATGATAAAACAAATTAAAATTTTATAATAGAATATTTGTTTAAATTAAATTCGTTAAAAAAAAATAGGCTAAAGTGGCAAGATTAATCAAGACTATGGGGGCGTTCAACACTGCAAGATATCTAGCACCTATTGATTAGATCCTTTCCTTCCCGTAATAGGGGTTATTAGACACCATCAAACATATGAGAGAAGTTTCAATTGTATTAATATGTTACGTAGATCGATAAATAACATATAAATACTAATAAAAATTTAACATGTAATTGGGATTTTTTCAAAAGTACATTCCTTTATTATTACATGTCTAATTTTTATTGATATTTACATGCTATTTATTGATTCATAGGACGGATTAGAATCATTGAATCTTTTGTTGAGATGTATAGAGTTAGGGGGCATTTATAAATCTTTTGTCGAGATGTATAGAGTTAGGGGGCATTTATAAATTAGCTTGATCATACTTTTCCCATTTTCCTTTTTTCTTTTTTTCAACTTTCATATAAAGTATCATATATTATATTAGAGTAGGGGAGAATCAAATTTGGACCATTCCTATATTGTCATAATTCTCAATCAACTATATAGGCTTATAAGTCAAATTGAGATTTTTATTTGTTAGTTACTTCACAATGAGCGCAAGTTCTCTATTTTCTGGATTTTTTTTAAGTTTAAAGATTTTTTTTTCAATTATCTATTATATTAAAATGGATAAACCAACACCAACTTTGATATCCTTAATATTTGTAAGGATATTTTTATCCCTAAACCCTATAGCAACTTCTTTTTAAATTTACAATATTTTCGTCCTTTTCGTAAATTGTGGACAATAAATCGTGCATGAATACAGTACCCAAGATGCTAAAAACAACAAACTAAAAGTACCAAACAACAAAACATGACCCACGTCCACTGCTCAAACTTGGGTAAAGGAGTACAAAGATTGGAACTTTGGTAAAACATAGGCAAAAGGGCGTAAAGGTAGAAACTTTAGAAATTCTATTGAAGATTTCAACAGTTTCAGTCCAATAGTTTGTATTACAAGGTTAAACGTTACCTACTTTATAAGTGTTGACATTTAGGAGTTCTTATTTTCATATAAAAGTATATTTCACAAGTTTTCTGATGACATGAAGTTTGTGAAAATTGGATGGCACATGCCAATTGAATTACCAACACATGATTTTCTTTTGATTATTAAAATAATTTATTAATTAAAAAATCGAAAATCAATATTTGACAAACTAATTAGTTATCAAATAGTATAATGTATCAAAACTAATGAATGCATTAATCTCAAAATGCCATGTATTTAATTTTTTTATTTAGTCGAAAGTAAGCTTATTGATTTCTTATTGTCGGAAACACTAAACTGCAATCAGATTGAAGTACAAACACTATAATAAAAGCTCAGCACACTAAATTGCCGAAAATTGAGAGTATGAGTACTTGTGATGCCTTTATCTACACAAATTACATAGTATAGTTACATAAGTCCGTGGTCCTTGCTCGTGGTTTTAACTTTAAAAGATAGCGAGCTGAATTGCATATGTTTCTCTTTGAATTTCTTCTATATGTATTTAATTTTTTTATTTAGTCGAAAGTAAGCTTTAGAATCCAAATATCTATAAATATGCTTTTGAACTTTTACATATGACCATTTTACCATTAAGTTTATATTTTTCAATTCAATATTTTCTCTTATTCTATTTAAAAGTAAAATAGTAAAATGGATTTTAAATTTCATTTTCAAACGATAATCCCATGTTTTGGAAAATATATATATAAACCGATAGACCCATCTTCTTCTGTGCAAAAGTAATATGAAAGAAAATAAAAGGGACGAAGAAACATTAGACATTAGTATACTCAAAATCTACCAAAAGTTAAATGAATCTCTCGAATAAAGCCAAAGGATTTCAGAGCATTTATCTATCTCATAGATCCATCCAGCTAATATCTGAATGCTGCATGCATATTAATCAGTCCCAAGACAAGAACCCGACAGTGACAACGCCACACTCCCATGTTTTCAGCCCCAAAAAAAAGTGGTGCGACATTCTTGCGAGTGTGAAGGAGAATGTGACAAGGTGGCTTTCATGCAATCAATTTCCACGGAAACACGTGCAGCACACATGAACACCACGTGGTTAAATATCTTCCCGTTGTCAGAGAATCCAAAACCCTTGTTTCCACCTGCCACCTCGCTCCTGTTCAGTGGGAAACATATCAATACCGCGTTCCACAAGACAATTTGTTGGTTTTCGGTTTTACGGACCATTAGCCTTGCTCTGCTACGTATTAAATGTTTAATTCGTGAACCTCATTGGGTTCGACTTTTAATAGTAGACAATTCCCTGTAGTTTTTATGACAATATTATTGTAATTAAAAAAAAAAAGTGTTGTAGGAGCTTTAGCTTATAAAGGACCATTTCAAGTAAAATTTCAGTTAAAATTTTAATTCGTTAAAGTTTGGATTAATCTCAAACTTTTAGATTTCTGATTGAGTTTAAACTTAAATTTAATACTGCACACTCTCACTTTGACTCATCCATCGTTATGCGAAAGGTGCTTTCCATTTTTTCTCAACTGCTGTTGTACCATTATTTTGTTGATTGTTTCCTTAATTTTCTATTGTACTAATTTTTTGTTCATTCTTTGCTCGTGCCGCAAGCAAAATCTTAGGGAAGGTTTTGCTTTTTTATTTTCTTTTTCCTCTCATATCTGGTGAGATGAATCGAGTAAAAACTTTCCCAGTAGTATCTTTTGACTGGATGCATTTCGTGTTTATTAACCCCAAAAGAGAAAAAAAAAAAAACGATTTGATTTGACGTTATAACTTTTAATGACCTGTACTTAATATTTGTAAGATAACTTCCGGTGCCAGCTACGGCAATACGAGGAAAAATGATTGTTACCTAATATCTATATAAAAAAAAAACAAACATATGGTTTATGAATAAAATATTAATATATATAATAAAAAAAATATTTTTCAAATTAATTATCTCATATAATTTACATACTTTATATATAATAATATTTTATTAATATTTATATACCATATAAATATAATATATGACCATTGAGTTACAGTGAGAATTATGGATAACGTTCCAAAAACAGTCTTATCTAAGCGTAGATTTTAAGAAAAATGTTAATAGTTTTCTTAGGACACTTATTGAGAAAATACATGTAGAAAAACTATAATCTGTGTGTTTGTCTTTCTGTAAAATGTTTTATTAATATTTAAATAATTTTTAATAAATATCCAAAACAGTCGTTAGCTAGACCCATATATGATATAGGAAAAGAAAAGCAAAATTAGTCCTGCAATTTTGCTACTATTATATTTAAATCTTCCAACTTCTGAATAATTAATACTTTTAAATTTTTGAAGAATGAGTACCTAAGATTCTCTTCATTATATCTATTAGGATAAATTACACCAAGACTCCTTTAAAACCATTAAAATTATAAAAAGATGATCAAATACCATACTTATACATCCCTTAAAAGATTAGTTATCTTGTCTTATGTTGTTGATATATTGATTGCAACAAAAAAGTTTGTTTGCTAATCAAAATTTAAAGGCCAAGATGAGCATGGAATTTGAGATGGAAGACCTAAGTGTAATAAAATAGACTATGAGTGTCGAGATTCCCAAAGACTATAATACTAGGTAGGTTATGATTCTCTCAATAGTGAGTCCAGCCGTTTGCTAGTTATCCGAGCTCAAGTTTTAGTTTAGGGCTGTAAGTTGTTTAAATTGTTAACAAGGTGAGTAGGCTCGTAAATAGACTTGTAAGTTAATATATTATATTAAAAAAATATAAAATAAAAATACAAGAATAAGACTAGTCTAATTTAAAATTACAAAAATGATATATTTTGAAATTTTTAATTTTATTTTATGCTTTTGTTTAAACTTGAGCTTAAGTCTAGGCTTATTTAGCTTCATTCATCCAAACAAACTTGAGGTAGACTTATTTAAATAAACAAGCTCGTACTCTTTTATCTAAAAGGTTAGTATCATAAATGATACCTTAATTTTGTTAAAATGTGCAATTTATTGTCCGTACTCTCAAAAGATCAATTTGCTACCTAATTGAAATTTGCGTGGTTATTTTTGTAACTTGAACTAACTCTGTTATATACGTTTGTTGACATAAATACGAAGACAAATTAGGAATTAACCTAAGGTTGCCAATGGGTCAAAATGACCCAATTTTTGAAATGCATAGCGACTCACTTCTCCTTAAGTGGTCATTCTAATCACCACAAGGTCAAAAGATAGCTAGTGGCCACCTAATGGAGCGTTGCATAACTCCCTGTAAGTGGTTACCAACTACCTTAGCTTTGAAGTGGTTGGAATGTTCAATTCTTGATTCATCTTTATATCATGTTAGCAAACAGACTTAGCAGAGTTAGTTTATATAACAAAACTTCAATTAGGTAGTAAATTGTACTTTTTATCAAAGTTTAGGTACCATTTGCGATATTAACCCTTATCTAAACAAGTCAAACTCGAGCTTTTGATTTCTTAACAAGTTTGAGTTTAAGCCTACGATTTTCAAGCTTGGCAAAATTTTGACTTGGCTCAAGTTCAGTAAGTTTTAAACAAGCCGATAAGCCTAAAACTTTGAAAGCTCGATCATTCAGCTCATTTATAGCCATAATCTCAACAAAAGTATGCAAAGATGATACCTTGGTATTTTTCTATACAACATGCTAAGCCAATCATTATGTAATTAGATGTATGATTTACATTGAAATTGTCCTTATAGGTAAAATGCAAGTTTCCAATTATACGTCTAATGTCTCATATTCTAATATAATAGATAGTATTATGCAAGCTATTATATGTACTCGAGACATTACACATGTTACAATTATAGCTAACCATTATGTGATGTGCCTAAATGAAAGCCATTAAAATAGTGTTAGGTAAATTTTAAGGTATTTAAGAGTAATATCCTATGCTTATTTAGGGTTTCACAAAGCTCCATTAGTTTAATTAAAGGTTTAGATTTTTTATTTAGTTGAGAGGAGATCTCTCACAGGTTGTGTATATTAGGGGAAATGAATTATCTCTAATTACTTTCCTCAATTTTTCTCCATTTACCATATTCAGATGTTATTACGTATAATCACTAATTGAAATTATAAGGAATATGATGATATTATGATGACATCACATAATAGTTTAAAAATATAGACAATCTCAACAATTGATTTGTAAATTGAGGGAATAGTAATGGAGAAGATCCAAATTTGTATGTTATGTAATGGTTGTGTTATTAATTGAAAGGTCTCCTTATAGCCTATCCCAACGTTGCCAACTATATAGAAATTGAGTTAATCCTTATTATTAAGGCAATCAAAAGCAATTCGCTTAAGAGGCTTGATTTTTTAGTTTGTTGTAGATGATGCACTTCAACAATTAAGGTGCTATTTAACTCATAAACTATACCATGCATCCTCAATTAGAAGAGTATATGAGCATCTATTATCATTCTATTTGTGATGTGACTAATTAGGGGCTGTACCGATTTAGTGCATATAGTACATAGATCTTCCCAGTAGAAGTTTAAGTACTACTAAGACCTAGTGTATATAGCACATAGATCTTTGCAAGCCCTTTAGTAAACCTTGGCAAAGCTGTAAATTTATACTTTGTTGTTATTATTATATCTAAGGAAAATTGTAAATAACTTTTCTAAACTTTGATTTAGGAGTGAATTTATCCCTTAAACTCTTAAATATTGCAAATCATCCCCTAAACTTTAATAAATTAGCAATATAAAAGATATTTTCTTTTTTAGTTAAAAAAGTCATAATAAGATATAAGTTTAGGGGGTCTTAAAGCATATTTTGATAAGTTCAGAGAATACTTTCGTATTAAAATCAAAATTTAGGAGGTTATTTTCAATTTATATCAAAGTTTAAGGGTCTTATAGCATACCTTAAAAATTTATGGGATCAATCTGCACTTAAACCAATGTTTAGATGATTATTTACATTCTTTTATATCTATTTTGTGGGTTAGGGAGGGTAGTTTGCAATGATATTCTAGTATAGTAGCTTTAAAAGCACAAGTAAAGTTATTGGATTTGTGGCTTAAATCTTTATAGCATTCGGTCTTAGATGTTATCTTGTAAAATCGAACACAAGCTTTAAAGTTTTATGATTGTGCTAACTACACAAAAAAAAATCCTAGCAGACTAGAGATTCTATTAAATGATCTAAGCATGATTCTTGAAATCATAAGATAATTCGTATGATTTTACAAGTTCATGATTTCATGAGGTTTTTTCAAGTTAAAAGGAACAAAAATTATTTAGATGTAAACTCAATGAAATTGCGAGTGAAATCGTTACAGTTGGTAGATCATGAGTTTATGACCAATTATATGTCTTATCTTGATTTTGGACAGATAAGCTATCAAAACTTAAAAAAAAAAAGGAAAAGAAAAGAATTAAGATTCATGATGTTGTTCAAGATGGATTAAAAATGAGTAATTCAGAAGATTTGAGATTAGAAGTTATGGATATTTTTGGTAATGATACTATAAGTGTAAGGGTATTAATATGGAGATTACATGCGTAATGCGTGTAATCATGCCATGCATGACTAAGGAGAATGACTTAAGTTGCATGTATGAGATGATCAAGTAAAGAATGGAAGGGAGAAAGAGTAAGCAATTTCAAAAGCTCTAACACAAGTTATCATAGGTGAAGAAGCTCAATGACATCAAACCCACAATTAGAAAAGAATGGGATGGCATTCTTGAGGTGATTAAGTGCTTGAATCTTCAAGTGAGAATCCAGTAGCATAATGGTGTTTGTACCAAAATTCTTTCTTGTTTAAATGAAGGAAGGGTAGGGTAATTGTAGTAATTGATCATTGATCTCATCAATTGGATCGTGATGATGATTAATGACCAAAATTAATCATTCTTTTAATAGAACTCAAATCAACCTTTTTCATGGATTCAAGCTTAATAAAGGCCTTATTTAATGTGCGAATCAAATTAAGAAAGGTTGGTGTTAGATGGATTGATTCAACATGTCCTGCTTTAAACACACCATCTTAAATCTTCCTTAATCATATATAGGCTTAATTCTCTAGGCCTTATTACCTTAGTTTAGAGAGTCAAACTCAATTAATTAATGAGTTTCAAATCCAATTTTTAGATTTATCCTTCTATAAATAACACTAACAATATTGGCAATGATGATGATAATGATAACAATGTTGATGATGGTGATGGGATAACTCATAGCAATTTGATGAAGACAAGGCAAATGATTATTAGAAATTTGTTTTAGTTTTATATTTCAACATAACTTGTTGTGATGTAATTAATGTCAATACTGCTATTTATATACTGAGTTCATGCACTAGTTTAATGATTAATACTTGATTATTTGTAATATAACTTATATTGTAACTAAAATTTATATTTAACTTCTCTATTTTCATCATCTACTTCAAATTCTTGTATGACTATTGTCAGCAAATTTACATTTTTGAAAACTAATCTATATCAGTTATTGAAACTTATATGTATATGTTTTGATTCTATTAACTTTATGGTAATTTCTTATAGAATTACAAGTTTGATAATCTTAATTTCAAGTGTTACCTTATTTAATTCTCCAATTGCCTATTTCATCCATCTTTCAGATTCTAAGTTTGCGTATTAAGCCTAAGAATAGCATATAATATGTTACATTGTTTCTTGCAATTCTACAAAGGGAGAGTCATTGTAAGGGTTATATGTGCTTGGTTGAGAGAGATTATACATTGTTTCTTCTAGGGGTATAAACAAGTGAAATTACTCGTAAGTTACTTGAGTTAGACTCAATGTTTAATTTAAATTCGATTAAAAAAAAATCTCAAGCTCAAGTTATTTGACTAGTTAATAGAGTTTCGCTCGAGTTTTGTAATACTTAGTCGACTAGTTTGCAAGCTTAATTGAGCTTTAGTCGTAAATGGTAGTAAAGTTCGAGTTGAGTTTCTATACTATTATTATTACAGTTATAAAAAATATATATTTTTTAAATAAATTGAACTTAAATGAACATAATCAAGTTGAGCTTAAGCTTGAACTTATTGAGTGTCGTTTTGAGTCATGCCCAAGTTCATAGGTCAAGCTTGAGCTTTAAAATTCTGAGTCAAGCTCGTGTTTGAGCTTAGTACCGTATCTTCTCATCTTGACTCGACTTATTTACAACCTTAGTAATTCCTTCTACTTTTTTTTTCTTCAAAAGAAAAAATATTGATTATCCTCTTTTACCCATGGATTTTTCTCATAATTAAGGTTACTCCTAGTGTGCTTTACCTTTCCAATTTCTAAATTACTTATTATTTGTGTTTGATTGCCCTTTTTTTGCTTCCACCCTTTGTCATGCTTGCTCATAACAAGTACTAATATTTTGTAACTATAGACACCCCGTTTTTGCTCACTTTAATTTCATTGAACAAATTAAAAAAAAATCCGAAAAATTGAATTAGAAGAAAAAAATTAAAAAATCAGAAAATCCAAAATACCCAATAAATAAAAAATCATAAAAAGTGATGTGTGGTGATCCATTTGAGTCAATTTAAGGAGGAAGTAATTTTATGAGACCTAAAACAACTTATGGAATTAAAGTAAGTATATGCGATATGAACAAATTAGGAATTCCAGACAAAAATGAGCATTTATAGAAAATCATTTTTTCTTACTGGGTTTAGTCAACTCATTTTCAAATATTTTAAAAGTATACATTTTTTGGAGACTTTGGCCTCAAATCGTATCTCAATCGGAGTTAAAATGAATATTTTATGGCAATTTGAAATTTTTAATAAAAGTTAAACACAAATAAAAATTGAGATCCTAATTTGATCAAACTAAAAATATTTTGAATATATGTTTTTATTAGACTTCACATTAGGTTGAAGAGAGGATTATAATTTTAGAAGTTGGGGAATTAATTTAGTTTCATTTAGCAAGTGTTTTCATAAAATAAAATAAAAAGAAAAAAAGAAAAAGAAAAAGAGAGAGAGAGAGAATGAGAATCAGCAAACTAAAAGAAGAAAGGGGAAAAAAAAAGGAAATAGAAGAAAGAAAAAGAAAAGAAAAGAGAAAAAACAAAAAAAGAAATGAAGATAACACATGTTACCACCATGTGATGATACGTGACAAGTAAGGAACATTCTACGTGGTACCCAAAAATGGCTGCCATGTGGTACCATTCTTGCACCGACATGTGATGCTTGATGGTTAGTGTTTAATCAACCTTCCTCTTTTTTCTCCCTTTCCTTTTTCTTCTTCCCTATTTTTTGTCCACAATTAGAATCTTCATCCTAAAATAGAGCACAAACTAACATTAAAAAATTACCTGATTCGAACTAATTTTTTGTATCTAAAATTAGGAAAAATATGAAATAGAAAGGGCAATTAAAGCACGTTATTTTGATTCAAAAATCTCATAAAATAATAAAGGAAAAACATTCCAAAAAAAAAAAAAGGTGGTCTTTTAATAAAATAGATTTGCACACCTTTGTAAAATTGGAAAATTAAATCTTTTAAAGTAAACTCACTATGAAATTAACATCTATAATCAGTAATAAGATATAGAAGGATGATTTTAGCCACTTATTTGATGAGAATTGTATCTAAAACATATCAAATTTGGGCAAAAATAATAGAAAAATGAATCCAATCTTCATTATACAAAAAGGTTTAATTCCCCAACATAAAAGGAATGTTTTTAGACCAGGAAGCACGAACCTACGCTATAAATAAAACCATTTACTACTCATTTTAGGAAGCAATTGCAAGAACTATTAAGTAAATTAAGAGAATTCCTCACACTTTCACTCTAGGAACTAGTTTAGGGCTTTGTTAGAAAATTCGAATTTCTTTAGAGAAATTGAAAGAGTAGAGCGTGAGTTTTCCTTAAATTAATAGAGGAGTTTTGAAGATTGGCAAGTTAAGAGTCAGGAACACCACCACCTTACTGGAAACCATCCAGAAACCACTTGAACCGGCTACCGGTTTATTACTGTGTGAGCTACGTTTTTAAACCTTTAAATGTTCTTATGCTCTTAGTGAAATTTGATGCATAATATGTATAAGTGTATTAAAATAGATTATTAGATGTATAATTTGTAAAATAATTTTTTTAATTTTTGTTTGTATGATATTATGTTCATAGGAAATTCAACGGTTTAATATTGAATATAAAAAAATAAGTGTTTGTTCATATTGGATCTTGTTAAATATAGGATTTTTAAATTAAAGAGATTGTTAATATGATTTGTATGAGTAAATCGATACAAAGTTTTCCTTTAAAAAAAATAACAAAGTCGTTTTTTCATTTTTTAATAAATTCCTTAGTTACATAGTTATTAATACAAACTTGCCATGATTGGTGATACATTTGTATGTATGATAATTGTATAATATATGATCCTAAGTTTGCTCAAATATATTTTCTAATGTGAAAAAATAAATAGATAAAATAAAATAATTTTTGTTAATACATGATATTGTATTCTTATCTTAATATGACCTAGTGGGTAATTTGTAATATGTCTACATTGTATGTGAGCCTCGTAATTTTATATAGTTAGCCGAGTAAGTAAGTTAAAACGCTAATGAAATTAACCTGAATGACTTAAAAATTTATAAATAGATTCGAAACATTTGTCGATAACACCCGTAAATTTAGATATTAGAAATATAATAAAATAATAAAATGGTTAAGTTAGTAAAATTTAACTATATTATATATTATTTATTAGAATTGTGTAAAATAAACTCCAATAGATAATAAATATTTAGAGATAAATTATATATATAATAAAAGTATTATGTAACATAAAATAACATGTAAAGTAACTATGTATACCCCGTATATAATCTTTATATAATAATATATACCCATAATTATCAAAAAATCCAATTTAATGTAAATTAAGCCAAGGAAATTCATTAAATTAATAAAAAATAATTAAAAAATACCAAAGGCTGCTAGATTAAGTTGAATAGGGCATGTGGAATTTCAAAGATTGGTGTTGGAAGATAAAGACTAAGTAAACATCTAAATTAGCATTATAAAAACTTCAATTAAAGAAGAGAGAGAGAGAGAGAGAGAGAGAAATTCATTTAGGTGATTTGCAACTTCCGAAAAATTGGAAACACTCTCCATTAGCTTGTACATGAAATTTAGGTTCTAAAAAAAATTTGAGTCAAATTGATCAAAGAAGAAAAATTTGGAAAAAAATATATAAATCAAGTGCAATATGGGCTTATTGGAGTACATGTAGTTAAGGTGGTGCTGGGTGCAAGTGGCCAACGTAGCCACCAACATGCAACGATGGACCCACCATCTAGGCTCATTGACAAGGGGGTAGCTACCAATGGTACCTGGAGTAAAGATTTTTTATGGGGGTTTTAACTTATCTGATTTTATAAAATTTAATGAAAATATTAAATACAATCAAAGAATTTTGGAAAAATTTCCTATTTTCGTATGTATAATGTAGGAAAAATATTATTTTGTAAAAATTTAATAATTATAGTATACATGTTTAAAAAATCAACAAAAACCAATTACTTTTTTATATTGAAATAAACAAATATAATGACGTAGTTTTGGCTTCAAAATTTTTCTATAAATTTCCTTGTATTTATACTGAATTGCTATGAAAATATTATTCACAAAATTATTAGTTATAGTTTTTATGAATTTTTTAGCCTTAAATCATTATTTAATTGGTGTTTTTGGTTTTAAAAAAATATTATATCTTTCCTAAAGACCTCACTTAGGCTTTGAGCTCTACTTGTAATTGATGTATATGATGATGTGAGGGTGCTGTTGAAAGGGATTTCATTGAGGAAAATTACCAAAATCAAGTGTGTACCTTAAAATGTGTAGTTAGTATCAGGTAAATTTAAAGAAATGGTAGGTGATGATGTGATATAATGGGAATGTGGAAATAATGAAGTTGAGGAAAGTTGTTTGAAGTATAAATTTGCTATTCTAAATTGATTCTATAACTGTAATATGGAAGTAAAGTAAGTAAATTAGTTAACTAAGGATGTTGGTTATAGGTAGATGATACCTTAGAGAATTATGTGAACAAGTTTTTTTTTTCATTTAGATAGTATTCAGAGGATAAGTCAAAAGCAAGACTTATGAACAAAATGTAAAAATAGAGAATTTAGAAGCCTAGTTAGAGGATGGTATTCTTAAAAACCTTATACGTAATAGAGTCAGAGGATATCTTAGAGAAATTTAGGAGGCAAATGTTCTATTCAATAATCACTCAAAAGTTTGGTCAAAGGCAAAAAGGTCAAAGAAAAGTATAGTCAGGAAGGCTTAGAAGCTAAGTCAAAGGATGAACTCATAATAAACTTGAAGTTGAGAGGATATCTTGTCAAAAGATCTAAAGTTGAGTAGACTACATAATCAGTTTACAAGGTGCCTTAGAGGATATTTTAAGTGAAAATATATAAGTATTAGCACTCATAAGTTGCTCCAGAAGATAATTCATAAGAAATTTTGGGCGGTTTTCAAACTCAAACAATGATTTAGAGGATAATTTTATTAAAATTTTTAACTTTGATATGGCTTAGAGAATAACTTAGATGCTTTTCAGTTTTGGAACTTTACGAGTGATTTAGCTCAGAAGCTTTTAAAGAAAATCTTGGAGATTTACTAACCCTAGAGATTAAGACAGAGGGTCAGCTTGTGGTGGACTTCAATACCTAAGTAGTGTAGAGGATATCTTAGAAGTTTTTCATTAAATATTTTAAGGACACCGTAACTCAGGGATGGCTTAGAAGGTAACATAAACTTATACTAATGTTTTAAGTTTCTAATACTTAAGGCATAGGTTAATGAACCAATAACTAATCAACCTAATTTTATGATAAATGAGTCAATTATCAATCCTTCCTAAATTATATGCAAAGTAAAGTTCTACATCAGAATAAACATCAAAGGATCACCCACAATGACTGTTGAATAACCAAGTTAGCGAGCAATTAAGTTCTAGGTAAGTGGAATCAGTACTTCAATGTACTTTAAAGTATTATTAAGAATACTTAGAAGCCTTAATATGTATCTTACTTGTAAGTGTAAGCTAAAAACCCGTGTAAATATGTGCTTGAATATTCTATTGCTGTTGTAGAGTATTAGATTGTATATATTTATATATTGGTGGTTTTATAATGTTGTTTGTATTGAATTATTTGAAATTGCTTGATCATTCCAAAAGCAATCTAACTTAAACTTGACTTAACTTTTAACCGGACATGCATCATAACCCATTAGAGAAAAATGACTCGGAAGTTCAAGCCAAACACGGACCCTTTGATGAGGATAGTAGGAATGGTCATTTCCCCACCCTTAATCGAACTAAGTAACAAAAGAGAAGGTCATAACAAAGTTGGGGATTGTTGTTCAAATCTAGTTTTGGGTGAAGCGTATTTCTTTATTGCATAAGCCTCGGTTTGGTGATCGATCTGTGAAGTGTGCAACTTGAAACTTTTCAAAACCCAATTAGAATAGGTGCAATTTCTTTACTCTCACGACGACTGATCAATGTTGTACGATGGCATTTGCTTTAATATACATAATATCTGATTAACCTTACTTGAAAACCTTAGTTGTTTGATAACTAACATGTGCTATTGTCTTCATCCCACTTATTGAGTAAGTTATCGCTTACTTCCCTATAGTTGTTTTGCAAGTTTCTTAATAGGATCACTAAAATTACACTAAGTCCCAAAAAGACTAAAGAGCAAGGTCAGGGAGTGAAATTCAAGACTAATTGATGGTGTTCTTAATATTTATTGGATTTATTAACTTATACAAAAACTAATAGAGTCCTTATTAATGGCCCTCTAGTTTTCATTTGTATTTACTGATACTTTGTTTTGTAAACCTGTAGACTTTTATAAGTCCTTATCGCATCTTTTCAGAAGTTATTTATAAAACTTATTTTCTTCTTAAACTTTTAAATCACAGTGTTTCTTCAAAAGTTATTTTAGGAAGTTGTACTACAGGTTGATGCTAGATAGATAATAAATTGAACAACTCAAAGCTATAGAGTGGTAGAAGGCTGGTGTAAGCTATATCTACATTAGCAGTTGAAGGGGTTACCTTCTAACTTAGGTTGGTTTAAGTAGCAAGCTTTTACAACTCTCTTGTTTGGGGCATGACATTATATACATTGACTTGCTTTTATAATATATATATATATATATATATATGTTGAGTGCATAACTTGTATGTATGTTTGACCATATTTATTTTGAAATAAAGAGGGGTTTTCATAAAAATGTTTTGTCGTGTTAGAAAAATATTTTCAATAATAAAAAATTCTAATTGGTTTGTTTTCAAAATTAGAGATTCCTAAGATTTTTCAAAATTGGACAAAAAAATGTTTTATACAAATTAATTAACATGTAAATATTTAAAGCAAAATATTTTGTAAATAAAATTGATTAACCTACTAAATATTTTAATAGGTTGGCTTCCAAATGCATGTTCTCTGGTTTTTTTTTTTTTTTTTCTAAAACCCATTTTTTACCAAAACCCATAGACTGGTAACTTAAACTAAAATCCATCCACTCATAAATTTTAATTTCACTCTTTTTTTTACCTAGTCACGTGGCAACTCCTTTAAAAAAGAAAAGGTTTTTTTGTTTTTTGCAAAATTCAAACTTTTCCTAATCCAGTCAAGAGACTTATATTGAGCAAGTTAGATTTAGTATGAGTCTAATTAGGAAAAAAGGGAAATCGAATTTCCAACTTGATAGTAACATAAACTATAGATATGAAATAGAGTACTCTTTTAAGTTTTTATTATCTACGAGTTCTTTAAAGATTAAAGCACTTACCACATTGTCTATAATGAATTAGATGGTTGGATGAGATAAGAAGGTTAATAACTAGGTTAAATATTGTGATGCTTAAGGTTTGAGAACAATTGAAACCACATTTTCTAAAACCATTTGCAAGAATGGAAATGGTATACTGATTTGATTAAATATGATTGAAATTATGAACCTCCTTAATTATTGATTTACTTTTTATTGGAAAAGCTTTCACTAATTACTTAAGCATCATAATGGTTAGTTTAGCTTTAATTTTAAACTCAACTTTGCATTTTTTTTCCAAGAAAGAATTTCAATGGATGTAACTTGGTAATTACATCTCCATCCCTATGAATTTTTATGTTTGGGCTCATTAATTTGAAACTGTACTAGTTCAATTCAATACACAAAATAGTAGATATCTATTTGCAAAATAAAAAGGATCTTAAAGATGCAATTATTAACCATTAGGTGGTGAATAGTAATGGAATTGTAGCTTAAGAGAATGAATAAAATGGGTAAGAGCCAAATGCAATGATCCTGACTATCATAGCTACTAAACATGAGAGGCAAATGAATCTTCTCTGTTTAAGTTTCCTTAGTTTTTCTCAATTTATTCCTTTGAGATGTTACTATGTATAATTAACAATCAAGATTAAAAGAGAGATGATGATGTTATAATCACATCATAGGGCATTTAAAAAATCAAGATAATCTCAACCATTAATTTGAAAATTAAGGGGAAATAGATGAGGAGGATCCAAATCTACAGGAGAGGTAGTAATGCTAAGAAGAGAGATGAGAATAATCAAATGTTTTTAATAGCTTGGATATCATAAAAGTGGAGAACACTTGAACTGGGTTTTAATGGGATAAAAAATAAGTAGACAGAGACTCTTAGTTTACTTATTTTAGCGACATCCTTCATCAGAAGTGTGATACATGGGGAAGGATGTTTCACATTACAAGTATAACTATTGATTCCATTGTATCAAACCCATGATATATATATGTATACAATATACATATATCAAGAAGATCTAAATGATAATTTCTTAAATTTGATGGTCTCATATATTATTTTTTAAGAAACTCTTATTTTCTTTTTATTAATTTGGATTTCTATTTAAAAATAAGTTAGACACCCTTTTTAACCTTTTCTTTTTCCTTTTTAATTTTTACTAGGCAACTTGCTTTTTGAGTGAATTGAAATTTTAACTCTAATATATTTTTCTTTATAGTTTAAACAGACTAACCCATATAACTTATCCTACTTACATAACTCTATTTGTTACATCTATAGAATCGAATTCTTGGACGCATGTACTGCGTAGTATAGCGATTCCACTTGTTAGAGATGGCAACAAATCTTTAGATTTGGATGATAACAACAAATCTCGATAATGAATATATTTGTTGTAATAAATCATCACAAATCCTTAAGATTTGCTAATGAATGTATATATCTGTTGTAATATTTTCTATTTAACCTCATCATCTATTATAATATTTTACAACTATATTTTTAATTCATTATATCTTATGTAACTCTATAAATAGTAGGAAATGTAATATAGTTTTTCATTTACTCGGAATATTTTATTTGGTTTTTCTTTCTTGGTATAAGAGTCTTTAGCTTATGTTATTTTTGGTTGGGTTTTAATTTTCACTTTTTTAATGGCTTCTCAAAACTCTGGTTTTACCCCACCAAATATTGCTTGATGTCCATTCTCCTAGATAATGCAAATTATTGGTTTGGATTTCCTAATTTACTCCAACATTAAGAAGTTATGATTTGTTAGGTTTTGTGGATGGTAGCGAACCATGCCTAACTAAGTACCTACAAGTTGATAATAAAAAAGAGATTAACCCAACTTATTATTTGTGGAAGAAAATGACCTATTTGTTTTAAGTTTGTTAAATTCTACTCTTACCGAGAAGGTCCTTTCTACTCTTTATGGACTTTCTACCTCGAGGCAACTTTGGCAAGCCCTTCAAAGCCGCTATGGCTCTCAATCTTACTCTCAGATAAACCACCTTAAGAGCAACTTCAATCCCTTAAGCAAGAAGGAAGAACTTATGTTGATTATTTGCAACTTGTTAAATCATATGCAGATCAATCAACTGTTATTGGCAAACGACTTAAGGAAGTTGATCTCATAACCTATGTTCTTTCAGGGTTGAACGGTTCCTATCTTTTACTATCTCATGTCAATTTGTTATTCGTGAGAAGACAATGAGCTTTGATGATTTTCAATCGAAACTATTATCATATAAGCTTATCTTAGAGCAACAAAATCTTGTGACTTCTAATGATCAACCTATGTTTGTTATGATGGCCAAAAGTCATCATTCTCATGGTGGATAAACAAAAAAAATTCAAGTCTTCTTCTCAACATAGATAAAGAGGTTATTTTAAGCACACTGGTGTTAATATTAACAAGATTCCTCAATATGTCCTTAATGCAATTTACTCTAAAGCCCTATGTCAAATTTGCAAAAAATCCAACCATTAAGAATTAGATCGTTTCAAATAGATGGATTTTAGCTTTCAAGGTTGACATCCTCCACAGCAACTCTATGCCATGGTTTCTCACTTTAATGTTAGAGGAGTGGAGAATAGCGCATGGTATGTAGATGGTAGTGTGAATCAACATATCATTAATGATCTAAGTAGTTTTATACTTGCTAAAAATTATAATGGAAATAATATGGTAGCTATAAGCAATGTTTTTGATCTTCCAATAAAAATAAAGGTTCTCTCTCTTTCATTTCTAAATCAAATTCTCCCCTTCACTTTCATAATATGCTTCATTGTCCCATAGCCATGAATAATCTTCTTTTTATTGATCCTTTATGTCGAGATAATAATTGCTTCTTCATGCTCACATCTTCTCATTTTTTTTGTTAAGGACAACAATATAGGACAAACATTACTGAAGAGGATGAATGAAGAAGGATTATATCCTATTTGAGTGAATGAAGTATCTCTCAATGTTACTCATTCCAAGTTTGCTCTCTTGGATGCCAAAGGGTTATTGAAATTTAGCATGCTCAACTTGGTCATCCATCTTTAAATATCATAAGGCATATCATCTCCACTTCTAGTCTCCTTGTTCAAGGCTCTTTTAAATTTGATTTTGTTTGTCAGTCGTGTCAATTAGGAAAGTTAAACAATTACCTTTTAATAGATCTTTGCGAGTCTATATGTCTTTTAGAATTAATTCATTCTAATGTATAGGTTTCTCTTATTAAAGCACAAAGTGATCATCAATATTACGTTATCTTTGTTGATGACTACACTAGATTTAGGTAGATGTATCATCTTTTTAATAAGTTAGACGTGTTTTCATGTTTTGTTAAATTCTGAACTTTAACTGAAAATTTGTTTTCTGTTCGTATCAAGCAACTCATTACTAATAATGATGGTGAATACATGTTTACTTTCTTTTGTGACTATCTTGCTTTAATGGCATTTTGCATAAGTTTGCTTATCCTCATACCTCTCAACAAATGTGGCAATATATAGACATATAATGGAAATTGATTTGTCATTATTAGCACACTCTGGTCTCTCTTCTATTTTCTAAGTTGAAGCCTTTTTTATAACACTCTATCTTACAAATAGATTGTCCATTGTTGTTCTTCACAATGATTCTCCATATCACAAATAATTAAGTAGAGCTTTAAACTATTTTGATTTGAGAATTTATGTTTATGCTTACTATCCATTTTTGCTATTTTACACTCATAAGAAAATTGCCTATTGAAGTAAAAGATGCATTTTTCTTTGATATTCATTAAACCAAAAAGGATACAACTATCTCGATCCTTTATCTAATCCCCTTTGCAACCTTCTTCTAATCGTCACCCGAAGCCAAATAAGGTCTCTTTGTCCTAAAAACTTATCTGAATTTCACTTATTTTACACCATTAAATATCCACTTGTAACTTTTCACTCTGTTACTCCAATTGTAGAACCTAATACATACAAACAAGCCTCTTAATCTAAGGAGTAGTGTTGATGCTATGAAACAAGAATTTGTTGCTCTTATATCCAACAAGACATGGACTCTTTGTCCCTAGCCAGTTAATAGTTGTAAACCCTGCAATAAAGTGTTCAGGATTAGGTTCGTAAAATTTAGGGTGGTTCGGAAAGTTGTTCAATCAAGCTCAAATTTTACAACAAAGCTAGAAATATTAGTAAAAGTAATTCAATGAGTTTGGATTTAAAAATAAATAAATAATAAAATAGTTAATTATTATAAGATTGAATTATATGTATATTACTCATTATTTATCAAAAATGTATAAAACGAGTTCCAATAATTAACGAGTCGATGGAGATAAAACATATACATATTAAAAATCATAAAATAACTTAAATATGCGCAAATAATGCAATTTTTTTAAAGGAAATTCATAAAAATTAAGGAAAAATCAAGAAAATTATAAAAATATATGGAATTATCTAGAAATGGGTCATGGCAAGCTGGTATTTAGAATAGAAAATTAACCAATAGAATTAAACCAATTAGAAAGTGAAAATGGAAGAGGATAAAGAATACTTGGCTCTCTAAAATCAAAAGCTAGCCCTAAACCCTTTTATAAATTCAAAAATTACTCCCCACAATTTATTTTTGTCAATTAGACATTCAAGAAAAATACAAAGAGACTAGAAAGAATGAGTTAGATAATTTTACAAAAACTTAGAAAAATTGTGTGCAATTAAGGGTTGTAAAATAAACCTACGATCAACAGCCACCACCACTATACCCTACCACTAGGGTTGGGCAAAGAAACCAAAAACCGCGAACCGCAGATTAAACCGTGAACCAAATAGAACCAAAAAGTCGATTTTTTGTGAATCGTTTAGTTTATGGTTTAGTTTGATTATATATAAACGGTTCACAATTCGGTTTGGGAAAGTAAATCAAATCGTATCGTTTTGAATCAAACTGAATTGTTTAGTTAAATAAAAAAATTTATACAATTATTTTGCATTTTTTATATTTTTTTCATCAATCTTTATAAATTTCATTAACTTTTTCATATATTGTTATTTTTTGTCATAATTTTGTATTAATTATTAAGATTAAGTTGAGTTAATTTCATTTAAAATTTTATATTAATTGGAGATAAAAATTCTTAATGAAAATTTAACATAAACAGTTTGACTGGTGGATCAAACCGAATCAATTTTCATTAGGTTCGAAAAATTTATGAATTGAATGGTATGATTATATTTAACTTCTAAAAAAAATCGAACCATTATATTAGGTTTAGTTTGGTAAGGGAGGCAAACTATACTAAACCGAATCGAACCGTACCTACCCTTACCTACCACCACCGCCCCATTTAGTTGACACACATAGAGCCACCACTAGTGGCTAGAAATTGATAGGACGGGTAAGTTCGATTTCAACTTAATTTTGATTTAATTTATTTAAATTATTAAATGCATTTAGAAAATTATAAAATTTGGTATTTTGAGGCTTTTATGTATATAGATTTAGGAAAAAATATTAGTTTGATGAATATAGATTTAGAAATATATAGTGCTTAAGAAACCCTTAAACCCAAGTTTATTTTTAAGTTAGAAATATATAACTTTAATAGTATAGTTTTGAACCAAAAATTTTTTTGTAGACTATTTAGAGTGTTTATAATAGTGCTATGAAGAGAGTTTTCAAAAATTAATTTTTGAAAATTTTAGATAATTTTTAGGCCTTAAAACGATACATAAAATAGTGATTTTGGGCTTATTTTGATAAATTAATGATAAGTTGATGTAAATATTGATTTAGCATGTAATTAGGAGTCTTGAAATGTAATTTACTGATGTATGATGATATTTGTAGGGTTTGGAATGTTACTTGTGCATATTAGGCAATAATAATAAATGAATAATAGGTAAAAGTATATAATTAAGCAAATTTTGTGATTTGGAGGTTAAATAGGTATATATTCTGATTTAATAATAAGACATTTTGATATATTATTTGGTGATTAAAGATGATATTTATAGTATTAGAAATATTAGACAAGTGATTTAGGTGTGAATTATATAATAACACATAATATGTATATATACGAAATTAATGAATAGAAAATAATAGGTTAAAATTTATAATAATAATATATAATAAATTTGATATGAAATATACATTTAGATAATTATATAAAAAATATAAATTTTTCTCACATCTAAAGCTAATTTGGTAATTATATTAGGAATAAAGTGTATCATATGGATTAGAATACTAGTTAGGGACTAAATCCGAGATTTAGGATATTTAAGTAAAATGTGATTAACTTCACATAATGACTCGAAACGAGTTCTTAAGGTCTGTGTGTGAAACTTGTAATCAAAAACTGATTCGGAGTTTGAATTAGAATCTAGCTTAAATTAAGAATAATTGTAAAAAACTTAAAAATCTAAATAATTAGGTATAATAAAACCCTAAATTGAAGAGTTATTGAATAAAACATATATAAAGTAGTTATGTGAATACTAAAACAATTTTTGTATTATAGGAATTACTAGCGATGGCCTGTGCGAGTCACACCTTAAGTGAGCATGTGGGAAATAGGTAAGTTGGGATCGATACATTACTGTATTTTGGAATACTGTTTTATAGTACTTAGAGAGTTAGGATTATACTTGATTGTGTTTGTTAGATAGTTAATTGTGCAAATGCTTATGTGCATGTGCTTCTGAATTTGATTATATGATTTTAGTATGATGTTTTAGATTGAAATTTATGTGAATTGTATGAAATGCTTGAACATTTTAAACTGGACCTAACTAAATATATGACTTATAATTCTAAAACAGACTTACATAGCAACTCATTAAAGGAAATGTTTAGAGTTCTCCAGCTAAATACCGACTCTTTCAAAAGGAATAGCATTGGATAGCATAATGGGTCTCTTCCTTCTTCATCTTTAGTTGAATTAAGTGATAAAAGAGAAAGTTACGATAAAAGTAAAGTCAATGGTTTAAAGGTAGTTGTAAGACAAGTAGTATCTCCATTGCATAAGCTTGGGTTTGGTTGTGAGTTGTTGATATGTGTATTAAACTCCTCAACCCATATTAGAGCAGGTATAATTTCTCTAATCTCATGATGGAGCGATGACATTTGCTTGTACATACATTACTTCTAACTAATTTGGTTGATAATTCTATTTGTGCTTTATATATAGTTTTAAGTCTCCATTCTAACTTACTAAGTAGTTGGTTGCTTGCATCCCTATAAATGTTGTTGTAGGTGTTAGCTAAGAAACGACTATATAACTACCTTAAAACTAACAACTGCTGGATCCTAGAAAGCGAGGATATAAAACTAAGGATTAGCCATACTCTTGGAGTTTGGGTCTTAACTTTAAGTCTTTTAATATCAGTTTATGTATTATTTAAGTAGATTATAATTAAGTTATTAAATCTTGTAAATATACTTAAGTTATTTTAGTGTAAATATGTATTTTTCATATTTTCGTAAATAAATAACATGTTAAATTTAGAAACTATTTGCTTCAAAATGAGTTAGTTGTAGATAAACATACTCGGGTTATTTTTGTAGACACCTTGTGTAAATCAGGTCTAAGGTAGTAGCTATAATATTGGCTTCCATCTTATAATGATTTGTACGATTGGATTATTACAACTCCACCGCTTTAAGGTGTAACAATCATAACATCATAAAAACTAAGTGGATGTTTAAAATCAAATATTGAGTTGACGGTAGCATAGAGCACTATAAGATACAACGTGTTGTCAAAGGGTTTGAGCAAATCAGTGGTGTTGATTTCTCTTATTCATTTAGTCCTGTTATAAAGCTAGCTACAATGAGATTGATTTTAGCTCTAGCAAGTAATTATGGATGGTATATTTGTTTGCATGGTGTTTTAGAAGAAGAGGTTTACATTGAGTAACCAGGGTGTTTTGTGAATTTTCATTATCCTAATTATGTGTATAGGCTCGATAAGGCATTATATGGCCTTAAGTAGGCACCTTCAACTTTATATAAAAAACTATCTCATTCCTTACTTGATCTTAGCTTTCAGGATTCTCAACTTGATACAGTTTTCTTTATGTTTCATTGTAATACTATTCATCTATATGTTCTTATCTATGTCAATGATTTGTTGATTATGGGTACTCACACTTCCTTGATCTTTTCTCTTATTAATAAGTTGATGCCTTACAATATTGTATTTTAATACACCTTGAGACTTCATTTATTGTCAATCAATGATGTTAATTTTTATATGCTCTGACTTCTAAACATTGGGCTACTATTAAGCATGTCTTACGTTACTTGTGAGGAACTAATGATCATGGTCTCAATTATGCAAAGGGATCAAATATGTTACAAGCTTATAGTAATTTTGATTGGGCTAGTGATCTAATTGATCGACAATTCACTATTAGTTATGGTGTCTTCTATAGTTCATTTCTTGTATCTTGGTGTGCTAAGAAACAAGTTGTTGTCTCTCAATCCAACACAAAAGCTTAATACCATGCTCTTACTCGTATGGTAACCGAATTATATATTGGATTCGATTACTTCTTAAAGATTGTTATGTGTCACTACCATCTTCTAGATTAATATGGTGTGACAATGTTAATGCCATTGTAGTTGCTGCCAATCCCATTTTCCATGCCCATACGAAGTATATTGAGATTGATTATCGTTTTATTCGTGAAAAGTTACTAAATCTAGACATTTAAATTAAGTTTATCTCTATCACCTACCAAGTAGCTAATATCTTCACAATAGGTCTTTCTGCTAGTTGGTTTCAATTTCTAAAATTCAAACTCATGGTTTGTGATCTCCCCATTCATTTACGGAGGTTGTTGGCGATGGCAACAAATCTTTAGATTTCGATTATGACAACAAATCTCGATAATGAATATATATAATAATAAATCATCATAAATCCTCAACATTTGCTAATGAATGTATATATTTATTGTAATATTTTCTATTTAAAATTAATATCTGTTGTAATCTTTTATAATTATATTTTTAATTCATTGTATCTTATGTAACTTTATAAATAATATGAAATGTAATATAATTTTTCATTGAATCATAATATTCTTCTTAGTTTTTCTTTCTTCACCAATATTTTCAATGCGTGTTTCTCGGCTAATTATCATATATGTAGTTAAGAGACAAAGTTGGATGATAAATCCCTTATGCTTATTGCTTCTGTCTTTGTTTGTCTAGGATGATTTTAGATCAAGGCACTAGCCGTGGTACTTAACTCATCGATTGAAGGCTAGATGAACAACGCTGAACATGCTTCTGGCTCATCCATTGATATGTCTATATATAATCATTATAGAATAAAACAAACGTTACCAAAGTTTTATAATATAGTTGGTATGAACATTATTCTCTTTTAGGAATGACAAATTTTTAAATTTTAATATTTAGTTGGCTAAAAACCAATAAATGATATATTTAATGCTTTAGATACAGTTTCATCTTAAATAATTTATGAAATTTCTTTATCAATTTGAACGAAGATACTATTATCTGGCATCTGTCCTTACAGGAAATAGATTCATCGGGAGTGAGATGTAGACGTAATACTTAATGGTAAAATAAGATCTAATACACATTCAACTCCACATCTATTATGTTATAATAACTATGGATGATCACAAATACCATCACATATCAAAATTTTATTTATTTTCGCTTGTTATATACACGGTACACATAACATGTCACTTCTCTAATAAAAGTTCGTCTAAACTTGTTTTACCTAAATAAGGTGGGTTAGTGGCTTAACTTGAATAGAAGACGGCTTCAATTCCGTGTGTATTATCTAGTCAAAGAAGAGTTTAATGGTTTATGCCGCCATGCATTTACATGGAAGTCTCCTACCATCTTTTGATTGTGGCAACAGAAACAAAAAGTGGTCTAAATAGATAACTTAAACTGTGAAACTTATTGTAAGATTCCCCAAATGGGCAGGATACCATTTTTTCATGCAAGTGGGTTTGAAAAAATAAAAAGAAAAATTGAAATAGAATATTGGAATATGATCGTATTTTAAATACCCATTACGCGAAGCAACACCAAAACTAGATAATGTCAAACCCAAAAATGGAAATTTTCCTCTTAATATTCTGTAAAACTAAACAATGGTCGGATAGTCCACTGTTTCACAGGCCTACGGTAATGTGGGAGTCTTCGCTTTACAATTTGGCATAAGCCCCGTGTTAATTTTTAAAATATTTAAGGTATGCACAACTTATAGTGTATGTGTAATTTTGAAAGGAAATGAATTAAAGAAAATATGGGTAGATTAATCAAGGATAGTGATAATTTTCTTATAACCGTATATTCAGGTTAAATAAATATGCGAAAACATCCTCTAATGATACTTGCAAGCAAGGGGGAAAAAATTACTTAAAAAATATTATAGTTTTCATGATTATATTTTAAAACATTTTTTCTATGGTTCAATTTTTATTTTCTACAAGATTAGTTTCACCATTCATTTAACTTTTAATTTATATTTTTTTAAATTTAAATTATTAAATAAATTATGAATTAAATAATTTAAATTTAAAAATATATAAATAAATGATATCATACGACGGATTACACCAATCTCGATAAAATGGAAGATGAGACTGTTAAAGCCTCATATTTTATGTACGACTTCTTATTTTGAGACATGGGAATAACGGTTGTGTTCCTATAGTAAGGTATTTAATAGGAAAGAAAAATGGGACTTCTGGAATTTTAGATATTCTTTAATATTTACTTGAATAAATGGGATTTATTTAACTAAACAAATGAAAGTTCCTTCTCAAAATCGTATCACTTTCTTTAAATTTAAGACCTCGTCATCATTTTATTCTGACATTGCTCATACTTGGCAGGTTTTTTTTTCAGTTAAATAGGATCGTCATATCAAAATATAATAATGTATTAAAATCTATTTCTCCATGTTAAAATAAATAAATAACGAGGAATACTCTAAAACCACATTGGAGAACATATATGCCACGATTTTCCCGGCTACATGAGTTTCTCCAAGAAAAATACACAGAAAGCGTTAAAACTGTTTGATATTTTGCGATGGAATCACAAAATATATTTGTTAGCAAATAAAGTTCAAAAACTTTTTCAACGATCAACTTCTAAATCTTCTGATTTCAGCGGCTAAGTGGCAATATTTAAAACGAATGTAATTGGATTCATAAACTTTTAGAATATTTTAATATTTTAATAAAATTATTGTCCTTTCTAGGAATTTTTTAGATTTAACATGTTATGTTAGTCCCACACAATATGAGAAAAAAGAACAAAAAAATGGTTACATTATTAACACCATCAGAAAGAAAATATTAACTATTAAGAAATGCTACAATAGTATTAGCAAGTAGATGACCACTGACTGCCGTAGAGATAAACAATGGTGATCAACGATGGATGACAATCATCACAATTCCTTAACATTTCTAGTTTATTTTTTAACTTTTGTTTTGTACTTCATTTTTTTAATTTATAATGTAAATAGTTTAATATACTTTTTGTTTATGCATAAATTATAAAAATATCTTATTTTCGTTTTATGTACACTTAATTTCTTAATCCTCTTAAAATAAGTATTTATATCCCTAAATCTCTTGAAACATCAATTTTGGACCTATCTGGCTATTTGTCAATTAGATTAATGATAAAATAATAAAAAAATATAAAAATAAGACTTACATTAGAGAAACTCAAAAATTAAATATTTTCTCTATCATATTTTTTTGTTGAGAAAAGCTTATTTTTTCCTTATCATATTCTAAATTTATTAATTCATTTTTAATATGTTCTAATTTTTTTAATGATTATTTTTATTAATTTTTATTTTTCCCCTTTATATGCTACTTTGATTTTCGGTAAAGCTTTTTTAATACAAGTTAAATGAGCATTTTCTAGAAAACCAAGGGATGTCTATTTTAAAAGATATTGTTATTTGCTACTCATCAATTTTTCTTAGTAAATTTTTTTTTAAATGCCCATTAAATTTATGAAAAATAATTAAGTGTTTAGATTCATTATGACTTTACATTTTCTGAATAGCTAATTTATTTCACTTGAATGTGGCCTTTTCTTTTTATTTTAATGTAGGACAGTTTGTGGTATGAATTCACTAGATATAACGAACATATTGAAAGGCATAGTAGCTATATAAAAATAGTAGTATAATGAATTAGCTAGATCAAAGATAATCGTTTCGTACGAATGTCCATTTCAGTTTATTTTGAACTTTTTTGTATCTTATCAAGTACAATACACTTTCTGGCAAAAAAAAAAAAAAAGGGTACAATATATGTATTATAATTATTAGACAACATTCAATATTAATTATTTTATAAAAAATCGGTATTTATACCATTAAATTAAAATGGTGCTAATTTGTCTAAATTAAATAAAGCAGTAATAATAGGGTTGATCAGACAGAAAGTTATCCTAAAAAAATTTATTTACTTTCTAGTGACATATTTTATTAAAACCCAACGTGTATAAACAAAAAAATCACCCTTTTAACATCTTAACAATTACCATGGATACTGTTGAAATAATAAACACCATCTTCTCTAAAATAAAGAATTATAGTTATAGTTAAAAAAGATTCGACCGTTATATAAAGCCGTATGTTTTATCATTTAATAATATCACTATATAGTAAAAAAAGTCATTTTTCTAATATCAGTACAAAACCTAATAATACAAACGTCCGTTTCCCAAGTCAAAAAAAATCCGCTCCAAATCTTCTTTTTATTATAATCACCTAAAAAAAACTAACTCGTTTATAATTTACTGATCTGATTATTTATTATATTTTAGATGCCGGTAATACAGCAGCTGCGTACATTGATAAAATTAATAAAAGTAAAGTCGGTGACGGATTTCTTAGTAAACAAGTGCCTCTTATTTTATATTTTAATATTGGTGGCATGGCAATTGTGCTGATGAAACAATAATCTAAATTCGAGTTGGAACTTGGAAGTCCTGTTTTATCGGATTAGTACGATGGATGGATCAAATCAATCTCCAAAACCGTTGGCGTGAGACAAATTGGGAGGAGCTGTGTTCTTATCTTATGGCGCCCACAGTCCCATAACCCCAAAACCGGAAACCGGTTACTGGTTTTCCTCAAAGCCTGTTTTCTATTTTTTTTTTTTTTTTTAAAACGCATACCACACGACTTCCCGAAAACCGGGAGCTTTTTGTTTTTTTATAAAAAAAAATTAAAAACCGGGAGCTCCAAGATGGGTCCCACCTAAAGAAGCCAGGGACGTTGCATTGAATCTACCCCCATCTTCAGGTATGTGGCGATTCGACCGCACTCTGACACCAACGCGTGCTTGCCACGCGCTTCCTTTCTTCTGTTCACATTTTTTGTACACACTTGCATGTCCTGCCCCTCACCCCTCGCTCATGCTTTTGTTACTGCATCTGGCCTGACCTTTTTACCCTTCGGTTTTACAATTACTACCTTCCTGTCCAGTTCAATGAAGGAGATAAAAGGAGCTGCGAATTTGAAAAATATTGTGCATTAAAATACCTATATATAAATATATATAATTCATCGAAACTAAATAGTAAAATCATTGTATAAGTCAGATCATAACAATATTACGTCTCACCTTTTTGTTTTTTATGTTATAAGTTTCTTCATCTTGAATGGTGACTCTTAATAGAGAATAACCATTTGGCTAAAGATTTACTTATCTAATTAATTATAGCCTCAACAAAAGTTAAAAAAAAAAGAAAAAAAAGTTGTTAATAATTGAATAGATATTAGATTGTTTAATCTAAAATTGCATACATGTATAACATGCAATAGAAAGCCTATAACAATAGTTTAAATACTCAATATCAATTATTAACTTATAATTATTATGAGATTGAAAAAAATCTTATAATTATGTTTAAAATAATTAATGATTTTTTTTTTCATACAAGGATATTTCACTCCTAACTCTCAAACTATAATATCATTGCCTTAGATCTTTTCCCAATAGAGCTTTTGCACCTTAGAGCACTATAGGCTTAGTTCAAGAGGTCCAAGGTAGTTTGGGGAATGGCCTACAAAACAAATAGGAAGTGAATCATTGCATCAAAGGTTTATTTAGCTTGACTACTCCAATATTTTAAGTTAAAGAGAGAGAGAAGGGTTTAAGCTTAACAAAGAATGTAAAGATTGCGTTTGTGTAAGATTCAATTTGCTTTGGAACTTAAATTTAAGTTTTACTTTTTAAGGTATAAAGATTGTATTTATAGTGGGCACCTCTAATTGGGATGTAGGGCTTCGAGGAAAGTTAACAAGGTTTCTTGACATCGATAGAGAAAATGATTACTCTTAGACTTTGTATCCATCTCATTCTCCAAGAGTAATGATATTAAATGTGATATAATGTCTTATAGATAGACAAGGATTGGCTCATCGAGAAGTTGTGTCTCAAGGTTCACGAGTCATAGGCTTACTTTGAGCACATTATTTTTGGCCTTGTACAAACAAATATAACCTAATCCATCAAAAGCAAACCACAATCGAAACCCCTATTAGAAAAGTTGGTCGACCATTTTTGAAATTGTTTAGCCATTTTTTTTCAAGCTTATCCAACCTAGATTAACCTATCCTTTAATATGGTTGGTTGAATTCAGCTAGTGATTATTAATTTCTTAATTTGGTTGATCACTTTTACTCTTACTCTTTCGATTTTCCTCTTTAGAGACTCATAAATTGAATTTCTATTCTTAAAATCTCTTCTCCTATCATTTATTGTACAATCATTGAAATAATTTTATACTACAAAAAATCAATGGACCATTTACACTTTTCCATTGCTATTATCATACACTACAGTTCGTCCAAAGCATCTAAAATCTCTACAAATCTATACTAAAATTTAAATCAAATCTAATAGATGATTCTTCTATTTCCTCAAAATTTGTGATCATAATCCTATAATATAGAGTTTGTTTCGTTTCACCTGAGTTTTCAAAGTTAATTTTTATATAGAAGGAAATTACTGGCAAAGTTATTGTATTTTCCTTGATTTTAGAATATTGTTTTGGGATAATTTATAAATTTTGATACAAATTTCTAACATAGAGAGATTGACTATGAAAGTATCTCGTACTAGCGGAACAACCCATTTAACTAGCGGAACAACCCATTTAACTCATTTTTTAAACAAATTTGGACTAAAGTTTTTTAAATGAGCTCGATTTATTTAACTTGCGAGCCAAAGTAGATTAGTTTTAGTTGCCTGTTTAATATATTTACGGCTTTATTTCATAAGTCAACCCATTTAATTTGCTTTTTTTTACAGGTTAAGATTGAGTTTTTTTTTTTTTACCTATTTAAAAGCGAGTCAAATAAATCTGATCTGTTTAACTCGTAAGTTAAAATGGGTATGGTCGGATTGGCCTATTTAATCTATTTGCATATCTCTAGTCCCATGTGTTTCATTTAGCTTTTACTATATCTATAAACAATACAACTTTAATATTTTATAAATATAAAAATATCATATTTTACATTAATATCTATATTATCAAGTGAAAATATCTCAATCAACTCCATTTTCATATAATTATATAATATATAAATTTCTAACGACTAACATATAGGATTATGGAAAGTTAAAAATTTAATGGGTAGTTTTACAAATTTAAAAACTCAAACTTACATATTATTAATCACATATAGTTTATAATTTCACGTTTATTTATAGCACATGCGTCGAAATTTATTATTCAGATGTTACCTCTATTTTTCCGTTTCTTTAAAAGGAAAAAAAAAAATTCATTTCCCACGTCTCCATGATCTTTTTTTATTTTTCGTTTAATTTTTCAATTTTTTATTGTTTTTAAACCCATTCTAGGCAAACCGAGTATTCTTACACTATATTTGCATTGAGGTATGGAATAGAAATGGGAAGAAAATTAAGAATTTCAAAGCATTTTTGTTTGTTTAGGAAAGGAGGGAGAGCCAAAGGGCAAGGATTTTGCAGGGAAATTTTTTTTTAGGACCCATAAAAATTATATGAAAAGAATTGAAAGGAATTATTTTTAAATTTATAATTTTACTCTTAAAATAAAAATAAATTTTTATATTGTAAGGATTTTTTTTTTTATGTTTTACTATAATAAAAATATATATTATTAATTTTTTCTTCATTTTCTTTCCTTTCTTATAAAAAAAAATCTATTATTTTTTTTAAATTCATTTCTCTCACTTTTTTTTCCTCCTAATTTTTTCGCTCTTTCAAAAAAAAAAAAAAAAAAAAACCTTGGGAAAAGTGGAATTGTACGAGCCTACAAGATTTAGATTCCAGAAGAGTAATCGGCCAGTCAAATATCAGCTTTGCAAAAACTACAGCCAATGAAGTGGGACTCGTATTCCCAGCTATTGGGAGTTAACTCTCACGCGCTAGACAAAGGAATGGAGTTATATTGAGAGGGGCGTGTTTCGAAACAATATTTGAACAAATTAATGAGAAATGATAATTCAAAACTTTCTTTTTTTTAGCCCAAGATAATTCAAAACTAGAACTGGATACAATACAGCCTCCGACAAACTTCCTAAAATGCAGAAACCAGGAATGGGTTGGAAAACAAAGTACCCCATAATAAAATAATAAAAAACAGCTGCTTCCCCTAGTACTCTCTAAACCAATTGGCCTCCTAACTTTCTTTATTTATTTCCTCTACCTCTTAAATACCCGCACCACACTCATCACCCACCCAACATTTCCCAAACAAATTTCCCCTCTCTCTCCCTCTGCCCTAACGTTGGTACTATTCATTTTCTAGAGATTTTGATATTAGTGATCAGAGAGTCAGTTAAAAAGAGAAGCAAAAATGCGTATGAGCTGTAATGGATGTAGAGTCCTGAGAAAAGGGTGTAGCGAGAATTGTAGCATTAGACCTTGTTTGCAGTGGATCAAGAGCCCCGAGTCTCAAGCAAATGCCACTGTTTTTCTTGCCAAGTTCTATGGCCGTGCCGGACTCATGAATCTCATCAACACCGGCCCTGAACATCTCCGTCCTGGTCAGTACAGCAAGAAAAAATGATTTTTTTGTTTTCACTTGTTCTTTTGAATTTTCTTAAAAGTATATTGTCTGACATGTCTTTGTTATGTTACAGCCATCTTCCGGTCATTGCTGTACGAGGCATGCGGTCGGATAGTGAACCCAATTTACGGTTCAGTTGGTTTGTTATGGTCTGGGAGCTGGCAGCTTTGCCAATCCGCCGTTGAAGCCGTCCTCAAAGGGGCCCCAATTACACCGGTCACATCTGAGGCTGCCATGTCGAGCCATGGACCGCCTCTCAAGGCTTACGATATTCGTCATGTGTCGAAGGAGGATAATTCCGGTGCTTCTAATGATCTCCACCGAGGCAAGAACCGCACCCGGTTCAAGCGCTCCGGGGTCAAGTCTAAGGGGGATCAGGTTCCGGTTCAAGAGAAGCCGGTCGAGCGCTGTAGCGATGAAATGCATGGGTCAACGAGTCATGACTCGTCATTGAGTCACCAATCCGAGTTGGATACTCACGGGGATGGAGATAGCAAAGAGACCGAGAGCATCGTGTCGGTGGAGACGGCCGAGCCGGCTTTGTCATTCCGAACCGAACCGGAGGAGAGGGCCTCGGCTTCACCTGTCAGGGAAGGCGAGGTTGGGCTCGGGCTTGGACTTGGTCTTGACTTGACGTTGGGCTTTGAGCCGGTGTCGCGTGTGCACCACGTGGTTCCAGTGAAGAAGAGGAGGTTGGAGTGTGCAGTTGGTGATGGCGGCTCGTGTAAGATGGAGTTAAAACTTTAATATGGTTTGACCATCCGGTCGGCTGAGTAAAGTGGTTCAGTTCGACCGGTCCGGTTTTGATGGTTCTGATCATCGGCTCTGTTAATTTGATAGAAGAGAAGCTGGCCTTTTTCTTTATTTATTTTTTCTTTTTTTCTTTTCAGTTTTTGGCCTTTTCTTTTCTTTTGACCCAAGCAAAGTGAGATGTACAAATATTTACATATATAGGAGTTGGGTTATAGCATATTCATAACCTTAACATGGAGTATGAGTCTTGAATTAATCCACCAGCATCCGCTGCTCGCATTTTCTCTCTCTCTCTCTCTCTCCGAATTCATTTTACTATATCTATATTATTAAGAAAAACAATACCGGTTTCAGTGACGTATCTATGAAAACCGATATTCCGGTTCTATTAAAACTAAAGCAGACCTGTACTTCAAAAATACTTTTTTGCAAGGGCCGGGTGAATAGGGAAAAAATAATTCAAAAAATTTTAGTTAAAAATTGGTGGCCCGGTGTTTTTGTTGGAGCTTCAAAAAAAAAAAAAATATATATATATGTATCATATTATAATATTGGAATTTGATTATTTGAGCTTAGATTTTTTTTTTTTAGTTCAAACTGTTCATCGTCAATTGTCGGAGGTCATTAAAATCAGGCCATTTAAGAGTATTTTTCCGCCAAAATTTGCCGGTCCCTAATTTTATTTTTTCTAAAAAAATTTATTTAAATTCTGATATAATCGGTTGAATTGGTGCATTATCTAGCTTTAATTCATCAGTAAAAAGAGTTCCCGTGAATATTTATCAGGTTCGAAGAAGACAAGTAAAGGTTTGGATTTGTTGAGCGACAAAATTGGTTTGGATAGGTTCTCATGCTGTTGAGTTATATCTTTTTTATTTTTTAAATGGTTATATTACAACTTAATATGAGGATTAGAATCTAATTTATATTGTTTGAGAGATCAATTTTAATGAAAAAAAAAAATCGGGCCAAAACTGGTTTGAGCATTTTGTTATATATATGTTTTGTGCTGAGTTGTTGACGTTGGACTTTGGAGATCGACATCAATACAAGGATTTGATTTGGTAGGGAATTTAAGACAAAGTACATTTTTCATTTAACCCTCAATTACCTTCTTCATATTTCCTAATATAAACAGCAAAATTTGTCCTTTATTTCATTTTGTATCATCTGATTTTTCTTCGATTTTTTCTTTTCAAAAGAGAGTTACTGGAATTATTTTCAAATGTTATAAGTGCTCAAGGCTTCTTATCTTTATAATCATATATTTAGATTCCTATATCATTAAACGTGCTTTTATAACCTAAATAATTACCAGTAAAAAAAGTCCGTCCTACCTACATCTACATGACCCTTTGCACTTGTTAAAATAACTATATATATATATATATATATATTTAAGTATAGCAATAAACCCCCAAAACTTAAAGCAAAAGTTATTAAGGATATGATTATGTAAGAGTCTAAAAGAATTTTGTTTTTAAGATTTAAGCGTCTAAAAGCCAAATTTCATATACAATGAATTAAGGGTACATAAAATAAAATAAGACCTATCAATTTACCTTAGTTTTTAGGGTAATGTCATGCACACTATCTAAACATTCTTTTTTTTTTTTTTTTTAATTCACATCCAGAAGTTTAAAGTTGTTAAATATGATAATTAATTAAACTTATCAAAATTTATATCTATAAATTGTTAAATATTATACCAAACTAAATTTTTACGTACTAATTTATTACCTTTATCTTAAGAAAGATGATGCAGTAAATATTTATTGGACAAAAGTATTAGTATAAAATAATCAAAATTAAGATGATAAATTTGATAAGTAAAAATTTAATACGATATAAATTTAACAACTTTAAAATTTAGATAATAAATTAAAAAATAAACCAAAATTCGGATCATGATTTTGGCACTACCCCAATTTCTAGTATCAACAATTCGACCACTAAGAGTAGGACCTTGCCCGTTATTTCCTCAAATTTGTGGTATCTAAATATCAGAGGAACATGACAAAAGGCATAGAAGATTCATAGTTTATGGAAATGATCATGCATAACGTATCAAGCGAGATGTATCGGATGAGGCTTCTTTTGTTTTGGAATGCGCAAGGCATGTGACCCTAGCGTGGGAAGCAGGTGATAGTTGCAAGATGTGTTTGCTCAAGGACAAAATGGTCTTGCCACGAAGGAGGGAACTGAAAGCAAAAATATCCAATTTAGATTTTATTTCGCACTACAGGACATGAAGCAACATTAGTCAAGGTGGCAAACACTAATGTTTATTAACATCGTTATGATTGAATTATATGGATACTAGATTACCAATGAGATAGATTATGTTTATTTTGCTCATTTCTTGCTTGTTTATAATAATTGCAAACTATAAAAATAATAATCTTTTTTAAATAAATTGTAAAATGTCCCCCCTCCTACTATTAGAAAAAAATAATTTAAATAAATAAACTAACTGTGACTTTTATAGGAGTTCTTTATGATGGGTGTTTTTATTTTATTGAAAAATATGGCTATTGTTACCAAAGCTTTTTAGATATGAATCCCTTAGACTCGTCTAAATTTGACACGCCTTGTTACTTGAGGTTTGCCTTTGTGGGCTCAAGCCTTGAGCCTGGATCGATTGAGCCTAAAGAGCTCTTCAATGGTTATAATGCATAAGATAATGATAAGATACCAAGTCAAACGGCCATCTTCGGTATAAGTGAGATACGTCGGACATTAAGAGCTCGCTCTCTCATACTTGTGTAAGAAGATTTTCCTTACTAACTATTCTCTAACTGTTAGTGTCACTTCTCTATAAATACCTTGTCACCACTTAACGATAAATCTTTTTACACTCTGCGCGCTAAGTTTATCTATTACTTTAAAGTACTTTCTATTCTCCGAGAATCCATTGTTGACTTAAGTATCGGAGTGGCTGCACCAAACAACCCTCGATGTCCTCTCATAGTGTTTTATTTTACAGGCTTACTACGTATGAAGCCCAATTACTATCACCAAATACCCTAAGACAATATTTGGCGTCGTTTATAGGAACTTGAATTCCTACACAAAAAACCTTAAACATACTCCTTGAACACAATCCTCAAACATTATGTCTCATCGCAACGAGTAAGAGAACCGTCAGTTGGTGAATAACCAACCTACGGGCAATCAACCTTTCCTAAGGGCGACGCTGGAGGATTGCATGGAACGCCTGGTTGAGGTGTATGTTGCTCAAAATAGACTACTCTACGCTCGCCTCGAAGAAGCAGAGAGGCGTAGCATACAAACCTACCCTCACGAAGCTTCGGATGCTTGCACTGGGCATAATAGCCACCAGTAACAACGACAGAATGGTAGAGATCAGCAACCTAATCCTCCACTATAGCAACAGCTAGATTTCATGGAAGTAGAAGAGGTGATCATTAGGGTCACCTGTGTCATCATAGTAGTCTGGAGAAGGAAGTTTGCTATTGGGAGGCAACACTTTGTCTTAGATACCTTTGGTGAAAGGGGTCTTATTGCTGACAACCAACCCAGCTTTGCTAGCGGCCTTACTCCTCAAAGAGCCTTCTTACCATTGTACAAAGCTCGTTAAGGTCAACATCGTCTGTCAGGTGATGCATACCATAACTAAAGACAGACGAGGTTAGTCGTAGGAATGGGTCTAAGCTTTTCAAAAGTTTGGAAGGATAATAGGAGATATGCACAAATACGAAAAATGAATAAAAAGTAAGAAAAACCCACGAACAGCTCCAAAGGATATAATACATCACTAGAACTTCCGATGAATCATAGAACAGCTCGATATGACGCATGAGATGGTCCAGTGAGGGTACTCACCACCTAGCCTTACTTAAGGGTTAAGATAAGAGTAAACAAATAATGTTTATGAGAGAAAAATATTCAGTGTATTAATGATAATTTGCTTATTTGCAGTTATATGTACAAGGGGTATTTATATCTAAGAATTTAGGACAACCTACCTAAAAAAGAAAAAGACAAAAAGAGTATTATCTTGGTTGTCCTAAAAAAGAAAAAGACAAAAAGAGTATTATCTTAAAGAAGTAAGTAAAGGGTAAAAATGAATATTCACGGAAAAAGCAATGATTAGAATAGCAGATTTTATAAGTAGTCTTGGACATATGGTAGCAATGTATTAGTGGTGTTGTTGGAGGATGTAGACAAAGCAATATAAGTTGGTTGGATGGCTAAGCAGAAGTGCCGAATAGGCATGGACTGGTTTAAATAGGAGTGGTTGAGGATTAGTGCAAGATAGCTCTCTCGGCTTCTCGGTAGTAATGATGCCGAGCAAGTGGTTAACTCAAACATGGTTGAGTAGGTGTGAGAGGATTGGTTACTAATAGGGATCAAAGACCGATCACGCATTCCAAAGCCTGAGGGCTTTCTCAGATGGTTCGCCAAGCTGTCCAAGGTGAGTTAAGCATCGAGAAGCACTGTTTACCTCAGTCTGATTTGTCGAGCTACTTTACTCTCTACACCATCCAGAAAGCTGCTGAGGTGACCTAGTTGACTTGCTGAACTGACCCCTTCGCTATACACCAATCTAAGTGCCAAATCTAAACATAGCACTCTACAGTGCTGAAGTTGAGTTGACGATGATCAGGATTCGACCATCCAAGAATGCCTTCGAAAATGAGTTACCCCTGAACCAACCCAGTCAAGTCCCAATTGTCTGAGCTACTAAACTGTTGACATCGAATTGATTTGATTAAGATTCACCCCTGTGTGGCTTGTAGTATTATTGGGACCACAGATAGTAAAACGCATACGTTATTCTTTTCTTACATCCATACTGTCCTTTCTGATAGTGAATATTCTTTTGTACGATTACATATTTTCCTTATAAATTATTTCTCCTTTTCTTAGCAACTAATGATCCAATTATGTAATTTTTTGTAATTTAGGACTTACGCTAACTGGATACTATAAATACTTGCATAATGTAATAGTCGTAATAATTAGATACAGAGAATACATTGAACTTTTACTCTCTTGAGCTAAGTGTCCTTCTTACTCTTGAGTTACTCTTATCTAGCCCATCTGAGTATGGACTAGTAGCGAGTGACCTCCAACCATACTTATACGTTATATCAAGTGTAACATGAGCTCGTGTGAAGCATTGATGCGTCATATCCTTTGTTGGTGCATAGAAACCCCTGCTCAACCTTCAACTACCATTTACTCTTCGAGTCATCTCACGGCCTGGACTTACCCTATTGGTTATACATGATATTGGGTCCATATGTTCATCTACGTAATCCGTATTAGCTATTGTTAGGGTATTCTCTTAGTTAACATAAAACTTTCGAGAGATAGATAGTCATTCGGTACAACACCAAGAGTCGATCAGCAGCAAAGAGTAACTCGGCCTTAGTAGGACTTGGTTGGAGTAGGAGGATTCGCCTCACTAGTCCCTCTAGTTTACGGGTTCGGCTACGAGTTAAAGGCCTAATAGCTTAATTCTTATCATTCCTTTGGGGTTGTTTTGGATTTGGGATCAAATCTGGTTGGTCTTCATTAAGCTCTCTATCAGGATGATAAAGACTAAGGTCAGCAATATTAAAGGTGTCCGAAACACCACAGTCTTCGGGTAGCTCTAATTTGTAGGTGTTATCGTTGATCTTCTACAAGATTTTGAAAGGTCTTTCAACCCATGCAAACAACTTGTTTCTTCTCTTACTCGAAAATCTTTCCTTGCTCAAGTGCAACCGTACTAAGTCTCCAAGTTGAAACTGTCTCATCATTTTTGCTTTGTGATGAATTTCTAACCAACGACTCCATTACTCGCGTACGGCTCTGAGGACTCCAATCCCAATTCTCTTTTAGCAACCTACTAATGACGAGAAAGTTTACACTAAAAGAATGTGGTTGAACTCCTTGAGGTCCCTTAATTGTCGTATGTTGATCTGTACACTCAGCAGTGATGATGCCGAGAAATCTGACCAAACACTGTTGAGAAGTTCCTATCGAGTGACGAGAGACTTACTTAAACGGCTAAATAGTTTTCTCTCGGCATATCGCCATCTCTCTCATCTCGGCCCTTTATTGCCACAACATTTTAACCCTTTTTGCCTGTTGTGCTCAGAGAATATTTGTATAGGATCAATGTTGTATTGTTACCTATCCACCTCATTTAACATTATACTACTTTTCCATTTTTGGTCTTTTGTCCTTTTTACTCTTTTTGGTATGTATTAGGAATTCCTTTTTTGTATATACTTTCTTGTTATTTCATTATTTGTAATGTTACTCTAGGGACTTACTATAAATAGTTCTTTTTTTTTGTAAGTCGTAGATAACTTACACTTTAATACTGAATATTCTATTCTTGTGAGACAACCCTTTCCAAGTCCATATTTCATACACTCTTATCTAATCTTGTTGAGTATCTCAGGATTAGTGGCGGGTAGACATTGACATCAACTTGTGCATCATATCAAGCGTGGTGTCAAGTTGTGTTGTGTTCGCTGATGAGTTACATCCTCTGAGTAGCTTTACGTTAGTTACTCTTGTTTAGACCATTTCCCTATAATTTTCTTCGATATCTCAAAGGACCCATTTCAGTTTAAATTCGCTTCGGTAAGTCCTAGTCATAACTAAGCTCCTAGGTACGCTATATATTCCTAGTATCAGAGCTTGAGGTTGAGGTCGAAACCGAAAGCTGTGTAGTAATAGTCAGTCTACTGTTCGAGATACTACGTATGATTATAGCTATCTGAGTGAAGTATAGTTACTGAAATTTTATGTAAGGAATGTCGAACCTTAGTGTATGGGGAGAGATTCGCGATGTCGAAAGTGATGCTCATAATCATGATTGAGTTACCCTATAAACACCACGTACTATTGATAAGCAGATACAAGATCTTGCTACTATTGTGACCAATTTAGCTATCTCAATAAATAGGGTCTTAGAGAATGAACCGCGTGAGAAAGTTGCTAAGTAGGGCCGAGAAATTAGAGATAGGCCGAAGAGGTAGATGAATGAGCAAGCTCCGAAAGCCTTTCTAGTAAACCACATACCACGGCGACATGCCAACAGAGTCGCAAGGAGAAGGTTAGAGTTGGATGAAGTGGAAGAGTACGAAGAAGAAGAAGACTAGTATGTTGAGATTAATGAGTGAGAGTTCAGAGCGCTAAGATGTGTTGAACATCTTAAGATTCAGATTCCAAACTTCAACGTGTCTGGTAGTGCTGTTGACTACTTGGACTAAGAAGAGAAGATCGAAAAGATATTTGAATTTTATTATTATGAAGATGTTATCCGCATTACAGTGGTCGCGTTAGCATTTTTAGGGTATGCAGCAATGTAGTGGAAGAAGCTACAGAATATTCGCTTAAGGACCTAATGCGAGGTCCGAACATGGAACGAGATGAATAGTGTTTTGATGAATAGGTTCGTTCCTGAACACTACGAATAGGACACTTTTTGATGACTCCAAGAATTGAGGTAAGGTAACAGGTCCGTAGACGACTATGTCCGAAAGTTTCAGTTGCTCATTATACGATGTGATGTTGATGAGCCTGAGACCCGAATTGTAGCACGGTTCATCTCAGGACTTCGAGCTGAGATTGGTTACGTCGTGGAATTGCAAAGCCTCACAACTTTAGATGAAACCATCCATGTAGCCCAATGAGTTGAAAGGCAAAGGTGGAAACAGGCTAACCAAATGCTAAGTAATTGAACCATGATGCTGAATAGGACTGGCCTACCGAGTAGACTAAGGAATGACAGGGCATCAAACAGTTCCGAGGTAGAACGCAGTGGTCATGTGTTAAACCGACTAGACGAAGGCCGAAGTAAGAGTAAGACTAATGAACCTGAGATCCGAAGAGACCAAGGTCAGAGTTTAGGGAGGAAAACCCGAGAAATTAAATGTTTTAAATGCTTTGGCTATGGATACGTGGCTAGTCAAAGTCCAAATCACCGAGTAATGATGATAAAGGGAGATGTAGACACTTACTTTTTGCCTCACTGTAGTCCTAATTTTTATTTTTACAAAAAAGAGTCCTAATTCAAAAATAAAAATAATAAAAATTAATAAAAGATAAAAATAATAAAAAATTTAACAAATAATGAAAATACCAAAAAAATAAGAAAAGAAAATTTAAAAAGACTTTTTAAGATTTTTTAGGGAGTAACTTATATTGGGAACAAATAGTTTTAGTTTAGTTAAAAAAATTTATTTTAGAGAACCGAGTAGTTTAAGTATAATATAATTGTACTGAATGTCAAGGTGCAGGCCAATGGCCTAACGGATAAGTATCGGAGTATTTGGGTTGGATTTAATTTGAGGTCTTGGATTCGAGTCTCAGCAGGCACCTATATCTTTATTTTTCTATCTTTACAAAAGTAAGATGAAAACGTGATTCATATCTAAGATCATTTGAATCTAGTTTGATTTTATTAAATCAGATTTGAATTAAATTTAGATCTAGTTTAATAAATTAATTAGATATGATTTAGACTATATAAAACACACACGCAATCAGAAAAAAGGGAGAACAGAAAACAAGAGGCCGAACTCCATCTTGATACAGCAATCATCTAGTCCTCACAAAACAACATATAGCACATCAACGCAGTGCACCTGCAACAGCCCAATTCACGCACGCCCAGTAGCCATGACATACGATCAGAGTAGCTCCATCCTCACCGCCAATAAAACACTCTAGCACAGCTGTTGTCCGTAATCCACGCATGTTGACAGCAGGCTGAAAATCCATTGGCACACAGCAAAAGCCAGCACTCGCACGATCAATAGCCCAATCCTACGTACGTTAATCACACCAACGTCCTTGTTTAAGCAACACAACCTCAGGAACATCGCAGCAGTATAAACTGAATAGTACACTTACACACGGATTGTCGACGAACAACGAAGCTCCAGTGACCATGCTGATCGACAGCAGCCCGATCCCATGCCATGCACAGAACGATCCTCTCTCGTTCTTCCATTGAGACCCTCTCCTTCGTCAGAACAACGATACGCTTAACTCGCTTGCGACGACACAACGCCCATGACTTCATCACGAACCATACGCTACCGCCGATCACCACTGTTGCGATCAATCCAAGGCGCAACACAAGTTTCAGCCACGCCGCTGTCTTCTTCAACAACTGCTGCTGTTTGTAACCCAAGTTCACTGCAGCAGCCGACGATAACACACAGCAGACGCGCTCACGAGTAATAACCTACTATTCTTCGACCGTACGATAAACAATTCATGTTCTTATCTTTCTAAGTTTTTTACTAGTTTTTTTGTTTATTTATTTATTATCTTGTTATTATTATTAGTTCCTTGGATGTTTTAACATAGTAAATATATATGTTTATTAGTTTAAGAGAATTCTTAGTATTAGCTTATATCAAGTGTATCATATAGGATTATTTTATTTCGGTAGGTTGTTGTAAGTAATAGCTTTCGATTTTTTTATTTTTTATTATCATTATTATATTATGTTAATTTAGATTGTTAGTCAGTTATACGTAGTTATGTATATATTAGGTTATTGGTTTCTTTTAATATTAGTTTTCTATATAAGTCAAGGACAATTTATGCAGGTAGTTGTTTAATATATAAATAATAATAACAAGTATTAGCTTAGGAAATTTGTTCAACATAAAGTCATTTTTTAGGATTTTTCATCTAGAATATATATATATATATATATATATATATATATTTTGGGAAATGAAAATCAATAAATTTTTTAGGATGTTTTAGGGAGTTTTTGATCATTCATGAGTTAGGATCCTTTAGATTTTTTTTTTAAAAAACCAAATTAATTAAGAACGTAAATCTTGTCGGTTTTTAAAATTAAAATAAATCAACACACTAAATTTTTCGGAAAAAAACTACAATCGTCTGATCTTAGTTAGCAGGTACGTAGGCACCTTTGGGGTGACGATAAAATATGTAGAAACTTAAGTTCTTTTTTTTTCTTTTAATTATTTATTTATTTAATTATTATAGTTAGAAAAATAATCCTAATTTCGGTAAATAGATAGTGGTATCCATTAGGGTTTAATAGGTTAACCCTTGAACTTGGAACTTTCTGGTTCTTCATTTAAAATTAAAATAAAAAACCGGTAGCTAAATCGTAATCAATCCACCCAATTGGTTATGGTTTCTTTTTATTTTCCCGACTCCGGTTGGGTGGCGACTCCAAAAATTTTTCTAAATAAAAAATCGAAATTTCGAAATTTCTTTTGTTGAGAATTAATATTAAATGGGTTATGGTTTAGTATTAATCGGAAATGGGGAAATCAATTTTAAAAAGAAAATCGAAAAAACAGGCTCGACAGTTTAGCGACTCCACTGGGGATCGCTAGAGGGCTAGCTACTAGAAGTTGCCGAAAATAGGATTATTTTTCAAAAAATAAAAATAAAAATAATAAAAAAAGAACTTAGGTATGTTATTTTCTGTATTTGTTTATTTTCTTTATTTATTTTTACTAACATTTTTTTTGTTGTTTCAGTTTATTTAAGAGGGTAATTTTGGGGGGTTTACTTTTATTTTATTTTTCTACGTCATAAATGCGTGGTAGATACGGTCAGAACCAGGCCGCTTTAGGACTTTAGGAGGGGGGCCATTGTGTAAGCTTCGGATGTTGTGAGGTAACCACTTTCCAAGGCGGATCAGGCTACCCCACTCAAGTTCAAATGCGACCACAGAATCGTTGCTTTGAAAAAAACATAGTGGTTGCAGAACTTGAGAACTTTTAGAACCCAACCTTTTGCATTATACAAAACCTTTTTTCAAAAAAAAAAAAAATTACAGGAACCTATGATGTGGTAAACCTAAATGGATAAAGGCAGTTGTGAAGTTGTAGTTGTAATATTTCCTTATAAATAATTGTAAAAATTTTATGTAAAGTTTATAATATGTTGTAATTGTAACTTTAATTTTGATTTTGATTAGTTATGGCTAGATCAAGTCAAGGGCCTTGTAAAGACATTCATGTCCACCTACCGCATTGGCCATAAAAACTACTTCAAACATGGTTTCGACTCTTCAGCCTAGATAAGCAAGAATTTATTAAGAATAGGATTGAGCCCATCCTCTCTCTATAGAAGATCCCCGTGAACATCACTCTAATACAGGCCTTAGTCCACTTATGGGAGCCCGAATCCACCAGTTTCTGTATGGGCCTACATCAACTAAGCCCAACTTTAGAAGAACGCTCCCAATTGTTGTGGGCACCTACAGTCATGGATGATATTTATATCCTAGACTTGGAAGTTGCAGTATAAAAAATCTTTAGCAAGTTGCTGGGAATCAGAAAAACCGAAATAAATCGGGTTCTAAATTAAGGAAAGACCATTCGATTAGAGGATGTTTTGGACTAGTTTTCTACTGAATTGAAGCATAGAAAAAAACATGAGGTTTTTTGTGCAAATTTAGAAACATGGCACCAGTATTGGGTCAACACTTTTATACTGGTGGTCTTCAATACTATTTTGTTCCCTGATGAAAGACTTCGAGTCCATTTCAGAATTGCGGAACTCGTAACCCAATTCCTTAAAGGGAAATCATATGTCCCGGCCCTTCTGGTCGAGTAAATCCGGTCATTAAACCATCTCAAGAAAAAGAAACGAGGAGATCTGAAAACTAATATGGTCCTACTAGTGGTCTGGTTCGTTAGCCACATGAGAAGTTACCAACTTGATTTCAATCGGGCCGGGTTTACTTAACAATACGACCTTATCAAATATTTTGAAGAAAGAGTTGAGCTACCAGTAAATATAGCTAACCGCTATTGGGTCTAGTATTTCCAGAATATGATAGCGGAAGAGTTGTTGTTGACACCCAGGTGGTTTGCAAGCAAGGAAATGATAAGAGGGTATGAAGACTTCAAGGCGATCCCTCTAATCGGCTTCAACCTTTGCATCGCATACGTCCCAGCCAGTGGACTCATTGAGGACATGATCCCTAGACCGTCATTAGAAGCTGTCTCATTGGACTTCCTTAACCCTGGCATGATGGTGGTTGACAAAGCAGCCAAGCTTCAGAGCATCCGAGCTCTTTGGTGCACAAGAAAGACCACCCTTACCACTAAAGGGATAACAGCTAGGAGCCAGACAACCAAAGGATTTCTTTATCACTAGCTAAAAGGGCTAAAAGATATGAAAGACAACAAAGAGAAGGGGGAAGTCCAAGTTGAAGCTGAACCTGAGAGGACGAGTAAAAGAGAGCAGGAGTTGGAAAACCGTTGCAAGGAGTATCATCAGAAGATAAAGGCATTGGAAGCATAACTGAAGAGGACCAAGGGCAAAGAAGAGTAGGCTCCCATGATCCAAAAGAGGAGAAAGACGTAGGATAAGCCTGCTAGCCACTAGGAGATTAGATTTTAGATTTTAGATTTTAAGTTTTTTATGTTTTCTTTAAAATTCTTTTTGTATAGAATAAGAGGTGTAATGCTTCACAATTAGAAAAATTAATAAAAGTTAGGTTTTGCCGCATCAAAGGTTTCTTCATAATTTTTAATTTTTCATTGCACGCGTGTTACATGCATCTTGCATTTATATGATTAACAACTCTTTCTTAGGAAAATGTAATATGTACTAACCCTTTGTTGAGTTGGTCAACAATTCAGGTAAAATTTCAAGATAGCTCCCAATCGTCAAGTCTTTCAGAGAAGTCCGATTAGAACACGTTCCCAGACCAGGATGGCCACCACTCAAGGAAATGATGGAGACCCTGAGATTAATGATCTCTCTGAGTTGAGGTTTCGTTCCATAGAAAGGGCTATGAAGAAGATGACAGAATAAATGAGCTTTCTAGTAGACAGTATTGCTTTGCTGTGAGCTACAGCACCATCTAATGAAGAAAGTTCCAAAACCCATCATGGGAAGAATACACAAGCTCCTAGAGTAGAGCACAAATATTAAAAAGACCTATTCGAGTCAGAAGGAGTTTACTCCAAAGATAACCCGACTTTCGAACCTAATACATATGAGGCCCCGAAACATGTTGACCAAGGGCCTAGTACGGGCAGCTTGAAAGAATTGGAAAAGAAATTAACACAACAGATAACTGAGAAGATGAAGGCACTTATAGGGTATGATGGATTTGAATAGGCGGGGATCACAGAGTTTTCCATGTATGACATGATGCCTTGAGAAGTTTAAGGTACTAGAATTCGAAAAGTATAACGAGACAGGTTGTCCCAAGCTCCATACCAGGTTGTATGTTAGGAAGATGGGTAAATATGTTCAGTACTATCCACTCATGGTACAAACATTCCAAGATAGTCTGATGGGACCAACCCTCACTTAGTATGCCCAGCTAGATTTGAATCAGATAAATATATGGGAGAAACTTGCTCGAGCATTTTATGAATAATATAAATTCAACGTAGAAGTAGCCCCAACTATGATAGACTTGGTTGCCTTACGAAAGAAGAATAATGAATCGTTCAAAGAATACGCTCAAAGATGGAGGTCCTTAGCTGCAAGGATCTCTACTCCTATGACCGAGAAGGAGCTTACATCAGCTTTCATTAACACCTTGGAGAGGCCCTATTTCTCCCATCTCATTGGGCAGGCCTCGTCTAGTTTTGCTGAAGTAGTAGCGACTGGGTGTAGGATTGAAAGTGTCGTCTCTTCCAGTAAGTTGCAAGAGCCAGTAGATAGAAGACCACCAATGTCATCATCTGGTCCCAGACCAGCCGGCAGCAAGCCTAAAGAATCTATGGTTGGTATGGTAAATTCAAATGCCAGACCAAATGCTCAAGTCGCTTTTAGGGCGAATCCACCTTCCACTCAACAATAGTTCAGAGACCAGTTTCAAACTAACAGGACTTATAGACAATTTACCAACATACCGATCCCTTTAAGTCAAGTCTTCAAGAAGTTGCGAAGGGATAATTTGATACGATACAAACTTCCTAGCGATCGATACTGACCGAGAATCTTTGACCCCACAGTAAAGTGTAAATACTACTATGGACAAGTAGGGCATTCGACTGATGCATGCTGGAGACTGAGGAATAAGATTCAGGATTTGATAGATGAAAGGATAGTGTAGTTGGATTTCATGGAAGCCCCAGTTCCTAATGTTAATAATAATCCCTTACCCAACCACGGGCCGATGATTGGTATGCTTTTTGATGACTGTGCTGTTAATGTCATTGATTTAGATAAGAAGCCTAAGGTTTTTGAGTTTTATATTGGCAACCAGACTCCAGAAGTGAAGAGGTACACATTCTATGTACCTTTGCCACTAGAAAATTACAACGCTGCTCCATTTAACTATCACCTGATAAATCAGGAAAAGCTAAGTCCTTTGGTAGGGGGCATTACTCGATCAGGAAACATTTATCACCCAAGAGAGGAGCATGGGAGGAAGGTCACATTAGGAGAATCGAATGATAAGACGGCGGCCGAATGCATTGAGGGGCTATCAGCCTTTACTAAAATGATCAAGTCGAGTGAGTATAAGATCATGGATCAACTCAGTAAGATTCTTGCATAAATATCGTTGATGGGCTTGTTAATCGCATTTGAACCACACAGGGAGGCTTTGTTTCATACTTTAAATGAAGTAAAGGTCACTTGGGAAATTCCAACTGAGAAGATGGGACTGGTTACTAATTCAATCCTCGCAATAGATTAAATTTCATTTTCAGCCGAAGAATTAGGCGAGGAAGGGAACAAACATACAAAGCTACTCTTTATCATGGTGAGGAGTAATGACATAATTATCACCAGGGTGCTCATTGACAACGAATCATTGTTGAACGTCTACCCACTCGCCACCTTGGATTTGCTGTGTGTTACGCTCCGAAGTCGCAGAGTCACAACAGTCCTGCCTTGTAAACCATTCTATAATAGTAACTGGCCTTACAGTGCCTACCATAGACATGATTTACACAAGGCATCGACGACTCCTCGCTTTGAAGTAAACAGTTCGAATAACAGTTATACTACAATTATGATAAATATTACAAATTTCTAATAAATAAATATAATTATAAGCAAGTCCACAGGGCTTCCCAGGAAGTTTTACATAATCACCACAGTTTACTAATTTACATAATAACTATCAGTCTTTAATCTTTAATGACAAGGTCAGTCTAGTTACACATTATACTAAGTAACTTGATCCTCACACCCCTGGCTTCAAAAGGACTAACCTCTGGGTAATTGTAGAGCGGCATAGTACTTGAAATGTTCAGAAATCAGAACCTGCAAAAAGATCTATAAGGGTATGAGCAACTACAGCTCAGTAAGTTGAATTGGAGACTCATGAATGCATACAAGCACAAACAGGGTTATCAAACAGTTATTTTCATGCAATGCAATAATCAAGTGTCATCGCACAACGTAGTCCGGTCCGTTGTGAAATCAGAGAAATTTCACCCACTCCAATCCGGGTTGAGGAGTTCCATGTTATGCAGCAGCTTACAACTAAACCCAAGCTTGTGCAATGGAGACCTCGCTCCTCTTGCGACTACCTTCGAACCATTAACTTTACCCCCGTCGCGACCTCCTCTCCTGTCACTTAGTTCGACTGAGGATGAAGAAGGGACTATTTTGCAATCCTACACTATCCCTTTCGAAGGGGTCGGTATTTGGTTGGAGAATTCTATGATCCCCTAACGGGTTGCAATGCATGACATTTTTGGTTATTAGGGTCGATTAAGATTAAATTCAGTTTAGGGTGTTCAAACAATTTCATACCAATTCAATCAGTCACAAAATCACTTACAATATAAATTTCAGCACGAATTCAGATACATCAAACACATGCGTAAACTACTTACATTCATAATCATATACAAGCCTAAGTCTCCGAGTACTACAAAACTAGTACTCTATTACAATTAGCAATAACCCAACTTACTTGGAATTGCTCGATCGCTTGATTCCTCAATTGCAAGTTAATGTGTCTCTGGGTATCCTATAATACAAATAGGTCTTTTTAGTACTTATAATTTACGGTTTCATATTCTAAGTTATATTTTAACTTATTTTTTTTTTTTTGTATACCCATTACGTCCTAATGATTCGTTGTACTCTATTTCGGTGTTCGAGTCCTAATGAGATTTTAAATTTTTGATTCCTAAGCCTTAAATATGCTCGAATCCTAATGTGAAACTAATCACATTAAGCTCGAGTGTCCAAATATCCCATTGGGTCGTAATTTGGTATTCTAAAGTATTTGGTACACGCTAATCCTAATTGAGGTATCAGATTTATTTCCGATGTATGAAAATCTTATATTTTGAGACATTTACTTAAAATTAAATGTTATTTCAGATTTATTATTTTTCTGATTTTTATTATAATATTATCTAAATAACCCTATTTTTTTAGATTTATTAATTTATAATTTCACATATTACTAATTTCTTATATTAATTACCTAATTTCCTAAATTAACCATACTTATTACTCCAAAGGCTAGGATTAGGGTTCCACTGCAGAGATTAACATCCCTAAACATCTAATTAATATCTAAATCAGTAATTAACATCTTAATTACCTAATTAACCCTAAATCATCCAATTTTTCCATCATTTTAGGGTTAAAAATTAACTTAAAAATTTTGAAAATTAATTTAAAAAAATGGCTTCATAGCACTGTTCTACACCATATGAGCATCTTAAAAAAAAAAAAATTAAGCTCCAAACTACACTCCTAAGTCTATTTATTTTTCGTTCTAATCATGCTCGGTTTTGAACAATTTGTTAAGGATCCTATATTTCCAGACGTGATTAAACTAAATCATTATTTTTCCCTAAATCTACATACAATAAAACCTCAGAATAACAAGTTTCATAATTTTCTGGGCAAAATAACTAATTTTACAAAATTATTCAAAATCGGGGTAAATAAGGAACTAACTGGTTCGAAGCTTTCTAACCTTCCAAACCCTGTTCAAGGTTGTCGGCTGGCCCAGACGGTGGGTCTAGTGTAGGGTGGTGGTGGTGGTTCGGTCCTAGGTGGTGGTGAGAGGTGGGTTTGGTTCACTTGCCCAATCTGCACAGTTTTCTTTTTTTTTTTTCTGGATTTTCTCTTGATTTTTTTAGTGTTCCTATTTTTCCCAAATGTTAAACTGTCCAAATGACTTCTGGAAATTTTTTCCCTATTTATAGACGTTTTTGTAATTAATATGCATTAATTTGACAAGACTTTGCCCATTTTCCTTGATTTTTGGCTTTTATGTTGTCTAATTTTTATTGGTTGATTTTTCTTTTGCACATCCTGACATGCCACGACCTGATTTGGATCATCTTATCCTCTTCTGATTTTTCCATAATTAATTTATAATTTTCTTTAATTATTTACTTAGTTTTTGGCCAATTTAGGTAATTTCGCGTATTTTTATCTACACGTAAATACATGTGGGGTACATGTGAACATTCCTAATTATTATTTTGGTCATTCTAAAATTTTTAGTATACATATAATCTATCTCTAGTAATTTAATAGTTATTAGATTACACTTTTCGCCTTTTCGGTAATTAACAATTATTATGCTTAAAATTTGAAAATTTTATCGTCTCCTATTTTACTACTTTTTTTCTTAAATTTAAGTTTACGGGGTCATTTTTACTAATATTCCTTTCAATAGTTTATAATTTAAGTTTGATCGGATTTTTTAACTGATCGCCTTAAACCTTGGGTTCTAAGTTCAATCCTACGATTACTTGGCTTGGCTTTAAGGCTTACATTGTACATCGACACATCTTCAATTAAGCCTTCTTCCACAACAGTTAGGGCCTTTGATGGTTCTGGAAGAGAGATTATAGGAGAGATTGATTTATCCGTGAGTATTGGCCCTTAACACTTTACTATTCGATTCTAAGTCATGGACATTCCAAGATCTTTCAATCTACTCTTGGGAAGACCTTGGATTCATGCAGCAGGGGCCATACCCTCAAGCTTGCACCAAAAATTAAAGTTTATCTCAAATGGCCAGGTGATTACAATTCTGGGAGATCAAGATTATGAAATCTACAAAGAGATGGCTATACCCTACATAGGAAGTGAGGGATAAGAAGAGTTGGGTTTACAAATGTTTGAAGAAGTGAACATGATTACCGGTCCTGACAAAGAAGATGACAGAAGAATGACATTCAAGGAAGGCCAAATCGGTACCTATGGCCTTAGCTACAATCCTACCCCGGTAGAAGAATTCTAGAAGAAACAAGCAAGGCGCAAGAGAGGTAACAAATTATACCATGCCTTAATGACCTTTCCACCGCTAGCTGAGATGTTCATACGAGAGGAGACTCAAGCCCGGGAATTTGGCAAAGAAGGATCAACAAACTCGCTACAAAAGTTCCAGCATCATTTGAATAACTGGTTCTCTATCCCGACGAATAGCAACGGGTCTTCCCTAGGGTAAGAGGGTGACCCATAGTTAGTATTTTTTGAATTTTTATTTTTAGTCATTGTTTCAAATGTATCATCGAATCTTTCATTTAAAATTAGTTAGGCCTTTATCTCATTTGAGACCCATACTTCCATTCATTCAATGAAATCTTAGTTCGTTTCTTTCCTATGTTGCGTTTTAATTCTCTTTTACTTACATACACTTTTCTTCATGCATTCTCATTCAGATCCAATGAACCAAGAGAAAATTAGGAATACCTCACACAGGTAGAAAATGAGAATATCAATATCGCTTCCGGCCCTACTGGGTTATTCGTCGAGAGCGATGTCGATGACCATAGTAATATATAAGAAGAATGGCAAAAACATGAATTGAGTAAAATCGCTATTGATGAACCAATTGAGACAATTAATGTAGGGAATGAAGAAAATCCTAAGAATCTAAAAATTGGGGCAAGTTTAAAAGCGAAACAAAAAACAGAAACGATTGTATTGTTAGCCGAATATCAGGATATGTTCACTTGGTCGTATGAAGACATGCCTAGGTTGGACCCGTCGATTATAGTCCACCATTTACCCACACATGAAGACGCCAAACTAAAAAAGCAAAAGTTAAGGAGATTTCGACTTGATGTCTTGTTGAAAATTAAAGAAGAAGTGAAGAAACTACTGGAGGTTAGATTCATTGAAGTATCGGATTATCCAGAGTGGATAGCTAATATTGTTCCAGTAATTAAGTAGAATGGGAAAGTCAGAGTATGTGTAGACTTTCGAGATCTCAACTAGGCAATGCCTAAAGATAATTTCTCATTGCCTTACATTGATATCTTAGTGGGTAACACGGCCGGAAATCATCTATTCTCTTTCATGGATGGTTTTTCGGGATATAATCAGATTTGGATGTCTGAAGAGGATAAGACAAAGACGACTTTCATTATGACTTGGGGAACATTTTGTTACAAGGTGATGCCGTTTGGACTTAAGAATGCAGGCGCAACATATCAGAGGGCCATGGTTGCAATTTTTCACGATATGATGCATAAAGAAATAGAAGTGTATGTTGATGATATGATTGCGAAATCCAAAGAGGAGGAAGATCACTTAGAAAACCTGAGGAAGCTGTTTAATAGATTGAGGAAGTACCACTTGAAGTTGAATCTGGAGAAATGTACCTTTGGTGTGACGTCAGGAAACTTGTTGGGGTTCATAGTCAGCCAGAGAGGTATTAAAGTCAATCTTGATAAAGCTAAAGCCAAAGCCATAATTGACATGCCTCCTCCACAAACACTCAAGGAAGTACGAGGATTGCTAGGGCGTTTAAATTACGTAGCCCGATTCATGTCACAGTTAACAGACAAATGTTGCTCTCTTTTTAAGCTATTATAGAAGAACACGAAGATCAGCTGGAATGAGGAATGCGAAGAGGCTTTCACGAAAATCAAAGAATACCTCATGAAACCTCCAGTATTAGTAGCTTCTAAACCTGGAAAGCCGTTGTTCTTGTACTTGACCATAATGCCAGAATCCATGGGATCTGTGCTTGGCTAGAAGGATGAAGAAGGGAAAGAGCGAGTCGTTTACTATCTAAGCAAGAAGTTCATAGAAGGGGAGCAGAAATACTCAGAAGCCGAAAGAACCTGTTGTGCATTGGTCTGGGTTATGCATCGGCTCAGACAATATACGCTGTATTATCAGATTGAGTTGATAACACAACACAATCCTTGGAAATACTTAGCTGAAAAACCGGCTCTCATTGGTAGAGTTTCAAAGTGGCAGATGTTGCTGACAGAATTTGACATTAAGTGTGTGAGCCAAAGTTCAGTCAAAGAGCAAGCTTTGGTAGACTCCTCAAGAAGCACGGGTTGAGTTTCCTGATGAAAGTATCCTGGTAGCGAGAGATGATTATGATTGTGAAGTAGTTGAAAAATCTTCAGGGTGGAAAATGTTCTTTGACGGAACAGCTAATGTGTCCGGATATGGAGTAGGGGCAATTCTGGTATCGCCTGAAGGTATACAATTTCCAATGGTTGTGAGATTGGCTTTCCCATGTACCAATAATATTGCAGAATACAAGGCGTGTATTTTGGGACTCAAAATCGCATTGTTTAAAGAGATACTGGAATTATAAGTATATAAAGATTCTTTGTTGATCATAGGCCAAGCTCAGGGTGAGTATAAGACGAAAGACTCCAAATTAGTACCTTACCGCCAACACTTGGCCGAGTTGATAACCGAGTTCAAAAAAATTATATTAGTATACGTACCAAGGGTTTAAAACCAGTTCACTGATGCTCTTGCTACTTCGGCATCAATGATTCAGATATCGAAAGGAGTGAAGATTCAGCCACTTAAAATTGAAATTGAAGAAAAGCCCGCTTTTTGTTTGGTAATGGAAAGTTCATTTGACGAAAAGCCTTGGTATCATGATATCAAAATGTTTCTTCAACGTGGTACGTACCCTGAAGGAGTAGAGAGGAAAGACAAAAAATTAATTAGAAGATTGGCGGCTCAATACTTGATGAGCGATTCTACGCTGTACCGACAATCATTTGACAATACGCTTTTACTTTGTGTAGACGGGAAAGAGGTAGAGATGCTAATGAAAGAAGTGCATGAGGGAGTATGTGGCCCCCACATGAATGGCTACATGCTTGCTAAGAAAATCATGAGGATGGGATATTATTGGTTAACTGTAGAAGCAGATTGTATTGGACATGTTAGACGTTGTCATTTGTGCCAGATCTATGCAAATAAGATAAATGTTCTACCTCAAGAATTGCATACATTATCAGCACTATGGCCTTTTTCGATGTAGGGAATAGATATCATTGGCCCAATCACTCTAAAGGCATCTAACGGGCACTGATTTATATTAGTAGCAATTGATTATTTCATTAAGTGGGTTGAAGCCTCATCCTACTTTAGTGTGACGAAGGGAGTAGTGGTCAAGTTCATAAGGAGAGACATACTGGCTCAGTATGGTACGCTAGAAACAATTATTACTGACAACGATACGAATCTGAATAATAAATTGATGTTCAAGTTATGCCAACACTTTAGGATCATTCATAGAAATTCTACTCTTTATCGGCCCCAAATGAATGGAGCCGTAGAAGTGGCCAATAAGAACATCAAAAGAATTATTGAGAAGATGGCCATTACATATCGAGATTAGCATGAGATGTTACCATTTGCACTCATGGCCTATCGAACTTCAATCAGAACATCAACAGGCGCAACCCCCTACTCGTTGGTATACAAAATGGAGGCTGTACTACCAATGGAGGTTGAGATCCCGTCTCTCAGAATATTGTCGGAAACTCAGTTAGATGAGGCTGATTGGGTAAAGAAGCGTGTTGAGCAGTTGAACCTAATTGATGAAAAGAGGCCGGCAGCCTTATACCACAACATTTACTATCAGCAACGAATGGACAAGGCTTTCAACAAAAAAGTACAACCCTGAAGTTTTGAGCAAGGAGATATGGTGTTGAGGAAGACTTTGCCAATACAACTAATTCGAGAGGGAAGTTTGCTCCAAATTATAAAGGGCCTTACATTGTGAAGAAAGTATTGCTTGGAGGAGCTATTATCTTGTCTTGAATGGATGGTTTGGACTTGAAGGACCCAGTAAATGCTGATGCATTGAAGATGTACTATCCTTGAACATCAATGAAATTTTTGCAAACAATCTTACTATTACTGTAGTCTCATTTTCATTTTCTACATGCAAAGATTGGTATTTCTGGTAGTCGTTAGCATTGGATAATATCCTTAGCCCTTTTCTTATCCTACTAAAAGACCCCACTTCTTGCTCTATTATCTACCCAAATAAACCTTACACACAAGAAGCACAAGAAAAATAATCACTTAATTTGAAGCGATGACTATTGATAAAATTCTTTTAATACTTTATTGTGGTTAACCCCCCAAAGAAAGGGAGACTTGTTTCCTATTTTTCAGGACATGGCCATGTTCAAAAAGAGTAACATGTGGTGTATAAGTAGAAACTCGCTTGAGAACAGATGCTTATACGAAAAGCCATGTTTGGACCGAAAGTTCAATACAGGACATCTTTGTTTGAGAAATGAATATGTTTTACATTCGTTTCAAGCTTAAGTTTCTTTCACAAAAAAAATAAAGAAAGAAAAGAGGGGGTCTTAGAAAGAGACGGAAGAAGAAAGAAGAAGAAGAACGAGAACAAGAAAAAGCAATGGTAAGGGTCAGACTCGTTGGTTCTAATTGGACTACTCAATAAGACATTGGACTACTTGAGAGCTATCATTGAAACCAGGTAAGTGGTTTTAAGCCTGATAAAACATTGCATTGGCAATTGGTTTCCCCCTAAGGATGACAGCTTGTTTTCTAAAAACAATTTCTTAGCAAGATAGTTAGCTTGTAGAGCATGGTCCCAAAGTTCTTTAGACTCTTAGTCATCCAACTCACAAAACGTTACTTGACTCAAAATTTCTTCAAGGGATTTAGCAAGCTTACGGAGCGCTATCCTAATTCAAGTTTTCCTTGTTTTAGGTCTTAGCCAACTTAAAGGGCGCTTTAACCGCCTTAGTTAGTTAGCTCATCAGGGCACGACCAAGTTTCCTCATGTTTTAGGTCTTAGCCAGCTTAAAGGGCGCTTTGACCACTTTGGTTAGTCAGCTCATTAGGGCATGACCAAGTTTTCCTTCATCTTTAGGTCTTAACTAGCTCAAAGCGGCACTTTGACCACCTTGGTTAGTCAGCTCATTAGGGTACGATCAAGTTTTCTCATTGTTAGGTCTTAACCAGCTCAAAGGACGCTTTGACCTCCTTGGTTAGTCAGCTCATTAGGGTACGACCAAGTTTTCCTTGTTTTTAGGTCTTAGACAGCTCAAAGGGCGCTTTAACCGCCTTGGTTAGTCAGCTCATTAGGGCACGACCAAGTTTCTTCATTCTTTAGGTCTTAGCCAACTCAAAGGGGGCTTTGATCTCCTTGGTTAATCTGCTCATTAGAGCACGACCAAGTTTTCCCTCATTCTTTAGGTCTTAGCCAGCTCAAAGGGCGCTTTGACCGCCTTGGTTAGTCAGCTCATCAGGGCACGACTAAGTTCTCATTATTCTTTTTAGTCAGCTTATCAAGGCACGACTAAGTTCTCATTATTCTTTTTAGGGATTTTTGCCAACTCACAAAGGCGCTACCCCTCGCTATTTTAATAATCATCAAGTGACTTAACGTTCCTTAGGATAGAGTCGTCCCGAGGAAAAAACAGTGTCTCTTTTGTCTTTATGGTAAAGTTTTGCTTAAACTTCATCACAAAGAGGGGTAGCTGTAGATACTTAATTTTTGCCCCACTGTAGTCCTAATTTTTATTTTTACAAAAAAGGGTCTTAATTCAAAAATAAAAATAACAAAAATTAATAAAAGATAAAAATAGTTTTAGTTTAGTTAAAAATTTTTATTTTAGAGAACCAAGTAGTTTAAGTATAATATAATTGTACTGAATGTCAAGGCGCAGGCCAATGGTCTAACGGATAAGTATCGGAGTATTTGGGTTGGATTTAATTTGAGGTCTTGGGTTCGAGTCTCAGCAGGCACCTATGTTTTTATTTTTCTATCTTTACAAAAGCAAGATGAAAACAGGATTCATATCTAAGATCATTTGAATCTAATTTGATTTTATTAAATTAGATTTGAATTAAATTTAGATCTAGTTTAATAAATTAATTAGATATGATTTGGAATGATATGATTTAGACTATATAAAACACACATGCAGTCAGAAAAAAGGGATAATAGAAAACAGGAGGTCGAACTCCATCTTGATACAGCAGTCATCTAGTCCTCACAAAACAACATACAGCACATCAACGCAGTGCACACGCAACAACCCAGTTCACACACGCAGTAGCCATGACATATGATCAGCGCAGCTCCATCCTCACCGCTAGTAGAACACTCCAGCGCGACTGCTGTTCGCAATCCACACACGTCGACAACAGGCTAAAAATCCATTGGCACATAGCAAGAGCCCGCACTTGCACGATCAGCAGCCTAATCCTACGTACGTTAATCACATTAACGTCCCTGTTTAAGCAACACAACCCTAGGAACACTGCAGCAGTACAGACTAAATAGTACACTTACGCACGGATTGTCGACGAACAACAGCACTCTAGCAACTACGTTGATCGACAGCAGCCCGATCCCAAGCCACGCACAGAACGATCCTCTCTCATCCGTCCAACGAGACCCTTTCCTTCGTCAGAACAGTGATATGCCTGACTCACTTGCGACGACATAATGCCCATAACTTCATCACGAACCACACGCCACCGCTGATCACCACTGTCGCGATCAATCCAAGACGCAACGCAAGTTTCAGCTACGCCGTTGTCTTCTTCAACAACTGCTGTTGTTTGCGACCCAAGTTCACTGCAGCAGCCGACGATAATACACAGCATACGCGCTCACGAGCAATAACCCACTGTTCTTCAACCATGCGATAAACAATTCAGGTTCTTATCTTTCTAAGTTTTTTACTAGTTTTTTTGTTTATTTATTTATTATTTTGTTATTATTATTAGTTCCTTGGATGTTTTAACATAGTAAATATATATGTTTATCAGTTTAAGAGAATTCTTAGTATTAGCTTATATCAAGTGTATCATATAGGATTATTTTATTTCGGTAGGTTGTTGTAAGTAATAGCTTACAATTTTTTTTTATTTTTTTTTATTTTTTATTATCATTATTATATTATGTTAATTTAGATCGTTAGTCAGTTATACATAGTTATGTATATATTAGGTTATTGGTTTCTTTTAATATTACTTTTCTATATAAGTTAAGGACAATTTATGTAAGTAGTTGTTTAATATATAAATAATAATAACAAGTATTAGCTTAGGAAATTTGTTCAACATAAAGTCGATTTTTTAGGATTTTTGATCTAGAAAAAATATATATTTTTTTTTGGGAAATGAAAATCAATAAATTTTTTAAGATGTTTGAGGGAGTTTTTGATCACTCATGAGTTAGGATCCTTTAGATTTTTTAAAAAAAAAACCAAATCAATTAAGAACTTAAATCTTGTCAGTTTTTAAAATTAAAATAAATCAACACACTAAATTTTTCGGAAAGAACTATGATCATCTGATCCCGGCTAGCAAGTACGTAGGCACCTTCGGGGCGCCGATAAAATATGTAGAAACTTAGGTTCTTTTTTTTTTCTTTTAATTAATTAATTATTTTTTTTTTAATTATTATAGTTAGAAGAATAATCCTAATTTCGGTAAATAAATAGTGGTACCCATTAGGGTTTAATAGGTTAGCCCCCGAACTTGGAACCTTCTGGTTCTTCATTTAAAATTGAAATCAAAGACTGGTAGCCAAATCGTAATCAATCCACCCAATTGGTTATGATTTCTTTTTATTTTCCCGACTCCGGTTGGGTGGCGACTCCAACAATTTTTCTAAATAAAAAACCAAAATTTCCTAATTTCTTTAGTCAAGGATTAATATTAAATGGGTTATGGTTTAGTATTAATCGGAAATAGGGAAATCAATTTTAAAAAGAAAATTGAAAAAACAGGCTCGACAGGAGACAAGCCCCAATTTGAAGTAAAAAGTGTGAGTGAAGGAGATGAAGAAGTGGTAACCGATTGGATGTTGGAAGAATTTGAGGAAGATTCGGAGGTTGAGATACCCCTTAAAGGCGGAGCTGAATATTGCTTTGTTGTTTGGCTATCTATTTATACTTTTGTGGCTAATGAAAATGAGCAAAGAGAGAACTTCTTTCATACAAATTGCCGAGTGCATGGCAAGCTATGCTCCATGATTATTGACGGAGGGAGTTGTACCAACGTCATCGTGCAAAGGGTAGTTAAGGCCATGAAATTGCTGACTCTTCTACACCCCAAATCGTATAAGATTCACTGGCTGAATGAGAAAGGAGGATTACACATTTCCAAGCAAGTCAGAGTGCTAATTACTATTGGTGATAGGTACAGGGATGAGGTGATGTGTGATGTCCTTACCATGTGTGCATCTCACATATTACTTGGCCGACCGTGGTTATTTGACTTGAGAGTATTACACGATGGGTTTAGAAACATCTACATTTTTCAAAAGGGTGAGAAGAAAGTTATATTGACACCTATGAGTCCTAAGGAAGTGCAAGATGCCCAGGAAAAGGTTGTTAGATCTCTGCAGTAGAAGTCCTTGGTGATTTCCCTAGCTTGGTTTGTACAAGAGGTCAAGGCTGAGGACTATGTACTCCTTTTGGTCAAGAGACTCTTAGAGGTTAGAGAGGCTGAGAACTTACCTGCCAAAGTGCAGTATCTACTTTAAGAATTTGCTGACCTCTTCCCTGCTGAGATGCCGAAAGGATTATCTCCCTTAAGAGGAATTGAGCATTGCATCGATCTTTAACCTAGAGTAGCCTTGCCGAATCGACTTACCTATAGAGTCAATTCTGAATAGGCAATTGAGCTACAAAAGCAAGTTGATGACTTGGTAAATCGCGGATATGTTCGTAAGAGCATGAGCCCATGTGTCGTCCTAATTGTACTAGTACCAGTACCAAAGAAAGATGGATCATAGAGGATGTGCACTGATAGCCATGTGATCAATAAGATTACTATTAAGTACTGATACCCGATCCCATGGTTAGATGACATGTTCGATGAGTTGCATGGTGCATGTATCTTTTCGAAGATAGATCTAAGGAGTAGGTATCATCAAACAAGAATGAGACCAAGAGATGAATGGAAAGCAACCTTTAAGACTTAAGACGGTCTATTTGAGTAAATGGTTATGCCGTTTGGTTTAACTAATGCGCCAAGTATATTCATGAGGCTCATGAATCATGTGCTTAGAACATTGATAGGCAAATGCATTGTGGTTTATTTTGACAATATTCTAGTTTACAATGCTGACCTTCTCGTTCATGTCAACCATTTGAGATTAGTGTTTAACATACTCCACACTGAGAAATTATTCGATAACTTGAAGAAATGAGCATTCTGTCAAAGTGAGGTTATATTTCTTGGATATGTTGTTTCAGGGAGTAGAGTTCGAGTTAATGAGAAAAGGTTAGGGCTACTAATGAGTGGCCTATGCCGACAAGTGGAGCCGAAGTCAGGAGTTTCCATGGCCTAGCTTCGTTTTATTGAAGGTTTATTTGGAACTTTAGCTCCATCACTGTGTTGTTGACTGAATTGACCAAGAAGAATGTTGAGTTTAAATGGACAGAAAAGGCTCAGAGGAGTTTTGAAGATGTAAAGTATAAGTTAATGTTTGCTCCAGTACTTATCCTACTGGATTTCAAGAAGGTTTTTGAGGTTGAATGTGATGCGTTTGGCGTTGACATTAGTGTTGCCCTTATGTAGGAGCACCAACCCATTGCTAACTTTAGTGAAAAACTCCAAGGTTCTGCCTTAAATTACTCAGCCTACAACAAGGAGTTCTATGCCCTTGTTTGTACACTTTAGAACTGGCAACATTATCTATTGCTGAGAGAATTCATCATCTATTTAGACCATGAATCTCTCAAGCATCTTCACAGGCAATAGAAGCTTTCTTAGCGTTGCGTTAAGTGGGTCGAGTTCTTAGGGACCTTTTGCTATGTCATTAGGTATAAGAAGGGAAACACCAATACAGTGGCTGATGCACTTTCTCACCATCATACCCTCATTCTAACATTACATGCTAAAGTGCTTGGATTTGGCACTTTACCTGATTAATATGAGCATGACCTACGTTTTGGGCCTTTAGCAACCAAGTGCAGTGATAGAGAAGCTATGGACGGATTCTACTTAAGTTAGGGGTTCTTAATGAAGGGAAAGCAGATTTACGTGCCAAGTGGTTCTATAAGAGAGCTATTAGTTCGAGAAGCTCATGCCGGAGGTTTGGTTAGCCATTTTGGGGAAAAGAAGACAATTAAGATATTGAAGGAACACTTTTAATGGCCGAGGATGATGAGGGATGTGCACTGAATACTTAAGAGATGTAAGGTATGTAAGTATATAAAAGGGAGGAGAGAACCCTATGGAGAATATACACCCCTAACAATTCCTGAGCAGCCCTGGATTGATCTAAACATGGATTTCATGCTTAACCTTCCTTATATGCTAAGAAGACATGATTCGATCATGGTGGTAGTCAATCGGTTCAGTAAGATGGGCCACTTTATCCCCTGCCACAGAACTAATGATGTTTCATTCATCGTTAATCTCTTTTTGCGGGAAATTATGTGACTACATGGACTGTCAAGGAGTATTGTATTTGACCGTGATTCCAAATTTACGAGCCTCTTTTAGAAGACCTTATGGAGAAAACTTGGCACTAAGCTCTTGTTTAGTACCTGTTGCCACTTCCAGACAGATGGCCAAACTGAAGTAGTTAATAGAACCGTCGGTAATCTCCTGTATGCCACTGTTAGAAAGAACTCTCGTGATTAGGATTTATGCCTGCTCATCATTGAATTTGCCTACAATCACTCCACTGGAACATCACCATTTGAGTTTGTTTATGGACTTAACCTAAACCTATCCTTGGACTTAGTTAATAATCCGACAACTTAAGGGGAGAGTCAATCCGGCCTGTAGCGTGCCAAGGAATTTCACAAGTTGCATAAAAAAATTGCCAAGTAATTGGCTAAAACTGTGGCCCGATAGAAGGAATTGGGAAGCTATAGAAGGAAATGAATCGTTTATGCCCTTGGGGACCTTATTTGGATCCATCTTAGTAAGGAACGCTTCCCTAGTAAGAGGATGAATAAACTATCTCCCAGAGTGGATGGCCCCTACAAGATCTTGAGGTGCATTAATGATAATTATTATGAGATTGAGTTACTCAAAGGTCTTGACGTGTTTACCATATTCAACATCGCTGACTTAACTCCATATGTGCCTGAAGATGGTGAAGACCAATATTTGAGGGTAAATCTTCAACAACTTCAGAGAACTGATAAACTGCTGATTAACGGCCCCATTACTTACACACGGCTCCGAGGACTCCAATCCTTCACATGGCAAATTCTTTCTTGGCAACCTATTGATGATAAGAAAGTTTACGTCAAAGGAATGTGGCTGAACTCCTTGAGGTACCTTAATTGTCGAGTGTTGATCTGTACACTCGGTAGTGATGATGTTGACCATTCCCTTGTTGAGGACCCTGTGCTGAGTTATCCGACTAAACACTGCCAAGAAGTTCCTGTCGAGTGATGAGAGACTCACTTAAACGACCAAATAGTTTTCTCTTGGTATGCCGCCATCTCTTTCATCTCGGCCCTTTATTGCCATAACATTTTGACCTCTCTTGATTGCTGTGCTTCGAGAATATTCGTATGGGACCAATATTGCACTGCTACCTGTCCACCTCATTTGACATTGTACTACTTTTCGATTTTTGGTCTTTTGTCCTTTTTACCTTTTTTGGTATGTACTAAGAATCCCCTTTTTGTATATACTTTCTCGTCATTTTATAATTTGTAATGCTGCCTTAAGGACTTATTATAAATAGTCTTTTCTTTTGTAAGTCGCAGATAACTTACACTTTAATACTGAATATTCTGTTCTCGTAGGATAACCTTCTCCAAGTTTATATTTCATACACTCTTATCTAACCTTGCTAAGTAGCTTAAGATTAGTGATGGGTGGACCTTGACATCAACTTGTGCATCATATCAAGCGTGGTATTAAGTCGTGTTGTGTTCGCTGGTGAGTCACATCCTCCGAGTAGCTTAACGTCAGCTATTCTTGTTCGATTGTGGACCATTTCCCTAAAATTTTCTTTGATATCTTGAAGGACCCATTTCAATTCAAATCCACCTTGGTAAGTCTTAATGATAACTGAGTTCTTAGGCACACCACTTTGGCCTTCTCTTGCTTCCTTCTGGCAGCTTGGTCGACTGCCGAGTAATTTGTAGTAGATGTGTTGAGGGGACTATGCTCGGGCTCTTGCATCAAGGTCTTCTTGTTTGGATACAAGTATAAGGGTGTGATAGAGAAACAACTCGGGATTAAAACCATAGATAACTTCAAAGGAGGTATGCTTGGTGGTGTCATGTATTGTTCGATTGTAAGCGAATTCGACTACTAATAAGTAAACGTCCTAATCGACCAAGTTCTTTTCCATTGTAGCTGAGAGCAATGATCCCAAAGTATGATTGACTACCTCTGTTTGGCTATCCGTTTAGGGGTGATAAGAAGTACTGAATAGTAGTTTGGTCTCCATCTGTCGTTACAAAGTCCTCTAAAAATAGCTCAAGAACTTTCAATCATCGTCTGATACTACACTTCTTGGTACACCGTGTAACAAAACAATTTCTTGCAAGAAAAGAGAAGCAATAGCTAAAGCATCATTAGTCTTGGAGCAGGGTACAAAGTGTGTAATTTTACTGAATTTATTGATGACGATCATTATGGAATCTTTGCCTTAGGTAGTTAGTAGTGATCCGAGAACAAAGTCCATGCTTAACTTAATTTATGGTCTCATTGGGATAGGTAAGGGTATCACTTTCCTTTGCTCAGCTCAGCATTTAGCCCTCTTGCATACAGTACAGCCTTCAATAACTTGGTTTACATCTCGCCTTATTCTCAGCCAGAAGAAATGCCCACTCAACAACTCATACGTCCTTCTTTCCCCAAAGTGTTTAGAGAATCATTAACTGTGAGCTTCCCTGATCAGTAACTCTCTCAGTGAATAGGTTAGCACACATAATTTCCCTCCTCAGAACAATATCCATTTTCTATATGATACTCATCCATTATCCTTCCATCAGCACAGTGCCCAAGTATCGGTTCGAAGTATGGGTCTTCGAAGTACTATCCCTTAATACTTGTAAACCCAAACAATCTAGTCTACAGTTTTGTGAGGAGCGCATGTCTCCTTAAAAGAGCATCTGCAACCATGTTGATCTTTCTTAAGTTGTATTTTATTACAAAATTAAATCCTTTAAGAAATTTGACCCACCTTACCTGCCACTTTGATAGCTTTGTCTGACTTCGGAGATGCCTCAGAGACTCATGATTAGTATAAATGACAAATTCTCTCAAAGGTAAATAACACTGCCATACTTGCAGTGCTTGGATGAGTGCTAAGAGTTTTTTGTCATATATGGAGTAGTTCACTTAAGGTCCCCTAAGCTTCTTACTATGGTAGGCAATTGATCAGTCTTCCTGTATTAGGATAACGCCTATTCTAATGCTTAACATATCATATTCCAGCTTAAATATTTTCTCGAAGTTAGGCAAAGATAGTACAGGTGCAGAAGTCAATCTTTCCTTCACCTTAACAAAGCTTCTCTCCTCCCGTTTTTCTCATCTAAAGTTAGTGTTCTTCTTGGTCAACTTAAGGGATGCAGCAAGGGTGCTAAAATTCCTTATGAATCTCTTGTAAAAGGAAGCCAGTCTATGGAAACTTCTTACCTCAACACAAGTCGTAGAAGTCGACCACTCGACGATTGCTCAAATCTTTTCGTTGTCCACTTATAAACCTCCTCTACTTACTTTATAGCCTAAGAATACCACTTCCTCCTGGCAAAAGCAACATTTTTATGATTATCGAATAATCTCTCGATACGAAGGACATTCAACACAGTACAGAGATGTTTACAATGATTTGGCATGTTGACACTGTACACTAGGATGCCATCAAAGTACACTACGACCTACTTTCCCATTAGATTTCGTAGCACATGATTCATTAGTCGTATGAAAGTGTTAGAGGCATTCGACTAGCCAAATGACAAAACCATCCACTCATAGAGTCCATGTCAAGTTTTGAACATAGTCTTCCATTCATCTCTCGGCCTCATGTGAATTTTATGGTAGCCAGACTTCAGATAAATCTTGTTGAAGATCTTAGCTCCATTCAATTCATCCAGCATATCTTCTAACCTAAGGATTGAATACCTATATTTGATCGTTATCTTGTTCACGGCTCGATTGTCAACACACATTCGCCAGGTATTATCCTTTTTCGGTACTAGGAGCGTTGGAACAGCACAAAGGCTGAGACTTTCCCTGACATATCTTCTTTCCAATAGCTCATTGACTTGTCATTAGAGCTTAGAAGCCTATTCGAGACTTATCCGATAAGCTAGCTTATTTGGTAAGGCAGTGTTGGGTATTAAGTTAATGTAAGGTTCTATGCCTCAAACAGGGGGTAACCCCTCGAGCAATTGTTCTAGAAATAGATTGACATATTCATCCAGCAACTCTCTTATTTTCAGGGGTAGTTCACCCTGTTCCTTCAACTCTAATAGACGCCTAACCAACATAAGGGTCGGTACGTCAACTTTGATAGCCTCTCAGAGCTTGGCTCTACTCATCATTAGAGTCTTCTTCAATCCTTAAACTAGTTTTGCCTAAAGTTTGTTAACTTGACTTGGTGATATCGGGTTTAGCATGATCTTCCTACCATCCTTTTCGAACATGTAGGTATTCCTGTATCCATCATGGATAACTCTCTTATCATAAAGCTATGGTTGACTAAGTAATACGTATGATGTACACATAGGTAGCACATTGCAAAAAAATCTCGTCAAAGTAATTTCCAATCGTAATTGGCAATAGTACTTACTGAGTGACATGTAGTACTTTCTTTTCATTTAGCCAATGTAAGTTACATGTCTTTGGATACGTGATAGTCAACAACTTCAACTTTGTGACCAGATCGGTTGATGCCATACTGGTACAACTACCACTATCCATAATGAGAGCACATGGCTGGTCATTCACATTGCAAGTGATGTGGAATAAGTTCTTGTTTTGCTTTTCCTTATGTAAGGGCTCTAGACTCATTGTGCATCGGATGACTAAGATCAACTGATCCAAGTCTTCAGCGAACACATCCTCTTCAATCCATTCATTCTCTTGAGTAGTCTCTTTCTCAGTAAGAGTTTCTTCTTCAGGTTCTTTGTCAGTATTGTTTACCTTAAGCTTTGGGGCATCTCCCTCGATGACCATAGTCCTTCTGTTTGAGCACTAAGCGGCTATATGTTAGAACCCTTAGCACTTGAAGTACTTAATCTGGCTTGTCTTCCTACCAGGTCCTTGCCCTTTCTTATATGTTTGGGTCAACATGTTACTTTCTGATCGACCCTCCTAGTTAGTCCTGACATCCCCTTGTTTGATCGAATCTATATTCGGCTGACTTTGGTAGCTTCTCTGAACAAGTTAGCTTAACTGAACAGGTCGATTAGTTGAATGTCAAATCGGCATTTGGCTCCTTCTCTACCTTTCCACTCATTAAGCAATTCGTATGGCCTCATCCATTGTGGTAAATTGTTGGAGTTCCACAATGTCTTGGATGTCACTCCTCAATTTAGTAAGGAACCCAAAAATTGTTCGTGTTGGTGGTTCCTTTACTTTACAACGAGTCATAAGCATTTTGAATTCTTGGACATGCCCATCAATAGTTCGGCTTCCTTGTCTCAACTCCTAAAGCCGAGTAAAAGTGTCTTACAAACAAGTATCTAGCACAAATCTTTTTTTGAGTATTTTCTTCATTGCAGGCTAAGTATTAATCTCTTTGTATCTTTCTCGTCTTCTCATAGTTTAGAAATTCTTCCACTACATGGCAGCATACATGGAGAACCCAATAGTAGCAATCTTCGCTTTTTCGTAATCTTCATATTAGTAATAGTCAAAAATATGTTTCAGCTTCTCCTCCCAATCCAAGTATTCATTCGCACTTCCTAACTCATTGAAGCTTCATATGGTCGGATGCTTAAGGTGCTCAAGCTCAAGCTTGAGCTCGAGCTCGTTCCTCTTCTTCTTCGTACTCTTCTTCCTCGATGTTGTCCATTTCTCTCAAGTCAATTATTCTTCTCACTTATCTATCCACTCTTCCACCTAGAACTTATCGAGCTGGGTTCTAACCTCTAACAGGTTAGGCAACTTGTGAGATGTTATGCATGGCTTTAGTAGGTCAATAAGCCAATGTATGAACTGCTTAAGTTAAATCCATTAGGAGGTTAGCCACTTTATCAAGTTTCTCGTTAGTACTTCTGGGGTTACCCTAGAATTGTTGGCCATGGTAGACAACACTACTATTGTTGTCCCCAACACCAGCGTTGATACTTGGTTCAGTCATTTTCTTTAACAAACTTGACCTCGAATCTTCAAGTCGGAGCTACAACTGACACTACTTCTCCAAATCCAACAACACGCACTCCCTTCAAACTAGAAACTCAATATTTAGTAGATACAGCAGCTAAATCAATATAGAAAAATTGCTCTGTTTCACATGCCTAAAATAGAGCATAAACTAAACTTTGAGACAAACTCCTACAATTTGAATGAAACCTTCGCTTTGATACTAAGTGTAGATACCTCATTTTTACTATTTTTCGTTTTATTTTAGTTGAGTCAAGTTAATAAAAAAATAAAAAATAAAAAAAAACTAAAATTAAAAGAAAAATAAGAAGAAATAAAAAAAGAGAGTCGAATCGTATCGAGTCGAATCGTATCGAGTCTAATCGTATCGAATCGAGTCGTATCGAATCGAATCGTATTGAATCGAGTCGAGTCTAATCGGGTTAAGTTGTGTCAAGTTAAGTTAAGACGAGTCAAATCGTATTGAGTTAAATCGCGTCAGGTCTTTTAGTATTAAATCGGATAACAGTGTGTGATTAATTTAATAAATCATTAAGTCATTTAAGAATTAGGCTTTATTAAAACAATTTTAGCCAAGTTCAATATAAAATAGATTTTTTGTCTAAATTATCTTGGGCTAGATTAAATTTATAATTTATTAAGTAGACTCTTGGGTTAAATCAAATTGGATCGCATCGAGCCTGGTAAATAGAAAGCTCAAATAGAATTTTTAGAAGCTAAGTCGAATATTTGTCATATTTTTCATTTGTTAAAATCAAATTTGTAATTAAAAGATACGAAAGATTCAGTTTTTTTATTATAAATAGGAATCTAGCGATGAAGTTCGGGATGGTTTTTTAATTATACAGATTTACTATTTTGAAAATAGCCTCACTTCTACAATATCCCCATTCCATATTCCAAACTTCACTGTACAACACATGCCCTCAATCCTCAATCCACATCCCCGAAATGCCTAACTGTGCATCTTCGATTTCACAATCCTGCTGAAGCCCCTAATCCCCTAACGCATTCACCAAATTGCTACAATCCACATTCAAGTCACATCTCCTTTCAAATTCGCAACTGTCCAATCCTATGCAACATCTACCGACCAAGCTTATACAATCCTCTGATGTAATCCATTCCCTCAATTTGTAAACCTCCCACACATTCAAACACAAGCTCCTGGACGCCTAATAAATAACAGCCACAATTCACTGATAGCTGAACACAAAACTTCACACACCTAGCCTTACGCCTTGACCAAAATCCCTTGCCGCATCCCCCATAAATCTGATCGATACTCAACTGTTGACTCCCCTGAAGCACCAATCTGAACTCCACAAACCAAGTAGCCGCATGTCCCTAAAAGCCAACAACCACAAGCAAACGCACAACTCCCTGACCAAAGGCTATCCATAATCTGCAACACTCGTGGCTTGACGCAATCCTACGTTGAGCACTTGAAGTGTCCCCTAACGTCTACAAATCTAACATATGGCAAGACAAGACAAAGTCCACTGATCAATAAACCAACGTCTACCGATCAACCGACGCAAGTCGGTGCAAGTCAACGCCTCCTTGACGTTCCAATTCCATGCCATCCAACACTAAAGACAAAAGTACTTCTTAGGACTAGTGGCAGCCTACGCCCGTTCTTTTAAAAACTAACAACCAAAGTCTACTAGCCCCTCAATCATAATCTGACTGTCCTTTATCCATGCCGCGTACAAGCACGAACGTCGCACACCATATACGATCAACACGCGTGACTCGATTCATCGGTAAAAGTCATTTTATTTTATTTTAATTCAATTATTTTTACTAATTAATTTTTTGTTTTAGTGTAGTATTTTTTGTAATTATTATTGTTTGCTTGATTTTTTTTTAGATAGTCCTGATTTTTAATATAATTTAGTTCAATTGTCTTTTTTTAGAAAAATCGTATTTTTTAAAAAATAAGCATATCTACGATATACGTATCTTGTAGATGAAATACGTATCTAGAACGTATCGAGATACGTATCTTACGGTTGAGATTTAAAAAGATATGTATCGAGATGCATATCTTACTATTAGGATTTAGAAAAGATACGTAGATATCTAAATCATATTCTCAACATATTTTATATTTAGGATTTAGAAAAGATATTTTTTGACACGTAGTGTTTTTAATAAATAAAAATCTCTTAACCAGATTTTCAAAAAGATTTAATTAGTTAGAGATTTCTTTAATTCGAAAAAATTAGATTTCTTAGATTTTTTTAAAAATAAATAAATGGTTAAAAAACGTAAATCTAGCTTAGTTTTCGAAATAAAAAGAATCTACTCACTAAATATTTTATAAAAATAAAACTACGCCGGGTTTGATCTCAATTAGCAGGCATGTAGGTACCTTCAGGGTAACCGTATAAAAAAACTTTTTCCTTTTTTCTTAAAAAAAAATCGTAACAAAAAATAATAAAAAAATTTATTTTAGTTATATATTGTATATTTAGGTATATTTTTAGTATTTTTTTAGAAAATTATAAAAATAAAGCTTATCAATTTTTTTGTAGTTTTTACATAGTGACTTAGTCTTTATAAGTTAGCCCCTGATTTTTTTTTTTGTTTAATTTTCTAAAAATCATTTTGTTAGAAAATCTGTGAATCAATGGCCAAATTAAGGTTTTCCCACTCGAAAACCCTAATTTCATTTTTTACTAATTTAATTGGTTGGCGACTTCAATTTCTAAATTATTTTTTTTAGAAAAATATTTCCTTAGTTTAATGTTAAGTAATCTATATCAAGCGGGCTGAGCTTAATATAAGTTAAATTAAGGAAAACTGAAATAGGGCTTGACACCATGATGATGCGTACCGTAACTAAGGACGGATAAGGCCGATCGTAGAGATGGGTCTAAGCTTACCAAAAGCTTAAAGGGGTGATGGGGAAAAGTACGTAAGGACGAAAAACAAATAAAAAAGTAAGCAAAAACCCATAAACAATTCTAAAGGATATGATGCATTAATGGAATTTTTGAGGACTTACAACACAGCTCGATATAATGCACGAGATGGTTTGGTGAAAGTGCTCGCCACCTAACCTTACTTAAGAGTTAGGATAAGAGTGAAATAAGAGTAAACAAACAATGTTTACAAGAGAAAAATATCCAGTGTATTAATGATAATTTGCTTATCTGCAACTATATGTACAAGGGATATTTATACCATAGAATTTAGGGCAACTTGCCTACAAAAGGAAAGGACAAAAAGAGTATTGTCTTAAAGAAGTAGGATACAAAGGGTAAAAATGAATATTCACGGAAAAAATAATGATTAAAGTAGCAAACAAGTGGTCCCGAACACGTGGCAGTAATGTATTGGTGGTGCTATTGGAGGATGTAGACAAAGCAGTATGAGCTGGTTAGGTAATTGAGTAGCAGTGCTAAGTAGGCATGGACTCGTCCGATTAAAAGTGGTTGAAGATTAGTATAGGACAACTCTTTCGGCTTTTCAGCAGTAATGATGTTGAACAAGTGGTTGACTTGGATATGGTCGAGCAGGCGCGAGAGGATTATCAACCATCAGGGTATTCTCCTAGTTAGCATACAACTTCTAAGAGATCGACAGTCATTTTGGCATGGCACTGAGAGTCGATCAACAGCAAGGAATAACTCGACTTCAGTAGGAGTCGACTATAGTAGGAGGATTCACCTTGCCAGTCCCTTTAATCCATGGGTTTGGCTATGAGTTAAAGGCCCAATAGTCTAATTCTTATCATTGGGTGAGCTTGGTGTACCATTGATTGAGCCAGTACTCCCTACTAGTTGACTACTTGCTTGTTACCAGCCAAATTTTGGTCGTGGGTAGCCGCAAACCTTATTAGCTGTTACTACAGTAGGGGATTAGGTTGCTGATCCTTACCGTTTTGTTGCTGTTGTTGGTGGCTGTTCTACCCAGTGTGAGCATCTGAAACTTCGGGGGGAGGGGGGTAGGTTGGTGTGCTACATCTCTTTACTTCTTTGAGGCAAGCACCGAGTAACCTGTTTTAAGTAACATACTCCTTTGTTAGTTGTTTCGTACGCTCCAAACGTCCCCTAGTGTTGCCCTTGGAATGGGCTAAGTGCTTGTAGGTTGGTTATTCAATAACGCCGTAGTCGAGATCCTTTAACTAGACAAGGGAGTTGTTGCTCATGCCATTCGACTTGGCATTATACCTTATGGAGATTTCTTTCGAATGCTTGCTGAAAAGTGAGTCTAAGACCTTGGCCAACTTTTAAACTAAAGCCTAGAAGTATGTCGAGTAGGAGGATAATATTCACGCTAAGCATAATGCCGACTAAAAAAGGTTGGGTGGGAGGTAAGGTAAGGATAGATTGTCCATGAAGGATCACTTCGACGAAAAGGCACCAAGCAGACTTAAAGGAGAAAGCTCGGGAAAGAAGAAGTGCCGTATAATGTGAGATCTACTCCCTCCTCCCATTTATACAGAATATACCCCCCCTGAATATAGACCTATTGCTAAAGTTTATTTTGAAGTGAAGCATTGAAATTTGGTCTAAAGGTTGTAGAAAATGCAAGGAAACCCTAGTTGTCAGAACTCCAATAAGTACTGCCAATTCTACGATGACCATAGCCATACCACTAATGAGTGCTTCTAGTTGAAGAATGCCATCGAGTATGAAATCAGCAAATCTACTTCAACAAATACATCGCCTATCTAAAGAACAACGACTATTTTAGTGATGATGGAGACAAGACACCTTAGAGGCGATGGCCTAAGAACGCCCACGTCGAGTAGAACAATGACCTCTACAACAATTGTGCCCTTGGCGGCGTCAATAACTTAATTATGGGGGGGCCATACCTTGAGAGCCAGTCGAACACTAGCAGCTCGGTTAACGCCCCATCAGAGGTGTTGGCTGTAAGGGAGAAGAGACAGAAGTTAAACACTTTCATCTCCTTCTCCGATGAAGACCTTAAAGGGGCTAATACATCCCATTAAGAGGCCTTGGTAATAGGGGTGAGGATCTCAAAATTTGAGGTCCTAAAGATTATGGTAGACATTGACAGTTCCGCTGATATGCTTTTCCTCCATACTTACAAGAAGATGAGGAAGAAGTTGCCAGTGAAAATGAAGCCATATTACTGTAACCTAATCAACTTCAACAGAAGTATGATCCGAGCTAAAGGGTTCATCATGTTAGACATGGAACTTGGTGATGACAACTACGTGGTGTGATGGCCCATAGAATTTGTCATGATAAACTATCCCTCCCCCTACAATGTACTTTTGGGAAGACCAAGCCTGAATGTGTTCGGTATGATTACATCCTACTTTCATTTGAAGGCTAAACTTTTAACCTCAATTGAGGTGGGAGTATGTAGGTGTAATAAAAAGCTTTTGTGAGAGCTGTATGTCAGGGCCGCCAAGGGAGATGGCGTCTTCACTCTAGAGATCGACTAGTAGGAGAAGTCGGGGAAAAAAACAAAAGAAGTCCAGATCGAACCCTTACCTGAGTAGACTACGAGAGTCAAGATTGAGATCTTACCCAAAGTGAAGGACGAAATCATCGCTCTCCTGTGGGCAAGTTTAGATAGGTTCGCATGGTCAGCGTCATATATGCTTGGTGATAGGAATCAGCTAACTATGAGCCCTAAGCTATGGCTGGCATGTTAAGATCTAAAGTCGACCAATATGAAGCCGAGGCTAACTGGCTCTTGTCGAGGCCCAACTAATAGTAGAAAGTCAAGAGGTGAAGTTATAACTTGGCAATAGGCTTGTGGTCTACCGAGAAGCCGAGAACTCAAGGCCCAAGAACTACTTAGCATGGCATAGGAAGATTAATGTCAACCAATTCTGTAATTAAGCAATTGTGGGTCGACCTTTCAAGCATCTTGGCTAAGCACTGTAAGACTTTAGGGATTCTTACCTAAACCTGGACATTCAATTAGTGAGTTGAATTTGATGCTCTCATTTGAAACCTCGAGTGACATTTAGTGTTCATAAGTTATATCGAACCTTATTTCGAGTTCAACTACTGATTATGTTTGTATCTTAGTATGTGATATCCATCCACATTTACATTCAAAACCTCCATTTCAATTCCTATTCTTCATTTCCATTGAACTACTAATACCCATTTTTAGTCCAAGTCGCTGTGTACACTCGTGAGTCATATTAGAGGTGCTACCCAAACTCCAAACACTTCTAAAAAACTATAAAGCGCCTCCCCAATAAAAGGGCCACACGCTCCTCCTTACTTAGTAATTGTATCTGCCACTTAGAGATTACCTCAACAATGAAGTTACCTAGGATCCAATCGAGGGTAGTAGATTTGCTCTTGCTTACCCAGTCGTTAGGCCTGTTACCCATCCATGTGCATTAAACGAATCCTTAGGAAGGGGCAGAGTAGCGTATGCATATGCATCCCTTAAGATGGCATCAATAAGCCTGGTCCTATCCAATGGCTCCACTACCATTTTAGTGGAGTTGTCCAGTTGTGCTAACAATGAGACTTCGTCCTCTCTTGTTGGGGGAGGATCATTCCTTGTTAAGTTGGAGTCAGTATAGTTGTATTGTGACTAGTTAGACTTTGCCTCACTTGTGTTAGCTGACATGGTTGCGAAAGGTAATAAAGAAGTAAGAAGTTAGAAAAGATTTCAAAGAAAGTTGATGTAATACAAGAAAGAGGAATTCATAATAGTAGAATAAAGATATTGTAGAAAAGTGATCTCTTGTTGTGATTGTATTATTTATAGGCTAAGTGTTTGGGAAACCATATAGGCGGTTATTGGGATTTATATAAGCATAAATCCCTTGAAATGTTGTAAAGCAGATACGTAGAGTGAGTTTTGATCAGATGGTCATCTTTAAAAGTCAAAATGCATGTAGCTGTATGTCAGTATGCTACGACAGGACAACCATCACATCACATTAAATGCACAAAAAATAGGCGCGCTTAAGTTAGAATCTGAAAAAGTTTCTTCCATAAGAAGTTTCCCTATGGTCCCTTTAACTTCTATTCGGTCGGCATGATAAAGGCATGGCTAAATGTAACTGCTCGATCCATGATGAATGTTGTTCAACCAAACCAGTTTGTAGCCTTAAATCACTTGCTTAGTGAGATGCAAAGGTGTCCTACTTTGACACCCTAACCGAGGCTCCATCCTGCTCATGTCATCAGCACTTCACTTTGAGATAGTTGCAAACCACCTCAATTCATCCCACCTTGGACATCTTCGGCCCGGGTATTAATTGCCTCGGACATCTTCGCCTTGACCTGATACAAACCGGGACCTATACCCTCGCTACATCGATACTATAATGCCAAGTTAAGCCCCTTTGAGTCAAAGCAGCCATACACCTGTGTAGCCCCTATATCTCTTCTCCTTGCCTTCGCTTCGGCAAAGAGATTGTAAGGAGGTAAGTGTTGACAGGGCTCTTTAGACATGAGCCCCTTCAGGCCCGTTTAGATCTAATGCACCATATCACTTAAGGCTTACCCTTGTGGGCTTAAGCCCTAGACTTGATTGACTAAGCTTAAGGACCTCTTCAACGGCTAGAATGCACTCGATAAGGATAAGATATCAAGTCAAACAGCCACCTTCGATATAAGTAGCATACATCGGACACTATGACCCCACTCTCCCTTACTTGCGAGAGAGGATTTTCCCCACTAACTGTCCTTCAACTGCCGGCGCTACTCTTCTATAAATATCCAGTTACTACCTAGTGGTAAATCTCTTCACACTCTGTGCACTAAGCTTACCAATTACTCCAAAGCACCTTCTATTCTCTGAGAATTTACTGCTGACTTAAGCATCAGAGTGGCCATATTGAATAACTCCCGGCGTTCTCTCACAGTGTTTTATTTTGCAAGTTTACTACATGCGTAGCCCAATCACAACCAGTAAATACCTTGAGACAACAACTACCATTACCATTGCATTTCTATAAATTTCATAACCTCTTTCCAATATTCATGTGGTATGTTAATGTAAAGTCAAATAAGATGTATTTAATGGCATGGTAACTCCAAACTGAAATTTGTAAAACCAAATATAGATCAATTTTTTGAATATTTTTTAAAAAATAGTTATAAGATACAATATAAGTCCTTATGCCTCCACCATAGCTAGAAGATCCAAAGTGCGCATTTTTGGATTGTAGGATGATCACGACATATGGGTATAAAGCCATCCAGAGCTTAAGGATCTTATTAACAAAAATTTTACTAAATTATACTCTTTTGAAAAATCTTCAAATAGCTTAAGTCATCTTTACTGGATGAATGGCCTTAGAAAGCTAAATGATGAAATAAGAGCTACTCTAACCCCATCCTTACTAGATGATGAAATAAAAGCTGGATGAGAAAGTATGTTGAAAGTTCTCATGTTGGAAAACAAATATGTAGAGTACGGTTAGGAGACAATTGCTTGCATTCTTCGTCCTTGAGAGTATAATAACTTACTACTCTCAAGCATTGCCTATACTAAGTAAAGTCTCAATGTAAATTGATAAAAAGCATAGATATTTTGTCTAGGGCTCCACCAGAAGAAAAGAGGAAAATACATTGGATAGCTTAGAATAAGGTGAAGAGACTAAAAGAATATGGTGATTTAGGCCTCCATGATATAAAAGAAGTTAAGCAAATTTTGCTAATCTTGCCTGGTATATAAGAAAAGGGGGAAATTCCCCATGAGTAAAAATGATCAAAAGTAAATACAAGTTTTATGTAATATCCCATAAATCAGTAATTAAGACATGAACATTTGAGTATTAGGACAAAGCCCTGTCCTTATACGATTAGAGTCGATAGTTAATCTAGAGTATTCGAGGAAAGTAAATTGATTACACTAGAAACTTATAAGAAATATGATAACCATAATCGAAGAACTCCTGTACATTTGGAAGTTTATAATATAATAAGAATATCAAAAATACAATCCAAATAGTGAGAATTTACTCTATATGAGACTTTAAAGTCGAATTTATGGTAATCGTATTTGAATTTAAGGTAACCGTATCTAAATTTAAGGCTTTTAAGGAAAGTTGTCTGATTGAGTCTAAACTTTTCGACTAAGATAAGAAAGCTAATTACAATAACTCGATGAAGTTATATTTCGAAAATAATTACCCGAAATTTTTATTTTACCTCTAAAAGTATGATTACTTAGTATATTGTAAAAATAATCGAAACCCTTAAAATCGAGTTTGAAATGGACAAGGATTTAAAGATAAGTTAATTAGGTAATAAAAGAAAATAATATAGCATAACATACTATATGAGTATACATGTATTTTTATAAGTATACCCGGTATATATAATAAATATACTTGTAAACTAACCTAAAATTATATACTTATGCATGATAAGCGATAAAATAGCAAAACTAAATATGAAAAGTATCTTAAAAATAAAAGACATGTTAAAAACATGATTACATGTATGAAACATGATTACATGTATATAGTTGCTCATTACGTATATGATATATACTAGTATATTAACAAAATCATTAAATACTAATATAAAATACCAAAATACCCTAAAATATTATCTAAAAATTATAAAAAAATAAAAAAAACCTTAAATATGATTGGATAAAATGTTGAGTAGTTTGAAAAGGATAAGCAGCTACATTAAAAGTACATTTATAAAAAGTTGACACCTTTTACTACGCGTTTCCAAAGAAAATATCAAAATAAATTACTTAATAATTAAGAAAAAATTGAAATTGACCTAAACCACTACAAATAAGATATTAGGACTTAGATTTCACGTTTTTGCAACAAAAAACACTTAAGAAAAATTTGGAAAAATTTTAGAAAAAATTGACAAAAATAGGAAAAAAAAAAAACAAAACAAAGACTGAGCCTAGCTAGTTCTCGGACCAAACCTTAATTTGCTGTGACACTCTTCCACTACCATGAAGCACTACCAATGCCCTTATCGGCCAACATACCCTCACCGACCAAAGGTGGTTAGAGCACCGACGAACAGGTCTGTCAATTTTTTGCCATGTTTTCTTATAAATTTTAAAAATATTAAATTAAGTCATAAAATATCTAGGTTATTTTAGATATACTTTCATGCTGTAATTTTATTTTTGTAAAATTGTAATTATTTTATGTACATATTTAAGAAAGTCACTATTCATCTAAATTTTAACTTTTAAAATAAATACCCTAAATAATGTAGTTTCTAGTTCAAATTTTTTGTGTAGGATATACATGATGTATATATAATTTCTACGTAGCCTGATTTTTATTTGAATATTTTTAATATTTATTGTATTTTTCAACCTAAAAATAGCTAGAAATTTAGCTGAAAGTATAATTTATGGGTAAAATTGTAATTTTGAATATATAGGCAATGAATTGGTAACATAAAACCAAGTAATAACTAAGTTCTACATATTTTTAGGAGTCTACAGCAATTTTCGAGGAATTATTTGGTAACTCGAACTATTTATTACGAATTTACGTAGTAAAATGGCTTAAATTACAAATCGGGATGTATTTTTAGTAATAATAGGTTAAAATATAATAAATAGTTAAATAAAAACTATGTATGAGTGTACTGATCAGATTAGATAAAAAGTGTATTTTTTATATATTTAATGATATTTTAATGACCGAGATACATTATAAGAGTATTAGGGTTAGATAATACTTTTATTATAGGATTATATTGACAAATTAGGTAAAATACAGTTTAATAACATAAAATACATATAATACGATAATATTTATTTAGATATATATAATTATAGTAAAAATTGGAACTACCCGTTAAAAGTCATCTTTAGAAATAAGATTCGTAACACGTATAGTTAGGTTTGTATGAACTCAACGATACTAATTTTATGAAAATTGGACAATCTTAGGTAATATGACTTATAACTCTATAATATTACTAAAATGTACATATTATAGTAACCCTACTGGAATTGAAACGTAATTTAATCAATTAGAAGTATGTTTCGATACGATCAAAATGATATATAGTATGTAATAGTATAAATTACGTATATTATTAATAATTAATAACTTAACTCGATGTATATATATAGCCATTTTAGATGAAATCTTAACGTTTTTGTAACTATTACGAAAACTAAAATTAGGTTTTATATATATAGGATTCCCCAGTGATCATATCGTTGACGACCCGAGTCTTTCGTGGTGAACATCTGAACAAGTAAGTGGGATTAATATTTTACAGTATTTTGGGATATTATTTTAAAATCTCTGGAGATTTTGGTATGTATTGTCTTGTGATTATAGTTAACTGTTTGTATGTATGCAGCGTTTGTGGTTGGGTTTCGATTTGTTGTGATGGGAGTTAAGCTCTATGATATGGATATTCTGTGAATATTATTATACTTGAATTATTTAAGTTTAGTTGATTACTCTAAAAAGATGAACTAACTCAAACTTGGTTTAACATCTAATCTGATATGCATCACAATTTACTAGGGGTAATGACTAGGATTCTTGAGCCAAATATGGAATCCTTTTGATGAGGATAGCTAAAATAGTTTTTTCTCCACCTTTAATCGAGTTAAGTGATAGGAGAGGAGGTCATGGCAAGGTTAGGGGCCGTGGTTTGAAAATTGTTATAGGAGGAAGGTGTTCTCTATTGCACAAGCCTCGGTTTGGTTTCAATCTGTGAGTGTGTGACGTCAATCTTCTCAATCCGGATTAGAGATGGCGTAATTTCTCTGATCTCAAATGGACTGGATAACGTTATACGATGGCATTTACTTATACATGTATTGCATTTAACTAATTTGATTGAAAACCCTACTTATAGTGTGCTGAATGCATACTTCTATCTCTGCCCCACTTACTAAGTAAGTTGTCGTTCATTCTCCTATAGTTTGTTTTACAGGTTTCAATTGGATTACAAGTACCTACTTAATACTAAAACACTAGTAAATTGGGATGGGGAGTGAGACGCAATAAGAAATGGCTGGTTATTGCCCTTAATATTAGCTTTCTTATCTTTTAAAGAATACTACATAAAACTTCTCAAGGAGCTTGGTAATTTTTAAAATTTTGGTCTATAGGTAAAATGATAAGTACTCGTGGGATTTACTGCCACTTTTTTATAAGGTCAAATTATAAGTTTATTTTTAACAAATTATTTCAGAGGATTATTCTGTAGGTTTATATCAAATAGGTATCGAATTGAATGCTTCAAAGGGATAGAGTTGAGTACGCCTAGTGTGATAGTTTCTATCTTAGGATGACTCATATAGCGAGATTGTTACGACTTCATTTTTTTGGAGCGTGACATTTTACAAATAAAGGCTTTTCAAAAAAATCAAGTTTCCTTATCTATAGATTCTTGAGAAGCAATTATGAATGGTTGGAGTGCAAATTAATGATAAAAATTGCCAATGGTAGATAAATAATTTTTTGGAGTGACAATTCATTTAGAGAAGACAGTTTAGGATGTTGGCTTTATAGGCCTCATAGCTATAAGATATAATTCATTACCTTTAATTAAGCATGGGAGGGGATTGGAAGATGGAAGAAAAAGGTTATTCAATACCTTCTGGATGATAGCATAAAAGAAAAACTTGGAAATATTTACCTTCAATAGGATCATAATGCAAGTGTTGATATGATATGGAAATTTGATCTTAGTGAAGTCATTGTCAAAACGGGATATAAGCGTACACATGCTAATAGTAATGAGGACAAGGATGATAAAAATTGGGAATGGATATGGAAATTACCAATAATCCCTTAGATACAACTCCTAGTTTGGCATATACTAAAGAATGGACTACCAATAAAAGACAACATAAGGAAGAGAAGAATCAACACAAGCTCACTTTACATTTTCTATAAGAACGAAGAAGAAACAATTACTCATCCATTTCAACAATGCGATGCAATAAAGCAATTTTGGACATCCTTGAGAATTGAAGCCCTTGCCACTAATAATCTAGAATTATGGAGTTGGATTAAAAAAGTAGCATACAAAAAGAAACTAAAATTAAGAGAGGATAAACCAAAAGTTGATGATTTTCTCATCATGTTGAGAGCCATTTGGAGGGAAAGAAATAAAAGAATCTTTGTGAATAGCACCGAGGAAGAAAGTTTGATTGATAGAGCTAAAGTTGAAGCAAATGAATGGTTAACAAATTATAGGAAGAGCAAGGTGAAGGTTGTTAAATATAGAAGGAAAACAAAATGGATACCCCTAAGAGGCAATGTTGTTAAAATTAATTGTGACAAAGTTGTCTTGCTTAATAAAACTAGGTCTTGAATTAGAGCAATCATACATGACAAGAATGGGAATGTTATTAGCGGTTTTGCAAAGTGAATTGTCTTATGCTCTTCCTTGAAGTCGAATTATCGGCTATCTTTGAGTCACTAAAATTAGCTAACAATCTTGATATTAAACATTTAGAGATTGAATCTGGTTCAACTCTAGCAGTTGATCATTTATCTCAAGGTTTAAAGTAGTAAGATTTTGGTATTCAAATCATTCAATTGTGCAAAAATTTATCCATGGAATTTGACTCTTTCTCTCTGTGCAAGACTCCTTAAGAAGCTAAACATGTTATACGCACACTAGCAAAATCAAGTCTGAGTAGAGATTAAGACTTCATATTTTGTGGCTCTATACCAGCTTTTATTAGAGATTTTACATCTTTTGATGTTTATGGTTTAAGCAATGTAAATGCTAATGTTATTGATGTTTTGTAGCCAAGACAAATTCCTCATAGAACTCTATTTGCTTTGTATGATTCTAGTTAATAATTATGAAGTATTCTACTTTAACCCCCTACCCCAAGACCTACCCCTCGCCCTCCTCACAGAGTATTAAGACCAACTTTGAGTCAATTAAATTTGTATTAATTCTTCTTCTTCTTTTTTTTTTTAAAAATGGATTTGCAAGTATATTTTCTATATTTACCTAATATGCACTTACCCATTTACCTCTTTGAAAATGAATATTTAGATCTCAACTCTTAAATAATTTGCTTTCAGGCCTTTATATGGCCATCTTGCTTATCTTTTCCGATTAACCTATGATTGTTGTTAGGTTGAGCATCTTCATTGAAATGATTATTGGGATGAAAATGCAAAAAATCTCTTAATAGTTTGCACCCTCATTCTCCATTCTCGATACTGCTATTAGTCTCTCTTCTTTTGTCATAGTCATTCCTACTAATAATGTTTGATCTCATTGAATTACTGTGGATTCCACTATTATTATTTGGTGGAGTTCCATTACTACTCTTATCTAATTATTGCTTGACTATAGATATTACAGCCTTAATTGGGGGCTCAACGACATAGATAAACATAGTAATATTTTCCTTATGATTAAAAAAGTTATTTCATTATAATAAAGTATTAAAAAGAAATTTTATTTATCATATTTTTCTATGACCGATTATTATGTATATAGGATGATTCAAAATTTATGCTATATGCTAATATCATGAATAAAATTACTTCATACATTTCAAATTCCTTAACTATTACATTTTAAATTCCTTGGTTGCATGAATCTTTAATTTATCGTCCTCTTATGTGGTATTAATGTATTATATTTGTTGATAAACTATTTTAGACGTAGGTTTTTAAACTCAGGATGACCTCTTTAGAGCATAGGTTAGGCCCTTAAAGCCTAGACTGACCTCTTTAGAGACTAAGTTGAATCCCTTAGAGCTTAACTAATCTTGTCGAAACTTGTGCCAACTTCTCATCTTCAATACTTCCTCAAAGCTTAGACCAAACTCCTTAAAGCTCGATTGATCTCATTGAAGCCTCATCTAAGCACCCATCTCCAATATAATCTTTGGAACCTAGGCTTTTAAGCCTATTTTGGTGGAGCTCATCCCATGAGTTTGAATAAAGACTAAACGGGATTTGCTAAGCTAAATAAGACAAGTCAACAACTATTATAGCCCGTCTGTCCACAAAATATAGTCAGAGAGAATTTCAGATATTTATCTCTTTTTAAAAATAATTCAACCAATATCTCATAAATAAAAGAGCAACACTCCTAATAAAGGATTCAAAACCTAACATCTTGTGCACTATACACTCTCTCTCTTTACAATCTTTGACCTAAGCATTGGAATGACTACATCAGAACTACCTCTTATGCCCCCTAAAGCTAACACTTGTTACCTTATGCATGTTCTCCACAACCTAACAAGAATCAAACATCAATAATATAATATTATTAAAATAACTTAATTATTGTTATGATATTAAATGTTATGAGTGTAAACTCTCTTAGATAATAAACAATATTTTTATCTATGAATTGATTCGAACCAAATTCAAGCTTTTTTGTTTGGAAAAATTCTTAAACCTAATCGCGCTTTTTGGATCTATAGAGTCCTATAATGGATTTATAATATTTTGTGCTCTAAGCCTAACATAACATGGGCTTGACTCATCGAGATAGTGATAGATCCATAACCCATACCATAAACTTGGATTAATTTAAGAAATTTGGTAAAGTGGGCTTACCATAAGGATCGTAAAATTAGCTCATTCGCTATTGGCCATTTTTAAAGTAAGCTCATACACTTATAGAAGCCTTTAGTAGGCTTAAATTGAAGAAGAACTTATGGAGAGATCCACTAAAAAGGAGAGCTCATAACTTTTGCTAACTGTTAGCACAATGTAAGGGATGTCATCAATGACCAAACTCTATAATTACTCAAAAGCTCATCCTCATTTCCAATAGTTTAGATATCATAAAAACAACATTTCATTTTCAAAACAATATCTAATAGATGAAGCAAAGGTTAAAATAAAGAATACTCCACTTTTTCTTAGGAGCAGTAGAGTTACTGTACTAGAGTCCTTCACTTATCACTTGCTCTCTCTTAGTACCTTTTCTTTCTACCTCTAGATGTTATTTCCACATCATTCCTTCGAAACTACATGAAGTGTGAAAATGGCATTGTACACACAAGGTTGCATAAACCAAATCCTCTTATCTATGTTTTGATGATTTCGTTGGAGAGTAGTATTGAGTTATATTCTTGAGAAGTGAGAATAGACTTGATTAGGAGCAAGGGTAGCCATGTAACAATGCCTACAAGGAAGTTATTGGCATAAAGAAAGTAAGAAATTCAAATTTGGTTTAACAAAGGAATTATCAAGACTAATGTATACCAATACAGTCATGATAAGAAACTTATTAAAGGATAAAAAAAAAAGAAAAGAAAAGAAAAGAAGAGGGAAAACTTGCATGTTGAAATTGAAGCTTTTGATAACTCATGGCCTTTTCATTTTTAGCATTAAATGGTGTTGATGAGCCTAGAGAATGGGTTAGATTCAAATTGTTTTAGCAGACTTTGCACTTGTTGGACCTTAGGCACTTAGATGTGGGCTTGAATGTTGGGTTGTTGTTTTGAAGATAAGTGGACAATAGGTTGGCTAAAGTTACAAAAATCGCATGATAAGCAAGGAAAAGATAACGCTATCTAAAGTTTAGGATTTGTCCCCACTTTGTCTCATTGTAGTAATTATCTTGCCAAAAATGTCTAATTTATGTTGATAACTCAATTGTCATATTTTTATATTATAGTTATGAATAAATTCTTTAATCCATCTTTTAGTTTGCATATTAAACGAAGTTATTGGACAAAAAAGGTCTTGGGGTATTTGATTAAAATTGAAAAATTTATACCATATATTTAGTAGTACAAAATTTTTTTTTCATAATACAAAATAAAAATATATTTAAAAATTTAAAAATAACCCTATAGTAAGATCCTATACTATAATATTGTATTTTATTATAATTTATNAATAGGTTGGCTAAAGTTACAAAAATCGCATGATAAGCAAGGAAAAGATAACGCTATCTAAAGTTTAGGATTTGTCCCCACTTTGTCTCATTGTAGTAATTATCTTGCCAAAAATGTCTAATTTATGTTGATAACTCAATTGTCATATTTTTATATTATAGTTATGAATAAATTCTTTAATCCATCTTTTAGTTTGCATATTAAACGAAGTTATTGGACAAAAAAGGTCTTGGGGTATTTGATTAAAATTGAAAAATTTATACCATATATTTAGTAGTACAAAATTTTTTTTTCATAATACAAAATAAAAATATATTTAAAAATTTAAAAATAACCCTATAGTAAGATCCTATACTATAATATTGAATTTTATTATAATTTATAATATAAATAATTAATTTTTTAAAATTATTTAATTATAAAAAGCTATATCCAGTATGCATTAATCAAACATGGTATGAGAGCATTGTCTCATCCTATTCTCCTTATATTATACTGCTCAGTTTTTTCTTGTATTGTTTGGTTCTCATAACAAAAAAATTATCTACCTTTAATTGAGTTACAAACTAAAAAAAAAATGATATTCTTCTTAACCTTTGTCAAGTCCCTCTTCTGGCCCGATGCTCTAAACTTTTATATTTTAGCATTATGGGCTGTGGGTAAGATTCAAAAACAAGGAGAAGAAGAAAGGCCCATTGAAAAACATGGCCCTAAACCACGAGGCAATTCAGATGTTCCCCTCTGCTTCCTTTGAGAGGCTTAGCTAATATGGCCCCCATCTCTCTTTCTCCTCTCAGTCCCTCTGTCGGAGAACGTCAGTTGTCCGGCGACCGTTAACGTAGACTCCTCTGTAACATCTCTATGTGCAACTGATCCATCAGTTTCCTTTTCACAGTCTCTCTCCAGCTTCTTCTGGTAAGTATTGTCTCCGTTTCATATGTTGTCTAAAACCCTAACGTTTGTTCGATTCTTGGAACATTTGTTAATCTACAGACCATTTTTTGTTTTTTCGTTTTTAACTTACTTCACTGTTGCTTTAGCATTCTGTAGTAGGTTGCCTATAGAAGCTGTGTTTTAGTAACTTTCTTTTGTCTGTCTGCAAGTTTTTAGGGTTTGCACTGAATTGTTTCTTGTTCTTGTATTGTTCTTAAAAAATGTTGAAGCTTTAGTGATATAAAGAGCATTGGAGAAGTATTATTCATTAGGTAAAAGTAGCTTATAGTTTAAACTCTTGATACATTTCATTTTCTGTTCTGAATGCGTGGAATCTTGATTCAGTATGTTGCATGTTATGTAGGCTTTTGTGTGTAGGTTAGTTAATTCATGGAAGGGAATATGAGAGATTTTCCGAGGAAACGTCCAAATCCTCAATCTGATATGAAAGGTTTGGGTAATAAGAGAGGGAAATGGGATGATTCGAGGCAGGAACGATCTTCTGTGAATGTTAATCCAGGTGACACCCTGTACCGTATTCTCTGCCCTTCAAGGAAGATTGGTGGGGTAATTGGGAAAGGTGGGAGCATAATTAAAGCCCTTAGAGAACAGACCCGTGCAAAGATTACTGTTTCGGACTCGGTTCCTGGATCAGACGAAAGAGTGATTATCATTTGCAGTTCTTCCTCGAAAATTTCAAAAGAACTAAGTAAAGTTGAGGGTTCAGGTGCTGAAAATAAATGGCAAGAAATGGAACCACTTTGTGCTGCTCAGGATGCCCTGTTGAAGGTGCATGACAGGATAGTTGCTGAAGATCTTTCTGGTGGAACTGGATTTGGCAATGACAATGATGATAGTGTTGTCACAACACGTCTACTTGTTCCTAATAACCTGGTCGGGTGTCTTCTGGGTAAGGGTGGGGATGTGATTCAAAGATTGAGAAGTGAGACTGGTGCAAACATACGCGTTCTTCCTTCTGATCTCCTTCCTAGTTGTGCTATGAGCACAGATGAGTTGGTGCAGGTATGTTGCCTCTCTTTCTCCATTCCTACTCTATGTGCTTACTTTTTGATGAATTAGATGTTTACAGGTATGAAGAAATAAAGCTGCTGTGTCCAAATATATGGTTATCATGCTATAACTAGTTATTTATGGGTTTATTATTGTCATATTTAGTTAATTCTGGACATTACAGTCATAGGTTGATTGTAAAGAAATTGCAAACAATCCCACAGCAATAAGGGGGTTGGTAAAATCTTTTCAGTATGTCCGAGGAGATATACTTGACAATATGAAAGATTGTGGAAATGAGATATGGGAGCAAGAGAAGATTCCTTAGCAAGGAAGGTTTCATCATGATTCAAGTTCTTCTATAGCAGTTGCCCGAAAAACAAAAAGGGGTTCTCCAATAGCCTTTTTTTACCTTTGCTCCTCTGGATTATAGTTAGTCCTATATTTTAGCACTTGTGTTTTGTTAGATAATTATTTTAAAAATAGACTAGTTGATCTTTTCCCTAAATGAGTTTCGTAGTCTAGTACAAGATATTCATGTGGATAACAATAACCAATATTTAAGGCAAATCAGCAGCACTGAGCATCTTCCTTCATTTCAATGTAACAAAAAAGATCTACTGAGAATTCTCGAGTATTTTTACCTTAGTTTTCTTCATGTAATAAGAGCATTCACCCTGAATATCCAAAAGTTCACCCATAACCAACACAGGGAATGGGCAACTGAAAGAAAAATTTCTACTCCTGGCAAGGTCACCTGCAGTGATGGAGGAATTGGAGGCTCTCTTCTGTTAGTTACTGGACATAAAGCGGAATGGACATAATTTTGCTTGATGATCCCACTCAGTTTTGATGTTCATCCACATACAGGGAAAAGAGGACTGCCTTACAGTCATAGTGGTTCAACTGGGGGACGAAGAGCAAAAATTCAAGGTCTGGAAGATGGAAAGCAACATGTTCATCTTGTGGATAGCACTTCTATGACCAACAACGTATGAGAGAATTTCCTATGGTATGAAACTACAAGGAAAATTCAGAATGCGGCCCAAGAGACTTTCTAAAACAATGAGAATACTGCTGCATTGTTTGAAATGGAAACTATTTTTCCGTGTTCTATATCTACATGATCTTATTGTTACCTAATACTTCAATATACTTGAAATTGCAAAACTTAAGACGTGTTTCGAAGTCAGATGAGAAAATTAGGTATGAGAAAATTGTTGAATGAAAAAGTGAAAAAAAAAAAAAAAATCAGATTCCTCTTAAGCCTCAGAAGATATCTCGATGAAGTCCTCACACCAACACTTAAGAGCCCTTCATTCACTGCATGGGTAAGCCAATCTAAAGATAGTGAAAATTGCCAGGAAAGGGATAAACTTGGTGTGATAACTGCTGATAGCCTGGACATACCAAGGAGAGATGTATTGAAAGATTTGCAGCAAGCCAGCATATTGGAAACCATCCTGGCTATCTGATAGTAAAGAACACCATGGAAATCATGCCTCACTTGTTGATTTCCAGCTGCACCTGATTTAGGTTCATTCAGCAAAGAATTATTGGAGATACTGCAAAAAATGGATCAGCTAGTCTGTACAATGAGAGTAGAGCTTCCTCAATCATTGGGCAAGGTTTGGGAGCTCAAAAATATAAATTCTCAGATGTCCTCGTGGTACTAGAAACCAACAACAGGAATTGTTGAATTAGAGGCACCAAATCACATGATCATCTTACAAATACAGCCCATGTCATGAAATTATATAGCTCATATAGCTGATAGGTCTCTCTTTGGGTTCAATCTGACGACCCTTCAACTGTTTCATTTTATTCCTCATCCATGACTGTATCCTGCACCCAAAATTTTAAATTTGGCATCAGAGTAAAATATCATGGGTGGTTTGTTGCAACTGTTGGTAGCATTGCCCAAAATATGCAATATCTAGATAGGGTTGAAGCTGATAAGTGTGCCTTTGCCATGCAACATGTGGAAGTGACCTGGGTAGCACGGCAGCATCAGCTGGAAAGAGTGGCCATATCTAGTGGGATCCATTGGTGAACTAACCAAAATGAGCCAAGGACCCAATGTGCAATCATCCTATTGAGCACGACCTTACACAACAAAACATGTGCAGCCCAGATCTGTAACTTTTAACATGTCATAATCACCACAAGATACTGGCTAAGGAACCTATAGATAGCCAGATGGTTGTGCTAGACCTGGGATGCAACCTGCTACATGCTTGGCATGAGGCACTCAACCCACCTTGCAACTTGATGTATATTGTCCTACAGTGGGGCTTGATGTGTGACCTGCTCGAGGCTTCAGCTTGACACAACGTGCCAACTCTTAGTGAGCCACCTGATTTGCAAGCATGACCTCATGATCTCTACCATGGCATGCAACCTTCTGAGCAGTGGAGAGATCCAACTTTTACTTGGGTACATGACCAATGTCTGTAGTGTGAAATTATAATAAATATTCATACAGTTATCTACTTGGATTTATGTGCTTTTTAGGGGAGATTGTTTTAGATTTGCATTATGTTTTAGGTGTTATGGTTGGATCTAGCATTATTTTTTAATTTAGAAAAGTGGTGGTAGGAAAGCTTGTATAAGCAAGTAGTATCATTACATGAATAAACAAGCAGAAAAAAGTATTTTCAGAAGTGAGTATTTATGAGATCAGAATGTGCTATTATTGTCGGTGAGTGTTTATGGGATTGCAAGGTTCTCTCTAATGAGTGCTCAATTAAAGAGGGGAAGGCCTGCTTTGACATGCTCTGAACCCTTTCTTTTCATCTTTGCCCATGACTAGATACCGAAGATGGGCCATAACAAAAGAGAAGACATTCCATCATTTTGTTACTTCTAGAGTAAGGAGTAGGAGCAATTTGCTCTAAAGGAAAAGAAGTATCCCTTGACTCTTTTGGTCTAGTTCTAATTTCGTTCTAATAAAATTTTAATCCCCAGCTCCACAATGAAAAGTGATCTAGTTGAGAAAGCACTCAAATCTTTAGTTGAATGTTAAGTTACTGAAAGAAAATAGAAGAGTACTGTCATATTTTAGATTACTTGACTAACTGGATTTAGAAGCTTTCTTAGAATGTTAGAACTTTCTTTCTTGGTTTATGTCTTTTTGCTGCAATTCTTGTACTCAACATGCACATCATGATGACCTGAATGAGTTTCTGTGATTCTTTTTACTCAGTTGCTTGTAATTGAAGTGTTGTTGCCCCCTGGTAGTGTTACCTTTGTGAAATTTTTTTACCATCAAATGCTTTCCCCCCTTTCAAGTTTTGGTTTGTTCCTTCATGATCCAGTATTTTGTTTGGCAGGATATTACATGGTGAAGTAAGACTTCAGGTTAAATCTTAAATGTTTTAGGATATTAGGTAGTGCAATAATGTGCCCAAAATAATAGAGGATCATGGCAGAGCAAGTGAAAATTTCGTAAAAAGTCTAGGTGCCGTCCCTTTAATTACGTAGTGCGGGATCATGGATCTAACTGAATTTTGGCATCTTTAGGTTTACAGTATCAGGTGCTTATTTAAGGGAAAAGGGAAAAAAAAAAAAAAGCTTTTATAAAAATAGAAAAAATTCTCAAAAATTGGTCAATATGAAAACGATACCTAATGTATGGCACTTAAATCCGTTAGCTGAAGACATGATTTAAAATTGCCTTAAAGTCATGTCTTCAAGTCACATTTTCAAGCCAAAAAGTTAAAACATTACACTGTCAAAAGTTAAAAAGCTACCTGTATATTAGGAACAAGGATAACAGGTCTTCTCTCTTGGCATCTTTGAAATTCTTTTTTTAGTTCCTCATCTTCTCCATTTTTCTTCATTGAAAACATTTCTCCCCAAGTCCCTGTCCATTTCAAGCATTGTCTTTCAATCCCTAGAAACATTGAGACAAAATAAAGTTCAGTCTTGATGGCACAATTCATGAAGAATTCTGAATCCCACACTTGTAAAGTTGCAACAGTGATTGTAGAAACCGAGATGGAAACTAGGAGAGAAAATAAGGCTACTAGGAAGAGGAAGGGCTTATTTAATTGTTTTGAAAATTGGGTTTTGGGTTTCAGCGAAGATCTTGGTCTGGATTGGAAGACTAGTCTTGTATCTTCATGTTGCTTTGGAGAATAGAGGGACAGAAAGGGAGAGATGGCTTGACCATGGAAGATGAATCAGGGTTGCAAGGATAGATTTTGGGTCTTGTCGCTTGTGTTGTTGCCGTGTTATTTCCCTTAAAATTTGTCTCTTAATGTATTTTAAAATCATGCCTTCAAGACAGGATTTCAAGTGTCATAGTTTGGGGATTTTTTTTTTTTTTTTTTAAAACTCTTGACCGTACTTAAAGGATTTTTTATTTTTTGAAAGTGCAATTTTTTTCCCTTTTCCTGCCTTTGTACATCTTGTTCACAATTGTTCTTAGATTTCTGCCCTTTGAAAAGATGAATCCTTTTTTTTTTTTTTGTTAAATAATATTCTTTATCTTATCTGTCAATAGATGCTTCAGTTTTTTGATGCTCGCATTTGGACGTCCCCCTTGATTTGTTGGATGTGTGGAATTACAATATTATGCAGATATCAGGTAAAGCTAATATGGCGAAAAGAGCTCTCTATGAAGTTTCCACTCGGCTACACCAAAATCCACGCAAAGATAAGCCAGCTCTCAATCTCCCTACACCTCATGGCAGCTCTGGGTTTTTTCCTCCAGGAGGTCCAATTCGTGACTTGCTTCCACCTGGAAATCCTTCGTGGTCCCATCGGAATGCTGATCCATATGGAATGCCACCAGTGGCACGGGATGAGGGGTTCAATGATTTCCCCCCTGAACCATTGAGTGAAGCTTCTGCTGAATTTTCAATGAAAATTCTATGTGGCGCCTCCAAAATTGGGGGAGTTATTGGCAAAGGAGGCTATAATGTGAGACAGTTACAAGAAGAGACAGGGGCTAGTGTTCATGTTGATGATCCATCATCAGAATCAGATGAGCGAGTGATACGTGTTTCAGCTGTTGAGGTCTGCCATTTTATCTGGGTGATTCGTTGTTATCTATTTATTAATTCCCATGTTTGTGCTTGCAATAATCTAGTGGTGGATCATTCTAGTGGAATTGTTTCAGGCTTTATGGAACCCTAGATCCCAAACCATTGATGCAATTCTTCAACTTCAAAATAAAACAAGTGAAGTTTCTGACAAAGGTATTATAACTACAAGGCTTCTGGTTCCATCAAGTAAGGTTGGTTGTATCCTAGGACAGGGTGGTCAGATCATCAATGAAATGAGGAGGCGCACTCATGCAGATATTCGCGTCTTCTCTAAGGATGAGAAGCCCAAGTGTGCATCTGAAGAAGAGGAGCTTGTGCAGGTGAGATGGCATGACAATCCCTATGATATATGTCTTTTCCTACTTTGAGGCATTATTATGGTTAATTAAGCACTGTTATATTGGTCAATGCCATCAGCTAGATGTAGATTTCAAAATATCTGTGCTACTTTTGGTTAATCAGGTATCTGGAAATTTTGGTGTTGCAAAAGATGCTTTAGCGGAGGTTTCTGCAAGGATTAGGGCTAGGACATTACGGGATGCTACTGCTGGAGCTAAACCTGCCACACTTGAACCGTTGCAGGGTTTTTATTCTGGGGGAAGGTTATCCTCTGGAAGATCTCCATTATCTGATGCTGTAAGGGGTGGTGGCTCAAGGGTTTATGAGTCTTTTAGGGTATGCCCTTGTTTATACTTTCTGTATGGACAAAGCATATGTTTGGTTGTGTAACAGGACATTCATAGAGCTTTGGCTATTTATCTATAATTGTCAGCATGCCTTTAAATTGTTTCAATGGATACCTTCTTTGCATAGAAATCTTCTACTTTGATGACTTGATGATTTTATTATCCTGCAATCAAGTAAAAGGATATTGCTTCTTGGTGGAAGAAGCCTGATCACTACTGGATATGTGGACCTATTTGGAAGAACAAGAAATAATAAGCACAAAGAGCCTAATGAACTAGCCCAAAATGCGCAGTTAATTTTCTGAAGTGGGCTTTGCTGGGTGCATTTCTGTCTATCACTGTCCCATGTAAAATAGATTTTTCTATTGGAAAATGCTTTGAAAAATTTTATGGCGGTGTAAGTTCTTTTGCACTTGTGCTGCCACTGTGGTACTTAATCACACTTATTCTATACTAGTAAATAGCATCTTTGGGCCATCCTGGTGATACATTTAAAGGCCATATAATTGTGTTTTCTTATACAAACTGGATGAGTTTTACAGGAAGAAATGAGTAATTAATTGGTTTGAGTTTCTTTTGAAGGGTGATGGGCATGGTTATGAACGTGAGGCACATGGATATCCAGGACCAAGAGTCACTTCTGGGTAATATCAAACCTGAGCATTTGTTGTTAAGTAAAATTGATTGGTTATATAACTGAATGGCTTTTGCCTTTTGTTCAGATATCCTGGTGCTCGTGTCAATTTGGAACCTGAAGTACCAAAGAATGTTCTGGGTCCTGTTATTGGACCAGGAGGCATGAGTCCGGCCAATATTAGTGAGGTAAGTTTATGTGCTGCAAAACAAGCCACTATTTTCTGTTGGGCTTTGGATTTTCATGACTATTGGAATTGAGCAAATATGGCAGAAAGAAATTTCCCCTGACAAAAAAGATAAAGCAGATAATTTGGAAAAAAAAAAAGAAGAAGCGACCCTTGAGGTTGCTGATGTAATGTGAAAGGCTTTAAGTGTCCCTGCTCCTGTAATCCATCTTCTGCCAATATTTGATGTGCACTTGTGTCGGGAGGTAAAGAATCCTTCAGATGTACCTTTCTTAAGTGGTCCATTTAAAATGGCTTGAGTTCCTTCCTAATGAAGACAACCTTTTGCTATTCTCAGGGTTCGCTAAATATATTTTGCTCAGTCTAGAAAATTGTCTTGTGTGAAATTTTCCTGTCTTGAAGTTTATTCTTTTTAACTATAACATCATAGGTAGTTTGGTTGAAGATTCTGAAGCAAAAATGATGTCCAACTTTATAACATGTGATTTAGGTTACTGGAAGAAGGCTGGAGCTTCTGGATCCAATATCTGGTAGTACTGAATCTGCTTTTGAAGCACGAGGCACAGGCAAGCGCACTATGCTGCATCCCTTCATGGCCTCCATGGGACAGAACTTAAATTCTCCGGAGGATTCCTATACGAACGCAAGTTCTCATAGGAGCCCCTACCAAAATCTGAATGAACGAGGGCAATATATCTACAATCAGGGCACCAACGCTTTGCAAAGCCCATATTCACATTATGGCAGATTCCCTGCCACTAATGCTCCACAAAGTGCTGCTACTGCCTATCGGAACAACAACACACAAGGCTCCTACCATTACTGACATTCTAGTTGGCAATTTTTGTACCATAATTTGTGTTACTTTGCTGATTTAAGAAGTATAAATATCGACCTGACAGGATGAGAGGTGTTTGAATGCATGCTGCTGAAGATTAGATTGTAAAATATTCTCAGGTATCGCTCGGGATCTAAACTCATTTTAGAACACTAGAGGAAGTTTTTGCGGTTTATTTAGAAACCTAATTTTATGTGCCCATATATTCCAACACCCGGGGTCAAACATGGTTAAGTTACTTATTTTCATTCTGTGCAAATCGATGATGGGCATTTAAAGATTTACTCGTTAGATCTTTTGAACTCACGGCGTGTTCGATGAAGGATTTTCTTAGACCATGCTTGAAAGAAGTGCTTGATGTCCATTCTAGGAACAAACTCACAATCTAGTACTGTCCGCTACTGCGGCATGATTTTCTGATCTCATGACGACACTAGGATTGTTAACAAAACCACAATTCCCGGACGGCAAGTCAGGGCCTTGCTGTTCCTCCTAATGCTATACATGGATTGATTCAAAGAACGTAATGCGTTAGAGTTACATTTAAGGTTGTAAAACTTGCCATTATATCTAGAATTATTGAAAGGTTGATAGAACTGCAATGTAAAATAGAAATGTAAAAGTGTAATTTTTTTTATAATTTATGTAAAATAGTTTTAAAAATTTATAGATGTGTTTATAGTAGTTGCTCAAAATTTAAAATATATGATGGAAATAAAGAATGAAAAAATTAATTTAAAATATATGATGGAAAAAAAGAATGAAGAAACTAAGTTTTTTTCTTTTTATAAAAAAGTTTTTGATAATATATAATTTAATATATATAAAAGAATGACAACTAAAGTAGAAATTATATTGATGACATGAATTAGAGGTTTTTTTAGTAATCTTTGCTATTGGAGGCGGAATCTTGATTAAGGTTATAAATATTAAATAAAGGAATAAGAGAGAGAGAAAGAGGAAAAAAAAAAGTATGATAGGAAAATTAATGTAATATTTTAATAGTTGATAGTTTGTAAAAACTTAATTTTATTTTTTAATTTTTTAACCCATTTAATTTAGATATATAAACTTGATTAAAAATATAAATTTTTACATAAAAATAATTTTATTTCCGTAAATTCGTAAAATCATATGGATTGAATGGATTTTAACAATTATAGTTGCATAGTGGTGGGTAGGCGTACCTGAGGGCCCACCAGCCTAACCCCACGACTACAAAATTACCAGAAGACAAGAAAAGGAGAGGGGCAAAAGTTGTACATTTTTCTTAGTTCCTTCGAAAGACATTCTTAGCTATCTTGAATTCATATATCTTCAACAGACATTCTTTGCTCCCTAAATTTAATACAAATCCCTATCTCAACGAAAAACGTATATATTTGGCGATAAGATATATAGAGGTGAGTTGGTATAAGAATAGACATGATATAAGTTTTTACTCGTATTTTACTTTATAAACATCGGTTTCAAATTTTAAAAATATAATCTATCTTTTAATATATAAAAATCATTTTGAAATTTATACTATAAAACTTATAAAGTATAAGATATCCTATATGATGTGCATTAAGTTGGACTAGACTTGAACAATAATTTACAATAGGAATGTTGAAACTTTTGTCGTGTATGGACTATGTAAAGTAGAGTGGTCAAAACTGGGACTTAAGAAGAGTTCAGTGAAGCATTTCCGTTGTGAGCAACATGTTTACTGCAGATAGAGAGGTTTAGGAATGAAGGAGAGCAAAGCAAGCAGGTAAAACGTAGAGGTATAGGGCAAAAGGTCAAAATTGCTTCTCTCTAGGGAATCGTCTGAATGACCCATTGAGCTATCCGAATGGACCAGATCATAAGAATGGCATTCCATCTCGTGGTTGTCCGAATGGCCTACATTGGATACGTGAACGTGAATGCGTCTCTATCCATTCGAATCACTATTTAAGTTATACGAATGAGCTTTTCTATGTAAATTTGGGCATTGGGTCAAATCGGTCTGAAACCGGTTTTGAATCGTCAGTTTATAGGTCCATGATACGATGAATCGTGACTGGTTTATGAGCTGATGGTTTCGGATCGGTTTGAAGTTCTTAAACTGTTTTTTTTTTTTAATATTTAATAATATTATTTTATTAATTCTTTTTTTTTATATATATTAATAATTTCTAATAATGTGATCATTTTTTACTTTTTATTTAAAGTGTACTAATTTATTAATAATTTCTAATTTTTTTATTAATTTCTAACTTAATGTGATTTCAACTTTTTTATTTTTTTCCCTCAAATTTTATTTTTTTTATATTTAAATCTTTAATATTTGATAAGTTTTATAAAAAAGACTTACATTAACTAAAATTAAATTTTTTATCTATTCTTAATATATAATTAACTTATGATTAATCATTTATTATTAGTTTGATAATATTATTTAAAAAAAATTATCATTCACTATCGCAAATAAAGTAATTTTGATATATAATAACTTATTGGATATTATTCAACTATTTTTTCTGACTTAATGATATTTCTTTTTTCTTTCTCTCTCTCTTTCTTTTTTTTAAGGGGGTAAATTGGTTGTTTCAGGTAATTCCATCCAGGTGAACTACCTAGGCTTATAAAGCTCGACTGTTCGCCAGAGTAGTTCGGCCCGACCACTACTCGATTGGGCAGGGTTGATTCAAGACCTGCCTAGACTGATTCATAGTTCGGAATTGGCTCTTGCCCAGATTTATCTCCATGTCCTATGAAATGTTTTGTTTTCTTTTAGAAATAGTATTATTTCATTTGTGTTAGATTATTTTGAGTCATATATCATTGTAATACTTCATGTATGCGTTTTAGAATCTATAAACATGGGCTTTTAGGTAAAAGTCACCAACATAAGATAACCTTTTATTTTTGTACATAAGTGAATTGCTAGAATCAAATGATGACTTATTATTTGGTATAATAGCTGTGTTTGTTGATCTAAGGAATTTTAACTACCTTGGTTTTTTTTTTTTTGGTTGTTGGATAATGTGACATATGGAGATCCATAAAATTAGTAAATTTTGTGCGAAGTTTGTATCCAGTGGGAGAGAGGCCTCTTTAAGTGGATTTTTCAACAGGTAACACTTTTCTTATCATCGTTTTACTAATAAGGTGATGAGAAGGATGAATTCCTATTAGTCCCATTTTATTTGATGGATTATGGCAAACTCCCCAAGTTGCTCTTATGTGTTGCACCATTGGCTTATCCTTCCTAAGCATCTTATTCCTAGGATATTGATTGTTATCAATCTATTTTGTTCCATAGATGGTTCATGGCTAATCAACTAAATCAACTAGCCTTTGGCACCGTTTGGCTCATCAAACTTTAATAATAAGCATCTAAGACTACCCATATAAATTTCCCCTACTTGATCACAAATACATCCCGATTTCGTGTTTTCTATCACATTGTTCGATATAAAAACCAAAATTTTACAGATCAAGTTCCTACTTATTTGTTGTTTTAGTTTAGGTTTTTGTTTTTTGCCATTGGATCTTTCACTTATTTCTAATCTTCAAAATTTGTATTTTTTCAAGTTCGTTGCATCATGCTTGTTTGTCAAATTTCATTTGTTTTGTTAAAATTAGTAAGATTTATTGTCGTCAACTATATAAAATTTCATTTATTAGGTATTGTTTGTTATTATACACACATACACTTGTGCAAAAACCGATTCTAAACCGCGAATTGGCTTAGAAGAGTTTTGAATCAGTCTTTGAATTGTCGGGCTTTAAGAGCCTAGGCGGTTCACTCTCTTAAAAAAAAAAAAAAGAAAGAGAAAGAGAGGGAGAAGGGAGGTCATGTTTGAGGGGAAAAAAATAAAAAAGGTGGAACCACGTTAAATTGAAAATTAATAAAAAAAATTAAAAATTATTAATGAATTAGTATAATAAAAAAGAAAAGAAAAGAGGCTAGTTTAGGGGAAAAAAAAAATACACAAAAGTCGTAACTAGTCAGATCAGCAAGTCTATAGACACCATTACATCACTTGTCATCGTTTGTTGTTTGCTTGCAAGTTGTAATTCTCAAAATATCGCAATCTTATGGAAATGTAGAAGGCTTGGTTTATTGGACAAATACTAAAAGAAGACAGGAGGAATGATGCCCATCAAGTTTGGACCTCAACAACAATTTCTAAGATAATTGCTTAACGTTTTTGATGTGTATAAAGAATATTTCGACAGAGCTAGAAGTTAGGAGAGCTTAAAGAAACATTTTCATTTTGAATAAGAAGTTTAGAGTGGAGTTAGAAAAGTGAGGGAATGCAAAAAATCAAAACAAGTTGGTAGAAGGTCAAAAACTTGGATTGTTTCGAGCCGTAAGTCATTATAATGCTTCATTTCATTTACGTGCTTTAGGTAGCATTTGGTTGTATAATTTTCGTGATACTAAACTAGATAAAAAATTTTATCTTATATTTTGTCCTATTTGTACCATGGTTAAAAAATGAAATTCACTGAATAAAAACAAAAAATATCCATCTATGTTACATTATTAAGTTAATGAATGTTATTTTTATTAAATACTACAAAAAATTATTTATTTTATGATATAAATAATTAATTTTTTAATATAATTTTTTTAGTATTAAGTATACTAAGTATGGTACAATAAGTTTGTATTATTCAATTATTTTTATACTTATTTTGTCCAATTCTCTTTTTTCAATTTAGTCCTTCCAACTAAACACTACTTTACGGTCAAAGATTTTGCTCACCAACTATAACCTATTAAAATCAAATGGTGACTTATTGTTTTGTTTAAAAGCCGTCTTTGGTCATCGAAGAAATTACAAATACATTGGTTTTGTTTGTAATTTGATATCGACAGATTAGTAAGACCAGTACATTTTGTGTGAAATTTATATCATAAGTGTGAGAGGGACCTCACGAAGTGAATTTCTTAATCTGGAACACTTTTCTAACACTGTTTTATTCTTGTGCGGGTGGCGCCATTGCCTTATCATAACTAGGCAATTTGTTCCTAGGACATCGATCTCATCAATCTACTTAGTCTAATATAGGTTGTAGGGAATTAACCAAATTGTTTAGCTTATGAAGCCCATGAGCCTATTGAACTTTAATAATGTGCTTCTAAGACTAACCTTCTAAATTTCATCTATTTAATTGGAATTAGATCACGCTTTCAAGTTTTTAATCACATTACTATAGAATAAGTGATGGATTAAGTTTGAATCTCCCTATCTCTCAGTATAATCACCAAGAAAAAAAAAAATAAGTGAAACCTTCTTCTACATTTTTGTAATATAAAATTTTCTAAACAAGTCATGATCTCTAAAACAATCGGCCTAAGGTATTTTAACTAATCTTGTGGTAACAAAAGTGGCAGCTCAAGAGCTTCTTGCAAAATATGAAGCTTAGAGTCATGCTCATAAGAAATCCTATATGAAAAGTAGGACTATAAATTAGTTTGTAATTATAATAAAACCTTAGAAAACTTAATCAAGTCCTACTACTATAAATTATTCTGTAATTATCATGACCAATTAAACAAACAACTATCCTTCCATTCATATTGATTTCATAATTAATACTTCAACAAGATTCATACATGTTTAGATTTTTTTTAATTTCTTTTGAAAAAGAAATCAATTTGCTGGTTGTTATCTATACTGAACAAAATTTATACTAACTTCCATAAAAATATGTTAATTTAATCCAACAACAAATGAGTGATGGATATTTAAAATCATAGGAAGAAAAAGTTGGAACCTTGACTAGTAATAAGGGAAAATGTGGAAAAAAAAAAAAAGGTTAAGATTACCTTAGAGTTGAGAAAAATTGAGTGACGATAAAAAGAAGATGAGAGATGAGAAAAGAAATAAGAGATAATAGGGTTAGTAATAGTGTGAGTCTCGTAATCTTACGTGTCGAACTTTGAGTGGATAATTTAAAGCATACATGAAAATAGGTCGATTGAGACAATATTTCTTATATGAGTTCTAGGAGTTAGACGAGGATATGTCGTAAGTCCATATTGTAGAAATATAATAAAATAATATTATAGTTAAAAATAATTAATTTCACTAAATTATATTATATTGCAATTCACTTGTCATAAATGTGTGATTTAGGTAATAGAAAATAACCAAATTTTAGAGAAAAATTATTTGAACACTAAATTATAAAATAATATAAAATAATACATGTGCCTCGGTTATAATTATTGTATATAATTATATACTTGTATAAGCCTAAAATAGATGAAAATATATATAATTAACTAAAAATTTATAAGAAAATAATAAAAAATTGACAAAAAATCACTAAACTACCAAATTATCATGGATTAGCATGGAAAGACCATGGACAGTTGTTGATAAAAGATTATATCCCAATGACACCTTATCAAGCATGGTATTTAAGAGTTGATGAGAGAGAAAATTTCATTTTTACAATACTAACCTAGGAAACAATGCTTGATCTTCTTCAAAACTTTAAGTATGCTTTAAAGGATTTGGGAAAAATTTAGAAAGGGGAAGAACATAAAAGAAAAAAATCAAGGAAAAGTATAGAAGAAATAGTGCAAACCAAGCTTATTTGGAGAAAGTGGGTCCAAAGAGTAATTGGGGTCGAACCAATACCATTACCCAATAGTGGTGACCACACACCGCACCAAGTGTGGTAAAAAACTAAGGGGTGGTTATTGGTGGTCGGACAACTACCATTTTGGCAAGGCAAGTTTTTACCTGATTTTTATGAATTTTTTAAAATCATCAATTTAGCTTTGAGAATCATGAAAAAAAAATTATTTTGGCATATAGGTCCTCTTTAAGAAAATTGTATGAAATTGAGCAATTTTCAAAGTTATTTTAAATGATCCTATTAATGTAATTTTAAAGCCAAACTTTTTTCTGGAAAGTCTTTACATTGCATGTAAATATTGTATAAAGAGTTTTTGAACAAAACGATTTTCTATGATTTTTAGGGAATGTTGAGCCTCTAAGGTTGATGGAAAATGTTATATTATTGAAAATTTTATATAATTAGCTTTAAAGAAAACTCTTGGTATCAATTCTAGAGGCTATTTATATCACATTCTAATGTGAAGGATGATTCAGGGTTAAGTGGATTAATTTGGAGTTGAGATATGTACAAGTTGTTAGATATGGGATTAATGCATAAAGAGGTAAATATGAGAATTTGGAAATTTGAGTAGTATAGTGTTACTTGGTATGATAAACCTGATGTATGATCATGTTTTAGTATGTTTATAATTTAAAATATGATACTGGAATTAGTTGCCTTGAGTAAACTTGTAAGATGACTCTATTAAGAGAGTTCTTTAGAGGCTTGACTTGTTAAAAGAAAGGCTAAATCTTAGGTTCAGAGACTTAGTTAGAAAATTGGCTGATATGAAATACTTAACTAATATAACATTAGAAGGCTAATTAGAGAGTTCTTAGTAAAGTTGTTTCCAAATACTTCTTTAGAGGGTTCCAGAACAAAAATTATATTAACACTACTGTTTAGAATTTTCTTTAGAGGTTTCAGTAACAAGGCAAAACTTAACTAAGACATAATAAACTTATCTAAACTAAATCAAAACTATATGTGAAGCATTAAAAAGAATTCATATAATTTTCATTTAGCAAAAACTAAAATATTTATGTTAATTGTTAGGAGCTTGTGAAGGGAGTAAGTACAAGAAGTAAGATTAATTTGCCTCGACATTAGCTAAGTTGGGATTAGTTTTCCATGGCATATGAGAGTATCATTTCAGGATACTTGGAGAATTAAGAGTACTTATTCGTGGCTGTAGCTAGATTGTTTGTACATGTGCTATGTGTGTGCTTGTGATGCTGATTGATGATTGAGAGTTGAACTTTGAGTGTTGTTTTCTGCTTGAATATATCATGTCTAACGCATTTGAACTTGGTTGCTCACCTTAAAAATTGGACTAACTTTAACTTGACTAAGATCTAACTTGGTATTCATGACAACCCAATAAGAGTAACGATTAAATTGTTGGATTAAATACTAACACTTCGATGAGGATAGCAGAAATTGTCATTTTTTTATAGTTAATCAAACTAAGTGATAGGAGATAAGGTTGTGGTAAGGTTGGGGATTGTGGTTTGAATTTTGTCTAAGGAGGAAGGTATTCTCCATTAAACATATTGATTTGGTTTAATAGTGCTGTGTTAAAACTCTTCGATTTAGGTTAAAGCGAACATAATTTCTTTAACTACATAATTTCTTTAACTTCACAGCGGACTAGTTAAACATTGTGTGATGAACTATCATTTGTTTATTGCATTTGCATCTAATTAATAATTTGATAACCATGATTGTTAATATACTCTTATGACTCCGTCCCATCTTACTAAGTTAGTTGTGTTCACATCTTAATAGATTGTTTTGCAGCCTTGGATTAGTACCCAGAGATGCCACGGTACAATCACCTACAGGTTAGTTCTAATGGGCCGGGGAGTGAAGATTTGAAGACTAATGAATGGATTGCCTTTCATTTGATTTTTGCTTTTCTTTTGTGTGAACACTATAAGGTTTTCTTAGGAGGCCTTATAATTTTTGTTAGCTTATTGATATATCTACTTAATATAATGAAGTCCTCTTGTAGAGTAGTGCAATTCTTCTGAAAACTCTCAAACTTTTGATATATATAAAGTTATGTATAAAAGTCTTAACTATCCTTATTGTGAGGAATTATTCTTTATAAAGATTTGCTCTACAGGTAATATATATCATAGGTGCCCATTTGACCACTTCAAAGTTGGTTGAGTCATTGGTCGCCTTGTGTAGGCTATAGCTATGTTAGAAGCTTAAGTGGATAGCTTCTAACTTAGATTAGTTTACTAGTATCCCAATCTCACTTCCACTAATGTCATGCACAAATAAAAATTTGTTCCCTTTTAAAATAATGGAATACTATACTATTAATTAACTTGCTTACGAATAAAAATAATTAAATCTTAGTGGAAATCGTGAACTAATGATATGCATGTCGATCTACTAATAGTATAGGGATAGTAATCAAAGCCATATTTTGCGATGAATGAAAGAATAGAATTTAGAAAGATAACTAAGTACTAGATTATACTATTTCTAGTCTAATTTGGGCAACCAATGCAATAATTTCAAAGAAAATAACATGTAAACTATCTAAAATAGAAGGAAAAACTATAATGAAATTAAGCGTGGATTTTAGCAAATTTCTTGGTATTAGGACGTTGGTTTCTCTATAAAAAGATGTATGAGTAACAAGAAAACAATTGTTTGAGATCGTTATAGCCATGCTATTAAAGTATTTATGATAATCTAAGTATGAATTTTACTCACACTTATAGAATTTATCCTACTTTTGTTTCATAAATTTTGTCATGTAGTCGGGGCATTATATTAACAATCTCTCATTTACACTATTAGTTAGTTATTTAAGTCCTGTTACTACTTAAATAACTATACTAGAATTGATTTCTCATTTTTACTAATTTTAGCTATGGGTGAGTACAAATATTTAGGTCTTAATTTTCAAGAATTACTTATCCAAATTAGGAATTCAAGATTCTACTTGGGGTTTTTGAATCCTATGACAGTATCTATACCTTATTAGGAAAACATGGGGGAAGGCCTAATGTATGGGAATCGCTGCTTGGCTTAACATTAATCCAACACTCGAGTTATACCTAATTCTACTATAGAACTAAGTAAAATTTTAAGTTTACATTATTACAATACAAGAACATCAAAAGCCACAACTACTTTATCATATTCACATACTACCCATAGACACAAATAAAACACATCATCACATTCATGGAGGATAAGCATTTAACACATAATATATACGAATGTGAAAATAAACATTGCATTAATGATAAAAAAAGTAGAGAGAACATTACAAAATCGAGCTTCTTAATCTCAACAATGGAGTTCTTAAGATTTCTCTACAATATCTATGGGTACAATGGAAATTTACAAACCTAAGCCTTGAAAAGAGCTAAAATTCACTGAAACTCTACTATAAGCATGAAAATACAAGAAAACTCTATGGAAATCATAAAACTATCCTAAAAGTAATCGAAGATAGCCTAAAGAACAAGAGAATGGCGGAACAAAAAATCTTAAACCCTAAAAATTGCCTAACAAAATTTGTAGAAAATGAAGAAGAAGAAACTTTTATATCAAAGTACTACCGTCATAATGGTGGACAAGTGTTATCCATAGCTCTTCTTTTTTCTTTAATAAAACGGTTTGTTTTTGCTTTGGGGGTTCAGTATACTCTCATGACGATAACTAGGACTACCATCATGATGGTATAGTTTACTCCTTGTGATACTTTCATACATTTTATTCTTGATGCTAGCAAGTGTATCAGCTTGACGGTTGCTCAAGATGGCTCTTTAAATTAACCACGGACATGACCGTAACTGGGGATATTGTCAAGTTAGCATAACCCTCTAATTTTGCTGCTTGATTTCTTTCTATTCATGACATTAACTTGACGATGGCTACCATCAAGTCGGTAGTTTTAGCTTTGTGTTTTCTTCTTTTTCTTTGTTTTCGACTTCTTGAATGGATGGTAGCCTCGAAACTTGCAAGATCAAGTACAAAAAATCTAAATTCTTTAAATATATACTACTTTTAGGCATTAAAACACAAAAAATATAACTTACACTTGTGTTGAGAAATTATATGTGGTTTTAACGAAAATTCATATAATTTGGCTCAAAAATTTATTGAATCATATATAATTGTTAGAGAAATCCTTCAGATAAGTGTATGATTTCGCACACTTATCAGTACTATCAACTTTATAACTTGCTTATCCTCAAGTAAGCTTAAACTACTTGTAGAACAATTAGTAAAAGATGGACTCTCTACTTTTTGGTTGTTAAGTCTATCCTTTAGTTTATACATTTTGATTTGTGCTTTTTTCAATTAAGTTTTTGGAAAGCAATTGATTGTTTATGAAAGTAAAATAAATGGTTGAGTGTGCTTAATTACATATCCAAGAGAATTAATGAATTAATCCATAGTTCATAAAGTTAACCCTCTTATTTAACTCAAGATTAGATAATTCGTTATTAAGTAAGTTGCCACGAAGGAAGAGAAAGGCCTTTATAATTTATATATCGATCAATATGTATATAGCTCTAATCCTTCCTTTAAGCTAACTATAATTTAGAAAAAATGAAAAAATTTGATTGTTCTTTACTCGAATCTTCCAAAAATTTTTAATTTCTTACTTATGGTCACTTTTCACTCATGCATCTCAAATCTTTATTTAGGAGACCTCTTTATTCCTCACAATTTCCCTCACTGGACATTAGGGACTTATGAACCCATTCCAGAATTCATCATTCCGAAAGATGTGTTAAGCACTTATTAGATGCCCCAAATTTTCACCTATGCTTTCTTTTTCTTTTTCTTTTTGTTTTTAATTTTTTTGGGTTTACCCCCAACTTTTCAATTTTGGTCGATTTTCATTATATTTTTAATTGGGAAATCCTTTTCAAAACCAAAACAATTTTAGCATCTTTTGTACCACTATATTTAACCATTTGGAAATTTAAAGAGCATGACACATGAGAATCAATTTTCTAAAAAGCAAATGCCTAATCTTTAAATCTAAAGTTAAATACAAGGGGTAACAATCTAATTTAAGGATTCTGTTCATTGATTCTAGAGTAATGTAAAAAGTTCACTCCATTTTGTTCCTTATTCATGAACATAATAAAAACAAAAATTACTTGCTCTTTTTCAACACAACTTAGAAATTTCAAGATAATAAAATAGGCTTAGCAACCAAATACTTAGCATAATGTAAATTCTCTACCCCCAAATAAAGTGCAACCATAACTTCAATCCACTCCATATATTCTCTACCCCCAACTTTTATTGCTCATATCATCTTAGCTTATCATCAAATGTAAATTAGAAAGGTAGGGTTGGAACAAGATTGCCATAGGGATTAGGCTGAGCTACTTTGTTTTCCTTTCATTCTTTAGGTCCTCTTAGAGCTAACCTCAAGCCTCTTTAAAAGATCCGCAAAAGAACATAAACTATCTCTAAGTATCTTATCTTATTGTCTTCCTAAAAATATAAAACAAAACTGGAACAACTTGAAATAGAGTACATGAAATTGAATAAAACCTAATGGGTTGCCTCTCGCCCATCGCTTGGATTTTAAGTCCCTTGGTTAGACTACTAACTTCTCTACCAAATCCCATGGGAATGTGTCCTGTTCGCACGTCTCTACAACCAACAAGGGAAGCTTTCTTCTCTTCCTCGCTCCATTTCTCTTTGTCTTGACTCCCTTAAGTTTAATAAAAATAGGTTTTTGGTATGGAGAAAATATATAGATAGGTGTTGGTTTGAACCCTATAATATACCTTGTAGGCTATTGGCACTCCACTTGTGGTTCCATTTCTCTAAACTGGTTGATTACCTTGACAACTAGAGATGGATTCTTATCTTCAATTATCAATTTTAGCTCATCCTCTCCAGCTTCTTTTTCTTTTAGCTATTTAATGATTGAAGAGGGCTTTTTATCTTTAATTACCCATTCTTATTCATCCTCTTTAGTTGCTTCCTCTCCTTTCGAGGTGAAATGAGTGGTAGGGTCCTTTATGTCTCTAAGAAGAAGAAAACTAGTGAAGAAACTTACTACAACAATTTTCATTTCTTCTAGTTTCTCTTTCTTCTCATGAGGCTCAGCTTCCTGTTCATAGTTGTTCAAATTCACTTCTACTTCCCGACTATCTTCCTTTTTATCCTCCATCCTACCTCCATTAATTATCTACCCTTCAAAGTCCTTGTAATGCTTAACATTCATTTGTCCTTTAGCTTTAGGCTCTTTGATATCATTAATCTTAACCACTTGTTCTTCATAAGGTTCAATTGGTTGTAGTGGCTAAAGTGTCTCATTGTTTATACACTGCTTAGCTTCCATCTCTTCCATGTGTTGAAGGATTTAGGCATATGCCTTAGGATATTGATGTCTACTCTCATATGCCAACTTTAGAATGGACTTCCATTTAGTTTTTTTTTTTTTTTCTCTTTAAGGGTACTATGTCTAAATGGTGTAGATGGAATGATTGTTTCATAATGTGTGTTTGAATAAAAGGGGTTTGATAAAGAGGGTATGGGACCGGTCTCCTAATCCTACACTTGTGAGTCCAGTGATTTCCTCTATAATTCCTATGAATTACAAAAGATGAGTAATCAAGATGGTATCTACATATCTCCCATATGGAAAACTAGGAGACTATGTGGTTGTGGTAGTAGATAGTGAACTATTGGGATTAAATTTAGGACAATCAATAAGATTATGTTTATCTCCATGGTGCTAACACATTACTCATAAATCCCATTCTTTTTTCTCAACCCCTTATAACCTGTGGCAAGAGGTTTATCATTTCAATAAATAACCAATTGAATCTTCAAGATCCTCTTCACAAGTCCTATAAAGCAATAAAAGAACACGGTAAAATGTTCTTGAAGAAATAAGATACAATTCTACAATAAGCATATGAGAATAACTCTAACTGCAACTAATGTAATATTAGCTAACTTTCTACTTTACTTTAAACCTAGTCTCAGAGAAAAATACTAATGTAATATTAGCTAGCTTTCACTTTCCTTACCTTCGCCGCTAATAGTGCAAAAAACTTGGTGTCGTAACCTCATTTCTAGCAATGTCACGCACAAATAAGAATTTTCCCCTTTATAAAACAGTAGAATATTATACTATCAATTAACCTGCTTGAGAATAGAAGCAATTAAATTTTAGTGGAAACTACGAACTAACGATAAGTGTATCAGTTTATTGATAGTACATGGAGAGTAACCAAGGTCGTATTTTATAGTGAAGGAAAGAATAGAATTTAAAAAGATAACTAAGTATTAGATTCTACTATTTCTACTTTAATCTAGGCAACCAATTCAACATTTTCAAAGGAAAAAAACATGCAAGTTATTTGAAATAGAAGGAAAAACTACAATAAAATCAAGTGTAGATTTTACAAAATTTCTTGGTATTAGGATGTGGATGATGTGTCTCCGGGGGTCGAACACATGGAGAGATAACATAACGAAACAAACTAAAACAAACAGGGAAAAAGGTTAGCAAAGTTCGGGTAGCTACCGAATGAATATGACGTACTACTCGATTCTACTTGGCCTACAAACCACCAGATATGACACACTGGTCCGAACTGAAGGGTCACTCGCCACTACTCCTTACTAAAGGGAATAGATAAGAGTTAAGAGATAATGAGAATACTAAGGTTGCTTAACTGAATAATTTTATATTGAAAGTTTGATGCCTGCGTATAAGGAAGTGGAGGCTTATATACCTATCCACTAGAATTACTTTACATGTATGAAAAGACAAAAAATGTATTTTACACTTAAGTTACATGAAACATACTAAAATGGGTAAAAGAGACAAAGAATATTTAGTATGAAAAGAAATAATAATTGTAGAATATTGTGTTAGAAGACATGTATCGCTTGGTGGCTGGTTGTTAGGAATATGTTATGAAGTAAGCAGAAACAGGAGGGTGTTGCAGTCAGAGGCCGACTTGATCTTGTTCAGGTCGGGGACCAATTAGTTCTGAAACGAAGTTAGCTTGCTTTGTGGTTAGATGCCTATGGTCGGATCAAGAGCTTGCCTTTGCTATTCTTAGGTTGTCTCTTGAAGTAAAATGTTGTTGTTGAATAGGGGGGGCTCTAATGCATGTGAGGATCTGATAGTTAGGTCGGTTGGAGAACAGCTCGGGATAGGAATCCTCGTCTCGGCTATGGCTTAAAGCTAGAATCCTTTGAGCGAGTCCCTGGAGTCCTTTAGCTCGGCTATGCGTGATCGGTCTAAGGAGTTGATTCCTATCGACGGATTTCTTTATAAAAAGATGTATGAGTAATAAGCAAACAATTGTTTGAGATTGTAGCTATGCTATTAAAGTATTTATGGTAGTTTAAATATGGATTTTATTGACACTCATAGAATTTATCTCACTTTTATTTCATAAATTCTATCATAGAGTAAGAGCATTGTATTATCAATCTCTTATTTACATTATCAACTATTTATTCAAGTCCTATTACTACTTAAATAACTATGTTAAAGTTGATTTCTTATTCTAACCAATTTTAGCTCTAAGTGAGTATAAAGATTTAGGTCCTAATTCTTAAGAATTATCCATCCAAATTAGGAATCTAAGATTCTACTCGGCGTTTTCGAATCCTATGATAGTATCTATACTCTGTTAGGAGAATAAAGGAGAAGGCCTAACGTATGGAAACCACTATTTAGCTTGACATTAATCCAATAGTTGAGTTATACCTAATTGTAATATATAACTAAGTAAAATTTCAAGTTTACACTATCATAATACAAGAACATCAAAAGCCATAACTACTTTATTATATTCATATAGAGGAAAAGCATTTAGCATATAATACACAAGAACGTGAAAATAAATATTGCATTAAACATGGAAAAAGTAGAGAGAACATTACAGAACCAAGCTCCTCAACCTTAACAATGGAGCTATTTAAGATTTCTCCACAAATATCCATGTATGCAATGAAAATCCACAAACCTAAACCTTGAAAAGAACTAAAATCCATTAAAACTCTACACTATAAGCATGAAAATACAAGAAAACTTTATGGAAATCATAAAGCTATCCTAAAAGTAATCTAAGATAGTCTAAAGAATAAGAGAGTGGTGGAACAAAAACCTTAAACCCCTAAAAATTGTCAAACAAAATTTGCAGAAAATGAAGAAGTTTTTATATTAGGGCACTACTATTGCTACCATCATGACGGTATGTTGCTACTGTCATGGCGATGGACATGTGTTATCCACAGCTCTTCTTCTTTCTTTAATGAAATTGTACATTTTTGCTTCAAGGGTTTAGTATATCATCATGACGGTATAGTCTACTCCTTATGATACTTTCATACATTTTATATTAAATGCTAACAAGTGTACTAACTTGACGATTGCTTAAGCTGGCTCTTCAAATAACTACCGGCATGTCAATAACTGGGATACCGTCAAGTCGGTATAACCTTCTAATTTTATCACTTGATTTCTTCTTGTTCATGACATCAACTTGATAATAGCTTGGGCTACTGTTAAGTCGGTAATTTTAGTTCCATGTTTTTTCCTTTTTCTTCATTTTCGGCTTTTTGAACATGGTAGCTGTAGAACCTGCAAGATCAAACACTAAAAGTTTAAATTTTTTAAATACATACTACTTTTAAGCATTAAAACACAAAAAGTATGAATTACACTTGTGTTGAAAAATTATATGTGATTTTAATGAAAATTTATACACTTTGGCTAAAAAATCTCTTAGATTGCATATAATTGTTAGATAAATCCTTCAAATAAGTGTATGGTTTCACATACTTATCATTTACACAGCAGAGCTATTACGACTCCTTGGGTTTTAAGATACGATAGTTTTGAGTGGTATAAGAGTATGGTTTATAAAAAATTAGGCGTTAAAGCATCTAATTATAATAAATTAGACGTTAGGAACACTAAGAGTTACGGATTAAGTGGGGCGTAAAAGACTTAAACTTGTAGTTGTATATCTAAGTTATTTATATATAAGAATCTAAACAAGATAAAACGATAATAAGTAATATATAATATTAATCTAACTTATGTTGTGCTTACTTTCAGATTCAGAAACATAGGCTTATTTATGCATGGTTACATTTTGGTTGGGAAGGAGATGAGTTCTTTATTGACTATTGAGTTCGATTGCAAAATTTGCTATTGGAATTAGCTGATTGGATGATGTTTTACACTGTAGATGAGATTATAGCCACTTATAAGAGGCGATTATCCTGAAGTATAAAGGATGATTGGAAGATTATGGATGATGAGTTAGGTCCTTTCTATAATGAGTACATTGCTGTTGTAACTTTTGAGGAGAAGTATATGCATGATAAAGGAATTGTATCTATGATGATCCTAGTGTTGTACTTTTCTACTACAGTAGAATCAGGTAAGGATTATCCACCTAGTTTTGACCAGGCACCTATAGGAATTCCATATGTACTTAGAGATTATCTTTATGGAATCATAGATTAGTTTCCAAGATTCCTGTCAATAGGGAATATAGGTATTGAAGTATCTTTGCAATCTCATGAGCCTGAACCATCTGTAGAATTGTATGAAAGTTCACTTCCAGTTCTACAAGAAAATGTTGATGAGAAGGGGAATAAGGAAGACCTTGAAAATTCTAAAGAAGATTTGGAGTATAATATAGAAGTTGTAATAGCTCAGGTTGAAGCAGAAAATAAGAATATGAATGTGGCGATAGGAGAAAATGAGATGGAGGAAGAAGTTGATATTGAGGCGGTAGCAAATTTTGGAGATCAAGTGAGAATTCAAGTAGAAGCTAATGAAGGATAGGAAGTGAACTAAGCTAGATAACCCAAGTTAGTGAATGTAGATATTGAGGATGTGTAGGAAGTAGTATATGTCCATGAAATGCCTAAATATATAGCGGTAAATTCTAACTTGGAAGTAGGAAATGATAATGTGGATTCGAATGCTAATGACAATTTGTTTTCTTTAGAAGGTGTTATAGCATTGGACTAGTTAGATAGATGGGGAATCTAGTAGTTAGGAGTTGGATGAACTTTGTGCTAAAGTGGTTCTTTTTGGTGACTAATGTAAATAGAAGTTTGACTACTCTCAAAACCTTCAGATTAAATGACTTATATCATGTATTTTAGTGTTGCTGAATGTTTTGGCCTCTTTTTGATGTAAATAGCATTTTGGAACTGTAAATATACTTTTGTACCTAAGGCAACAATGATGTGTTTGGAACTTATGATGTAACTTTTGTTTGTACAATTATGTTTATATGTAATTAGCAATGTAAAAGTAATTCAGTTTTGCTGTAATTATTTTTGATGTAAAGTTAAGTTCTGATATAATTCATTTCTTTTGTAAAGTTTAAGTTATGATGTATACTCTTCAATTGTAAAGTTGTATTATGAAAGCTAGTGATATAGTATGTGTAAAGCTTTGTATAATATTGAATGTGCTTTCAGTTGAATATATGTGTAGAAATTTAATTAAGCAGGTCAATTATAGGGAAACTAGTATATAAATGTGATTTGTGTTAGGTTATTACTCATTATTATAATGTATACATGAGATTATAGGTGATGCAATAGTGTATAAATATATATAAGTGATACGATATTTATAGGTGTTGATATGAGATCATTTTCATTAAATAGATACTTGGATATTACAAGGAATTATTTCTATATTGTTATGTATATACAGGATGTGCTTACTTTAAGCAATTTACTATTATGAATGGTCACTAGAAGATGTGTAGTTGGAATTATATGGTGTTAAAATGAATAGGAAATGAGCATTCAAAGAATTGTTTAGAGACTTCAAAAACTTATGCTAACTAACAAGTTAAATGGACATTGAGTGCAAGATTAAGTGAAACATAGTGGTTATTAAGAAACATGGTGGAATAAGGAAATAGGAACGTGGATGGATAACATGGAAATGGAGTATTACCTTAAGTTCTGCTTGCACAACAAGATCTACCAAGAAATGATTTATCACTACCCTCACTTCTTCCTAATATGTTGGATCTTGTTCAATTTGAGTAGATGATGGCAAGTATGCACACTATGATCCAACAATAAGGAGCTTCAATTTAATACTTTATAACATGTAGAAATGCTGTGGGCCATATGCAACTTGAAGTGGGGCTAAGAGAACACTGATTGCCAAAAGTTAGTAAGCTTATGGAATTTATCAAAGTAAATTGGTATTTTAAAGGAGAGATGGGAAAACCAGCAGTGGTTGATGATTAGCTAGTTCAGATTGAGTGAAGTTTCGAAGCTTTTTGAGTACCAGATGCACAAAAGCTCTCATATGGAACTTTCTTGTTGAAGTCAGAAGCAAGGATATGATAGGACTCAAGAGTATGGACTTTGCTAGGACCACTTATATGGCGAACATTTAGAGAAGATCTCAAGGAGTATTTCTCTACGAGTGTCCAAAACCAAATGACGAAAGCATTGATGAGTTTGAAGAAAGGTACAATGAATGTGGCACAATATGAGAAGGAGTTTAACTGGTTGATTCAATACACACTGCAATCATATTGAGACAACTCGAAGCTTAAGAAAGATCTTTTTCTTGGGAGATTTGAACCTACAATGAGGTGTAAGCCTATGGATTATGGTTTTACTACCTACAACAAGGTAGTAGATAAGGCGTGTCAACTTAAAAATAATCGAATAGTGATATAGTTGACCTTAATGCCGAGCTCGAAGATTAGAGGGGTTGGCACGACGAATCCTTATGTTCTAACCAACCTTTGCCGAGGTCGAGTACTTCCTTGCCGAGTTACCTTTAATGTCATGCCATATGACCGCTCATTATTCTCTGATATGCCGAGTTGATGATTATGCTCTGGTGCCGAGCCGACTTATCATTCGGTGTCATCCTTGTCGAGAAGCCAAGAGATAGAGAATTTGGACTAACTAAGCCATCCCTGCTTAGATAAGCCCATCTGTTCGTACTTTTTGTCTGCATCTCCTAACAACCTCACCAATGCAACATTACCACATATACAGTATCATATTTAGAATCTGTAGTACCAATGATTGTTTTCCTTGTAAATTCATTTTTATCCTTTTGTATTGTGTACATTGCTTCTTTAGGAAATATCTTTATTGTTTTTTCCCTTTTAGGTAAGTTGCTCTAATTTACAGGTATAAATACTCTTGTACTTGTAGTTGTAACATATTAGCTTATCTTCAATACACACTTTGAGTACTTTTTTCCTTACCTAAACACTGTTGTTTACGCTCGGCATCACTATTGTTTACTCTCGGCATCACTGTTGTTTACTCTCGACATCACTGTTATCCTTTCCCTTAAGAAAGGTTAGGTGGTGAGTAACCTCATTGGACCAATTCATACATCATATTGAATTATGCTGTGAGTCCTTGGCGGTCCCATTGGTGCATCATATCATTTGGAGTTGTTTGTGGGTTTTTGCTTATTGTTTCATTCGTCATTTTTACCCTTTTGTACCTTTCCTCATTAACCCTTTTCGAGCTTTCCGTAAGCTTGGACCCATCCAGCGATCGGCCTTATTTGTTCTTGATCATGGTTCGCAACATCTTTGTAACAATAACTCTCAACCTTACCAATGAATACAATATTTTCATCATCCAGTACTATAGCCTTATTTCGATAATTTACTTTTGCCTTACTTCTAGATAACCAATTAATTCCCATAATGACATCAAAACCACTTAATGGCAATATTATTAGTTTAATTGAAAATTCCCTTTGTTGAATCATCACCCGCCCTTTATGGACCACTTTTTGAGTTGATACATGCTCTCTCATAGGGATTCTTATTCTATGGGTAGTTTTGTTTCTGTAAGCCCCAAAGTTAAGCCAAATAACCGTAGGATTGAACTTAGAACCTAATGTTTAGGGCGATCGGTTAAAGGATCCAATCAAACCCAAATTATAAACTATTGAGAGAAATATTAGTAAAAATGACCTCGTAAACTTAAATTTAAGAAAATAAGTAGTAAAATAGGAGACTATAATATTTTCAAATTTTAAGCATAATAATTGCTAATTATTGAAAAGGCGAAAAGTGTAATTTAATAACTAATAAATTATTAGAGATAGATTATATGTATACTAAAAATTTTAGAATGACCAAAATAATAATTAGGAATGTTCACGTGTACCCCACATGTATTTATGTGTAGATACAAATACGCGAAATTACCTAAATTGGCCAAAAACTAAGTAAATAATTAAAGAAAATTATAAAATAATTATGGAAAAATCAGAAAAAATCAGAAGAGGATAAGATTAATCAAGATCAGGTCGTGGCAGGTCCAAAGCTGCAAAATAAAAATTAGCCAATAAAAATTAGACAACCTAAAAGCCAAAAATTAAGGAAATTGGGTAAAGTCTTGTCAAATTAATGCATAATAATTACAAAAATTGTCTATAAATAGCAAGAAAAATTTAGAAGCTCATTTGGACAAATACAAATCAGAGAAAATTAGAGAGAGCTGAAAATTGAGAGAAAAATTCGGTTTAGAAAAAAAATAAGAAAAACTGTGCAGTTAGGGATTTTAAAGGGAATCTCCACCAGACGAGCAACTGGAAGTGGACGGCCACCACCACCACCACCACACGGTGGTGGTAGCGCCCAGGCCGGCTGACAAGGCCACAGCGGCCCGCGGTGGCCGGAGCCACCCAAATCGGTGAGTCCAATTTCCAGCCCGATTCTTGTATAATTTTGTAAAAATAGTAAATATTATTAGAAAATTATGAATTTTGTTATTCTGAGATATTTTTGTATGTAGTTTTTAGGAAAAATATTATTTTGATGAAAACATGTTCCATATTATAGGGTCCTTAAGAAATCATGCAAAACCGAGCATATTTCGGTTTAGAAATAAATGACCTTAGGAGTGTAGTTTGGAGCTCAATTTTTTTCTGTAGGATGCTCATGTGATATAGAACAGTGTTATGAAGACATTTTTTTAAAATTAATTTTCAAAATTTTTAAGTTAATTTTTAGCCCTAAAATGATGGAACAATTGGGTAATTTGGAGTTAATTAGGTGATTAGGATATTAATTACTGATTTAGATAGTAATTAGATGTTTAGGGATGTTAATCACTGATGTGGAAACCTAATCCTAGTCTATGGAGAGTTAAGTGTAAGTAATGAAGGTGTTATGTGGTAAATGTAGAAAATTAGGAATATGTAGAATTGAAAATTAATAAATATGAAAAAATTAGGTTTAATTAGATAATAAAATAATGGAAATCAGAACATAACAAATTTGAAACAAAATTTAATTTTAGGTAATTATATGAAAAATGTAAAAATTTCTCACAACATGAGTAAATTCGGTACACTAATACGGATTTAAGTGTACCGGATGGAATAAAATGCTGACTAGGGGTAGTGATCGTATTTAAGCTATCTGGAAATAATGTGGTTAGTTTCACATTATGAGCTGAAATAAATTTCTAGGGTCCGGGTACAAAACAGTACCTAGAAATCAAACTAGAATCTAATTTAGAAATCGATGCGGACTCCGAACCTAAACCCAAACCTAGAATACTTATGAAAGACTTAAGACCTAGATAATTAGGTATATTAAACCCTAAACAACACATAACAATAAGCGTTATAGGATAAAACAAACTTATAATAGTTATATGAAAAGCTGAAACCACGTTTGTGTTATAGGGATGATCGGCGATGGCCTGAGCAAATCGGACCTCGAGTGAGTGAGCGAGGAGTCGAGGTAAGTTGGGATTAATACGATGCTGTATTTTGGGGGTTTAAGATTATGCTTGGTTGTGCTTGTTAGATAGTTGAATGTGTGTATGTGCTTGATTATGGGTGATGTTATGATTCTGTTTGTTGTTTTGGCATATATTGTATGATTTGTATGTAATGTTTGATCACCCTAAACTGGACTTAATCAAATATACGACCAGTAATCATAATCGGACATGCATGCAACCCGTTAGGGGAACTTAGGACTCTCCGGCCAAATACCGACTCCTTCGGAAGGGATAGTGCAGGATTGCAAAATGGTCCCTTCTTCATCCTCAGTCGAACTAAGTGACAGGAGAGGAGGTCGCGGCAAGGGTGAAGACAGTGGTTCGAAGGTGGTCGCGGGAGGAGCTGTTGCATTAACGGCAACTCCTCAACCCAGATTAGAGCGGGTGCAATTTCTCTAATCTCACGACGGGCCAAACAACATCGTGCGATGGCATTTGCTTACACATGCATTGCATCTAATAAGAGATTGAAAACCTTGTTGTGTTTCTAGTATAGTTTTAAGTCCTCTGTTCTTACTTACTGAGCTATGGTTGCTCACATCCCTATAGACGTCGTGCAGGTGCTGGCTAAGAAGTGGCAAACAACTACTCTAAAGCTAGCAACTGCTGGATCCTGGGGAGTGAGGAAAAATGTTGAAGAATAAACATATATTTTTAAGGTCTAAGTTTTTATTTTAGAATTATTTTTCATTTTCGAATGACGTAATAATTTAGAAAAAATACTATAGAGAAATGGTGTAAACTTTAACTGCAATAACTGAATTATAACATATAAATATAATTCATCACTTTTATAGGTAAATGATTTGTTTAAATTACAAATTGTCTACTTCAAAGCGGGTTAGTTGTGGACGCCTTGTGTAGATCAGGTCTAAGATAGTGGTTGTAAGGCCAACTTCTATCTTAGGATGGTTTACACGGTGGGGCTGTTACGACTCTACCGCTTCGGGGCGTGACAGTTTCGACTATTTCAATTCCATTGTTTGCCATGAATTCTTAACTAATGAACAAATGAGAAGCTCCTGTATTAAACAATGCATAAATGACTCGTCTGTTTATGTTTACATAACTTGTATTATACTACTATTATAGCTATTTACCAGTTTTAAGGACTTATTATGATACTACTAATTACTATATTACTTCACACATACAGTTATCTTAGTAAGCATAATTTTTGTTATAACTCTTGATTAGTAGTTAATGTTAACGTACATGTCTATTACTAAGCTTATTTTACCTCCATCCATACCATCATCGTGATTATCTAAACCTTTATAGAAATATTCCTCCATCCATTCATCAAACCCTTTGGTGTCCTTATCTATACTTTACAACATAAAGACATTTATAAGGACAATCGTAGTATCCACTCTTCCAATATTCTTAGCTGCAGGTCCAAACTGCGTATAGTATTCTGAAAAGTGTCCCACTTGTCCACAATGATAACATTTCACATTCTTTATCCTTAGGCACTATCTAGATATGTAGTTTTGGTTTCCAAACAAATAACATTTTTCTTTTAGTTGTGCACATTAACGAAGATGGTGTTGACTCTCACACTTCCAACATTTAATATTCCCATCTTGATCCAAGATAGTATAGAATATTTATCAAGGATTTTTCAAAGATAGTACGATCTTTAACTTGACTAACCTAGAAAGATGTTAAGTTTGAATGGATAGAAGAGTGTGAATGAAGTTTTCAAGAGTTAAAGGGTCACTTGATTACAAATCTAATACTTACCCTATCTGATCTAAGTAAGCCTTATTGTGTTTATAATGATGCCTCTTGAAATGGGTTAGGGTGTGTTTTAATGCAAGAGGGCAAAGTGATTACATATGCTTCTAGGCAATTAAGGTCTTATAAGAGGAACTACTTGACACATGATTTGGAATTAGCAGCTGTTATATTTGCATTGAAAATATGGAGACATTATCTATATGGTCAATATTGTGAGATTTATACAAATCACAAGAGCTTAAAATATTTCTTCACTTAGAAGGAATTAAATTTGAGATGGAGACAATGGTTAGAGATGATTAAGGACTATGATCTGACTATTAAATACTATCCTAGCAAAGCTAATGTTGTGGCAAATGCTTTGAGTTGTAGAAATTAAGAGCAAGTGGCTTCTTTTCTTACTACTCAAAGGGATTTGAGAAACTAAAGATTGAGTTTGGTTACCATGATCCCAATGTATAGTTGATGAACTTAGTGGTTTAATTGACCTCATTGGAGAAAATTAAGATGCAACAAGAAGAAGATCTAAGTTTAAGAATAGTGAAAGAGAAGTTGGTTTTGGAGAAAGTATTGGATTTCTATGTTGATGAAAAAGGATTATTGAGGTTTAAAAATCGAGTTTGTGTGCTTGATAATGTAGAAATGAAGTGAGAGATCATTGATGGGGCACATGTTACTAGATAGACATTACACCTTAGAGGAAATAAGATGTATCGAGACTTGAGAACCGTGCACTGGTGGAAAGGAATAAAAAAAGGATATAATTCAATATGTAGCAAGTTGTACTATGTGTCAATAGGTGAAAGATGAACACCAAAGACTCAGTGGATTACTGCAGCCATTGGAAGTACCCCAGTAGAAATGAGATCATATTATAATGGATTTTGTGGTAAGGCTTACAAGAATTAGGGTTAGACATGATTCTATTTGGGTAATTTTGATAGATTAACAAAGAGTGCACACTTTCTAGCTTATCAAATTGGTGAATAGATAGAGAAGTTAGCCCAGTTATATTTACGTGAAATCATTCAATTGCATGGTGATATCGAAGAGTATCATTTTGATAGAGACAATCAATTAGTATCTAAGTTATGGGAGAGCGTACATTGATCTTTGGGAACAAAGTTGTACTTTAGTATAGTCTATAACAAAGTTGTACTTTAGTATAGTTTATCACCCATAAACAGATGGTCAGTTAAAGAGAACGATTTAGATATTGGAAAATATGCTTAGAGGATAGTCAGCCTAAACTGGAGAGTATTGTTTCGATAGAGACAGACGATTTGTATCTAAGTTGTAGGAGAGCTTACATCGATCTTTGGGAAACAAAATTGCACTTTAGTACAAGCTATCACCCATAAACAGATTGTCAACTAGATAGAATAATTTAGATATTGGAAGATATGCTTAGAGAATGGTTAGCCTAAATTAGAGAGTATCATTTTGATAGAGATAGCCGATTTGTATCTAAGTTGTGGGAGCTTACATCGATCTTTAGAAAAAAAGTTGCACTTTAGTATAGCCTATCACCCACAAACAGATGGTCAGTTAGAGAGAACGATTTAGATATTGGAAGATATACTTAGAGGATGTATACTGGACTTTGGTGGAGATTGGGATCAATATCTGCTACTAATGGAGTTTGCTTAAAACAATAGTTATTAAGAAACCATACAAATGGCACTATTTAAAGTGCTGTATGGAAGGAAGTGCCAATTACCACTATATGGGCATGGTGAAGAGTACATGGTGATAGGACCTGAGTTGATTCAACAAACAAACGATAAAGTAAAGATTATTTGACAAAGGATGAAGGTAGTTCAGAATTGTTATAAGAGTTAGGCGAATTTCAAATGAAGACCTTTGGAATTTCAAGTTAGAGACTATATGTATATGAAGATACGTCCATTCTAAGGGTTTAAACAGTTGATACGACTGGAAAATTAAGTCCACGTTATATTGGACCCTTTGAGGTATTGGAAAGAGTTGGAAATGTAGCGTATCGAATCGCCATACCCCTAAGTCTATCAGGATACCATGACGTGTTCTACATATCTATGTTAAGGAAATTTATGACGAATTCAAATGTGGTAGTGGAGATAAAACCGGTCGATCTAAAAAAGGATTATATAGTGAAAGAACAACCTATTTAGATACTTGACAAGTGGGTTTAGAGACTATAAAATAGACACGTAGTGTCCGTAAAAGTCCATTGGGCAAGTGGCCCTCAAGTAGAATTAACTTGGGAACCAAAGGTGACAACATAAAAGAAATACTCATGATTGCTCTAGAAATCAAGTTAGTAAATCTTCTTAACTTTATCAATGATGATTGAAAGAGTGTTGGAGTATTTAGATGATGTATGAGGTAAAGTGGATAGTCAAAGTTTTAAAGACAAAACTTTTTTGAAGGGGGGTGGAAATGTAAGCTCTGTAATCTTACTTATCGGATTCCAAGCAGGCAATTTAGAGTGTACGTAAAAGTAGGTCGATTGGGATGATATTTCGCATATGAGTCTTAAGAGTTAGACAAGGATATATTATAGGTTTGAATTATAGAAATTTAATAAAATAATAGTATTATAGCTAAAAATAGTTAATTTCACTTAATTTTATTATATTTAATTTACCTACTGTAAACACGTGATGTAAGTAATCGAAAATAACTAAACTTTAGAGATGCATTATTTGAACATTAAAATTATAAAATGATACAAAATAACACATAAAAATATTATGTGTACCTCAGGTATAATTATTATATATAATTATATACCCGAAAATGCCTAAAATACTTGAAAATATGTATAATTAACTAAAAATTTATAAGAAAATAATAAAAAATTACTAAACTACCAGAATTATCATGCATTAGGCATGGAAAGACCTTAGACAACTATTGATCAAAGATTATATTCCAATGACACCTTATCAAGCGTGGTATTTAGGGGTTGATGAGAGAGAAAATTTCACTTTTACAATACCAACTTAGGAAATTTAACCCAGTCCTCTCTAGAACTTCAAGTATGCTTTAAACAATTTGGGAAAAATTTAAAAAGGGGAAGAACATATAAGAAAAAATTAGGATAAAATATAGAAGAAATAGTGCAAATCGAGCCGATTTGGAGAATGCGAGTTCGGAGAGTAATTGGGGGTGAACCAGTACCACCACTTAATAGTAGTGGCAATGTCTAACATGGTTAACAACCAAGGGGTGGTTGTTGGTAGCCAAACGACCACTATTTTGGTAAGCCAAGTTTTACTTAATTTTTATAAATTTTGTAAAAATATTAATTTAGCTTCGAAAATTATAAAAAATTTATTTTGACATATTTTTTACATATACTTTTAGAGAAAAATATCAAGTTGTAAAATTTTTAAGTGTTTATAGGACCTCCTTAAGAGATCGCACAAAATCAAGTAATTTTTGGAGTTGTTTTAAATGACTCTATTAGTGTAATTTCAAAGCCAAACTTTTTTTCTGGAAAGTCCTTAGATTGCATGTAACTATTATATGAAGAATTTTTGGACAAAAAAATTTTCTATGATTTTTAGGGATTTTTTAGCCTCTAAGTTCGGTGGAAAATGCTACATTATTGAAGATTTTATATAATTAACTTTAAAGAAAGCCCTTGGTATCTATTTTGGAGGTTATTTGTATTACATTCTAATGTGAAGAATGATTTGGGGTTGAGTGGATTAATTTGGAGTTGAGATATGTACAAGTTATTAGATATGGGATTAATGCATAAAGAGGTAAATATGAGAATTTGGAAATTTGAGTAGTATAGTGTTACTTGGTATGATAAAATTGATGTATGATCATGTTTTAACATGCTTATAATATGAAATATGATATCAAAATTAGTTGCCTTTAGTAAACTTGTAAGATAACTTTGTTAAGAGAGTTCTTTAAAAGGTTGATCCATTAAAAGAAGAGCTAATCCCAAGTTTAGAAACTTGATCAGAAAGTTGGTTGATACAAAATAATTAACTAGTATGACATCAAAAGGTTGATAAGAGAGTTCCTAGTTAGCAAAGTTGTTTTCAAATATTTATTCAAAGAGTTCCAAAACAAAGATTATATTAACATTATCGTTTAGAATTTTGTTCTGAGACTTTAGTAACAAGGCAAAACTTAACTAAGACATAATAAACTTATCTAAACTAAATCAAAACTATACATGAAGCATTAAGAAGAATTCACATACCTTTTTTTAAGAAAAAAACTAAAATATTTATATTGATTGTTAGGAGCATGTGAAGGGAGTAAGCATGAGAAGCAAGATTAATTTGCATTGACATTAGATAAGCTGGGATCGGTGCTTCATGGCATATGAAAGTATTATTTTAGGATACTTGAAGAATTAAGAGTGCTTGTTTGTGGTTGTAATGAGATTGTTTGTATATGTGCTATGTGTATGCTTGTGATACCGATTAATGATTGGGAGTTAAACTCTGAGTATTGTTTTCTACTTGAATATATCATGTCTAGTGTGTTTGAACTTAGTTGCTCACCTTAAAAATTAGATTAACTTTAACTTGACTAAGATCTAACTTGGCATTCATGACAACCCAATAAGAGTAGCGGTTAGGTTATCAGACTAAATACCAACACTTTGATGAGGATAATAGAAATAGTTATTTTCCCATAGTTAGTCAAACTAAGTGATAGGAGACAAAATTATGACAAGGTTGGGGATCGTGGTTCGAATGTTGTCTAAGGAGGAGGGTGTTCTCCATTGTACATATCGATTTGGTCTAATATTGTTGTGTTGAAACTCTTTAATCTGGGTTAGAGCGGACACAATTTCTCTAACTTTACAATGAATCGATTAAACATTATGTGATGAACTATTATTTTCTTGTTGCATTTACATCTAATTAATGATTTGATAACCATAATTGTTAATTTACTGTTATGACTTCGTCCTATTTTATTGAGCTAGTTGTGCTCACTTCGTAATAAACTGTTTTGTAGGTTTGGATTAATACTTAGAGATACTACGTTAGAATCATCTACAAGTTAGTTCCAACGAGCTAGGGAGTAAAGATATGAAGACTAATGAATGGATCAACTTTCATTTTGTTTTTGTTTTTTTTTTTTTCTTTTGTGAGAAAACTATAAGGTCTTTTAGGGAGGTCCTATAGTTTTTGTCAGCTTGTTGGTTTGTTGGTATATCTACTATATATAATGAAGTCTTCTTATAGAGTTGTACAATCCTTTTGAAAACTCTTAAACTTTTGATATATATAAAAGTCTTAATTATCCTTATTGTAAGGAATTATACTTTGTAAAGAGTTACTCTACAGATAATATGAATTACAGGTGCTCATTTGACTGCTTCAAAGCTGGTTGAGTTGTTGATTGCCTTGTGTAGGCCATAGCTATGTTAGAAGCTAAGATGGATAGCTTTTAGTTTAGGTTGGTTTATTGATATCGAGATCTCACTTCTATCAATGTCATGCATAAATAAGAATTTGCCCCCTTTTAAAACAGTAGAATATTATACTATCAATTAACTCGCTTACGAATAAAAATAATTAAATTTTAATGGAAACTGTGAACTAACAACAAGCGTACCTGTTTATTGATAGTATAGAAAGAGTAATTGAGGCCCTACTTTGTGGTGAAGGAAAGACTATAATTTAAAAAGATAACTAAGTAGTAGATTCTATTATTTTTACTCTAATCTAGGCAATCGATTCAACAATTTCAACGAAAAGAATATGCAGTTATCTAAAATAGAAAGAAAAACTACAATGAAATTAAGAATTGATTTTAGCAAATTTCTTGGCATTAGGACATGGATTTCCCTATAAAAAGATGTACAAGTAACAAGCATCCAATCATTTGAGATTGTTGTAGCCATGATATTAGAGTATTTGTGATAGTTTAAATATGGATCTTACTCATATTCAAAGAATTTATTCCACTTTCGTTTATGGTATTATTAATCTCTCATTTATACCATCAGCTAGTTATTTAAGTCTCGTCACTACTTAAATAACTATCTTAGAATTAATTTCTCATTCCAACTAATTTTAGCTTTGGGTGAGTAGAACAATTCAAGTCTTAATTCTCAAGAATTACCCATCTAAATTAAACCACTTCTTCGTTGAAAATACTATAAACGACATTTTTTTCATTTTAAACCATGTTAACGTTTTATTTTAACCTTATTTACATTATTTTAATTATCTCTTTTCTCACTTTTAGCTTTTATTATCCACTCTTTCTCTTTTACTATAGTTTTTCATCTCTTAAGAAAATTTTCATGCTTTCACTATCACCTAAGATATAATATTACTATGATATAATACTATATGGATTTAACTCTTATATAATATTTCTCATTTTAAACATTAATATTTGATTAAAAACTTTAATAACTATTAGTATTATCAAATATAACGAAATGCTTTTAAAATCGGTTTAAACCGAACCAAACCAAATCGCATCTGAAGTAGTTCGGCTCAGTATCTTGAACCATTAAAAGCAATTCAGTTTATTAAGGATTTGAATCGAACTGTTTCAAATGCGGTTTGGTTCGGCCTCTAAATTGAACCGAATTGAATCAGGAACACCCCTAGTTATGTTCAATATTACTAATTAAGAATTTTGTTAAGGCAAGTATACATGGTCATTCATAACTTGTATCTTGTACACGTTTAAAGGTGATTTGTAGGGGTAAATTTAAAAGGATTAGAACTACAACTTGTAAGTTACTTGGAATTTTTAACAACTATTTGGAAGCTACGACTATATAGAATAGAGAAGGTATTAGGTTCCGATAGCCGATAGGATTACTGCATCGCTCCCAATGTGACAAAAGAGGCATGCCCAGTTCACAGCGGAAATTAATATGAAAAATATCAATAGGAAAAATGGAAAGCATATCTCCGGAACCAAATATAGAGAACTAAGTGTTCCTAATCATTCAATCTATTGAACATGATTTATGCAAATCTATTTTAGATCCTTCCATTTCCGACCAGATCCAAATAAATGATACGCATCTGCTGGTCCTCGTGTCGATATACATATAAATGGAGCACTTTATTGTTGTTATATTAGTAAATCTAGATTTTCCATTACTTCAAATAAGAACCTTCCATAAGGGAGAGGAAGAAGAAAAAAGTGAAAAAAGAAAAGGAAGCACGTCAAGAGGATATACTTAGGTTGAGTGCTATGCCAACAACGCCTGATTATAAACATATCCATGGACAAGACAAGCCAAGAGATGATACATCAAGCACTTTTGCCCATTAATGGTTAATGGTTCGAGCCGTTGACTCTATCTTGGGTGGTTTTGTTTTCATGCAATTTTGTACCTAAAGGTACGATGATGCATCACCCATAGTTGACCAAATTATCGATTTCAGACATGGAGTACTCGTATGGACAACCCTAGTGTAGTCCACTTTGTTATCCCGACTCTTTTCCCTTACCATATCCGTGTTATACTCTTTAAATTTTCCCATTTTCAAACGGCCAGTAAAAATTATTTTTCACTCTTTGAACTAAAAAGGTATAGATAGTTCGCTGCATCTCCTTATCATCCAGTAAATACGCGAATGACTGGGACCCTACGCTCTTCAATCTTCTAGTCCAATCATTTAATGAATGGAAATACAGGTCTCAAGAAGGGGTGAGTCAATGCTTATCAAGTAACCAAACAAAAGCACTCACAATAATCACATACCGCATATCACATAAGTTTTAAATGCAACAATCAAATGGAATCAACATATTATTAATGGCTCATTTAAAGTGAGAGAGCAAACATACACCTCTGACATACTCAAATCTTGAATTAGAATCTCAATATATATATATATATATATATATAATTAACAAATCACTTTATATTGATTTTACCATTAGTACCAATCACTAAGCATCCAATATAACTGCCATAACGATGCTCTACTCCACTAGTGTAACCCATTTATAACTTTTCTTTAAATTAGCTAAACCATATTATTGCGTATAGCCATATTGATAGTCGCTACTCATATAATATATTTTAGCATCTAGACTACTAACTACTTCATTCCAAATGCTTGTCCCATGATCAGAAGCAAACACTTGCTATATAATCTACCTATTTAGAATTACTTTTAAGAGATAAAGTTACTAGGAATATCTGAATTTTCATATTTTTTAATTTTAGTATACAAAATTTAAATTTATTTATTTTAATATAATAAATTTTTAAATGAGATAAATTAATATTTTTGCTAATAACATTCGTTATAAAAAAGACCTATTTATTTCACTTAAAAAAGTTGAAATACTAAAATAAAAAAAAAATTTTGAGTACTAATATGAAAATAAAATAAAATTTTATATCCTTATATTATTATTTTACCATTTTATAATAACAGTCATTATAACGAAGATATGAATTTGTCTTATTTAAAAAGTTAGTGTATTAAAATGAATTGATTTAAAATTTAGGTATTAAATTGAAAAATTATAAAAGTTTAGGTATTTGTACTAGCTTTATCCCTTACTTTTAACCTAGGTGCAAGCATAATTAGCATGCAATAATTATGACTAATAATTAAAATTCATTAAGCTCATTATCTAATTATATAGCTTGCACAACCATTAAACAAAAAAAAAAAAAATAGTTACTTACCTAATATCCCCTAAACTTTATTAATTTCATCTTTGTTTTACAATACATTCTTGTAATTCAATTATTGGCTTGATTAACTTCAATAAATAACTTCTAAGTTTACTTTAATTCGTTCTCTCAATTATCTGAACTTTTAGTAGAAATCTATAATTAATTTAGATTTATTATAAAGTAATATTAAGGAATTAGGTCAGTCTAATTGGATAAGTAGTCAACCAAGTGGCACTTAAGACTAACTTAGTTGATCAAATTAAGAAGGTAGTCGACCTACTTGATAGTTAGGTCAACCGAATCAATAGTTAGGTCACTTTTATTTCCTTTGAGTCAATATCATAATTTATATCACAATTTTGTTACTCTTTACAATCATACACTTGAAGTTTTGATTTATTTGATTATATACTAATAGAAGATTTAGTTGTCACCATCCTTAACTTAGTTAACTCTAATTTATACTGTTAATCTAGTCATCACAATCAACTAATGGGGTAGCCACCAATAGCCTTAAGGGTATTGTGCGACCCTTGACAAGTGGCCATTATCACCTTTTGCAAAATAATGGATTGTGATCCACTTTAAAAATATGGATCACAAGATCTATCGGTAATTTTGAGTGGCTGCTCATAGTCGTAGGGGTTTTACGCAAATCTCTTAAGGCCGTGGATAGTTACTCAATTGATTGATCATGCTGATTGAACTTACAGTATGAATTAGAGCTAACTAAGTTGTAAACAGTGATAACTGAATCTTTAATTAGTATGTAATTAGATAAGTAGAATTTTGGATATATAATTGCAAAAAGTGGTAAAGTTGAGGTATCAACCATGACATTATCCTTACTTCCTTTTAATTTATTTCGATACTTTTATGCATAATGTGGCCTAAATTTAGATTTTATCTATGATTTTATAGATTAATTTATTAGTTTGTTTTTTAAAGATGATTATCTTATAATTATATTTTCAATTTTCAATCTAGAGTTTGATATCAAAGATTAAAATTTTCCTTTAGAGTTTCTGTCTAATAGATAGAACCTATTTGTCCTATTATGATTTTGTTATTTTACTCGTATATTTTAGGAATTCTAAAGGTTTTTCTTAATTGTTGGTTTTGATTGAATTAGAGTTCAAGATTTCCTATTAATTATATTCCTTATTAGGTTTTCCATTGTTTAAGGTTTTAATTTGGTCTTAGCGATTGAAACTTTATATATTTTGATTACCAAGATTAAATTAAAATTTTTAGATATTTATTAAAATTTCCTAAGGTTAAGTTTTGTCATTAACAAATTCAAATTTCTAAACTTTTATCCATATAATACAAGGGTTTTTTCACACAAATATAAATGGCCATTGTTTCATATTCATTAAGGGACCAAGTGCTTCACCCACTCATCAACAACTTGCTTCTCAAGGTGATTTTAGTTTCTGTGGTGGTGTTCCTGTTCAAAGTTTTATTTTTTCATCTTGACACATTTGTTATCATTTCACAAACTTTCAATATCTTGCACGTACCCATTTTGACAAAATATGTGTTGTTACATCAAATAGGGTTTTGATATTGCATCTCCCCACTTTCTTCTGATAAATCTATCAACGTCCCGTTGTGTACCAATACATTATACACACCATGCAATATTATATATTAGTAAAAGACATAACATTGCACATACCGATATTTTTATGTTTTTTGGCCACATGTAAGTTGCTTGCTTGGTCATATATTGTCTTTCCTTGTAATGGGTGTTATTTCACATGTCCTCTGATGTCAAGGATATTTCTATTTCAAGCAGCATACAGTACCATTTCGGATTTGTAGGATACGATTATGTCCTCTATAAGGGACAAGTTTTCTGTATGGGTTGACATTTGAAACCTTCAGCCTTTGAATTTAGAGGTGGAGTAGGGAGAGGAGAAATCTAGAGGGAAACTTTCACTTTTTCTTTATTTGGAAAAAAGGAGGGGGAAAAAGGTTAAAAAAAAAAAGAATTTCAAGGAAAAGTTTTTCTTAAGACTCATAGGAAATATTCTTCTCAAGGTAAAAGAAAACTGCTTGGATCATTATAGTTTAGTGATATGAATATTGATATTTCAATACAATGAAACGCATCCAAATCCCTCTCACTTATATTGTAATGTAAATGATAAATACATATAACTGGAGTAAAATGAAAATACTATTTTGCCATTGATAAAAATAGACTCAAAATTACAGAAACTTCTATGGTATTTTGTGAAAGAAATTTTAGACACTATGCATTTGCTCAATCCATTCTCTTGATCCCCTTTGGAGGAAGTTAAAAGAAATACATAAAATTTAATATATCTATTATTAAGCATATTATGAACACCAGTCTTTCAATGGAATGAATCGGATTGGATCTCACCCTTAAATTTTTAAAGTGAGTTTTTTGACCTCGTAAACTTTCAATAGCTTGTAACATTATGTCTATTTAATATTTTTTTATTTAAAAAGGGTATGTACATGAGGATAATTGATGATAATATATAATATATTATACATATGATGAAGCATATATTAAAATTTTATTAAATACTATATGTCGTATACTCATCAATATTATATATTATAATAGCATATATAAGATAGACTATATGTGTAAAACCCGAATTAAAAATAAAAATAATAAATAAATTAATTTAAGGAGCAATACCTAGGCATTGGTATAACATGTAATTAAATATCAAGTGCCAAGGATAATACTGTCATGGGAAAAGATTTAGACATTCGTATAGCATATAATTAAATATTAAGTATTAGGAGCAATATTGTTATAGGAAAAAAAATTCAAATATCGGTATAGTATATGATTACACATTAATGTCATGAGCATTTTGGTCTGAAAAAAAGTTACACTTGCCACTAAATCAATTAACTTTATCTTATAGTTGCCATAACTCCTTCTCACAAAAAACTTATGATACTTTTACAGGGAACTTATAGTACTTATCTTAATCCCAAATCCCTAATTAAGATTTGTGTCATTGAAAGAGGAATTCATCAAGAATCAATCTTTCCTTCATATTTAAGTAAGTCTTCCTTTTACTTTTTCCAATTTATGTTTTTAAGGTTTTTTTGAGTTTTGGAATAAAGGTGTTGATATTGTTAGTGTGGTGGTGGTGATGCAGTTATGAGGTAGATTACATCTTGACGGTGTCACGAGTGGTGTTGGGATGTATGTTATGCATGTACCATGTCTTATGTGTGTGTGATGTGCGGTTGTGTATGTGTTTGTGCAATCAAGAATATGTGTCTCATTGTGCAGGATATGGATCATAAGTGTATGTGAAGTGTGGGTTAGTGTGTGCTGTATGTGTTAGGTGTAGTGTGTGTATGTGTGGGCATTGTAAAGTGTGTATGATTGGTTGAGTATAGTTGTGGTTATGCGGCGGTGTGCCGCATACGTGTGTGTCCGTTGTCACGCCTCAAAGCGGTAGAATTGTAAAAGCCCCACTGTATAAGCCATTCTAAGATAGAAGTTGACCTTACAACCACCATCCTAGACTTGATTTACACAAGGCATCCACGACTAACCCGTTTTGAAGTAAATAGTTTATAATTTAAATAAATCATTTACCTAAGAAAGTGAGAATATATATATATATATATATATATATATACTAAACTTTAGTTATTACAATCAACATTTACAATATTTCTTTGTAATATATTTCTTAGTTATTACATTATTCAGAAATGAAAAATTCTAAAATAAAAGCTTAGACCTTAAAAATATATGTTTGTTCTTCAAATGTTTTTCCTCACTCCTTAGGATTCAGCAGTTGCTAGTTTCAGAGTAGTTGTATGCCGCTTCTTAGTCAGCACCTACACAACGTCTATAGGGATGTGAGCAACCACAGCTCAGTAAGTTAGGATGGAGGATATAAAACTATATCATAAACATAACAAGGTTATCAACTAACTTATTAGGTGCAATGCATGTTCAAGCAAATGCCATCGCACGAGACGTTATCCGGCCCATCGTGAGATTAGAGAAATTGCGCTCACTCTAATCTGGGTTGAGGAGTTGCCGTTAATACAATAACTCATGACCAAACCCAAGCTTATGCAATAGAGACATCGCTCCTCCCACGACTACTTTTGAACCATTGACTTCACCCTCGCCGCGACCTCCTCTCTTGTCACTTAATTCAACTAAGGATGAAGAGGGAACCCTTATGTAATCCTGCGCTATCCCTTTCGAAGGGGTTGGTATTTGGCTGGAGAATCCTAAGTTTTCCCAAATGGATTGTCATGCAGATTCGATTATGATTACAAGTCGTATATTTGATTAGGTTCAGTTTAGGGAGATCAATCATGTCATACAAATCACACAATACAAGCTAGAATAACAAACAGAATTATAACATCAATTATAATCAAGCACATGTACACAGCAGACTATCTAAAAAGCACAACTAAGCATAATCTCAAGCCTCCAAAATACAGTATCGTATTAATCCCAACTTACCTCGACTCCTTGCCCACTCATTCGAGGTTTGACTTGCTCAGGCCATCACCCATTATCCCTATAACACAAACATGATTTCAGTTTTTCATATAATTATTATAGGTTCGTTTTATTTTATAACGCTTATGGTTATATTTTGTTTAGGGTTTAATATACCTAATTATCTAGGTCTTAAGTCTTTTACAATTATTCTAGGTTTGGGGTTAGGTTCGGGTTCGGTTTCTGCATCGATTTCTAAATTAGGTTTTTGTTCGATTTCTAAGTAGTGTTTTATACTCGAACCTTAGAAATTCATTTCAACTCATAATGTGAAATTAATCACATTACTTCCCGATTTCCTAAATATCATCATTACCTCTAATCAGTATTTTATTTTACCCAGTACACTTAAATCCTTATTAGTGTACCGAATTTACTCTTAATGTGAGAAATTTTTATATTTTTCATATAATTACATAAATTCAAGTCTTCTATCAGATTTATTGTACATTTTTATTATTATCATAATATCAATTTTTATTATAATATTTTCTATTTATTATATTTCTAATAATTATATATTATGTACTATTACTTATTATGTACATAATACAAATCTAATATTTTTATTACTCTAATTACTATCTTTCAACATCAATTATCATTTCAAAATGTCTAAATTCATCCTAAATCAGATTTTACTCCTAATTATCCTAATTTACAAAATTAACTTAAAATTTACTATTTTTCCCTATTACTCATTTACTACATAATTAACCTAATAATTACATCTAACACCCTAAATGCTATAAGTATCATACTCTATCAGATTTCAACATCCTAAAATATATAATTATTCACTAAATCAGTAATTAACCATTTAATTACTTTATTAACCCTAAATTACCCATTTTATGCCTCATTTTAAGGCCTAAAAATTATCTAAAATTTTTGAAAATTAATTTTTGAAAACAGGCTTCATAGTACTGTTCTATATAATCTAAGTAGTCTACAAAAAAATTTCGGGTTCAAAACTACACTCCTAAGGTCATTTATTTCTAAACCGAAACATGCCCGAGTTTGTATGATTTCTTAAGGACCCTATATCATGAGATATATTTTCATCAAAATAATATTTTTCCTAAAAAATACATACAAAAATATTCTAGAATAACAAAATTCATAATTTTCTAATAATATTTAGTATTTTTACAAAATTATACAAGAATCGGGCTGGAAATCGGACTCACCAATCTGGGTGGCTCCAGCCACCGCCGGTCGTTGTGGCCTTATCGGTTGGTCTGGGCACTGCCACCATCGTGTGGTGGTGGTGGCAGTCCACTCCCAGCTGCTCGTCTGGTGTGGGTTCCCTCTAAAGGCCCTAATTGCATAATTTTTCCTATTTTTTTTTTCTAACCCTAATTTTTCTCTCAATTTTCGCCTCTCCCTAATTTTCTCTAATTTCTAACTGTCCAAATGAGCTTCTGAATTTTTTTTCTATTTATAGAGCTTTAGGGTAATTATTATGCATTAAATTGGACAAGACATTGTTCAAATCCCTTAATTTTTGGCTTTTGAGTTGCCCTAATTTAATTGGTTGATTTTTTTTCTTATTTTTCCCAGTTGCCACGACCCAATTCTGGACCATTCCTTATTTTTCTTGATTTTTCCTTAATTAATTATGAATTTTTTTAAGTGTTTAGTATTATTTTAGCACATTTCGCGTATTTTAAGTAATTATGCGCATTTATACCTACATGTAAATTCATTTATAGTACAAATAAATATTCTTAAATATTATTTAGGCTATTTTATGATTTTTAGTATACATATAATTTATCTTTAACGATTCGTTAATTATCAGAATGCATTTTACGCATTTTCGATAAATAATGAGTTATATATTTAAAATTTTGAATTTTTATAGTCTTTTATTTTATTTCTTATTTTCTTATATCAACCTTAGTGATATGAGGAGAGTCCCACATAAAAATGATTTAGGATAGATCTAGGTTGATATAAATAAGGCTTGAAGTGTTGTAGTGGTAAAAGGGCCCAAAGAGGCACACCTAATCCTAGGATGATGCTTAGACTATGTTGTGATGGAGGTTATGAGAACCTTCCTTATGTGTTGTGTGATTGGCTAATGAAAAGATAAATAAATGCTTGTGTGAATTATTTGCTTGCATTTACACATGTGACTATGGATGTTTTGCTCATGTGTTTGTGCTTGTGTGTTACATATTGAGTTTCGATTTACCCTCTTAATTTTTATAGTAGTTCCAAGTTAAATTGATTAAATTGATGAGTACGCTAAGTTGATGAGTGCAAAAGGAAATACAATAAGTATTAGGATGGGATGAGTGACGTTATTATTTTAGTATAAAAATGATCAATAGGAGTAGTTGTTATTGTCTAATTGGATTATAATTGAATATTCATGTATTGTAAGAATTAAGTTTTAGTTTGTTAGCAGTTACATAAATCAATTAGAAGTTCTTAATATATAACAAGTTATAGAGGCTGGTAATTTATTATCATTAGTGAATTTATAAATGTATATTTTAAAGGTTTTAGTTGTTTACTATACCTAACGGATAAGTAGAGGATTAGGGACACATTGCAATGATATGGACATTGTTGTGGATAGATACACGAACCGAGGGTAAGTCCAAATTACAAGATGGTCTAAAAGATAAATGAGAGTTAAAGCTTTGAGTAAGGGCTCCCATGTATCAATGATGAATATGACGCATACTTGATCTGATGCATAAGTGCAATAAGAGATCACTCGCCACTAGTCTATGCTCACAATGAGCTAGATAAGAGTCAGCAAAACACTTACCTCAAAAAGAAAAGGTCTGAAAACAAGGATGGCTGATGATGCGATTATTACATTTGTAGGGTATTCATATGCCCCAATTAAGGTAAGTCTTAGGTTACTTCAAATTACAAAAAGATTCTACTCTAGAATTAGAAAAAAAAAAAAATACAACGAAGGGGTAAAATAGTAACAATAGGTAATGAAATATTCTAGTAAAGACAATACTATTGTCAAAGGATGGGATATGTGTTTACTTCTTATTCTAGTGATCTTAACAGGTACCGGTTGCTAAGTAGAGCAGAGTTGACTAGGTCGTCATCATTTCGACAACTTGTCAACTCAGGAACTTAACATAACAGGTGCTTGCTTGGATTGTTGGAATTTGGGAGCTTGGCTTTGGTAAGTCAACTTGATAAAGGACTAGTATATGCTTGGTCGTCTGATAAATTAGGTTCCTGGGAGCTCAAACCTTAACTTTGATGGAAGTTGTCAGCTTCTATGGGAACTTCCTCATTCTAAGAGATAGTAAACAGGATAGAAGAGCTTGAGATACGTATCAAGTTAACTTGGAGGAGTTCTTCTTCTTAAGGGGTTGGGTCTATTTAGGTTGCTTTGCATACTAAGGCAGTAAGTCCTTAAGCTCAGGAGCATGTTATCAGCCCTTGATTCCTATCATCCCCTCTAAGCTATTTAAGATTTGTGATCAAATCTTGGTTGGTTTCAAGTAGCTTATCCTCGAGGATGTATGGCTTGAGGTTAGTAATGTTGGAGAAGTCAAAGACTCCTTATTCTTTTGTTAGTTTAATTTTATAGGCATTAGGGTTGATCTTCTCAATCACTCTAAATGATCCATTTGCTCGTAGGATAACTTATTTTTCCTAAGATTAAGGAATTGATCCTTGCTAAGATGAATCCATATTAGATCGTCAGGTTAGAATTCTCTGGTTTCTCGTCTTCGGCCTCTTCTTTCAAGCTTAGAAGTATCTTAGGTTAGATATTCCACAACCTTCTATTGTATTGTTTGAATGCTTCTATCTTATTGATAGCCTGTTGATCTTCAAGTTAGTTGGGTAGGTAGATCTAGTCAAGAAGGAGCTCAAGATTGTATCCATATATAAGCTTAAAGGGTGATTTCTCAATGATGCTATAGGCTGTTCTGTTGTAAGGAACTCGATTATTAGCATACGTTAGTCCCAATCAACTTGGTTTCTTCCAATTGCAACTGGTAGCAAGGTACCCAAGGTTCGGTTGATGACCTTGGTCCATCTGTCTATTTGTGAGTGGCAAGGTGTACGGAATAACAACTTGGTCCCTAAGTGCTTTTAGAGTGTCTTCCAAAAATAGCTTAGAAATTTAGGCTCTCAATCTGATACGATAGTTCTTGACACTCTATGTAGCTTCACTACTTCCTGCAAAAAGAGAAAAGAAATAGTCGAAGTATCATTAGTTTGATTGCATGGTACAGAGTACGCCATCTTATTGAATCGATCCACGACCACCATGATGAAGTCCTTTCCTTGGGATGTCCTCGGTAGACCCAACATAAAGTCTATACTCATCTTGGTCTATGGTTTAGTCGAGACAAGCAATGGCAAGTAAGGCCCTTATTTAGCTCGACTCTTAGCCTTTCTATAGGTAACACACCTTTCCAATACAGATTACACGTCCTTCCTCATCCTTAGCTAAAAGAATCTTAAAGCAAGTATTTCATGAGTCCTAGTCTTTCCAAATTGACCAGATAATCCTTCTTCATGTGCCTCGCGCACCAGTATCTCTTTCATAGGATAGGTTAAGATGCATAACTTCCCTTTCTTGAACAAGTCTATCCTCCTTATAGTAGTCATCAACAGCTCGTCATTCCTCATATGTAGCATAGATTGAACCAAAATGTAAATCATTAGCTTATAATTTTTTTATGATAGAGAATCTAAGAAGTCTTGTTTGGAATTCGGTTAAGAGTGAATGTTGTTGTGATGAAGCATAAGCAATAACATTGTTCTTGCTATTCTTGTACTTTACAACATGATAAGAATCAACCCTCTAGACTGATCATAAGAAGCCGAGCTCGAAGACTTTAAGGGCTTGCATGGAAAATACTAGTTCTAAGCCATAGCCGAGATCGGGACTCCTATCTTAATCCGACCTCCAACCGACCTGTCTATCAGATCCTTACGTGTGTCTAACATGCTCTTACCCAACTGTGAAGTCTTGACCCAGAAGGTAACCCAAGAAAGGCTAGCCGAGCCGAGCTCTCCAACCAACCACTGGTGTTTAACTCCAATTCATCTGACTTCCTAACTAAACTGATTGGCTCCTGACCTGATCTAGATCAGGTTGGCCCCTAACTACCTGCACTTCCTGTGTCTGCCTATGTTGTATCATACTTCTGATGTACAACCGTCAAGCGACACGTGTCTTCTAATACAACATTCTAGAATGATTATTTCTTTTCCATACTAGACATTCTTTGTCCTTTTTACCCCTTTTTAGTATGATTCATGTAACGTAATTGTAGAATACTCTTTTGTCTTTTCATATATATAAAATAACCCTAGTAGGTAAGTATATAAACCCCCACTTTCTTGTATATGAGCATCATTCAACTTTCAATCAGAATTACTTATTTTGAGCAACCATAGTGTTCTCGTTATCATTCAACTTTTATCTATTTCTTTTAGGAAGGAGTAGTAGTGAGTAACCCTTCACTTTTGATCAATGTGTCATATTTGGTAGATTGTAGGCCAAGTAAGATCGAATGGTTAGTTATATCTATTCGGTAGCTCCTCGGACTTCGCTAGTTTCTTTTCTATTTCATTTTCAATTCGTTCGTTGTGGTGTTTCTCCATACGTCCGACTCCGGAGACGCATCACAACATAAGAAAATCCCTCTATGAATTGAACCCATTTGGCCTATCTCTTAAATAACTTTGGTTGACTCTTTAGATACCTCATGTCATGCCCCGAATAGGAGAAGTTGTAATAGTCTCACCGTATAAACGAACTTAAAATAGAAGCTGATCTCACAGTTACTATTATAGATATAATCCACATAAAGTATACACGACACAACCAGTTTAAAGCATCCATTTTGATATCTATAAAAATTCAAAATCGTATTATAGCTTTACAAAATACATGTTCTATTTAACCTGTTGTCTGATAACATATAGTATTTACATAGACGTTTCACACTTAGAGTAATAATTTACAATCAGTGGTTATCAAATGCCATAGGTCTTAAAGTCTATTTACAATAAGATAGGAAACTAGTAAATACCCTAAAGAATTCCTAGTTAATATCCTCAAAACTCAAAAGAAAATTCAAAAGCCTAAATTCAGTAGATTCTTCATTCCTCACTTTTCCAACCAACTACACACTAACTCCAAGGTAGTGATATCTGAACATCTTGACCTTCACTTATCACTTGTAAGAGATTCTATCAGGATGTGAGCACAATTAGCTCAATAAATGCGATGGAGTCGAAAAAGTATCATATAATCATAAGCAAGGTTATTAATTATGATGAGATAAAATGCAATTAATTACTTGAAACACCGCACAATGTTATCCGAACCATTGTGAGGTCAGAGAAGTTACATCCGCTCCAACTCAGATTAAGAAGTTTTCTATGACTCAAAATCAGACTAAAACCATGCTTGTACAATAGAGAACACCCTCCTCCTTTGACTACTTTCGAACTACAACCCCTACACTTATCGTGACCTCCTTGCCTATCGCTTAGTTCAACTGAAGATGGAGAATGGATCATTTTAGCTATCCTCATCGAAGGGAGTTGGTATTTGGCTTGACACTTATAATCTTTCCCCTAATGTTTCTATACGTGTCCAATTAAGTTAGCGATCAATTTACTCTTAATTTTATCTAAAGGTGGCTAAACAAGTTTACAACAATACAAAATAAAGTAATTATGTAGAATAGCATGCTAAGGAGTTTAACTCTTTTCATAAACAGAATACTAATCACACACATGGTATGCGTACAGACAGCTAATTTAAAACCACAATTAAAAATACTTTTAAGCTTCCAGATACTTTAATACAGTATCTCAAGAAGCAATAAAGCCACGATTTTAACTTATCCTGACGTTCACTGTAATAGACTCATATCGTCAATGGGTTGTTCATTGGGAGACCCTATATATATATATAAAACCTAGATTTAGTTTTCATAAGAATCATGAAAACGTTAGGGTTCTATCTATTTGTATTCCATTAAATAGTTATATATATAAATATATATTTATATCTAAAGTATATTATTATTTTTCTTTTATAATTAAACATAGTTTTATTATATAAGTTAAGTTGTTGAGTATCGATAATATAAGTATTTATATTATTACGTATAATATATTGTTTCAATCTTATCGAAATATACTTTTAATTAATTAAATTATATTTCAATTACAGTAAAGTTATCGTAATACATAAATTTTCATAATATTATAGAGATATAGTTTGTATTCCCTAGGATTGTTCGATTTTAGTAAAAGTAATGTCATTGTATTCGTACATACCTAACGATACATAATACATGTTATATTTCGGAAGATGACTTTTAAAGGATATTTCGAGTTTTTGATATATCCATATGTGCCTATAATAAGTATTATCGTATTATACTTATTTTATGTAATTGAACTATATTTTATATAATTTGCTAATATAACTTAATAATATGGTTATTGTCTAACCCTAATATGTATATATCATACACTAGTCATAAAACTATCATTAAATATATTAAAAATTTATTTTTACCAAATCTAACTAGCATATATATATAGTTTTTATTTTAATAATTATCACATTTTAACCCTTTATTACTAAAAACGTATCTCGGTTCATAATCTAAGCTATTTTACTATATAAATTCATAATAATAGCTTAGGTTACCAAATAACTCCTAGAAAATTTCTATTAACCCTTAAATTGTATTTAATTTTAATTAACCAAATATCATCTTTTTATACAAAATTATTTTCAATATATCCTAACATCAATATAAGTCATTAGAAGTTAGTGGACATCCATTTTATTAATTAATTTTATAAAAACCTATTTATTTCATCATTTCACCCTATTTTTAGCTTTTTTATAGTAAAAAAAATAAAATAATAAAAAAATACCTAAATTAAAAATCTAGCTACATAACAATTAAATAAATATCATGTGTATTCTACACAAAAATTTTGAGCTAGAAATTATATCATTTAGTAACTTTATTTTGAAAGTCAAAATTTAGATGAATAGTGACTTTCTTAAGCAAATACATAAAATATTCTAAATTTTACAAAAATAAAATTACCACATGAACATATATCTAAAATAACGTAGATACAATTCTTTTCATAATTTTCTAAATAAATTTGATATTTTTTTAAAAAATTTGATGAAAAACAGGGGAGAATTTTGATTCACTTATTCATCAAAGCTTAGGTTGTCGTTAGGTGGTGGAGCATTGTTGGAAGGCTTAAGTGCAAGGTGGACTAGTGGTGGCCGAAAGGGTTTCAGAACAAGTCATCAGAAGGCTAAGGAACTGTACAAACTCAGTATGGTGCTTTGTTTTTGTAATTTTTTTCTAAATTATTTCTATTTTCTAGAATTTTTCCTTTCTTTATACTAGATTTCAATTTGCTAAACTATTGAAGTTCTGATGTCTTTTGTTATTTATAGGGTTGACGCTTGCCATATGGAATTTTTCTTTTTTCTTTTTCAATTTCTTTCCCCTTTCATCAAGTAAGAGGTGTCCAAATTGTGTTCATTTGCCTTTTGATTCATTATGTTCTATCCTAATATATTGCCACAAGAATTGTCTAGCTGATTCCAAATTGATTTCGACAATTTAGATAACTTTTGGTTGGTTTTTTATTTAATTAATAGTATTATATATATTATGCTAATATTTTACAAATTTGTTCATCTACGTATATATATCTTTTATATGTATTAAATGTAATGTGTAATTATACACATATAATTATGTTTCTAACATATCTTTTCATTTTAAGATATATTTTCTACTTATTTTTATGAGTTTATCTCATATTATATATAATTATATAATTCCAAGTTTAATTTACAAGTATAATTAATATATATATCGGGCATATTCATAAAAATACGTGTATGCTCATATAATATATTATACTATATTATTTCCTTTTATAGCCTAATTAACTTATCTCTAAATCTTCATGACATTTTGAGCTCGATTTTAGAGATTTTGATCGTTTTTACACTATATTAAATAATCACATTTTTTAGGGTAAAATTGGGATTTTAGGTTGTTATTTTTGAAATATAACTTCATTGGATTACTTCGACTAACTTTTCTATTACAGTCGTAAGATTTGGGTTTAATCAAATAAGTTTTTTCAAAGGTCCTAAATCTGAGTTTAGTTGCCCTAAATGTGATTTCAAAGACTCACACCTCAATAACTCATGATTTGTGTAGATCACAAATCCTTGTGGTAATAGGTAATGTTGCTAGATTATTAAAGTTCGGATCAAGGAATAAAATTCCTTATCATATATAAAGTAGTTGAGAGTAGCTTCTTGAAGCTTTTCACTATAATAGGCAATAAGTTGGCCCTCCTACATTAGTATGGCACCTATGCCCAATCCAAACACGTCTCATTCTACTTCAAGTACTTTGTCAAAGCTCGAGAGAGCTAGGACAATGGTAGTAGTAAACTTCACCATCATTTCATCAAAGCTCTGTTGCTCCTTCTCTCCTTATTTGAACTTAATATTCTTCTTTAATAGCTCAATAAGTAAAGCTACGATAATACTAAGGTTCTTTATGAAGCAACAGTAGAATTATGCTAGTCTATGGAAACTATGCACGTTGGCCGTATAGGTTGGCACTAATTAGTTAGTAATTGCCTTTATCTTTTCTTCATCAGCTTGTATTCCTCCTCTATTCACAACAAATCCTAAGAAGATCACTTTAGATTGACAGCAATGGGTTCTTTGCCCCTCTAGGGATTAAGTCACACTTCTTTAAGTTAGCATACAACCTTTCGGCCAGAAACTCAAAGATGTGCACAATGTGTTTATAGGTTGGAGCTATAAATGAGAATATCATCAAAATAAACAATAATAACCTTTCCCATCAATTTTTGCAACATGTGATGCATCAATCGCATAAAAGTGCTCAAAGTATTAGTTAGTCTGAATGGTATCACAAGCCATCCATATAACTCCTAGCAAGTCTTGAATGTGGTTTTCCACTCATCTCCCTCCTACATTCTAATATGATGATACCTAGACTTTAGGATGATCTTAGAAAGGATCCTCGCACCATGCAATTCATCAAGCATGTCATCAAGTTAAGGTATGGGGTACTTATACTTAATGGTGATCTAGTTGATAGCTTAGCTATCGACATACATTCGCCAAGTGTCATCTTTCTTTGGCAATAATAAAGCTGGTACTACAAAAAGGCTTAAGGATTCCCTAACATAACCTTTCTCCATCAACTCATCAACCTGCCTTTAAAGCTTGGTAGCTTGTTCAAGGTTTAATCAGTATGCTGATTTGTTTGGGAATGCGACTCCTAACTACAGGTTTATTGCATACTTAATGCATCAAATCGAAGGTAGCCCCTTATGTAGTTCTTCGAGGAACAAGTTAGCAAATTTATCAAGAAGACAATTTACCTTGGTAGGTAGTTCAACATTTATGGCTTTTAATTTAAGTAGCCTCCTGATTAATAAGAAGGTCGGTTCTTTATGCTTCATATCCCTTAATAGCTCTACATGTGACATTACTAGGGCTCCATCTCAAAGTTCAGTTAAGCTGAGATTACATAGTCTTGACTTACTCAAATGACATGGGACTCGATCTTGCCCTTCTTCCCTCATGCTCAAATGAACAAGTATTTATCTTTCCATCATAAATTACATGTTGTTCAAACATCCATAGTCTTCCAAGAAGAATATGTTAAGCACTTATAGGCAATATGTTACAAAGGACCTCATCTTGATACTTCTTAATGTAGATCGATACTATAAATTGCTTGGTCACTTTCAAGGCTCTCTTATCATTGAGTCAATATAGCTTGTATGACCTAGGATGGGGTATGGTCGGCAACTTCAACTTCTAAACCATAGATATGGATGCGATGTTAGTACAACTACCATTATTAACAATAAGGGAACACAACATCCCATTAACCTTACAATAGATGTGAAACAAGTTTTCTTGATGTTCGTCTTATGATGCTGGACTTATACTCATCACTCACCTCAATACCATGATTGTAAGCATGAAATTACCCTCTTTACGATTATGACTTCCTCCGCCTCTGACAGATTGGCCTGCTCGAACTCCTTCTACTCTTCAACTTCCTCGTTAGTGCTATTAACCTCAAAGGTAGGCATTTCTACCTTCACTACCATTGTCCTTCTATTTGAGCACTAAGCTACCATATGTCCGAATCTTTGGCACTTGAAACACTTGATCTCTCTTACCTTTCTTCCTAAGCTTTGTCCTTTCTCAAATCTCCTCAAGGTCTCTTTTTCCTCAGCTTGGACAACTAAAACAGGTTAGACTTCACTAGTCCTGCTCGATTCTAATTGCACAAGTCTGCTTGGAATAGGCCGGCTATGGTAAGCTTGACTAATAGGAGCTTGAAATCTGCTCATTTGACATCACTCTATCATCTGAGTAGTTTGGATTGCTTCATACAAGGACCCAATATCTCTAGTCTCCAATATATCCTTGGTCTCATTCCTTAACCTAATGATGAACCTAAAGATAGTCCGGTCTTCTAGCTTTATAACTTCAAAGCGAATCATCAACATTTAGAACTCATTCACATATGCATCAACACTTGATTCTCTTTATCTTAACTCTTACAATCTTTTGAATGCATCTTACAAATAATAGTTAGGGACAAATCTCCTTCCATCACTCTTTTCATTTCGTCCCAGTCTTTAGTTTCCCTCTCTCCGTCTCTTCGTTAGGTAGCTTGCAAATTCTTCTATCATAGGGCAGCATATCCTGTAAACTCTAGGACAACCAGTCTCACCTCGATGTTCTCAAGTACTTCATAATACTCAAACTATTTTTCAATTTTATTCACTTAATCTAGGTAATCATCAGCATCACCATTACCAAAAAAGCTCGAAATCTGCATTTTCAAGCCTTCTACTCTAGGAGCTCAAACATTCATCTCCTCTACCTCATAATATTCTTCCTGCTCATCACTCAATTCCTCACCTTCTTCTTCTATCTTGTCTATGGCAAGTATTCGTCAAGTAATTCTATCCACTCCTCTAGCTTAATAGGGTTGAATTAGGAAATGAACTCAACCAAGTTGGCCATTGCCTCGTTCGGGAATAACATCCATTCAACCTCTATTCAGGTCACCCTTAGATCGTTACCTATCTTCATGTATGGTAATCACTAGACTCATTACCAAGTCAGTAAGTTTGTCTAGCCTTTCATCTATAAACTAGGGTGTAAAACTCCCTTGTTGGCCTTGACCATTACAAGCATCGTTCTCTTGATTTTCAAGAGTTCCTTGAACACTAGAATCCAATATTATTTAAGACTTTAATGAACAAATGCGTCTAACTAAAATCTTGTCTAAACCACAAAAAACCTTCCTCAAAATCCAACCTCAAACTTCAACTCCACAATACTTGACTCAATTAAGACCAAACATTATCTACAATACTCATGAAAATCGTAGACCAACTAAAGTCCATACATACTCTATTTCGTAAGTGTAGAAACATGGAAAAATAGAGTAATCTCACACTTACTACGAACTACCTTAGTATTTTAAATCCTAATGAACATTACTCAACATACAATGTTACTACAACACAGTTACACAAGAACATGAAATACCAAAACTTATATGAACATAGCTAGGCTACGATACCAAGATGATATGGACACCATTGTAGATGGAGACACGAACAATGCTATCACAAAAATTGGGGGTGGGTCCAAACCGCAAGATGATTTGAAAGATAAATAAAAGTCAAAGCTTTGAGCTGGAGTTCTCGTACACCAACAATGGATATGACACACTAACGTCTTACATGAGCTCAAGCTATACTTGATATGACACATAAGTACAATAAAAGGTCACTTGTTACTAATTCATGCTCACAATGGGCTAGATAAGAGTAAAGAAAGATAAGCAAAAAACTTAGCTCAAAAGGAAAATGTTTGAAAATGAGGACAACAGATGATGCGGCTATTACATTTGTAGAGTATTCATATGCCCCAATTTGGATAAGTCCTAAGTTACTCCAAATTATAAAAAGATTCTACTCTAGAATTGGAAAACAAATACAACGTAAGGGTAAAATAGTAATAGTAGGTAATGGAATATTTTAGTAAGGATAATATGGTTGTTAGAGGATGAGACGCATGTCTGCTTCTTGTTCTGGTGGTCCTAATAGATGTTGGGTGCTGAGCTAACCAGGTCGTCATCATTTTGGCAATTTAGGAACTTAACATAATAGGTGCTTGCTTGGATCATTGGAATCTAGGAGCTTGGCTTCGATAAGTCGACTCGGTGTAGGATTAGTATATGCTTAGTAGTTTGATAGATTACATTCTCGGGAGCTCAAACCTTGACGTTTATGGAAGTTGTCAGCTTCTATAGGAACTTCCTCCTTCCAAAGATGATAAATAGGTTGAAAGAACTTAGGACACATATCGAGTCGACTTGAGGGAGTTCTTTTTCTTTAGGGGTTAGGTCCATGTGGGCTACTTAGCATACTAAGGTGGTAAATCCTCAAGCTTAAGAGCATGTTATCGGCCCTTTATTCATGTCACATGGTCTGTAGCATCTTGGGTTCTAGCGCGTTATACTTTATCTTCTACCTATCCTAAGCCCATCAGCTAAATTATCATCTCCTTAACTTTAAGTTCAATTTACTTAACCTTCCTAATCATAACCCTGCAAATTAGACTTATGATAACTCCTTTCATCTACTTCTTGTCTTTCACCTCTCGTACCCTCCTTTTTCTTGTAAGGAGAAGTGATGTTTTGGAATTAATATTCAATATTATCTACTCTTCTTCTCAAATTTTCCATAGTATCCCTTCCATTGTTCACACTTTCGATAGACATCTCTACAACTCTTTGACAACTTACAATTTTGTCTCAAGTTATCTAGCAAATACAATACAATCACTTCTATACAATAATAACACTACTACAATGCAATATTAGCTCTATAACACCCATAAGAACTAATAATGTCAACAGTAGTAGCAAATTAAGTCACTTCAACTCAATTATAATTCAATAGAGTCCAATGATTAAGTTTAAACTACAAACTTACCACAAGCATGTCAAATATAAGAACTCTAACAAAAAATATGATATACTTGAATCGATTGATCAAGTTGAGCACAATGATAGTATGCACCTAAAGATTAAATAAGAGCTAAAACTTTGATATTGGGGGGGTTTGGGGGAGTAAATTTGAGAAATCAATGGATATTTATGTAAATGGTATTGAACAAATTAGTTTAGTGATTATTATAGTGATTGATATGACTCACAATCACTAAACTAAATATATGTTATTAAAAAGAGTCGATATTACTTGTAAATCCTTATAGTGGATTCACCATAATCCCTAAGGATTGATAAGGACACAAGTAATTGAAGAGGAATACAATTCACTCACCAATCATTTAATACTCAAGAGAGATTTTGAAAGGTTCAAGAGATAAAAGATAAACTAATAATGTTAAAAAAAAAAAAACTACTTAAAATCATAAATTAACCCTTAAGATGTCAAAAGGGAAAATACGTAAACAAGTGAAAGTTCTATAAAAGAGAACACAATAAAAAGCATAGTTTTAATTTGTCTAGATTCAACCTACTATTCCATTGGTACCATATCTATTGTTCAGATGGTAGAGGCATATGTTTTGTACCTAAGTTGATTTAGGGCATCATCTAAATGGGATTATGAGGCATCCCTATGGTGCTTAGATTCTCTCTACTATTCAACTAGCCTTTGCCTTGTTGTTCAATTGGTAAGCCACACATTATATGCCCAAAATGTGTCTTGTTACAATTTGGATGGCCATCATGTACCATTCAAATGGTCAACCATAATGCCAATCTTAACCTTCTTCAATTTATTGTTGGCCTTACCCATTAAACTACTAACTCGGTTCACTACTTAACTTTTAAGTTAGCAACTCAAATCCTTGATCACATCACCTACTCTTATCCAATTACCCCCTTACCCACCCACCTACCCCCAATGGATTAAGTCTTAGACATAAGCTATACACTATATGGACTTATACATATAGAGAAAAAAATTTTAAAAATGAACCTTGGGAAAAAGCTCATAACATGAGTACAACACCTAGAATAGCATTCTTTCAAGCATTAATTTTCAATGTCTCAAGCTACAAAAAGAGTACCAACATAACATGGAATATGATTAGGTAATGTGATACTAAACAATTATAGCAACTCACTCAAACAATATGTATGCACAACCCATAGCATAATTATAATAATTACTCACATTTAACATGTATTTCATATTAGTTTCCTAAGCACATCACATTTAACAAGCAGCTAAGCTAAAATCTATTAACAAATCGTACAATCATTAATTTCACTTAAGACATATCACATAATTATTCTCTAAGCATAAGATGTCACATAGTAATCTTCTCATACTATAATGTTATGCTATTATTTTGCAATCCTGTTACTAGTGCTATGCAACCCATCTAATTGTTGAAATCCCGATTTTGTTAACTCTTATAACCATCTCAATTGTAGGAAAGTAGATTAGATCGTTTTCTTCATCCCAATGCGCTAATGTTTGATTTATATATTTAAATTTCACAAATATTTGTGATATTGTCGCCTTTTCTTCCTTAAATTATCTTATAATCCAAAGGATATTAAATATCCAAAAAATTAAAGGAAAATTGTAAATAACCCTCCTAAATTTTGATTTAGGTACAGATTTACTCCCTAAACTTTCAAATGTTAAAAATCACCCTCCTAAACTTTAATAAATTGACAACATGAATGATATTTTCTCTTTTAATTACAAAAGGTTACACTATAGTAAAAGATTAAAAGGTTTTAATGTATACTTTAATAAGTTTAAGGAGTATTTCCATTCTGAAGTCAAATTTTAGAAAGTTATTTTCAACTTATGGAGTTATTCGCTAGTTTATTAAAGTTTTAGGAGACAATATGCAACATTTGAAAATTTAGGAGATTAATCCACACCTAAATGAAAGTTTATGGGCCATTTGAATTTTTCCCCAAAATTAATATCCTCTTAATCGTCTTGGTAATAGTTTCCATTTAGATAGATGTCCATTACCTTACCTTATCTTCATTACCATACCATTATCCACTTTATCAACCAAATATAAAATAAAAACAATCCAGCTATAATAAAGATATTGAGGTATAATTCTGAAAGGATCTTCCCAAAATCAATTTGCCTAAATTCCAATTGTTTCGATCTTATTGTATAAATTATTAATAAATAACACATTTTATATAGCTAAGTTCAATAGAAATTTTTTTTTATAATTAATGTTATTGAAATGAATATGAATTATTGAATGATATATTGCATAATAAGTTGTATTTAAACAAATTTTATGTAGATCCAATGTATTAATTTTACTTTATATTTATAAATTGATAGTTAGATTTCAAATAATTCATATACTATTAATGGAAATGTAAAAATTTTATTTTTTTAACCTTGTAAGAAGTGTATCGAACACTTTCAATAAATTTCTAAGAGAATTCTATGATCCTATTAAGTTTTAAAAAATGTTATAGAAGCAAGTATCACAAAATCCTTTTACATATATAAAATGCAACAAAATTGCAAAAACAAGTATACATTTTTCTACAAGTGATCATAATATTAAATTAATTAATTAATTAAGCCATGTTCTTAACCTTCTTACCTAACCCGCACCAAAAAAAAAAAAAAAAAAAACCAAAAAAACCTCCAAATCGAAATTGTATAATTTATGCATTAATCCTTGTGATGGAACTTAAAACATCAACATTACTTTTTTTAAGTAGAAATTGCTTCTTCTTTGTCCAAGTCCTACTTGATCCTTTAGAGTAGTAGTTTAATAGCACAATATCATTTCTTTAATCTCTAAATTCTATCAAATGACGAGATGCTTTTAAATATTTATAGAGTTTTACCATTGATAATGTTTATCAAATTGCATCAATGTTCCACAGTTAAAATAACTCCTCCTCTTAATGGATCCTTTTATGAGCTTATTTAAGTACATGAGTTAGCTTAAGAAAGGTTGAAAGTAAAGAAATCAATTCCACAATCCCTGTTTTAAGCCTACTACACCAAATCTCTTTCAATCGTCCTGAAATACCCAACTCCTTAGACTCAATCACTAACCTAAGAGTCAAGCCCAAATTGTTATTAAGCCTAATCCAAATCCTTACAAATTGCTTTACCCTCTATAACATATTTATGGGATTTAAGCAACATGTAAAAATATAACACATGGAGGAACCCAATTTGATATAATTCATCTAGTACCTACTTCATTTAACACATTTCAAATTTAACACTTCCCAATATTATCAGTTTGATAGATTATGACATACAATATGCAAACAAAGCGAATATCACTTTTTTCTTTTTAGGGAAAATTGTAAAAAAACAAAAAACCCTCTAAACTTTTATTGTTGTGCGAATTTACACCCCAAACTTTTCAAAAGAGTTTTTTGATCCATTAAACTTTTTGTTTGGTGCAGATTGAACCCTTAACTCTTAAAGTGAGTTTTTTAGACTCCTAAACTTTTAATGTTTTAATGTTTAAGTTCTTCCTTTAAGTCATATCTACCTAAATCATTTTAGTATGGGACTTCACAAGAGACAGCGACGTGTAAAGATCAGCAGGTGTCTCACTAACACTATTGGACCTAACTAGTGGGTAGTCAAAGTCAAGTATAACCAGCATTACAATTAAGTCCAAGTTTTGATTAGTCCAATTTATATTCACTAACCTAATACATACATTCATCAAACACATATCTTGTACCTAGAGCTCGTATCTCAAAAAGATTTGAGATCATGCATTCGTTAGTGCCTATTCAAAACATTAACACTAGCTTAAAATTTGATAAATTTCGTAACTCAAAACTTCTTTCTCCTTAACTCTACCCTCTGCTCTATACTCTGAGCTTTCAAACCGTACTCCATATAATTTTTCAATATTCCCCCTAATATATACACATACGACACTGACACTTACACAACTCCCAATATGTTGTCTCACATGCATACACAATGCACATAGTCACTCTAATTTTATGGGTGTAAGTCCTACAACCAGTCACTCGAGGTTTCGCTCGGTTGAAAGATCTAATTAAGCCTAAATTATAAAGTAAAGCTAGAAATATTAGTAAAGATGACCCTGTAAACTTGAATTTAAGAAAATAAGTAATAAAATAGGAGACTGTAAAATTTCAAATTTTAAGTATAATAATTGTTAATTATCGAAAAAACGAAAAGTATAATCTAATAATTAATAAATTACTAGAGATAGATTATATGTATATTAAAAAATCATAGAATGACTTAAATAATAATTAGGAATGCTCATATGTACCCCACATGTATTTACATATAGATAAAAATACATGAAATTACTTAAATTGGCTAAAAACTTATTACATAATTAAAGAAAATTCATAATTAATTAAATAAAAATAAAGAAAAATCAGAAAAAAATAAGAAATGATCCAGATATAGGTCATGGCAATTGGGGAAAATAAGAAAAAAATTAGCCAATTAAATTAGAACAATACAAAAGGCAAATTAGAAGAAGATAAGGTAATTGTCTAATCAAATTAATGCACAATAATTTCCCTAAAGCTCTATAAATAGTAAGAAAAATTTAGAAGCTCATTTGGTTAGTTTAGAGAGTGAGAAAATAGGGAGAGGCAAAATTGAGAGAAATATTAAGGTTAGGAAAAAAAATAAGAAAAACTGTGCAATTAGGGCTATAAAAGGGAACTAACACTAGATGAGCAGCTGAGAGTGGACGGCCACCACCACCACACAGTGGTGGCAGTGCCTAGATCGGCTGCTAAGGCTACGGCGGCTGGTGGTGGCCGGAGCCACCCAGACCGGTGAGTTCGATTTCCAACCCGATTTTGTGTAATTTTATAAAAATTGTAAATATTCTTAGAAAATTATGAATTTTGTTATTCTGGAATATTTTAGTATTTAGTTTTTAGGAAAAATATTGTTTTGATGAAAATATGTCCTATTATATATGGTCGTTAAAAAATCATGCAAAACCAAGCATATTTCGGTTTAGAAATAAATGACCTTAGGAATGTAGTTTTGAACCCAAAATTTTTGTGTAGACTACTTAGATGATATAGAACAGTGCTATGAAACCCGTTTTCAAAATTTAATTTTCGAAAATTTTAGATAATTTTTAAGCTCTAAAATGAGGCATAAAATGGGTAATTTAGGGTTAATTAAATAGTTAATTACTGATTTAGTGAATAGTTATATATTTTAGGATGTTAAAATCTAATGAAGTATGATACTTGTAGCATTTAGGGTGTTAGATGTAATTATTAGGTTAATTATGTAGTAAAAGAGTAATAGGAAAAGATAGTAAATTTTAAGTTAATTTTGTAAATTAGGGTAATTAGGTGTAAAATCTGATTTAGGATGAATTTATACACTTTGAAATAATAATTGATGTTGGGAGATGGTAATTAGAGTAATAGAAATATTATATGTGTATTATATATATAATAGGTGATAATACATAATATATCATTATTGGAAATATAATAAATAGAAAATATTAAGATAAAAATTGATATTATATAAATAATAGGGATATATAATAAAACTAATAGAAAAGTTAAATTTATGTAATTATATGAAAAATGTAAAAATTTCTTACATCAGGAATAAATTCGGTACACTAATAAAGATTTAAGCGTACCAGGTGGAATAAAATATTGACTAGGGGTCATGATGGTATTTAAGATATCTGGAAGTAATGTGATTAATTTCACATTATGAGTTGAAACAAATTTCTAGGGTTCAGGTATAAAATAGTACTTAGAAATCGAACTAGAACCTAATTTAGAAATCGATGCGGAAATCGAAACCGAACCCGAACCTAACCCCAAACCTAGAATAATTGTAAAAGACTTAAGACCTAGATAATTAAGCATATTAAACCCTAAACAAAACATAACAATAAGCGTTATAGGATAAAATGAACCTATAATAATTATATGAAAAGCTGAAACCACGTTTGTGTTATAGGGATGATCGGAGATGGCCTGAGCAAGTCGGACCTCGAGTGAGTAAGCAAGGAGTCTAGGTAAGTTGAGATTAATACGATGATGTATTTTGGAGGCTTGAAATTATGCTTGGTTATGCTTGTTAGATAGTCTGTGGTGTGCATGTGCTTGATTACGAGTGATGCTATGATTCTGTCTATTGTTCTGACTTGTATTGTATGGTTTGTATGAAATGATTGATCACCTTAAACTGGACCTAATCAAATATACGACCAGTAATCATAATCAGACTTGCATGGAAACCCATTAAGGGAAACCTAGGATTCTCCGGCCAAATACCAACCCCTTCGAAAGGGATAGCGTAGGATTACATAATGGACCCTTCTTCATCCTCAGTTAAACTAAGTGACAGGTGAGGAGGTCGCGGCGAGGGTGAAGTTAATGGTTCGAAGGTAGTTGCGGGAGGAGCGAGGTCTCAATTACACAAGCCTGAGTTTGATCGTGAGCTATTGCATTAACAGCAACTCCTCAACCTGGATTAGAGCGAGCGCAATTTCTCTAATCTCACGACGGCCTGGATAACATCGTACGATGGCATTTGCTTGCACATGCATTGCACCTAATAAGTTGATTGAAAACCTTGTTGTGTTTATGGTATAATTTTAAGTCCTCCATCTTAACTTACTGAGCTGTGGTTGCTCACATCCCTATAGACGTTGTGTAGGTGCTTGCTAAGAAGCGGCAAACAACTACTTTGAAGCTAGCAACTACTAGATCCTAGGGAGTGAGGAAAAACATTTGAAGAATAAACATATATTTTTAAGGTTTAAGCTTTTACTTTAGAATTTTTCATTTCTGAATAATGTAATAACTAGGAAGTATATTATGGAGAAATATTGTAAACGATAATTGTAATAACTAAATTATAGTGTATATATATATATATATTTCCTCACTTTTTTAGGCAAATGATTTATTTAAATTACAAACTATTTACTTCAAAGCGAGTTAGTCGTAGACGCTTTGTGTAGATCAAGTCTAAGATAGCGGTTGTAAGGCCAACTTCTATCTTAGGATGGTTTACATGGCGGGGTTGTTACGACTCTGCTGCTTCGGGGCGTGACACCCTCTACTTAAATTATTAAATTACCATGCTACCAGGTCTTTTATTTAATTGGTTTTCTTCATTTTATTTTATGTGTAACTTAATTTTCTTGGGGTATTATATCTTACCTCCCTTAAAGAAACTTTCGTCTTCGAAAGTTTACTTATTTATTAGAATAGCTCTAGATATTTCCTTCTTATTTCTTATTCTAACTCACATCTTTACCTCATTAAACTTTCCACTTATACTCAAGATTAACACTTAATGCTCTTAATCTCATAGCTTTTACTACTTCAATTATTAATTATCTCATTTCATTTATGTTTCAATCCATATCATTCGTCCTTCCCTTAAGTTAAATATCTACAATTGTTTTCCTCTTACCTCCAATAACAAACTCTTTCCTTCGAACACTTACTTAGGATTATCACATCTTATAAACATAAATTATCTAGGTCTTCTTAGTTTTAGTGTATATGTCATTTCTTGATACTTCCATCAAGTTATCCTTCGTTAGATGTTACTCTTTTGGACCTTAATACACCTGATCACTTCCTCTCTTGAGACTTGTCCCTATCATCTTCAAATAATTGTCCCATTACTAGATCTTTCCTAAGTCTGCTATTCGTTTTCTAATAAAATATTTCTCAATTATAGATATAGTCTCCCATTAATATTCATAAGACTCTAACTACTTAAAGCTTCTCTTTTTATCTCATCTTCCATTATGATAGTCCAATTATATCTTCACCATAAAGTTTCAATCGTCCTACCAACAAACATTCGTCATTCATATTCGTACTTCTAACACATTGCTTGATATCTACTTTGACCCAAAGAATCTTAGTCTTATAGGTTACTTTTACAAGAACACTATACTACTCCTAATATCTCCAAAAATAACATTTATAATTTGTGTTAAATCGACTTCTATCCACAAATCTTCTCCTGTAACTTCCTTACTCTATTTATTTTGTAAATTCTTTATTTGAAATTTGAATCTCCAAACTCCTTCATCGAATCAATGCCCAATAACTCAACTCCTCTTATTTATTCAATGAGCACCAACTTTATTACTTTTTATAACCTCTAAATTCGATTTCTAATTTTGATAAACCACTACATTCCATTTACCAGTCTTAGTTATAACTCTATTAACGCTAGATGATTGACCTAAAAAATCAGTATTTCTCTCCTCAACATAATAAATTTCAAATTTTTCCCTCTCCATCTTGTAGCAATATGAACCACAATCACAACGCTTCTTATAAACTTCATTCTGTTTCATATTTATGCTATTTTAATCTCTTGGTCCATTTAACTCAAGGAATAGCTTGTTTTTGTCTCTTACTTATTGCCACTAGATTATAGCTAATCTCTCAAGAACAAAATTTTACAAAGGTTCTCTCTATTTAGCTTTTATCTACAAATTTTTCCTTTATTCTCCATGTTTTAATTACTCAACAAGCCTATGAAATTTTTCCATTATTCAAATTCTAGATCTTCAATTATTTAATGTTTTTCCTTTACCTTGTCTTGTACTATGCTACTTTAAAAAAAAAAATCAATCATTTGACTCATAATTATTCTCCCTTTTATACTAACATTTCTTCCGCCTTGATCCCTATATATGTTTGAACCAAACAATTCAAACATACTTAGGTTACTTCTCTAATTCCACTAGAACAAGTACTTCACCAAAATTGATATTTTTATGTTATTATCCTTTTAACTTCAATCCATGAGATTTCCTTCATTTCCTTGTTCTGTATACCTTACAAATCTTTTCTTTAATATTAGTCTTCAAATCTCTACTTATGGTCCTTAAATTTTCCTTAAGTTATTCTCAAATTTCTCTTTGAATCCATTACTTACTTTTTAATAGCTTTTCAATTGTGGTCATTCACATTTGGGGATATTACCATACTTTTTTATATATTAGCCCGAAGTCATTATGAGTGTTGTTATTTTTGCTATCTCTATTGTTAATTAGTCAGTATTTTGTTATTAACATTTCTTCTCACTATAAGTATGTGTATAAGAGATAGTATTTACTCTTTAAAGTATTTCATAATTAGTATTAGCACTATTTTATTGTTTGTTTATGGTCACTATTTTAGTATGGAAACATTGCCGTCTATTGGAGAAGGTAATGTAGATGGGGCTTTGCTCATATTTTGAAATTTGAAACATGTATGACTATTTTGATGTTGTTTTATTTTAATTATCTTGAATAGATTAACAAGCATTTTGGGTATCGTGGTTAACTATGTAGGTATTGCAATCGACTTTTCTTGTTTTTATGATTTAAATCTGTCTACTTATATTTCTTCTTTTTATATTTTGATTTTCGTATTTCGTTATCTTGTCATGTTTAAATAAAAATAATTATTAATTATTTCTTCTTTCTTATTTTTCAAGTATTAATTTCGTATGTCATTAATTTTATGTAATCAATGACACCTTATGGGGGTTTATAAGTATATGTTTATTATATTGTTTTATTACTCATAATTATAACTTTTATTATTTTTATAGTTAATTATAGTTTAAGCATCATTACAATTATTAAATAGTTTCTTAACCGTTCCAATATTCTTAGTTTGTATTTATTGTTTTGTCCTTATTATGATTTCTTCTTTATCAATTATTAAATATTGGCAATTATCTATAGTCGAGTATCTTTCACCTTAAGTTTATATGTCTATTAGTTTCTAAAGCATTATTAATTGTTATAAGGAAGGAAGCTAAATTGCTATACTATTTGAATTTGCTTTTTAACATATATACCTATTTATCTTTTTAAATTAATTTAAGTTTATCACTTTTATTAAAGCTTTTAGTACATGTATCATCTTTAAAACATGATTACAATAAAAGATATATACATAACGTAAACTTTAAAAAGAAAAACACTTAACCCTTATCTACCCACTCTTATCATTCCCCTATCTTAGAGATCATTTTATTAATTTCTATATAAATAATGAACCTGACTCTAATACCATTAACTCTGTAATGTTCCAAAACCTAAGATGCCATAAACTGCCATGTGTTCCTAGTCCTCTATTGACACGTTAGGTGTAGTAAACAGCTAAAATCCCCAAAATATATATTTGTAAATCCACTAATGATAATAAATTACAAGCCTCTATAATTTAATGTATACTAAGCAACCTCCAATCAATGTAACAAACTAGAATTTAATTCCTACAAAACATGAATGTTCAATTATAATCCAAATGAACAATAGTAGCTACTCTTATTGATCATTTTTATAATCAAATAATAGTATCATTCACTTCATCCTAATAATTACTGTATTTCCTTCTACACTCATCAATTTAACTTGCAATTGTAAAAATTAAAGGAAGTGAGCCAAAACTCAATACGTAACATATAAGCACATGCATGTGAGTAAAACATGCATAATCACATGTGTTAAATGCAAGCAAATAATTCACATAACCATTTATTTATCTTTGCATAAGTCAATCAGACAACACATAAGGAAGGTTCTCATAACCTCCATAATAACATGACTCATCATTGCACAATTGGGTATGCCCCTTCAAGTCCCTCTACCAACTACAATTGAGTGTGTCATTTTGGCTCCCATCTACATCAACTTAGATTTACCCTATTTCATTTCTATGCAAGACTCCACTAGGGGTAATGCATCACATAGAATGTTAAGGTTGTCCCTTAAGAATTTACTACTCTAAGCCCCTAAGCCAAGCTACACATAAGCAACAAGCAATAATAATTTAGGTTGGATATTCGATTAGTCAATTTGAGCATATATATGTATATATAAGTATAAAATCTAGTCTAACATTATAAGTAACACACAATTGTCACATAGCTAACGTCCATCATAAGAACTTGATTTATTCTATCTTAGAAAGATGAATCTATAAAGAAATGGTAGATAGAAATCACTTTAGTAAGATTCTACAACTTCCTATAGGTTTTTTAAGGGTTTTAGATAAGAATCCTATGTCGAATACAACTAAACTTAGGTTAGAAAGATGGAAGGAAGCAATTACAACGATCATAAGATCATGATTAAGGATTACACTTGTGATCCTTTATAAGAGACAAACTACAATTCTATGTCATGCCTAGGCTAGAAGTTATTCCCTTAGTTACTAACATAGATATAATTCATACAAGGTAAACGACGACTCAACTAATTTTGAAGTAATTAGATGAGCACCTATAGTATAGAAGACTTGTGGAGTAACACTTTATAAAATACATTTTCTTATATTTATATATAGATCGATTCTTATAAATAACCTTATATACATTGAAAGTTCCATAACTTCAAAAGAAATTGTATATCTCCAGAGGAGGACTACATTACATATAAAATATAAAACATCAAGCCAACAAAAACTATAAGGCTTCCTAGGAAAACCTTATAATTCTCCCACAAAAATAAATAAATAAATAAATAAAAGTAACATGAGCTTCGATCCATTTATTGGACTTCACCACTTCACTCCCTAACTTATCGGAACGAACCTGCAAACAATTGTAACAAGACATCTTCAATTTCTACTCGACACCCGCAAAATAATCTATTGGGATGTGAGCTCAACTAGCTTAGTAAGAAAAGATGAAGTCATAAGAGTACATTAGTAAATATGGTTGTTTAATTATTAATTAAATGTAAATGCAATAGACAAATGATATAGTATCTCACAATGTTTAACTAGTTTATTACGAAGTTACAGTAATTTCGTCTACTTTAACCTAGGTTTCGAAGAGTTTCAATGAGACATTATCAATATGAATTCGGGTTAATGCAATAGAAAACACCTTCCTCCCATGACAACATTCGAACTGGGGTTCCCAACCTTGCTACGACCCCTTCTTTTATCACTTAATTCGACTAAGGGTATGAAAATAATCATTTCTGCTACCTTCATCGAAGTGTTGGTATTTAGTTTGATAACTTAATCATTCTATTGGGTTATCATGAATGTCAAGTTAGGTCTTTAATCAATTTAAGATTAATTCGAATTATCAGGTGATCAACCAAGTTCATGTATGAAGACAATATATTTTTAAGTAGAAAGCAGCACTCTGAGTTTAACTCCCAATTCATCAATTAGTATCTCAAGCACATACATAGCACATACACATACAAACTAATTACAACAGCAAACAAGTATTCTTACTCCTCTAAGGATCTTGATATGATACTTTGATATGATACATTAATATGCTACTAAGCATAGATCCCAACTTACTTGCACTTACGAGTACCCTACTCCTAAATGTTGTCTCCTTGATATTCAATTATCCTTAAAAAGGAACAATAGATTAGTTTTTAAGCCATAATTTATTAGTCAATTGTTTGTTTTATATGTTTTTGGTTGTTTAGTCTTAAATTTCATAAATTATTTCTACTTAAGAATCTTGATTTCTTGACTAATTAATGATTTTTACAAATCACCTTAATAAGCCAAATCCTTTGAGCTATGATTTGAGTAGATTTATAGTGATTTTTTTTAATCAAAATCTTTTGAGTATGGTTCTAAGTAGATCCATAGTAGTTTTCTTTAGTCAAAAAGCCCTCTGAGTTATCATCTGAGCTACTCAGGGGTCATTTGTTACATTAGTTCTATCCTCTGAACTTCTTCAAGTTAAATCCCATATTATGCTATCCTTTAAGCTAACTTCTGACCCTATTATCTCTAAAGTTTTTAATAAATTCTCCATTTGACTAATCATTTGATTCCTTTGTTTTTACCTTTTACTCGTAATTTTTGCTTTTGACCTACTCTTTGAGTATCAATCTATTGAAAAATTCATTATCAAAATCCTCTACCTTTACTTAATGTCTTGTAATTAACTAATTTACCAACTTTCTTGCAAGTTACAATTATGGAATCAAATTCACATATTAAATCACACTCCAAACCAACCTTCCTCGATTTTATTACTTCCCAATTCCTCATATATTATATCACAATTCATCAATTATTTCAAGTTTAATAATATAATTAATTACTAACTTTACTATTTAAGGCCAACTTCTCGTAACTTTTTACTTTACCAATCAATCCAACCACTCTAAAACAATATCTATACTTCAAATATGATTCAAACTCAGTATCTAAGTAAGATTATGCAAGAAAATATATTAATTTTTACTAAATACACCATTTTTAAGCATTATTTTAGGCTAAAAAATCAAATAAAACTATGAAAAATGGTATCACATAAAATTTTGACATAGCAATTTGATATTAACTTACAATAGTTTGTAGCAAAAAATTGAAGTGGAAAATATGTTGTTTACTTGATTTTTTTAATTTCCTAAGGACGTATATAATAGTTACTAAATTTATAAAAATTCATATTTTTCCTAAATTCTTTACACAAAAATATGTAAGAATAATTTTTTTTTCTTAATTTTCTGGATATTTTTAATAATTTACTTAAAATCAGGTAGAATTTGGACCTTACTGAAAAATCTAACTCTTGCCACTTAAAGTTGCTCCCTCTTTGTTGGTAGCACTAAGTAGTAGGTATGACTTTGGTAGTGGTGGTGGTCAAACTCCAGCAACTCCTTATGCTGTCGTACCATTGGTTACTCAGATTGTACCCATTTTGTGTAGTTTTTCCAAATTTACATCCTTAAATTTCCAAATCCAACACTTAATTTTTCTAAACCTTAATTTGCATGTACTAAATGTTGGAAAGGGTTTTCAAAATTTCCCAAACTATATTGATGCAAAAATGGATTTTCTTCTCTCTATTCTTGGATTTTTCCTTAAATAACACTCATTTCTTGCATGATTGCTTTGTTATATTACATAAACACCTGTCCTAATGATTACATGTGCCTAAACCACTTTGTTCAAGTTTCCAATGAATTTTTCAAGATTTTTTAGTGATTTTTTAATTAATTTTCTTAAGTTATTTTAGCCTAAATTGCATATATTAAGATATTTTTATTAAATACGAGTATTCGTACATACTTAAAAATTACACATGATTCGTATGTATATGTTATATATGTTATTTTATATCCAATATTAATTTTATTATATATGTAACTTATCTCTGAAAGTTTACAAACTAATGTAACATATTATATATGTTATTTTAGCTATATTATTATTTTATTATATTTTTAATATTTGGGTTCACGAGGTCTCCCCATTTAGAGTTTCGAGCATACTCGTAAATTTTTAGGTTAATCAAGTTAGTTTCACCGATACCCTAAATTTACTCATTTTATTCCTATTTGCTAAATACGAGGGCTCATAGTCTTTGCTCTAGATCTCGGCCATGGACTTTGTTGTGGTTCACTATAGAATAACCATGGTCTAGATCAGACCTTGAACTTTGGCTATTATTCTCTTGTCTTTAATTTTTTTTTTTAAATTCTTTGTGTCCAACTAGAGAGGACTACGATTAAGAACGTTCGTAGTCTTTGACTATGCTCTTTCCTCTATGAATTTCTTCCACCTTTTTCATGAAAAACATAACTACACACCTTAGGTCCAACATCCAAATCTTAATCTTAACATGGAAATATCAAAATCCTAGCTCTTTTCAATCCAAAACATAACAAAACATTCACTTAATACTTTTTAATTCAAAAACTACATTAAAAGGTGAATAATTGCAAGGATAGGAATGTATTCCCTTAGTGATTTGAGGAATCTTGAATGCGATTCCTTATGTTCTTCCAATCTTACAATTGATCATAGCCTTAGGAAACGAAAACACATTATTTAGAATCATACCATTGCCAAGACTTAAAATCACCAAAATACTTACCAATGATTCTTTTTGCATAGTAGAATCTCTCTCTACACTTGAATTTGACAATGCACAACGGTTCTACATCCCAAATATTTCTTATTCGCCTAGGCAAATCATAAAAGACGAATAGATAATGGGTCTTACCTTAGAGTCTTTCTTAGGATTGCTCAATTGATTGGGGAAATAGTTCTTTCTCTCCACTTCTAGTTTGTATTTGTAGCAAATGGTAAGAGAGCTTTTTAAAGTTAGGTCAACAATGAAACCTTAAACTTTTATAATTCCTATTTTGCCCTCTACCTAAATTATTAAATTACCATGCTACCCTGGCTTTTATTTAATGGGTTTTCTCTATTTTATTTTATGTTTGACTTGAATTTTCTAAGTCCAACATAAAGATATAATCCATTTTGATAGTATGGTAGTGCTCCACTAGGCATATGATTCATGGTATTCCAACACCCCTTCACTCACTTTGTCTTTAATCTTCCATCATTTAGAGAGGTAGATTAGTTGATTATATGGCTACACCTTAGTTACCAATCATAATGATAAGTGACTTATTTAGTTGGGATCTTATGGCAAAAATTTTCAAAAGAAAAAGTAAACAAAAGCTGTTTTTTTCTTTTCAACTAATTAATTATTTCATATCTTCATTCATGCAATCAACTGCCCTAGGTATTATTATTGCTTTAAATCAAACTTTCTATGAATAAATTACTATTGCTTTCTCAAAACTTTTTATGTTCTATTTTTTTTTTTTCTTCCTATTTTCACATGCGATGGACTTGCTTTGTCTATTAACATGGTCTTATCTAATTTTTTGCGGCGACCATTGTCATAATATCAAGAACTCAGCTGGGTCAAATATTTCTTCTTCTACTGTTTCGTTCTTCTGCACGCGATCATCCCATTGTTACATCACGAAATTATCCTAATATAAACGATCTTATATTTCTAAATCGAATAACATATAATAAGTTGAGAAGACCCTAATGATTTAGCAATAAATTTAGAAGTTTGGATACATTACTAAACCTAGCTTCCAGAAGTAATGCATATTTTACAAATGACTAAGGTCTGTAGTGACGGAATACAACAGATTTAGGCCAGTCAACTTTTGGTCCACTCATTAGACCCACTATCACCTCGCATAGCTAGCGGTAGCTCGTAGATACGAGTTCTTATTTTGCTAACATTAACGTGAAATTGCACCAAATTCATAAATTTAAATTGTATTATACAGGTTTTGATTGAAAATATACTAACAGATATGCACCTGTAATACACATACGAAATGAGTGGATGTGCGGTTATTTTTTATAGTTGATTTTATGGTAGAGGTAGGAAGTTAATGTACATGTGGTTATTTAGTAGAGTGGTGGAAAGTTATGTTTGGTTAATGTATTTATTTCGAATGTTATATATAAATTTTCTTTTATATATCCAAGATGTTAAAATGGACTCTCTCACCTTAACATCATAGATATATATATTAAATAGAAAATTGCATTAGATCTAAACTGTTGAAATGGAAAATTGCAAATACAAGAATATGTAGACTTGATAATTAATATGGCTAGATGTATATTAAATTCACTAGCCAACAATCTTAAATAAAAAAAAAAAAATGTAGGAGCCTAGCAAAATGAATAAAGTGGCCTTTTGGCCTAAAGAATCTGTGAGTTGAATAGTCGTTATTTAGGCTAATTTAAATATTGATTTAGAAGTTACAATACTTCCAAATGATTATTGTACTCTTATTTATATCATATTAAATAAAAATGATTAATTAAGTTAATCAAGGTGGGCCGATGTGTATATTCAATCACAGTTTTCAAGAAAGAGTAGGCGCGCATGTAACATTGAAAATTATAAATAAAGCACTGAATTCGTACGTATTAATTTATATTAACCATTTCATATATCGATCAAAAGAAATTGTATAGTTTATATCCCTTGAAGACTAAAGCGTGGTGAAGGACAAAGTGGTGGAGGTCAGGGTTATCGTGGCACACAACAATCCTACACAGTATAGAAATCTAATCAATTATTATACAATTATGCTTTTAATGCTCGTTTAGGACGACTCTTGAGGTAGGTCATCTCACTTTGACTCTCATTTTAAGAAATGCCGACCGATACTGTATGGGAATTGAAACGTGATAAATAATAATAAATAAAAATTTAACATATTAGAATATTTTCAACGTTCATAATAATTATCTTCTGTTTGTGATAGTATGATATTTTATTTGATTTTAGTTATAACGAAGTGTTGTGCGCGAGATCCCGAGTGCTCTAGTGTATAGAGAGAGAGAGAGAGAGGGGCACCACTCTTCAGCCACTAAAATCCACTCGTGCATAGAGGAAAAGGTTCACGTCTAATCATTATCATAGGATAGTAACTTTTTTGGTGTGAGATTTGCCTTAAGTTCATATTATATTCATTGATGTTAATCTTCTCGGGCCATTATCATTATGGCTTGATTTCTTAAACGGCCATTCCCAGCTAATGAAAGTCAAATTCCAAAAGCAAAAGGTCTAGATAGGACATCAAGATATTATTGACCATATTAAATATTATACTTATAAACTGAGTGCAATCAAACTATTAATATATAAATTCATCTATCCTTCAAATCCACTGCTGAAAGGACACAAATTGTAAATTATTTCTATTTTTTTTTTACTAATTTAATTGCTAAACCATCACATCAAGCAGCTTTCTTTATCTAGTGGACCTAGAGCCGAACTCATGAATGAAGGGTGCAGCAGAAAAGCCTCATTTCCTTTTTTATTTTTTATTTTTAAATAAAAATCATCATCCAATGAGTTAAAGGTTTTATAATGGCCCCAACATCCTTCACTCATCACTATGAAGATAGCACTATAATGGCATAGTAGCATGCATTGATCAATTAGTAATAACAGTGATGAGAATAGGATGGTGGTTATGCGAAAGCAATAGTAAGAATAAGAGTGCAATGGAGTAGAGGTGTTACTAATACAATGACTATGGTGGCTATAGCAATTATTGTAGTGGTGATATTATGGCGACAGTGGTGGTGATGTAGTAAAATGATAGTAGTGATAATAGTGGTATATTAGATACTTAAGGTGGTAATTATGGTAGAAAAAGTGGCATGTGAAAGTATGAGTGAAGATATTGGTGTGGTTATAATAATGTGGTGATGGCAATGGTAAGGGCAGTAATGACAGTGGCGGTTGTAGCAATGATATTAAATGGTAGTTGTGGTAATAATAGTAGTAAAGTAGTAATGAGGTGGTAATTAAAAAGAAATGCCATTTTGGATTTTAATTAAAAAATTTTATATTATCCTATTTATGATTATTGCCTCGCCAAATGGAAGGTACAAAGTTTTGAGATTTTCCTAAAGGAATTTTTGTCTAATATTAGGTTTAGTTTTGTAAACCAAACATTGCATAACATATTTTATCCTATTTAAAACCTCAAAAAATTTACCAAACAACACCGCCTATGTGATAATATCTTGTCACCTATCCTATGAACCAAGCTCCTAAATTTGGAAAGAAAAAAAAAACGTAATATCTCAAGTCAAAAGTAGTGAAAGTCAAGTCAATAAACACAAATAAGCCTAATAACCACTTGAAATAGATGTTGTAACCTTGTATTGATAATGTATTAACTATTATAACCTTATAAACTAGTACTACCATCTCTCATAATCTATATAGGATATTTAATCATAGGTATTGTAATTCCCTACCCCTACCCAAAAAACACGCAGCGTCCTAGTCGTTAAACCTCACAATTGGGCTTAATTATTCCCCCTTTTCAGTATACAATTCAATCACCTACTACTTATAGGTCATCCTAAAAGCATATCATGAGTCATCATCTTACTGACACTCCTCGCTCTCATTGAACCTCTTTTTTGAACTAGATCCAGACCCGAATTGTCTACCTACTGGCGAGGATTGGTCTGATAACATTTGTAACATCCTATACTAAGAGAAATTAATAAATCAAGCTAACAAACAAATGAGTCCATTAACCATTTAGCCTGAAAGTTTTAACCTTATATCGATAAGGTATTTACCAATATGATCTTATAAACTAGTACTATAACCTCTTATAAACTAGTACTATAACCTCTTACAATATATAAATGAGCTTATTAACTACTTAGCCCTAAAGCTATAACTTCTATTGAAAAGATATTTACTGTTATAATATTATAAATTAGTATTGTAATCTCTTATAATTCATATAGAATATTTAACTATATCATATCACAAAAAATAACCATGTATCTTTCTTTTTTTCTTTTTCTATTTTTTGAGAAAAATGTTCCTAATACCTAACTTAATCTAATTCTAAGTTCCCAAAATGATAGAATTGATATTACGTTAATTATGAAAACTACCATTAAAGGAAGGAATGTCAGCACGGAACGAAGGAGGTGACCCTAATGTTGTGTTGGCTTATGGCTATAGTTTTGCCTTTTAAAGTAGAGTTCAAAGTTAAATGTACACGAGAACTATGTTTTCTCTTAATCTTATGTCAATCTCGTTTTCTTTTATAATTTACTAATTATGATATATTTATGATATATATATATATATATTATATTTGCATATCCATTATACAATGCTAGAAGCTATTGGTTGTTCTAAAACTTGGAATCTACAATCAACAGGGTATGAGATCCAAAATAGAACTTGAAATAGAATATCCTTTATAAGGTACACTACTTACTTTGAATCATAATTTACCATTCATGGTGATTTTGCAAGGGGATTGAAAACCAAAATTTTCTACTTTAATATGATGTTAAATCAAGATCGTATAACTGGGTGATATACTGGGTAATATAAAAGTTTAAGCATTTAGATTAGTTTTTGGACTTTATAATTTATATATTGGCACTTCTCTTCATGTGTGGATTTGGATATTGAATGTGGACTATTAAGTGAAAAAAATTAATTAACAAGGGGTCGACCAATAAATAACAAAAAAATTAATGTAGGACTTTTAACTCCGATAATATTTTAAATTTAGTTTTATGATCAACTAATCTAAAAGTTTACACTTTGAAGATTATTGTGCACTTTCTTATTCTATTAAATATTACTTCAATACACAAATTTTGAATAATTCATCTTTGGAGAATGAAGTAGTGCTTAGATTTCAGTGTAGTACAGGATGATGAAAACAAAACAATACAGTAGAAGAGAAACAATGCAATATATTTTTGGTGTATTATATTCGTTGCACCAAGTCTAGCATAAGATTTTCTTTTTGGGTTGAATGTGTTTTTATCCACAAATACTAAAGTAGAGTAACGATTTTAAAACCATAATGTTGTGTTATGCTATATATCACAACTACACTTTATCATACAAATGGTACTATCGCAAACCAAATGCTAACTAACCAACCTTGACATAATTCTTTATAAATTCATTATTTTTTTTCTTTACCTTTGTGAAGCCATATGAAAATTAAATTTCATTAAAAATATATAAGTTCTTGCACGGAGATAATGACCACTTCATGGGAATATGGAACAGAACAAACCACTATGTTAGAGAAAAAAACAAATCGAGACATTCATGAAAATAGGATAAAAGATTTAATAGATAGTATATACTATGTGTATATATATGTAATATTTAACTACTAATTATATTTAAATATATAATGATATTTATAATGTAATTTTAGAAAACTATATGTTACTACGATGATATATTCAAATTTGACTAATAATTGCACACCACACACACACATATATATATATATATATGCGCGACGTGGCGCGTACAACCAAATCATTTCTCTCTAGAAGTTGAGGGTGTAATATTTGAAGAGATTGGTGTAAGCAAGTGATAGTGATACGGTTGCTGAAAGTAGTCCTTCTTTTCCAGCGAAAAAGATAGACATGACCCTACCTATTTTCAATTACACAAGTTGGCCATTTTCGTAAGTGAAAAGCTGATTGAGCACTTAATCAAACTCAACACAACCTCACACCCCATTTATACATAATAGATAAGCATATCTTCATAATCATATATACATTTTTTTTAACGAAAAGACAAGAGGAGCCAAACTATCATTATAGACCTTATGGAAATATATACATCAAGCTTTTTACCCATCACTTTGTCTCTATGTTTATATATTGTATCTTTTTTATATGTTTTGAAAGTTATCTTAACATGTTTTCCAATACCAATCTTATAAGCTTTACGGATCAGGTTTGACTATTTCCTTTATATTGAAAAGCACATTCTATAATACATTCATCCTTAATCGAGGTATATTGTTTCAATTGATAAGAATGAATCATTGCCTGTAAAAAGATCGTGTATTTAATTCTCATTATCGATTCACCCATTGTTGTTATTGATAACTGAACCATCAAATGTGTTTTGAATTGGAAAAATAATGATTATTTGGTTCAATTTAATTATTGGTACCATCTACATTATTTTTTGGCTCACAAGAAAGTGTTTACAACCCTTGAAGCTAAAAAAAAAAAGAAAAAGAAAAGAAAAAGTAGAAAATAAATTAAACTATTGCAACATAATCTCATCTATTCTCCCAAAAAAAAAAAAAAAAACAAAGAAGAAAAAGCTTGATGCAAAATTTGTATATCTTCATGGGTTTAAGGGCTTCAAACAGACTTGAACCCCATACTTCGGCTTAATTGTGAGGACGATCACGGGAGCATGCCGATAATTGTCCGAAATACTGAAGCTAAACCGGGTTATTAACATGGCTAAGATGATCTTAGCCTCCATTAATGCAAAAGATTGGCCAACGCAATTGCGAGGCCCGGCGGCAAATGGGATAAACCGGCCTGGTGCAAACGATCTCGAGGCAAACCGGTCTGGGTTGAATTCGTTCACATCTTTGCCCCATAGTTCCTCGCTATGATGAATTGCAAGCACAGGAATCCATATAGATAGTCCCTTTGGGATGTGGAGGTCTCCTAACTTGAGATCTTCAAAAGCCATCCTAGGAAGAACCGTGGCCGGTGGATAAAGTCTTAAGGATTCATTTATCACCATATTGAGCTGCATAAAATAGGATAAGATAAGATTAAACTCATTACCATATCTAATAATGCCGTCAAGGAAAATTCTATGATCCTATCTTTTATTTTGACGGGATTGGTTCCATCCTTTATTATTCATTTTCATTTTTTTCTTAAATCTAAACCGTTAAATTCATAATTTATTCAATTATTCAAATTTAAAAGAGTACAAATCAAGAATAAGATGGATAATATAATTGAACTCATAAAAACTAAAAATGAGACTATAGAAAAATCTTATCTTTAAAGGAATTATGTATGAGATACTAACTAGCAAAAACTAGAGGAAAATGCATCCACTAAAGCAAGATATAAGACGATTGAGTGGAATACACGTATTTTCCTTAAATAATAACAAAATTGTGATATAAGACGATCGAGTGGAATACACGTATTTTCCTTAAATAATAAGAAAACTATGTGATATAAGACGATTGAGTGGAATACACGTATTTTTCTTAAATAATAAGAAAACTATATGATGTAAGACGACCGAGTGGAATACACGTGTTTTTCTTAAATAATAAGAAGACTATGATATCTTGATATAACTATAATCCCATAAATTGATTAAATATTTGATTATAATTGGGTCGTTTACTTATAGTAAATATTTGTGAAATTATTAATGCTTTTTTTTTTTGAAAAAAAAAAAAAGAGTAATCCAATGGCCCCACGTGTGAAGAAGTGAAAAGAAAAAATGAGGGGATCAGTTCAGAAAAAATAAACTAAAATATAAAAAGTAGTAGCTAGATATGTATAATGTAAATCCCAAAAGGACGTGTAGCCCAATTATCAAGAAGCTACCTTACAAAAATTTATACTGAATGTACTTGCTGTCCGCGGGATATAATATATGCGTGTTAAGGGGCAGTGAATAATAAAATATACAACCAAGAATGGGATTCAAGGAAAATGATAGATCAATGTCTTATTCTATCGCTCAATTTGTATGCAAAGCAAGATAATTTTAAGAGATTTATGTATTATTCACTATACTTTGTTCCTTAATCTAAACATTGCATGGATCGATGAGCTACGTTAGGTTGTATATGTTTAGTTGACTCACAACAATATACTTCATAGTAGGTTTTCATTATTTAAATTTTCTCTTCCTCCTTTATTGATTACACATTTTAAGAGAAAAACGTAAATACAAAACTGAAATCTTTTATTTTTGTTTAACATCCTCACGTGTGTCTAGAGACATCCCGTAACATTTTTCTTCGTTAAGATAATAAATTTGTTATTCTCTTGCTTACTTCTCTTCTAGTTTGTTTCGATAAAAACATTTTACTTGATGCTTCCCATCCTATTTGCTACACTTGCGTTTATATAATATTATTATAATAATTTTAAGAAGCGATAAATATTGGTTATTTGTAGTATTAAGTAACCATAAAAGGTAATGATACTCTCTAACCACTAATGATGGTGGTCAGCAATTATTAAAAATGGAAAGTGTTGAAAATTATTTCTTTATTTTTAAAATATGAGAATTTAATTTTCTCAATTTTTAGTTATGTATTTTGTGATAGTTGACTACCACTGACCTTATCAGTTATAATCTTTACTTTACATCATTTCCTACCACTAAATGTCACTTATAACCGAAATATTTTAAGATCATTATAAAATTTAACAAATCCAAAACTTATAACAACGTTTAGCTATTTGGCGATGATTCTCCAAGACTTGACCGGATGGTTATTTGGGTCACTGGATATTGCTATTGCATGTCATGTATCCTAAAATCAATGGAATCTCATGTTATTTTATAAAAGTTAGGATTTGTTACATAAACAAGAAACACAAAAGTACCTATGACAAGACAGCTAGAGGGAAAGACACGATATGCTTACCAAGGTGAGTTTTGAAAGGCTTTCGACAGTGGGATTTTGACCATTGCAGACCTGGGACACCTCCTTACGAACTTTGTCTTGCCACGATGGGTTACTTGCTAGGAGCATGACGGTCCAAGTGAGCAAGAGAGCAGTAGTCTCATGCCCAGCAAAGAAGAAGGTCTTGCACTCGTCCATTATCATCTGCAGATTCAAACTGAACCCATTGCTTGATGTCTTCTTTTGCATTTCGTTCAGAAGCATCCCCAGTAAATCGTTCCCGTAGGAGCTACTCCTTCCCATCTCCACGCACACCTTCCGGCTCTGTATGATCTCCATTAAGAGCCTCTCCACTTCCATTTTCAGCGATTTTATTTCCCTATTGTATTTACTCGGGAAAAACCTGCCATTTTTTTTTATCCCAAAAGATTGAGAAAGATGACAATCGATTTAACTGTTTATATTTTTTTTTGTCAAATGGATAGATTTCTGAACAAGTCAAAAGTAAAAGTATCTATATTTGAAGAAGATTTCCTTTTTCTTATCCTTTAGGACGATCGAGCTGAATTGCTTAAGTCATTCAAATTAATTCTTTAGTCGCTATAGCGAGCCCTTATGAATGGAATCAATTCAGTTGACTTTGCAATTCCGTTTATAAGTTTCAAATTAAGCTTGAATCATATTATAAGGACAATTTTTGGTGTCAACAATAATATAGTGTGTTCATAATTTTTACAAATAATAATATTTGACAGCTTTTGACCCATTGACGGGATCCAAATAAACGCTTTCTTTAGGAGGATATATGACGTCAGGATTCAAAAGCTGATCTCATCAACAGATGGACTGGTTTTAGAATATTAATCTTGTCCGAATTGAAATATTTAAATAGAAACCCAAAAAATATACATATATATTTAAGACTAAACCGAATCAAATTTAACCGAGCAACGTACCGGCTTCCAGGAAGGCATAAGTGGCGGCTAGCCTGAGCGCAAAGATGTTGAAGGAGTGTTAACAGATGGAAGATTTGCTTCCCCTTCTCATAGTTAGAATCGAATTCCGTTTTGGAAATTATGTTAGCAGTGAGTTTGGTCATGTATTCACCAATCTCGAATTCGGTTTGACCTGATTCGATCGCCTCCATAAACGATTGGAGCATCTGGTTAGTGCATTCCACCATGTACCCCGCATGGCTCTAATTGAAACACACACACATACTCCATTACATAAAGTTAATAAAATGGCCTTAAACAATGGGGTTGGTGGCATTATATGGTTCATAATATTTCGCAAGTATGAAATAAAATTATATTATATCACTTTTCATCTATTATTATCTGCATACTTATCTTAACCTATGGTTTCATCTTCTCTATTTTTAGACTCCGCATCAAAAGGATGGTACAGATTAATTGGAGATTACCTTGAGTCTATCTCCCATGAATGCCGGCGCGACGATGTGTCTTTGATGGTACCAGTCATCACCATTAGCCATCAAAAGGCCTTTGCCGATGAAATGTTTCGATCCTTCTTGTTGAAGCCATGATCTTCCTGATGAAGTGCTGTATTTGGATAGAAGTTCCTTGATCAATTCGGTCTCGGACAAGCACATCCTAGGCTCCGAACCGTTCCAATATATGAATCGTTTGCCTGCGAAAGGAATAACAATCGGATTAAGAATCGAAATGGATCGATTCGGTTTTGGTTCGAATTTTTAGAGATGAAAATGGATGATTTTTTTTTTTTTTTTTTTACCATATTGCTTGGACCAGAGAACGTAATGTGGCAAGAGGCGGTCGACTATGGCATGATTAAAGGAGTCCATGTCCTTGGAGGTGGATTTGGAAACAAGAGAAGCCATGTCCAAGATGTTTCCAACAAAAAACCTGGGTTTAGGACCACGCACTCCTTGCTTTTCCATGATTTTCTGAATGCGTCTTGGTGTTAGTATGTACGATGAGACAATTTCATAAGCAAACGTTGTCAATAGGATCAAGAATACGACAAGTAAAGCTATCAACACTACCATGGCCATGGTGGCACTAACAAATCCTAAAATAAATTCACTCTTCACTCAGTCAATCAGTGAGAGAGAGAGAGAGAGCATGTGTTTGTGTGTGTGTCTTACCTATGATGTAGTGACCTCTCGAGATTATATATAAATAGTTCACCACAGGAAACAGCACAAACACTGTATAGGCAATAATATATATGAAAATGACCCAAGTACCCAAGCAAGCGTTATTCCGTCTCATGGTCCACGATTTGGCTGGTTTACTTAAATATGTGAGAGTATCGAAAGTTTAATAAGACGAATCGGTTGAACTAAGGTTAAACCACATTATTTTTATAATCAGGTCTAGTCAAAATCATGTTGGACTGTACGGATAATTTAAGTTTGACGATACTAACTATGATATGCTATATGAATTGTCGTATAAAAAGAATAAATAAAATTTTATCTTACAGATACATTTATAATCACAATGATAGTTTTATTAATACGATAATATAAATATCGAATTTTTATTCGATATTATGTATTAAGTTTTACTCATGATATATTGGATTTTCTTTTTATAATAACACTAATAATATAACGTTACTGTAATGCTGATTAAGGTAACTTACAATAGAAGGTTAGTAGTTTACCATATTTTTCATTTCTCAATTAATTAATTATTCATAAAAATTATTGATTTATTTTCTAAATAATATGTTAATATATTTTAATAAGATGGATGGTATAAATCAAGTTTTATTAAATTAATAGTTTAGATTAATGTTACGGTAATGCATTTTTATTAGTATTATAGTAGAAACCCTCATACTTAGTCTTTTTTTCTTTTTTTTCCTTATATGTCCACATGTATACATAGAATTTGAATTCTCTAAAGTTACCTTACTAGTTTTCCTAAAATTATTTTCTTAAGATACAAACATATATAATCCCCTTACGATATAAATATATATAATCAATGATTGATATTATAAAAAAAAATGATATTATAATAATATCATTTGATAATTCAAAAATCGAAATAATCTCAATTATTAACTTTTAACTTTACCTAAAGAACTTTAAAGGATTTATTTTCCAAAAATACAAAGCAGACAAAGTGATTATTGTGTAGATTATACAATCATTCTTATGCGCAGAAGAAAACAAACCCGATATAGATTTAAAAAAAAAAAAATTGGCCAAAAACCCGCCTCATTGTTGAAAGATATTTGCTATAAATTTAGGGAAATTTTCGAGTTTCAATGGAGGGTAAAGATACACCTTTTAGTGCAGAATGTAATTTTCTGTTCAGTGTAGTAAATTTTAACTGTCACCTATTCTATGTGACCTACGTCCTGATTAATATTAACGTTAAACAAGTCCTCGCCAAAATTACATGCGACAAGTGAATACGAAATATTGTGACTTAATTATCCGCATAATTCAATTGAAGTGTATGGTGATTCCTGATTTCAGGAAGTATTAATTAAATCACTCGGAAATAATGTATATATGTGTGCGTGTATTGTATAAATCAAAATATAAGCTGGCCGTATTAAGCTGATCACGATAACTTATGGTTCATTCAGTTTTGTACTATTAATAAATAATTCTGAACACTTCTAATACATATTATAGAGAATTATATTATTTTCATTACACCTATTACACAAATATAAGCATGTTGATTTGACATTCTTGTAAGTACAACTGTACTTAATAACGATGTTAATATGCATTTTGTGAAAAAAAAAAAATAAAGATATTGTACTTTTATTTTTTACCACTTAATGATAAAGATATTGTACTCAACAACCATTAATTATACATATATATCTATGTATGTATTTGTTAGCAGTTACCAGGTTAAATTTAGGTGAAAAGACTTAAAAAATCCTGAAAAGAAATGCTGGTGAATTAATTGCAACCGCTAGGAGACGAGAACGTTGCGACAAAGATTTTAAAAATAAATAAATAAATAAATAATAGTTTATTATGGTAATTCAAATGGTACGGTTGCCACGTTGACTTGTTTCTTACTTGGGAAAATCAAAGCTTGTTGACCAAGTGCAGATTTATTTACTGAATGATAATTATTGACTTTACAGATGTTATTAAATTCATGAAAGACGACCTACAATCCCAATCAAATTTCTCATTTTTCGTTGGAAATGAAATTAATAATTGAGTTGCAGAAATTTAGTGCTTTTATTCTACATTTCTGACAGTCTTTGTTGGCACTTTAGTTCTCCATGCAACTATATTTCTTCTGAAATATGATGAAAAAATTTTGAACCCGAGTTTCTCAAAGTCATGCTATTTAGCATTTTAAGAAACTTTATTTATTAGTTAAAAGAGCTTTAAATGTTTTATATACTTTAAAATAATGTTTGATTGCTAATACTAAGTAAAAAAAAAAAGAATTGAACAATACAAGTATAAAAAGTACGAAACAATATAACTATATTATAACATATTTGTTATATTAAACAAGAGATCTTTGCCACTTAAAAATTAAAAGAAAATAAAATTTAAACTATTTATAATGTAAATTATAATAACGTTTAATATTGCAATTTGGGAATTTAGTATCGGATTATTTTTTAAATTTTAAAAATATATTTATTTTGTATTATATACAATAAATTTTTATACAATCAAATATATGATATAAATTTTAGGTTTTTGTACAGTATTCTATGATTTATTTTGTCCAGTATTATAGCCAGTGGTGCAAACCAAACAGTCAAATATCATAAAATTACGGTAACCAAAGTAATACTTAAGAAAGTCTATTAAAGGGAAATTTTAAATACTTATTAAGAGTTTATAAAGAGTAACTTTTTATAGTTTTTAGTATTATTAACATTACATACTCCACAAACTTAACTGCGTAGACAGATTCTTTTTCCCCCAATAATTGCGTAGACAGATAAAAAGTCCTTTTACATTACTATTTTAACAAGTGGCCCCGAATAGAATAGGAAGTACTCACTATAGTATTTTTCCCATTAAAAAACATTCAACTCTTCCACTCTTAACATTTCCATTTTGTTAATGAATTATTCTTTTTCCATGAAAATAAATTAATCACTACTTCCTAAGCAATGATATCTCTACATTAATTCATACATAATTTATTCTCTTTGTGATTATAATTTTAGATTCATCTTAATTTCCATCCTCTCAATTTTAATCAATTTTCAAATTAGTAGTTGAGATTGTTGAATCCCTAAACTAATTATAGCATTATAATGATGTCATATACATATGTATATTATATTTTAATAATTTCAATCATCAATTACATATTGTAACATCTAAAAAGGAGTAAATCAATAGAAATTGAAAGAATCAAAATAGAGAGAATTGAAACCCACCTTGGAAATGGATGCACCCATGGTTTTCATTGAGAATTTTGTACAAGAACAAAATCCCTTTTGCCAAATACTTCCTATTATATTCAAATTGAATCTAACTATGCAACCAAGTGAGCTATTATAGAGCACTTAATTTGCTTAACCAGATAAGAATCCTATAGATATAAGATCGAGTCTCGATACATGATTAAAAACTCTGTAAGCTTTAGGATTAGGTTTTAGGAATATAGAAAAACCTAATGTGAAACTTAATCCAATAAGAAAAAATAAATTATTTTATTGACTTTATTTTATATTTTTTCATTAAGAAGATTAACATGTACATTAAACATTTGTTTATAAAAATCATTTAAGAATATACTAATAATAGCTTAAAAATCAAAAGCAAAATAAAATTTCTTATGTAATTAGTGTCAAGTGGTTCATATATAGAGTTTATAATGATTTTAGAAACTGATTTTAATAATATAAGAAAAACCTTAAGAGGTTTTAAAATAACCCAAAACTTTATGGGGTTTTAAAATAACCTAAAATTTTGTAGGGTTTTGATTAAAACCTAAAACACTATAGAGTCAGATTAGTAATATAGAGTTTTTATAGGAGTTTTGCAATATATTGAACCCTATAGAAGCGGATTTGGGTTTTACAAAAAATCGTTTCAGATCCTTCTCGATTATATCCATAATCATGCCTAGTACTCGTCAACTCTTTTGTTTGTACATTCTACTATAATAATGTACTTTTGCAATGACATTAAATCTGCCCTTAGGATAATGCCAATCTGTCATAGAGAGAGGCAAAAAGGCATATTCTTTTCTTTTTAGGTGTAAATTATAGATGCAGTTTCAATTAAATGTTACACCCAATAGTTGCTCCCAAAAGCATATATAACAATAATAATCATCGGGATGCTGCATAACCTTTCGAGCTACAAAACAACAAAAGCATTTCATAAGGAAGCCATCCCTGAAGATTCTCCTTTCATTAGTTGGCCTTCTGTTTACAAAAATTTCCATACCATGCAGTTCTGTTTACAGTTCGCATTTATGGCCACGGGTGCACCTGCCAAAGAGCAGATTTAAAAAAACAAGTCCCATCATCTAGAATATTTGGTGATAGATGGGGGTGAATAGAAAAATATACTTATCAAATCTTATCTACCATGTTAGAGAAACTATCATTGGATGTCGTGAATAAAACTTTTGTATGGAGGCAACGCTATGATGGTTAATCACATACATGTTGCGTAATGCTGCACTTCAAAGGAACCTTGAAAAAGTCTTATGTAATAATACATGGAGGGATGTGGTTAGAGGGAAGTCTGGGAGAAGAACATATGATCTTAGGAACTTACTAGCACATGTGACAGATGAATATTCTTGAGCATCCATTATTAAATTGATGGTTTGATCTTTGAGAGAAAGATTGTAGCAACACGACAATATTTGTCTTGATCTTTGAAATGTATCAAATAGCAAAGAAGAAAGTATCTATTTATAAATTTCAAAGCTCATCTTTAGCAAATTGGCGAACCATATAAGTCTTCCATAACATCCATTAGATCCTTTTGTTGATCAATGGATGAGATGCATCCATCATTCATGCATATAAGACTCCTCATTGGGCTTAATATTATAATATACGAAGTCAAAAGTAATGAATAAACCAAGTTAACAAATACTAATGGATTTATTTCAAGCACTTGGCTAAAAAGTTTTTAATTAGTATTAACATGGCATTTACCATCCTAACCTTATAAATAAGTACAATACCCTCCATGTTTCATGTAGGACTATACTTACATTGAATATCACAACCTCCCCTTCTTAAAAATACGACGTTTTGCTTGTGAGACCTTATAGTTAAGCTTAATTCTTCTCTTTTTTCGGTGCATGATTTGGTTTATTACTACTACCCCTAACTTATAGATCACCATAAAAACATGCCATGAGTTACATCTTGATGATACTCTTTGGTCCTCTTCTCTAAATTGGATTAAAATAGTCTTCGAATTGTCTACCTGATAAGGATCCACTTTAATGTCATTTGTAACGCTTCAAGTAAAAAATAATAAATAAACTAAGCTAATAAATATTAATTGACCCATTTTATCCATTTAGCAAAAAAATTTTAATTAATGTTAACATGATGTTCACAACCCTAACCTTATAAATAAGTACAACTCCTTCCCACAATCTATGTGGAATTACACTTACATAAGGTATCACAAATAAATATGTAATTCCTTATTGGACTTCTTATAGCCTAAGCCATTGAGCAAACCTAAAGCATACAAACTTAATATGACAGCTAAGGGTGGTTGAGTTAGTCCAACAATCTCTATTCGGAGGAGCATGTTAAGTTCAATCTCCCAAATACATCTCTAAATAAATGAGCCCATCTCTAAATAAATGAGCCCAACTCTTAGGCTCCATCTCTAACTGAAAGAGTCGATTTATGGTATAAATATGATTGAGCTCATTACTAAATAAGCCTTTTGTATTTTGACCCTTGATCAAAAGTTTTTTTCTCGGTTTTTGGTACATGTTCAAGGGGTTAGCTCTTTTAAGTTATTGCTTGGCATGTAAGTTGGATGAATTTTTGCTTCATTGCCTAGCATGCTCATCAAACTGGTATTTCCATCTATGACAAAGCATCCACGGTTGGTGCTCCTCGATGCATAGACAACACAAGTGTTTCATTACTTGAATTATCATATTGCCCCAAGAAAGTAATTGAGCATGTGCTATTTAATCTTCCAATATTTGCTATCTTATTTTCATGTACTCATAAATAAAAAATAAATTTCCTTAACTATTTGATTAACTAGACTTTAAATAAATGCCTCTGCAATAACTATCTAGTGATAGACTTCTTAAATTTTGACTTTCTTCGGCATCTTCGGAATTCCGCATCAACTAATATTTACAATGAAGCTTTTTCTAATAGATTTTGGCCCCAAAAATTGGTGTTCCTCCCCGCTTTAAATTCTTTTATTTTTACTTTTTGTTCTTTTTATTAGAATCTTCTACTTTTACCACCTTATTCACCATTTTTGTGCACTTACACTTGTTCCCTATTTTTTACTTTTGTCTTTTGCTTTTTGACTAAATGACTTCTTTAGTCCAAAAATACGGAAATAAAAAAAAAAAGTAAAAATAGATGGGCCAAAATAAGATATCTACAGTGGAGTTATGACTATAACCTGGTACGGACCAAAAGTAATTTAGCAGGTTTATTAACAATGACACCGTCAAGATGCCTAGTTACTAACAACTCCAGTAAAATGGGTCTAGGACCCTCCCTTCTTCATTCTAGCAAATCCCCGATTTAGAAGTCGGAGTGTAGAAACATGTCACTAAGCGGACGAGATGTACTAATCTCTCTTAATGAATTAATGTTGTGTTGGATATTCGGATATAATTTGGATGGAAACCATTTATAAGATTAGAAGCAATGTGGCTTCTAACGAGAGTTCGGTAGCATTTGGTTGTATAATTTTTATAGTATTACACTAAATAAAAAATTTTATCCCATATTTAGTTTATAACTTACTTAGTGATTAAACAAAAAATTGGGTTGATAAATTAGTCAAAAAACCCAAATTTTATCATATCTATACGATGATACAAAAATGAAATTCATTAGATAAGAAAACAAAAATATTCTACATTTTTAAAAACACCTCTCCATATTATAAAATTAAGTTGATTAATATTATTTTTATTAAATATTACAAATATTATTTATTTTATAATATAAATAATTAATTTTTTAATATAAATTTTATGTCTTATACTATATAAATTAAACATGATATGATAAACTTATATTATCCCGTCCTTTCTATACTTATCATATTTAGTTATTTTTGTTTGATTCAGTTTTTACAATCAAACGTTAGCTCAATGTATGTTTCTCATATAATAAGTGCTATTAGTAATAGGGATGGCAATGAGGTAGGTCTGGGGTGAGTTATAAGATTCTAGATCTCATTTTGCTACCTTAATAGGGTTCCTAAACCTATCCCAAAACCCTAATAGGTCTTTGACCCTATCTTCCAATCCCATCCCAATATTATAATAGGATACTCGTTTCTTGACTCATAAACCCAATTACTTTTTTTTTTTTTTTATAACCAAAGATTATTTTTTACTTAAATGAATTATCCCATTTGTGTTACTATTTTAGTGAAATTAGGCATATATATTGAATAACGAGGTAATCTCAAAATTTGTAAATGTTGAGTTAGAGTCGCTTTGAAGATGTGAGATGCTAATACTATGACCATGATCTATGAAATGTGAGAATTCAAAGAAGTGAAAATTAAGAGGAGACTGAGATAGTAGATTCGAGAAAGAGATACGAGGTAGATTAAACTAGAGAGAACTAAAGAATAGGGAGATTTAGAGACTAGAGTCTAGATGAGAGAGGACAGAAGAGAGGCGGATGATGTATATGAAGTATGATTAATGAAGTAGCTAGGGTTAGTTCGTTAGGGATTTACTTACGGTACCTTATTTTTTTAATATATATGTATATGTATAAAGATGAATTTTTTTTTAATTACATTATTCCTCTAATTGATATTTTATTTAGTATTATATTATTAATTTATTATTTTTATCGGGTAATAAGTTTTCTAACTAGTTTTTTACAAATCTTAAAACCTGCTTCAAAATCCTATCATGTAATGCCTTATAGGGTTTTTAGTGAGATGGGTATGTCAAATGTCCTATTATGACTTACCTATTGCCATCCCTAACTAATACGGTCCACTTAATTGGTTAAGATAGTAACAATATGTGTGATTTTTAATTTAGGACACTTAGCATGCGGATTCAAGCTTCTAGCCAACTAACACTTATTACAACTTTGATAGATTTAAACTAAGGAACAATTTAAATATGACAATAACTCCTTTATGCATTGGCATTCTAATAGGGAAATGTTATATAGATTATCAATTATGTGCTTGGACAATTTAACTAAAAGTCCAAGTGAGTTATGAAAGTATCAAGAGCTTAAATTTTAATTACAATTGGTATGAAAATCAAATATAAGTTAAACTGTCTAATAAAAGATTGTTCAAATCTCATATGCACTTTGTTAAAATCTCATATGTGAAATCGAAGAAAGGTTAGTCATGTGTTTTCCGTGTCCTAAGAAGGATTAAAATCCTTTTCCTGTGTCACATAAATTAGGACCATGTTAAAATGTCTCTAAGTGAGATCCATAGGAAGTCCTTACAAGGGACTAAAAATTAATAGTCCAAGACACCTTGTTTGGACGAAGTATGTGAAATTTAAACGAGGTATCTTCTACAGAAATGAGTGACATTGAAACATTGAGATTGCTGCTCACTATCCAAAATCTTACTGAAATTTTAATTCAAGTGGTGCGTTGCATAGAAACATTGCTTAAAAATTTGGTTGCATTGTAAAAGATGCATACAGAATTCCATAGCAAACTTTAATACATGCATAAAACTCTTTAATGAGAGCATGTTGATGTACCTGTTAAAGTTTCGGATATATTTTCCACTTTTCCTAGCATCCGATTTCCTAACTTTTGTTTATATATATATATAGAGAGAGAGAGAGTCTCGTGTGAAGGCAAGGTGTGCATTGGCTCTCTAACCAAGATTCATAAAATTGTTTGCGAGTTCCGATTGAAGGAAACGATGCACGGTAAACGCTCATCGAAACATACATGCACATCCAAAAACGTCCAAATTCTTTCAAACGCCTTCTAGGGTCTAGGTCATTTGGGGTCAAGTGCCTCAAAAGGCAGATAGACAGTCGCTTTCTTTGCGGCGTTTGGTTGTTTAAAATTTAAATCTATGCACACTTTCAACTTGCTATGGGCAAGTCAGAATGAGAAAGTGCTTCAAACACTAATGGAAGAAAAGCTTTTTTTATTTTTTATTTTTTGTGTCTTTAGAGCAAGTCAATACAGTGTGCTTAGATTCGAAATCGTAATCCGACATTAATATTTCGCAACTTGTGCGACAAATCTTATTGCATCTAAACTTATAATACCGATTACCCAGCATTTGTTTTTCGCGACATTGCACGATTTGGAGCCATATATAAGTACTTAAAAAGCATCTGCCCAATATAGTATAATTAAGATTAGTTCTGTGCTAATCATGGAGTAATAAGATAATCGATGAAGTTTTGTCTTGTTTGTCATGATGTTGGGATTAGTGGCTTTGGCTTTCCCTTTATAGGGAAAATTAAAGAAATTGGCTGTATTCTGAGTGTTTGCTTAGACATTGAAACATATTAGGTTGGAAGCATATGGCTGATTCTGTGAGTGTGAAAGTCACATGTTCAGGTACAAAAAATTAAGGCTGCATTGCTACTTTTAACTTCGACTGATTTGTCATTGCGTCTTTTAATAGCAATCCCGTGTCTTTAGTTAGAGGTCCTAGACAGCTTATTAGGGTTGAAACATTCCCCCTGTTAGGTCAAAGCCTCAAAAGGTGGATATATACAACTCATCTAGAAATATGTAGTAGTTCTTATGAATACGAGAAATGCCCTACTTTGAGTGCGGTTTCAACTATTGACACGTAATTGGAAGTAACCAGTCGGATTCACGATGAGACCTAGAAATAGATGTTTGTTTGACTTGACTTTGAGTACTAGTATTTTCATAGAATCGAACGTAGTACAAAAAAAGAACAACCTTAATATTAGAACGCGTACAGATGAAACTAAATTGTGTAATTTGAAATAATTTAACTAGGTTAGGATGTCTCACACTCTAACTTTGATTGATTATGAAGGATGCACAGAACAAAAGGCTTGTAATGAACCAAAGTAAAGGAAATGCAAAATTGAAATGAGCATTTAGTAAAAACAAACTAATCCTAATTTGAATATGAACTTAAAATCTAGATGTTTATTTGAGTCTTGATCTCAGAAGATCAATTTAATCATTACGACCATGAAGGTGATTTGATCTGGAGCTATGATGAAAATCTGACTTGACTTTATAAACCAACACTTCCAATAATCATTGACTTTCTTCGCGCACACACATAGGACAAATGCCATATCTTGCGCACCATCTTAGGATGGATTGTCAACATTCTTTTGTTATTCTCTCTTCCGTAGCTATCATTTTTAGTCCATATGCCATGATGCCTTTTTGATTTCTTTCTTTTTCTTTTTCTTCTTCTTCTACTTCTTCTTTCTTTCTTTCTTTCTTTTTTTTTTTAATATAATAAACTCAAATGATAATGCAAACTGTAAAATCAATGCACTTTATTTATGGGCAAATGACAACTTTATTCAAGAATATTGCTCAAGCTTGTACCAACAACATTACATATTACTGCTTAAAAATAAGAAACTCAAACCTAATTTATCCCATTAAAAAAAGTACACATCACTACATTACAGCAGGCTTGGCACTCAAGTTTGTACCAAAGTTTCCTCTTTTTTCCAATCTTGAGGAACCAGATAGAGATGAGTATTTTATTCACTAAATTTGCAAATATCCTATTCAGATGGTTTCGAAATAGATTGTTTCATCAATTTTTATGTATTTATCTTGTCAATATCCAATTTGAATTTGTCATTTCTCTATTATATATCTATCTTTTGCAAATGGTTTAGATAAAAACCCAGTTTAGTGTCAAAACGAGCCAGAAAGGCGCTTAATGCATTGGCCAAGCACTTATTATTGAATAAGGAAACAACCAATTCACAATAGGCTATTACACATTTCATCATAAAAATCCATACAATTCGCTAGGATACACGGCACGCCCCTCCAGTGAAGGAATGGGTTGAACATATCAGCACAGCATTTAAAGGTGAACTTCAACTTCCAGAACACCCGCTTACACATGATGGCACAAAAGACCGCAGACAAAATACACAAGGTCACCCACCTGCTCTTGAGCGCATAATTCACGAGTAAAAAATGAGTCTAACTTTCTAAGAAATAAAGATTAGCTGTAGATGATGCATCCAAATGGGACATCAACCGTAAAATTGTATGATTTTAAGTCAAAAGTTATTTGACAGATATCAACAGAAAACAACATAAGATAGCAGCGGAATTCCCTCTTCATGAAGAAATCCAAAAGGAAATGATTCCATCTTCATCCCACTAAGGTAGTGTTTAAGAAACATGCACATTGCTTTTTGTCAGCACAATGCTTATCTTTATCCATTTTGGCACAATGCCTATAAGTTCCTTGCCTGTTCAAATAGTGTCCAGCACCAGTTTTGCAACTTGTGAAAGCTAGTGACACCACAATAAAAAGGTAAATACACATGTTTCAGCGAGTCGACAAAAGCCACATAAGGCGGCACAACTTTGTCTAACACAGGACACCTGACTATGAAAGGAGAAGGACCAGCTACTTCCAAAAGAGACATAAATGGTAACAAGAAATGATTTAAACCAATTTCATGTTTCTACATTAAAATGCTAGGTAGGTGGAAATACAACTAAACCGAGTATGTTATCAGTAACTAAAACTAAATACAAGGTCAAACAAACTTTTTGCCTCTATCCGACAAATTATGATTCTTCAACAATGTCCATTGCTTTTTATTAGTGTAAACTGCAAGTAAAGCAAACTGCGAGAAGCAAAGGATCATAATCAATGCTTCAAAAAGAAAAGGATATCTGTCAGGAGGATGAATGGCCAAATAAATAATATGAAGTATGAAAGAGCAGAAAACCAGAGCCTTCATCAAAATACGGTAAGTGGCAGAAGTTTCTCCGGCTTCTGAGTTCAACTTTTCTCCAGGAGCATCGTAAAGAAGGAAGTATAGAGCATATAGAACAACATAAGGAAGCACAAGCCGGTCACGAAGAAGCAGAGGGAACATGGAGAGCAATCCAAAATGTGTTAACCACTTGTAAAGAAAAGGTTCATCCAGAGCCAGCAAACTTGCAGGTAGAAGAGGTAGTAGGATAGACTTCTCATGGACTGAAATGTAGAACAAGCAGCAGTTAGAACAAAATTTGCACAATGGATCACTTATGGAGTTACACCAGGAGAAAAAGAAAAATTAAGCAAATGGTTATATTCACCTTGAAACGAAAACAAATAGAATGCGAAGGAACTGTTCAGCATCCCATAAAGAAATCCTTTACTGCTTGGATCCAATATTTGCTGAAACATAGAAGGTGAAAAAGCCACAACAGTCGCAACAAGAGTGAATAGCTTCAATGAGGGTGTTGTAAACAATCTTTTCCACTTTATCAGAATTGATGTGGCACACCAAAAGTTAGCTACATAATCCTCATATAATCCTCTGTCAAAAGGTGCAAGACGAGAGAGTACCTGCAAAGAGGTACCAAATAAAACCAGTAAATGAAAAATATCCATCTAAACTGCAAACATCAACTAAAGATGTAAGCAATAGTATGCAGTAACATAGAAATTACCGCAAATAATATTTTATAGCTTCCATGCCTGCAAACGGGTCATTTAAAGATACGGCTGACATGCCTACTGTGAACTATATACTTGTTAAAGCAAAATCCTATCGACATTGTATGAAGCAATCTGAAAAAAGATTTGTGCTTAATATGAAGTTATACTCCACTTTTCTTTATTAATCAGATAATAATCCAGTCATTACTCAAGCCAGAGGATCTTTGATAAGATTGAATGGAATGACTGCCAATACCACTGAGTTAGAAAGAGAGTGGTTAATAATCCATCTGGTCTGCAGCCCTTCACTTATCAATCTGGTAAGCCCCATGACTAAGGAGGTTTGAGATCAATGAAATGGATCATTGATGTAGATTCATACCCATAGCACACCATAATGGATGAATGCAACGTGAGGCACAGTACCACATAAGTAAGATTCTATCGGTCTATGCAATATTTCCATTTCAATGGTAAGTCAATGAGAATGTTAAGGACAGGATCATATTACAAGTTTTTCTACATAATGGGCCTCCTAATCACCAATCTATAAGAAAAACAATCCAAATGGAAACCATCATGAATTATCAAGCTATACACCCATCCTGTTTGTTTGCATAGAATGATATAAAATAAAGGGGGAGGAGGAGTGCAGAAAACTATCATCAATCATAATAATTTTACATAAATAATATAGCTTCTTTGGTAATTCTACGAATTGTATTAACTAGAGTATAAGCGAAACCTACTAGGGAGCTGCATGAATTTAGCTCAATATTTACTTCAGCTCAATTTGATGATAGTCAATTGAGCTCAAACTTGAGCTACTTGAGTAGCTCGTTGAGTTGAGCTCAAGTTTCATAATGTTTAACACGACAACCTCACAAAACTAATCAAGCTCGAGTTAGATGTAGTTCAAATCAAGTTACTATTTTAATTAGAAGAAAAATATTTTTAAGAGAGATTTGAGACTCATCTAGCTCAATTGGCTCAAGCTCAAGTTCGTTTAGTGCCATTTGGAAATGGTTTCAAGCTTAAAATTCTAACTTCAATTGAGTTAAGTACTATGTTGTCTCAACCAACTCGTTTAGAGCACTAGTACAACATGTAAAATGGAACAAATAATCTTTCAAAAAATTTTTTAGGATATCTTGGTTACAAAAACCAATACAGTTTCAATATTAACACATTTGCATGGATGATATTGCTATGTAGCTAAAGCTGAGAAAATGATCCAACAATATGCACTTGCTTCCAGTGGATGTTCATTGAATCTCTTATGGTTCCTCTCTTTCCAAATGTAAATCAACCCTTGCAGCAAGAGCCAAGTCACCATTCAGTGATAAGATTGGATTTATTTCCAGCAACCATATTAGGCCATGCAGGCAATCTCTCCGATTCACAAAATTTATTAGGGGCTTCAGATGGCATCTCACTTATTTCCTACAAATAAAGAAAGAGAAGGCTGCTATGGCTTTAAACGTATAGGTTGGCAGAACCTGAGATTCAAAAAAATTTCCTGTATTGCCACAACCCAGTATTGTAGTTCATCCTAGTGCAGAGTCAGTTGTACATAGAGATTCAAAAAAATAAAAGCATACCAAGGAATGTGCTCTTTAAAGCTGATCACCCTATGCTGGATACCCTAGGATTGTCATAGAAACACTTTTGGAGAAATGCATTGAAGAAAGCTCCTTCAGAACTCATTAACCATGGAAGTTAAGTTTATCAAGGTGATCATCTTAGGCTACTTTGTTGGTTAAACCCAGCCAAGGTGACTGTCACAACTAAAGAGTTAAGAGACAAATTCTTGCCTATTTTGAAACACAAGCAATATAGATGCTCAGTTACCATGGACATCGAAGAAAGGGCCTGCATGGTGCCAATTGATTAAGACCAATAATCCACTGAAAAAATGCAATTGACAAGATTTTTAAGTAGGTAGCCATAGTTAAAGGATTTTTCTCCAGGACCATGATGACTCTCCTGAAGGTCTGATACGCTAGGAAAATGCCCCTCAACATTAATAGGTTCTCAAAGTACTAATTTAAAACATGCTTGAACTATGCAGCACCATGCCAGGTAATTAGATACACAATGCCCAAAATACATGCAGCTTATAGCTGGGAATATGTTCCTAAGACACCTTCTCCAAAGCCCAAAATCACATGCATCTCAGCCTCAAATTCTGTGGTACAGACTACATTAAGATTAGGCAGGCTCTTGCCAAGGTTTGCCCTTGACTAAACATAGCCCCTTCACTCTCCCCAACATAGCTGCAAACCTACCCTGCTTTTCTTGGATCAAATTAAACCCCTCCAACCATCCCCCCTTTTCCTATAAAAAGGCCCCAACAAACAATGCGGCATATTTTCAAGGAATTTAAAGAATTATTTTTATACAGTGATGCTAACTATCAAGCAATCAAGTATGCTGTAATTATCATTTGAACCAAGGAAAACTATAACTTTAAGAAGCAACCAGTCTATGGCTTTAGTCGTGATGCATAGAATGAAGAAATGATATGAAGCCCCATTTCTTCCATTAGTCTCTTATTCTTTTCATAACACTAATTACCTGCAAAAAGGCATCTGAAGAATGAAGATAGGGCCACCAAACAGCACAAAATGTTCCAATGACCACCAAACCCAGCTTTAATACCTCAAAGAAAGGGTAACGTCTCCTTAGGCATTTTCCTAACAAATAGCTGAAAAAAGCAGGGGCATAGTATGCACTCATCTGCACCAAAACCCAAAGAAACACATAATCAGGTAGTAGATAAGGAATTGAGATTGCAGTTGAGTTTTATCTGTTATTTAACTATATTTACCAATGGCTATAATGGGGTTATAGAAAAGTTGGATGTTTAACAGATGACTCAATATATTTTTTTTTCTGTAAATAATTTATTTCATTTTATTCAAACTAAAGGGAAGATACAGGCAACAGTCAATATCACAGGAAGGGGTAGCATAGGCACTCTATTCTATTACAAGAGTAAGCAAAAACACTGTAACTCGAGTAATCTCATCCTATTCTGAGTAAAGTAGCTTAATGTAAGCAAACTTTCCCCGAAGATGACTCAATATTTAGCAAACGGAATTCACTAAAGGATTCACTTTTTCTACATTTTAAGAGAGGAAGGGGAGGAGGGAGGGAGGGGAAGAAGGGGTTTGTTGGGGGTGTGTGCGTGTGTGGGAAGGAATCAGCATCAGCATGCATTTCTGATCAAAGCAACATACGAAACCATTCAGCAACCTTGATCTGCAACCTTCTGGCTTACAGAACAAACATTCAAGACATTGATTAATAATAAACTTTTTTTTCCAGCATTTTCTTCACTTCACTGGTCTGACAATCTCAAGCAATATTTAAATATCAAGAAACATAATCTAAATAAATTAAGAACAACATTTAAGTGTAAAAGAAAAGGTTTATGTATTGAGCAACAACATTTTTAACAAAATGTGAACAGACGATGCACAATCACAGACAGAGCAGCATTTTAAAATCATTGATTAGTGATAGATTGAATTAGCCAATTCAAGATAAGAGATTGGATTAAATGGAAAAGGATTAACTTCTTAGCAAAATTAAGCTGTGGACTGCTGAAAGGAAAATGACTTATGAAGGCTAATCTAATTCCCTTGAGAATTTTGGGAATTAGTCTTCCTGGTTTTGAATCTTCCTAAAATTGATCATCTTTTTCCATGGACAAAAATAGCAGCTACTTAACAAAGAATAAAAAGAGCAACCACCATGTAGCAAAAAATATCTATTATATTAAAGATGATGACATGTTTTGGTGTCATCCCCCTTCTTATGAAAATAATTATACATATAATCAAAAAATCAATTACTATTTTTTATTTATCTAATGTTTAACCATGCAACTCCCCTACCTTTTTATAAATTATTAACTGCACAACTCCCACTTTTTAAGGATTACTAACTAAAATTTTTAAGAATCATTAACTATTATGATTTTTCTTTTTAATATTGCAAAACAATTTATATTCAAGTCACGTATAATTATTTCATTGCTTAACTTGATAAATAATGTAAAATTATTTATTTTGCATGCACATCCCAAGTGCATTTTCAGCTAGTATATAATTAAATCAAGGAGCAACTTCAATTACCCAAAAGAAAAGTAAAGAAGCAACTTCTACCCTCTAACTTATGCAATTGCAAGTATAAATCCACAAAGTCACCATACCATCATGAGAAGAACTACGTCTTATCTCCCCGATCCATAACGTGAAAGGACTAAAGTTGAAGATAAATGGAAAATACCTGTTTATGATTGAGAGCAAGACAAAACAAGACAGAAGCTAGGAGGTCCCTTTGTGAGAGGATGGCTGCTACAGCTCCCACAGTGAAGCCCAAACTGATGCAGTTATACTAAAAAGAAGGAGGGGCAAAAAGAGACATATAAGTGACTTTGAAGGCATGTATTGAGAAAAAATGTATAAAAACATTAAGCATAATCAAACCTGGAAATGACCATGATCAATCAAGATCAAACATGGATTAACCACAAGCATTGCAATATGCCAGGCTACTTCACATTGACTTCTCCTTCGGCTTCCATGATAAACACACAAAAACCAATATATCGCGGGGAAGAACACCAAAGCATCAGAGCTCATAACCGTCCATCTCATCAGCAACTTCCTATAATAAAACAACCCACTCAATCTTCCACCTTTTCAATAGTTTATTACAACTTTCAAACCAATAACAGAACCCCTTTCTTATTGGTAAACTTATGTAAACTGTGTCTTCCAACGTCTTCCATTGTTTCATATTACTACATTCGAGATATAAGTATCACACTGATATAAATCATGAAAGTCCATATCCAAAATGATGGTGGATAATACACCTCAATAGCATTCATTTCCACGAAGAAATTCAATTTCCTTTCATGAGAAACTAAAAGTACATTACACACTATCAATTGTTTCAATCCCCAATTTTTCCTAATACACCGAAAACATAGGTATCTAATATCAGTAAATATTCTTATTCCCAATTCACAAACTCACTTCATCATTTAATTACTCTCCCAAGCTGCATTAGCAAAATCAACTTGAATTTTTCATTTTACCTAAAAACACTACCCCACAATGACATTACCAAACCGCAACACAAAATCTAATAATAACATTAAACAAGAGATAAACACGGAAAGAAGAAAAAAAGGAAAATACTTCTTTACCCAAGATAAGTCTCGTATCCTCTGGAAGTGAAAAGAGCGACGGAATCAGGATTAAACATCCTTAAGACAAGCCCATGAAGATAGCTCTGGTATGCAGTAAGAGGAGGATAATCAAGACCCCAATAACTCAAATCATTACTCGAAGTATTGAAGTACCATTCTTTGGCAGGAAGATTAGTGGTGATCTCCATCCAATGCCTCTGTGCCTCAAAATCTCCATACTTTGGAGGAGTTCCAGCGCCAGAATAAGGATGTAATGAAACACAGACTCTGATCAAAAACCCAAAAAGGGAAATGCATAAGAATGTGAGTATCAGGCCCTTTTGAGTCAACCAGTGCCATGAAGAAGAAGAAGAAACGTCTTTGTTGTTTTGGTTAGGAAGTGTGGGGTTTTGGTGTTTCGTTGTCTTCTTTGGTTTCGGCTTCTGCATTTTTGGAATATCACTAGGATCCCCTTTCGTTGATGAAGAAGAAGATATTATAGCGGTCAATCACAAATGCTCCGCCGCTTGGCGGCCATTAGAACGGATCGGTTCCTACTTTAGGTCCACCTTACACCTTGTTTGGTTGCAAAAACGGTATACATCTAGTGTAGGACTCGGGACAAAATGGTCATGGAGCCCGTAGGGGACGATGAATTAAGTTAAGTCTGTTTTATTGGTATGATTGGACACGATTTATGTGATATTTCTAAAATAAATAGCGCTAAATCGGGGACAAAAAAAGGTATTAACTTGTAAAACTTGCAAGGGAGGAAAACCTTTTATTTATGAACAAAATAATATAAGATAGTAATAGGATATATTAAACTTGAATCCTTTAAACTCATATCGACCTATTTGAGCTCTTAGCTTAATTTGACTCAATAGCATTTGACCTCATTATTTTCATTGTTGAGCTCATCAAGCGAGCTGTTCAATTATAATAGCCCACAGCAACTAAAAGATAAAAGATAAAGCTTGAAAATTAGATCAACAACTACGACCCAACAAATTCGAACCACATTAAACATCACACTCCCATTATCTATTATGTGCAGGCATGCCAAAGTATTACTTTTAGTCTCTTAACTTTCGATAATTCTTGTCCATAAATACCAACCAACATCTTAACTGTAAACCACTTAAACTTTTTGTGCATTTAGCTTACTTGCTATATCCTTGCATCCTTACTCTCTTTACATACAAGATATTGATTTGAGTAATGGAGTACTCATGCTAGACAACACCCCGACGTCTTTCACTGTATTTTTTTTTTGCAAACTCATATTTAAGAGCCAAACTCAACATCTCATATAGTCTACCGATAAAATCATATAAACAATACTAATAATTAAAAATTATATCACATTAATTAGAAAAGGAGATAGTTGGATGGCTCTTCCACTTTTTCCTTTCACACATCAAAAATGTGATATAAAAAAGGGAAAAGGAAAATAATATTGCATTTTTGAAAAAAATCTTAAAAATACTGTCATTGCGAATATAATCTTAAATATACAGTGTATAAATTTGGCTTTCTAACAAGCGAATTCATGTAATATTAAATTCAACTTTCCAAAAGCCGCTTTTATTTAAAATATAATGAAATAAGCTCTTAGGAAGCCAATTTTAATAATTAATTGGCTATAACCAACAACCAACATCCTTCTTCCCTATTCACATAACAATCTTCTCTCTCTAACCTAATCCTAATAAGAAAATCCTCTATCCAATCCTCCTTTTTCTAGGCAATTTTGTTTGAAATAGAAGTTGAAATCACAATCTACATCACTTCCTAACACTGTAGCTAGTCAGATTTCACAATTTTCTTGCAAGATCACATGAGTTTCATGCTTTTGCTCTCTCTAAAATTGGTTATAGGAGTAAAGGTACTTTCTTTCTCCAAATTGCTTTTTCTTATAATACATTGCATACATTTAGTTCAAAATGTCGATTTTCGTGATTACATCGTATGTATTGACATTTTATATAGATATTTGAATCTAATTATATTGTTAGTTATGCTTACTAAATTACTTAATCTTAGCACTTTGTTGATGATCCAAATGGTTTTTTATTACTCGGTACTTTATAGAAAATTTATTATGTCCACATTGCTATACATTAAAAATAGGAATTACTTGAGTTCATGTGAACCCCCATAAGAGGCCACTAGCTACCCTCTACCCATGGGTGGCCAGTGGTAGTAGGTCGGGTCCCACTTTAGATAGTAGGCGACCATCTACGACTAACTAAATAATATATATATAAGCAAACTCTATCATGTTTTTTCTTATTTTTTTTTTTAAGTTTTAGGCAACTATAAGTGATTACCACCACTTAAAAGGGATTGCGCAACCCTCCTTAGAGGTAAGCAATCACCTATGGTCATTAGTGGGTCATTAATCCCACTTTTCAAAATAAGTCACGACCCACTACTAGATGTAATTGTTTTCCAGCCACCCCAATGTTAAGGGGGTAGCCGGAGGCTACCTGTGGGGGGTTACACAACCCCAAATATCTTCATTCTTACACACATCATGTGCAACTTCCAAATGCCTCCACTTAACAATTTCACTCCTTACATGTGCTTCTTAATGACAATTCCTCCTTGTCATTACCATGTGACATTATTTATACAATTGTCTATAATTGTTGGAAACTTCTAGAAAAATAAGGAAAATAAGGGATATTGTTGGAAATTTCTAGAAAAATAAGGAAAATAAGGGATACTTAGAGGTACATAATAACACTTTCCTTAAAGAGTTCTACAAGTTCTATATAAAGTTTGCCAAGGAATTTATAACTCTTTATAGGGTATAACTAAGCGTCTTTCAAAAAACAAAATATTAATTCTTTATTCTTGATGACTATATAAATTTGCAGAATATTCAAAAGATTATTTGTATGTCATTGATAAGGTTGAGAGGGTAGAGGGGGAAATGAAGAAAAAAATGTGTAAAAGTTTGTATAAAAGATTACACCCAAAATAAGAAGTATATATTTTTTTTAATGATTTTTCACTAATTTTACAAGCTATGGATTTTGTAAGGGCTATGACCATTGAACACTAGTGTTTTTTATCAATAGATCATCCTTAAAATAGTTATAAGATAATCTAAGCCAATCACTATTAAAGATCACAACTCAAGTTAATCAATAGACACAAGTTTAAGTAATGAACACAATTATGAAAGAGCACCACATAACACATCAATTGAAACAATTTAGATCTTCTTTCTCTTATTTGTTTCGAATCTATTTAGAAATTCACACTTTAGTTAATTTCTAAATTCCAATATTTCTGAGCTGCCTATTATATTATTTGACTCAATTCACATAAGTGAAAATCTATTTAACAGCATATTCACCCAAAAATTAATAGAATTACTTGCCATCAAACAGACTTACTTTTGAATTCATAGTCAAGTAGGCGCGGCTTATGTTTAAAAGGAGTAGAGTTGCAATGTATGAAGATTTTTGGTTTACATTGATCAGCGACAGTTCATCTCCTATGAAGAAAGCCAAGGTAGTTAGTGTTGAAAGTCAAGACAATTAAATAAATTGGAGGATTTCAAGTTAATTGAAATTGCCAAAATCAAACAACTTTCACTTATATTTCTTAGCAATCCTAAACAGGAAATCTGATTTCTTCTTGACAAATTAAGAAGCAGATTGAGTAAATTGGATCACCAACTCTTGAACTTCTCGAAAGGCAATGTTCTAGGCCTAATCAATAAGGATGGGCTGTATCCATTGGAAGCTTTGACAACGTAGTTGCTTTACTTCATAATTTACATAATGTCTTAGGCATCATTACTCCGACACATTGAGTAATTCTACTAGGACGGACTAGTGTTGCTAATACTAGATTCATGAAACCTATATGTCACATACGATTTCACATTCAAAATTATGGATCTCTTTCATTTGTTGTAATTGTGAAATTTCATGGGTAAATGCCTCGTAAATGTATGTACTTCCAAAGTTTTGATAATTTAACGTCTAAACTTTTGTTCATTACAATGCATCTTTGCTTTCAATTCAGTTGCAATTTAATATCCATACCTTCAGTTTGGTTGGTAATATAATGTCGATATTGTCAACTAAATTGAAAATGCAAATGCCAGATTGCACACTACAAAAGTTTAGAAGCTAAACTATCAAAAATTGAAATTATATACAATTGCGGTGCATTCATCTCAAAATTTCAAGTGAAGTTAGTTGAAAACTAAAGGATAATATCACGTTTTACACTTCAACTTATCACTTTTTGTAATTATACATATAATATTTTAACTTGTTTAATTATATATTCAATTGATGATTTAGTTGTTACTATCTATATCTTAATCAACTCCAATTCACAAAATTAATCTAGTTATCATGATTAACCAATTAGATGGCCACCTACGGCTTTAAAAGGTTAGCACGACCCCCACCCACCCTAGTATGTGGACACCAACTATTCTTTATAAAACAATGGATTATGACCCACTTAAAAAATATAGGTTGTGAGACTCATTGGTGCCTATAGTAGTTACTTATAGCCTTCATTGATTGTGCTAATTAAACTAATGTATAAATTGAAGTTAATAAAGGTACAGACAATGATATCTAAATTTTTAATTAAATGTATAATTAGATATGTTGAAATTTCATATATAATGATAATTGAAATCGCAAAGAAGTAATTATATCCTTAGAATTTCATTTCGAGAAAAGGTGGTTGTGTTCCATGAAGGCTTACTCATACACTCAACCTTGTACATTTATGGTTGAGTTGTCTCTTTCTTTAGGTATGTAAAGCACCGCCTATCTTCTCTTACGATTGACTATGGAGATCTATTCTCTGTCTCCATTTATTTGCATTCAAAGAATTTTTGAAAACAGCATCAAGGTTGTCATTGGTTTCTTCATGAACTTTTTGTGTTTGTTAAGTGTTTTAATTCCTTCATAACCAATAACTCTGAATTGTATAAATCTCTACACAGCAGAACTCATCAAAGCACAAGAGTGTCAAAGATAAAACATGGGTAAGAAATTGGATTGTCTTCTGAGAAGAAACTTCAGGACATCCAAGTTCAAAACTCTAGTCAACAATGCGATCTCTCGGATAGCCTACCTCGAGAAGGAGCATCGAGTTAGATGCTCCCAAGCTCAATCTGATGTTCTTCAGCTGCTCAACCTTGGCCAGCAAGAACGTGTCCTTCTCCGTGTCAGTTGCTTGAAAATCATGCAAATTCATGCCTGCTGTCTGTTTTTGATATCTTACAACATCTTTTCTTACTAATTTGACAGGTTGAGTTTGTGATAAGGGAGCAAAACATGCTGGATTCATATTCAATGATCGAAAACTACTTCAATGTGCTGACAGAAAGGGTTATCCTAATTGAAAACAATACGTAAGTATTAATTACTGATTTAGCTTCAAGAATGTTACTCAGTTGTTCCGCGTGGAAATCTATCTGGCGAAACATTTCCCGAACTTTTCTTAGCATATTTTCTTTTTTCCATAATCAAAGCTTTAAAATCATAGGATATCAATGTAGAATCTCAAAATGTTGCTATCATTCGCGGTTTTTAGTGGTTAATGATGATTGGAGATGAAGGCAGAAGCATATGGCCAGTGATGGCAGTTAACCATTTAATATAATCAAAGCTTTAAAAGAAGGAAACCGTCTTCCTCAATTTCCCTTAAGATTTGTGCCAATCACCATTACTAGTAATTGGCTACTATTGTCACCTTTCACCACCCCTTACTCCCCCAAACTACTAGCCTATGAGTATCTACAAACTCTTGAGATTGATTTGATGACTGCAAAAATTTAATTGTATTAAATGTTAGCAAGAAGTCCAAAAAAATGTTTTCTGAGAAACAAGCAGAATCTTATCTCCTTCATGAGCAACTAACCGCTATTGTTGATACAGAGAATGCCCGGATGACATCAAAGAAGCTGTTGCGAGCTTGATCTTTGCTGCTACAAGATGCGGTGAACTGCCAGAGTTGCAAAAGATTCGCGGATTACTCACATCGAGGTTTGGAAAGGAATTTGCCACTCGGGCTGTTGAACTCCGCAACAACTGTGGAGTGAATCCAAGGGTAAGTATTCTCTTGACTTTATAAACATCCTGCAGATGCATCCTTTGTCACAGTCATATGCATTTCCTTGTCTAGATTGTCAAAAAACTGTCAACCAGAAAACCGAGCTTGGATTTGAAACTGAAGGTATTAAATGAAATAGCTCCTTTGAATGAAATCACCCAGAATTTAGAGGGAACAGCTCTTGCTGTAACAGAGGTAAGGAATCAATCGTGTTCTGAACTCAATTTTTCCTTTCCTTTTATCTTTTTACACTGTAATTCATAAATATTGTCGTTTATTATTTTAACCTGACATTTTGGTTTGAACAAAGAAAAAGGTGGGCATAGATGAGCAGCTTCTTCATGGAGCAAATGAATTAGCTATCCGTGAATCTGCTATCGGCACAGAGCAGCAAATTACCATCTACAGGGATGAAAAGTTTCAAGCAATAGTTGAAGCATTCGAACAGGCTGCTCAGAAATTGGAAGGAGAGATTAACTATGAACGTGCAGATACAGCTGCTCGAGCTGCTTGTCTATTGGCAACTCAAGCGGCAGCAGCTGCTAGAGCTACCGTGAAGCTTCTGAGGCATGAAAATGGTGCCGATCATCATACTGCTCCCAAGGACCAGAAGTATCTACAGATGATTATTCATTCTTCAGGCTCAATATCAGAGGATGAGATTCTGCAAAAGGAGAATGCCTCTCAGAATGAAAAATCTCCATCTGTAAGTACTTTTTGTTGAGACAAAAGGATTTGGGTAATTAGCACAAATACTACCATCTCCATCTGAGTTATTTTCATTGCCTCAATCGTCAAATTGCTGTCACCGTCAATACCTGGATAGTAACAGTGACCGTGAGTAGAAATTTGTGGTTGTAAAAAAAATGACAATCGGGGGCTAATGTCCAATGGCTTCAAATCCACTGGATGTTCATGTTCCCGGCCTAATAAGTGGAAGAACTTCATCATTTCAGAAATTTAGGATTTTTCCAATGCTTGAGGATTAAATGTCATAACTCTCCTTTAGATTGATAACTCTAATTTAGTACCAAATTTCGTAATGTGTTTTAGAAATGAGTAACTCTGCTTAAATGTTTTTTAACATGATCTCTAATTAGTTATTGTTAGACCTGACGTTAGCCCCCATCAGAATGACAAAAGAGAAAGTAATAGAGTTGAAACGCCAGCAAGGTTCCATAGGATCATTTGTGACAACAGCCTTAACATTTTGAACCTCCAAACTAGGATGTCGAAACAGACAGGTAATAGCACTTTGGACTTTGCAATTTCATCAGGTATTCCAGAACGTAGACATGGTAAAGAATTTATTGGTTACGGGAACTAGCTGGACACCCTCAGAGCCACCGGATGGAAATCAAGCAATGGTGGAAGGGAATGAAAAAGATAAGGATAGGAGTTTGAGCAAAGGACGGAGATTATCTTCTTTCTTCCATAGGAGGTCAAGATCTATCACAAGCAAGTCGATCAAGTCAAGACAGTCCAGTGTAGCTCCAGATGCAGATGCATCTGATGACAGTAAGCATGTTCTTAATCACATGTTTTCATTTGAGAACATGATGAAATTGCAAGTTGATTCCATGGAAAATCCTCCGGGGAAAAAGCCAATTCAAGATGGTGAGCAGAAGCTGACTGCTGTAGAAGTCCCGAGAAGTTTGAGCATGGGGAGGAAGCCATTGTCTTCAAGAAGCAGAAGAGGGAAATTGCTATAAATAAGCAATATTACATATACAAACACAAGAGAAAAATTATATATATGAGGATGAGTTTTTTTTCAAGTTCATATAGAGGATGAAAGATTTTGATAATGCAAAAAAGAGAGAAACGTTATTAAAAATCATGCAAATAGAGGATACTGTTTACTGCTGTAATAACTCCATCAGATGTTGCTAATGTGGCAACACTTACTTTGGCATGTATTACCACATCAGCAGCATGTAATATACATCCTCCATTTGCACTATTTTTAATATTTCATCCTCTACTTGAATCTGTATCCAAATGTTCATCCCGTTTCCTGTGAGTTTGCCACAAATATAAGTAGCATGATGCCTGTTTCTAAGGAATTAATGTTTGTCTTTGTTGTTTGTCATATTTGAATAAGTCACGAGTGTGGAATATCGAGTAGCAACAACCAGTAAGGTATATGTGCTGTAGATGTGTGAATTTGGCATAACCAAGTCCTGAATGCATCAGGAAAACAGTTTGTATTTAAAATTCTATGATGTTCTTGGTGTTTGTGCTTCCAATAAAGAACCAGGAATGATAATAATTCTCTTTCTTTTGGCAATACAATAAAAGTTTGGAATATATGGATTTTATAACAAAAATAACCTTATCTCAACTGGGGCGGATTGATGATAGAGTTTTCAGCAGCAGAATCTTCTTATCAAATTCCCAAGCTTCTTTGGAATTGGAAAACCATGTGGAATTGTGATGATCTTCCAAAGGTTAAAGCGTTTGGTGGAAAGCTATGGACAACACAATGTCAACATCCTAAATTTGGCAAAGAAAAGATCCTTATTTACCAACCATGCCATTCTATGCAAAGTAGAGATGATTGAGCAATTCTTCTTGTGCATTCCTTGGGTTAAAATTGTATGGATTTGCACATTGGATATGAGAATAGATGCAGAGCAAGATCCTTGCTTCATCAACTATCTCTCTCAACTTTGAGCAGGCAAGAGAAAAGATATCTAACCTAGAAGTTGATTACAATGGATGGTGTATATGGAAGAGCTGTATGTAGTTGTCGTTTCATACAAAGAACCCGGCATTCGCAGATGTGGTTAGCTCATGCATGTCAACGATGAACACCACACATTAGCTAACAAACAAAAAGGCCTATTCAACCTTTTGAGACTCGTAATGTCTATTCACCGTACTACCATTGTACTACCGCCCCCATTGTTACTTTCGTCACCACTGTTGCCACTGCAACAGCAACTGCCATTGCCCTCCCCTAACACCACCCTGCTGTCCCACAACCACCAGCACATCATCATAATTGCCCCTGCAGTCACCCCTACCACCACCACAACACCACTACCACCCCCACCCTCTTGCACCGATGTCCCATATAAGTAAGTCAAGAAGTGGTTCAAGAGTTTCAAGGATTTAAAGAGCTCATCCGAAGGGAGAAGGAAATATAATGAAGCTGCTAAACAGCATTTTCTGGCTTTACACCTTGAAGACGGCACTATTCCTTATCTTCCTAGAGGTTACTAGTGCTTGTAGGTTTCAAGTTTTTATTTATGTTGTAGATCATGGACGATCAGAAAACTTAGAAATGTGTTTCGTTGTCTATGAGGTGGATTTCTTTGCTAGAATGCTACTTGATGCAATTTGATGAATTAGAAAGACATGAACTTTTCGTGAAGGTGTATGGTTAAAACACTTTAGAATAGAAATGATAGATGTGTAGAGGCAGGTGGTGGTTGTGCATTGGTGGTGGCATTAATATCAATGGTTGTGTAGGGGTGGTGGTGTTGGCTTGAGGAAGTGTAGCTTTTGACTTCTGATGTTGATAACATAAGAGAAAACCTTGGAAACCACAATGCAGCACATCACAAATTTTGTTGTTCAGTTCGGAGCAAAACGGGCGCAAGCACAGCTTCTTCTATCCTGTGCTGTTTTTCTTGTCGAGCTGTGTGCTGTCTGTGTTTTGTTAAATAAACAGTCCTGTAAAGTAGTTGATTGGCTCGCCAAGTGCGTTTGTTTGAAGATGTGTGCTGATAAACGTGTAAAATTATCCCCACTTATAGTACAGATTCATGCATGTATCGGCACTTTCAATGTGAATTGTGTTTAAAGTTCGATAAAATACTTGTTTTTAAATCAATTGCATAAAGGTTGAGGGAAAAAAGGTTATTGTGTGATTTACACATCTCTGCTCAAATCTTCACTGATATGTTCAATCTCTTGGACTATCATATCCTCACTTTGTAGACAAAGCGGACCAAAAGCTTGGTCTTCATCAATTCCTTTAGTCTCTATGTTCTCATGGAATTGGACTATTATGCAGTCATTTTGAGGGCTATGGCATGCTGTCATCTTTTTCCAATTTCATGAAATTATAACTACCAGTAGCTCCTAAGTGCATATAATTTTGATGCAGATCAGACCAGTAAGAGTCAAATAGAAAAAGACTGAGTAGATCCATTGAAGCTGAAATAAGCACATCATTTTACATGTGCGGCTGATTGAATTGATGTATAATTTTTAGCATGGAAGCAGCCAAGACAACACGCAACACACGTTCGAGACAAAGAAATTGCAGACCAGTAGTTCACATTCGTCTTGGCAGATGATTTATGATATAATTAGAACTCCATTACCGTTTAAGTGGAGGTTCTAACTTCTGATGTTGCTACTATCCACTGGCTTTGAGATAACTATAAGATGCACCGTCACAGCCCCTTTTCCATAGGAGCCCTTCAAAGTACCAACGCTGTTGTTACTCGGTGGTAGCCACTTTACGATCAGTGGAAGATAACGTTTATTCGAATGCATGGTCTGCTAAAAACAGTTTGTTGTTAAAACTGCCAGTATTTATATTTCTTATCCTAAGAAATATGTTTCGTATTCTTAGATACTACATCAATATTTTAAGAAACTTTCTTTTTAAGGAACTTACCACTTTATTCCTAAATTTTTTTATAAAATTGCTTGAACTGTTTTTTTCTTTTTTTTATATTTTTGTGAAACCCAATATTCTATTTCCACCTATCAAGAATTAAAAAGAAAAAAGAAAAAAATATAAGAGACATGCCTCGTCAGAAGCACGTCCCCATGAGAAGGAACACAATCTAACGCAAGAGGAGTGCAACCTTCATATCTCCTAAGGAACGAGCAATAAAATCGCTCTAAGTAAAGAAAATTAACTCCTATATGATATGAACCAGCAAGAGATAAGAGATATATGAGTAAAATGATGTGTTTCATTGATTTTGATAGAATAATTTAGATTGCAAACCTTATTTCTCTATTAGAAGAGAGACCGTGAACTAAAGCTCATACATGAGCACATACATTTTCTAAATAACTTGACTTTTATAAAATATCTTGGCTAACTTCCTCCTAACAAACTCCCTCTATTTATGGTAAACTAACAACCCACCCAATAGAAACTTCTAGAGCCCATACACACACACACACATACAACACCTACCTGACCCTCAATCATACTACAAAAACACGTCAGACATTACACACACTACACATACACATATACTTCACTCACTCGCATACTAATACACCCTACACAGTTAAGGGCAGGATCTTATCAGTTCCTGCCCACCTAAAAAGTGTCCTTACCCTCGAAGGACAGCCGAGAATCCCCAAACAATTCCATTAGCTCACCCCCTTACTATCAAACTGCATTGCATGTTGTAAAGTGGCAGCATCCCCGTCCCATTCCCAAACACACCCCTAACCATCTTGATCTTCCTCTTAACGCCACTACTCTTAAGAGATTTGTGATTAGCGAAAATGCTTGAACACGCTTGAAATAGAGCCCCTTAGCCATCTTCTCTCAAATGTCCACATTGGATATTTGTCGTTGTCCATGCGTCTTCCACCGTCCCTCTTTCTGTTGGTCTTGAGGTTCAAAAATATTAGGGGTAGTTATTGCATATGATCACCCTTCAACACCCCTTGATTTGAGCATTTGATTGCATAGTAAGTTGTCCTCAGGGGAAGAAGTGTCAATAGTAGAATGGACTTGAGTTTGTAGTGGAGAAAATGGAGGTTGTACCAATCTGTTGGAATAAGGGTAGCAAGAAGGATGTTGATAAAATGACTTGTGCATATTGATTTCTCTCCTTACACCAGATCGTTGGTCAGTGAAGGAAGATAAGAGGACACCAAATCAAACTCCCTTTCTACCTTTAACGCCAACTCCATAGCTGAATCTAAGGTAGAAGGTGATAAGTGTCCACACGAATTTGAATTTCCTCTCGTAAAGCCCCTAAGAAGTAACTGAACAACTCTAATTCCATAAGTAGTGGGGCCAGCAAAGCCAAAATCGCAAACTCCTCAATGTATTGGTGCCATTGATGCAACTTGTCGAAGCTGAGATAAAACTTTTGAATGGGTTAGCTGCCAATTGACCACCAAACCATCGCATTAATTTCCTCTTTCGCTCTCGACAAAGTCAAAAATGGAGCCCTATGCTTGAGCATCCGCAACCAGTGAACACATTGGCTCCTCATACAACTAGCAGCTAAGGCAAGTTTCCGTTCCTCTCATGTGCACTGCAAATCAAAAAATCGATCGCCATTAAGATCTATTGTGCTGGATCGAATAAAGGCATAAAAACGCCGGAAGCGTTAAATCGAAGATCCTCATCTACTGTTATGTTCTCTATGCCAATTAGTGGGCGAACAAGGAGATGAGCTGCAATAGGCCTGTTGACGCCATCAACGTGAGTACTTCCTTTGATTCCAAAATTCTCCATTCCGATCCGAGTGTTTCCAGTCACATTAGTATCAGAAGATAGGATTCCCGCAACATGATGTTGTTTTCCTTTTTACGCCACAGTTGATAATGTCTCTCCAAGCATTACACCATTATTTCAATTAATCAGCCAAGTCTTCGAGCACTTTTTGCATTTTAGTCATTAAGGATTGTATGCCAGACATATCACCACGTATAGTAGCAACATTACCAGATATTTCTTTCTAGATCTAAAGATGCGACGTGATGTTGACTTCAACCAAGTTTCCTCTAATATTCTTCACGTTCTTCTCCAATTTATGGCTCCAATCGAGTCATGATTCAATCTAACATGAAAGTAGATAATATAATTTTTCCGGGGAAAAAAAATGAAGGAGAATGACTGATTATCGCTCCGACTAGTCTTCGGCCAGGATCCGATAGGTTAGCACAAATTGATATGAACCAACTAGAGATATAAGCGTAAAATTATGTGTTTTATAGATTTTAATGGAATAATTTGGTTTGCAAACCCTAATTCTCTTAGCAGAGAGACCATGAGTCAAAGCTCACACATAAGCACATGCTCAAACTTTCCAACTTTGACTTTCACAAAATATGTTGACTGACTTTGTAAACTAACTCATATTAGATATTACGCACGTTACATGAATACACATACTACACTAACTCACATACTAGCACACACTACACGTGAAGAGCAAGGTGTTAACACTTTATCTTATTTCTCAACCACCAGAATGATCTGTATATACAAAGAGTGCTCATGTGTGAAAACTATCAAAGAGAGAAAGAATAGATAAAACTGAGCCACCAGATTATAAAAATCTTAAAGGATTTCTCAACATATACTAAAAACTGTAATATTTATTTCACGGTTAAAAAAAATAAACCGACAGGCAAAATTATCTCTGGCTTGTAACTTACGAGGAATTATATATACATACAAAGAGTAGAAAAAGGATACAAGTACCTATAAGACCGAAAAGACAGAAAAAAGAAAATGCTCACTTTCAATATCTAAACTAGACAATAAAACAAAAACTTAAAACCGACTAATTACTGTCACAATCCAACTTAACAAATTCAGCCAACCTCTTTTGTACGCAAAACAAATTCATCTATCACAGGGATAAATAGAATCGATTCACTCCAAGCGTAACATCTGTGTGAGAGGATGAAGTTCATATTTGCTGATAAATATCATTCTCCACTCCCTTTCTGAATGCCCTCTCCTTTCTGGAGTAGCATGACAAGCAAATTTGGAGCTAGATCAGGAAAGAGCTAGGTTGCAAATATATAGTACCCAAAATCTTTCCTATTGTGAGTTATTGAACCAGCTGATCAAAGAAATGATGAGCTCTTTCAGGAAACCCATCAGATAATACTAGCAGGCCTACCTGCATTATCAATCATCAAGTTTTATCATTCTCGCTTAATGATTATGAACTGGAAGAAACATCTTTATCTTTCTCCGATGGACTATGGTAACCTGCTTGGTGACGTTCACCACTCCTGTTTCTTCCCAGAGTCTCCTCTTGAGTACCTTCAATATGTAGTTCCTTCTGATATTCACCTTTGAATTCAACAGGTGATGTAACAGTGGATATCTCCTGGTTTGAGATAGTAGTATTGTCTTTGGCTTTGTCCTCGTGACCCGCAACTTTCTTTTCAGTCGATCCTTCTGCAAACTCTGAAGGTTGAATACCTTCGCTCTTTTCACTTTCCATAGCTTCTGTTTTTCTCTCCAAATGCTTATCACATACCTCAACAACATTATCACTATTGGAGGATGTTTGACCGCTTAACAAATTAGGATCTATGTCCTCTACATCAAGCTTTTTGCGGTTGCCAGTCTCTTCTCGAGTGTCAGGAGGTCCTTGAGTCTCCTCTTCTGTGACTTCACTGAGTTTCACAAGTTGGTCACCACCTTTCTCACCATGTTGTTCTTTCTCATCTTCACCTTCAAATTTAACAGGTGATGCAACAGAGGACATTTGTAGGCTAAAGATAAGGTCATTGTTTTCCTCTGTTTGCTCATGACTGGGAATTTTCTTTTCATTTGACCCTTCTGCATACTCTGAAGTTAGACGATTGACACTCTGTTCCTTCAATTCACTTTCCACTGCTACTACTTGCTCCGAACGATTATCACATAATGCATCAGCATGATTGGGAATGATGCCTTGTAAATTAGGATCTGTGCTCTCTTCATGGTTGCCAGTCCCTTCAAGGGTGCTGACAGGATCCAAATTTTCAGAATCAACGTTCTCATCACTTGCTAGTGACATTTGACCTTTCTCCCATAGATGACCATGAGTTTCACTAACATGATCGTCAATTATTAATGCTTGATTGCCTTGTAATTTAGGAATTATGCCCTCACTGACAAGTTCTTGGGTGTCCCCAGTCCCCTGTAAGGTGTGAAGAGATTTCACTTGAGAACTGGTATAACTTGAGGAATTCTCAGTTAGATCATTCCTATCTTGTTTATTTCTTTCTCCAGAATCAGCTGCTACTGCACTGGTTGAAGCAGGAAATGACTGAAAAGTGTCCCAATCATCGTCTTCTTCTTCACCATCCTCATTTACATCTTCCCTGTAGGAGGCATTGGTAACTGATACAGAAGCTCTTTCTTCAATTTCCTCGGTAGCCAGCGGTAACTTTATCTCTAAAGATAGTGCAGCTGCCTTTGTCTGTATTGTATTGTGATCAGGAGAAACCGATTGACGAATAATAGCCTGAAGTGAAATATATGAATCCATGTTAACTCAATAGAGCAGGTAATATACAACATAATGACATAATAGCAGACTTACATCATCAAATTCAGCTCCAGCACAATGTGACTTTTGCACACAGAGCATTTTTACCGTCATTATAAATGGTATTAAGTGAAGCTTATGGCAATTATACAAAAGGTGAATGCATAGGGCTACATTGTAAGGAGAGCACATTGATAAATTAAAGGCCCAAGTCCCAACTCATACTCCCGTGCTACCTTAAGCTCAGGATCAGCAAAAGCTGACTTGTCTAGTGCAGAATTTGTACTTGTAAGTTAAAACTTGAGGGCACCAAATCCCTTTAATGCTTTGATATTCGTATGGAGCAGACATGACAACTCCTAATTCACATAAACCTCAGTATTCATAGATGACCATCTTATCCCACCTATTACTACGAATTTGCTACCAGCATAGCAATATTGTGGAAATGAGTAGACACCTTATGTACAATTTTTGTGCAATGAAATTTATCTCATTCACCCAAAAAAAAAAAATTTCTGTGAATGAGTTGAGCACATTTTCCTTCCTGTGATTCTACACGTAACATGTTTATTTCAAGCATTGTTAATCTGCATCTCTAAGCACAAAAATTTCCCTAATGAACCATGGAAGTTCCTACTATTTGCCAACCAGATTAATCATTTCAGTGAAGAAGCTACTTTGTAGCCTGAAATGTCTGATGGAATTTCACACTCCACATACTGGAAAGAGCAAATCCTTCCATGAAGTATGCGGAGAATGTAACAGAATCTCCAATGCAAGTCTCTTGCATAGTGGACCCAATAGCTACTCAAAAATCAATTTTAGAAAAATGGGGGCTCATAAAGTTACGCAACTTCATGGTTAAATTGGGATCTTATGCTGTGGAGCACTGCAATCCATAATCACAAAACCAGAGTGACAAACTTTTGGTTTGAGAAGTGAAACAGCAAAACTCTTCTGTTGTATAGTCTAGAATATTACCATCATGGCAAAAGGAGCTACACCTAAGTGGATGGATGAGGGTTGTGTGGAACCTCTTGTCGTGGTCGGTTAACATCATTAGCTCTTAAGGTAGTTTATCCATTGCAAATGTCATTTGTTAAGTGAAGGCAAATAGTGTTGGGTCACTTTTGTTTATGCTGCAAACTCCGTCAGTGAGAGAATTTCTTTGTGGAATGATCTTATTCTGCTAAAGAACTCTATAAATGAGCCTTGGAAACTTCAATGAATGTAGGACAGTTGAGAAAAAATTGGGTGGAAATAAATCTTTCTCCTTGGACATGGAGCACTTTAATGATTTTTGCTATAGAGCTGAAGTGGAAGAAGCAAGAACTAGTGGTCCTATACACACTTGGACAAACAAATGCTCATCCAACCTTTTTTTCAAGAAGACTGGACCAAGCTCTCATTAATCTTGCTTGGTTCCAATCATTTCCAGCAACAGAAGTCCATGTTAAACCTCCAAGAGTTTCAGATCACTGCCCTCTTATACTCCATTTGAAGATTGATAACTCTTCAAGAAACGTTCCTTTCAAATTCTTTGATTTTTGGAAGACAAGCCCAGAGTTTATTCCTACAGTTGAGAAAGTATGGAAGAACCAAGTTGAACGCACTCCAATGTTCCAAGTTGCGACAAAACTCAAGCTTTTGAAACGAGTGCTAAGGAAGTTGAACCGTGAATCATTCTCTAACATTTCTGGAAAAGTGATGGCAACAAAAAGGATTTTGGAGGAAAAGCAACTCGCCAATAGACAAAATCCACCTATTGCAAATTGGGAGGGAAAGAAAAGTTATATGAGGATTATTATTTGGTTAGAGCAGCAGAGGAATCCTTCTTGCACTAGAAATCTAGATATATTTGGCTCAAATTAGGAGATAGGAATTTAGCCCATTTTTTCATGTCTCTAAAACAAAAGTTGATTAGAAATGGCATCCACTCTTTGAGAGATACTGATGGCTCAAGTATCATAGGGAAAAATCTCATCCAAGCAGCAGCAGTTCAGTATTTCAAGAACCTTCTGTTAGCTCCTCATGAAGGCATCCCTTGGTTGGATATTCTCCCATCTCTCATCAAAAACAAGGTTGATCCCTCACTTGTCAGGAATCTTATAAAACCAGTTTTGGACAAGGAAATTAGAGAAGCAATGTCCAGATGAGTACAATGCCAACTTCTTCAAATATACATGGGATATTATAGGAAATGATGTCAATTTGGCCATCAAAGATTTTTTTGCAACTGATGAAATTCTAAAATCTATAAACTCTACCTATTTGGCATTAGTCCCAAAGATAGATACTCCTAGGTCTTTTGGTGATTTTAAACCAATTGCTTGTTATAACACTTTGATTTTAGCTGATTGCCTTAATTTAGTCATTGCAAGCTTAGTAGGGAGGGAGCAATTGACTTTTATCAAAGGAAGGCATATTGTTGTTAACATCCTTGTAGCCGAGGAACTTTTGAATGGTTAACACAGCAACTCTCATGGTTTTAGATGTACTATAGAGGTTAATATTGTGTACGATCATGTTAAGTGGTCTTTTTTAAGGCAAACCTTATTGTTTATGGGGTTCCTAATTCAATTTGTTATGGAGTGTGCGCCAACTCTAAAATTCTCAATTAGTGTAAATAATGAATTGGCTAACTACTTCTCTAGCTCCTATGGTCATAGACAAGGTGACCCTCTTTCTCCATACCTCTTCGTTTCAATAATGAAAGTATTATCTTATCTCTTTAAAGAACTCGAGTCTAAGCCTGATTTCAAGTATCACTGGAAATTCAAGAAACTCTTTCACTTGTGTTTTGTGGATGATTCCATGATTTTCTCAAAAAGAGACCAGTCTTCAATCATTCTCATAAATAAGTGTTTTAATGATTTCTTTAACCTATTGAGGCTAAAATATAGTCCCATGAAAAGCTCTATGTTCTTTAGTCAAGTAGTAGACAAAGATAAGGAGTTCATTATCAATCAACTAGGATTCGCACAAAGTTCCTTACCAATTAAGTATTTAGGAGTTCCCGTCATCTCGTCCAGGCTATCCAAGAATGATTGTAGAACTCTAGTGAACCGCTTTGCAAGTTGCATTAATCATTGGACAACAAAAAACCTATCTTATACCAGGAGACTCCAACTTATCAAGAGCTTCATTTTTTCCTTACAAGTTTATTGGTCCTCTTCTTTTCTTCTTCCAAAAAGCATCCTCAAGGAGATTACAACTAAATAAAAAGGTTTTTGTGGGATGATTCAAATGAGACTAAAGCTAGAGCTAAAATTGTTTGAGAAGATGTTTGCTAGCTAAAGGAGAAGAGAGGTTTACGTACTTTAGATCTTTCTCTATCCCAAATAAAGTACATTTGAAATTTATGTTCAAATAAAGAGGACGCTTCATGGCCAAGATGGGTTAGGCATGAACTTCTCAAGAATAAAAGCTTCTGGTCTATTAAGAAACCATCTCAAGGATCCTAGACTTGGATCAAACTCTTGCGAGCTAGAAGTTGGATAAGTCCTCACCTTCAATAGAAAGTGGGGAATGGGCAATGGATATCAATATGGTATTACAATTGGCGTAATAAAGGCCCCTTGGCATTGTAGCTTAGGAGAAAGAATTATATAATCTAGTTTGGTCGAGAGAAGCAAAGGTTGAATCTATCATTACTAATGAAGGATGGAGTTGGCCATTAGGGGAAGTTTAGCAACGCATTAGATCACATCTCTTACCTTCATGCGTCCCCAAAGCTGATGATTTAAACAAACTCATTTGGCAACAAAAACTAGACCAACCTTTCTCTATTCGGGTTGCATACAACAACCTTAGACAATAGCATGATAAGGTAGAGTGGGCAAAGATTGTTTGGAACTAATCAAATATACCTCATCATGCTTTCATTTTACAGTTAGCTACTTAAGAAAGATTGTATACCTAAGATAAGTTATTAAGTTAAGGCATCATTACAACAAATCATTGCTTTTTGTACAACAAAGAAGAAGATTCCCATTTACATTTGTTTGTCAAATGCTCTATAGCTAAGCCCATGTGGCGAGAAATTCAAATATTTTACCTCTTCTCAACTATGATAGTTTTTGTAGCTATATCAAACATTATGATGTGTTTTAGTAGTTTTTCTGACCTTTGTAGAAGAAAGATTCCCTTTGTTGCTTGTTATTTTCTTTAGAAAGAGAGAAATTGTATTAGGATGGGTAGTGTTCCCTCTTCACCCTTGATTTTAGTTAGGAAAATTTTGTTTTACTTAGGATTCTCTCCTAGTTAAGCTATTGACTCTCTATGTACAGTGCTTTATGACTACCTAAGGTATGATCCAATCACCCTTTTGTTTCTTGGTGTTATATTGTATGCTTAGGTATCCTATGCACGTTCTCTCTTGTATGAAATGAAATTTACTAGCATTATCCAAAAAAACCTTTTGGTGTGAGAAGAACAACCTTCATGGTGAAACAGGGATCTTACCCTTCAAATTCTTTGACTTTTGGTGTGAGAGTGACAAACTTTTGCCGCTTATTGAAAGTGTGGAAAAAAGAAGTTTTGGGATCCAAATGCTTCCAAGTTGTATCCAAACTAAAGTTGATGAAGAGGGAACTTAGGGGTTTCAATGAAGAATTCCTTTCCTACTTTCAATTAAAAGTCAACCTTGAAAAGGACCATTTGAAGTCTATCCAAACATTGATAGCATAAGGAGAAGGATTTTTTATAACATCTTCATTGCTCTAAAACTCCAAGATGTACTTTAAAAGTTAATATTATGAAGACTTTTAACTCCCTAAATTAAAAATTTTTAGAAGAGATTCTTTGGTGCATGGAGTACCCACATCATTTCTGCAACAAGTTGATTCAATGCTTTACAACCCCTAAATTTTCCATCAATATAAATAGAGAACTAGTGGGTTTCTTTTCAAGCTTAAGGAGCTTTCAACAAGCGAATCACTTTCCATTTACCTCTTCGTTCTTGGAATGGAAGTTTTATCAAGTATGCTTCGAGCTATAGTTAATCTTCCTCATTTCAGTTTCCATTGGCAATGCAAAGAGAGAATCACTCACCTATGCAAGGTCTAAGAACCTATTTCTTTGTACATATTGTAATATGGAGGAAGACTTTTTCCATTTTAACTAAAGCTTTATTATTATTAAAAATTTCCACTTTTACAAAATGATATCATTTCACCAGTTTTAATGTTTCTTCCTACCAAGTCTAAAAACATCTGTAAAACTCTTTATAGGGATATGAGTACTCTTCTGGATTGAAGTTTTTATTCAATACGTTGGTTAATCACAACCAATGACACCTGTTATATACACATTAATCCCATGTACATACATCATAGTCTTGAAACACTGTCGGAATTAATAAAAATATATTATTTATTTTTCCATTCATGCTCATGTCCCTTATATTACTGTTAACTTTCTTTCTTATTCGTGTTGTTTACAAATTTAGACTTTATTAACCAGCGTTGCATGCGAATTAGGCTTTCTTATTATTGTAGAGAAAGAATAGTAAGTATCGTACAATCTGTTTATATGCTAGAGAAAGCTCCGGACCATGACACTTTGAGCTATAGTTAATCTTCCTCATTTCAGTTTCCATTGGCAATGCAAATAGAGAATCACTCGCCTATGCTTTGCCATTGATTTGATGCTTTTTTGTAGGGGTGATATCCATTCTATAAGAGCTTTAAAGAGTATTCTCACAAGCTTTAAGGAGATATTGGGTTTAGGAGCAAATAAAGCAGAGAGTCAAGTGTTTTTCTGTAATGTAGATTGTACATCTAAAGCCTCCATATTGAATGCTCTCGAGTTTTAGGAGGGTGCTCTTAAGTTTCAAGAGGGCACTCATCAAATATTTGGGAGTTCAGAGTCTTCCTTGTCACTTGAAAACTTAAGAGAGAAGATCGTGATGCTCTCCTAGACAAGATCTTAGCCCGCATAAATTCATGGATGCCTTCAACTCGTCAAATCGACTCTCTTTGCCATGCAAGCATATTAGGCATCAATCCTTATTTTCCCTAAATATGTGATTAAGAAAATTGAAGCCTTAATGAGAAACTTCTTATGGAGTGGAAGACCAAACATATACACCAAAGCAAAAGTCCACTAGGAAGGTGTTTGCTGCCCTCTAAAAGGAGGAGGCCTCAGTATACCAAATCCTGAGAATTAGAACAAATTAGCACAGATTAAGCATATTTAGAATTTATGTGAGCTTGGGCCTAGAAGTTTGTAGGTAGAATGGACTCATTTATTAAAAGGCTTTTCATTCTAGGCAACCTACACCCCCTACAATTGTTCTTGGAATTGAAGAAATTACTTAAGCTGCAATCTTTTGTTAGATACTCTTTTGTATGGGAGGTAGGAGATGTTCTATCAATCTCCAAGTGGTCAAACTTTTGGCTTCCTAATGGTCCACTTGATGTTACTTTTAGTGCATGCAAAAATGCTGGATCGGGAATTCCTTTGAATGCTCAATTATGTTCCATCATTGAAAATAATCAATGGTGCCTCCCACCTGGAGACTCTTGGTCCTCTTTCCCAATCCTAGATACTTTATGTCCTTATGGTGACCAACCAGATGTACTGAACTGGAAGCACTCTCCTTCAGGCATGTTTTCCATTAAAAGTGCTTACAAAACTTTAGCACCTCAAAGACAAAGAGTTCCACAGCAGAAAGTTGTTTGGTGCAAGAGATCTAATCCTACACACTCCTCCTTTCTATGCTTAGCATGGCTTGGAAAACTCCATGCTCTTGATAAACTATTTGCTTAAGGATTAACTTGTTCCACTCTTTGCTATTTTTGCATCAATGGGCATGATGATCACCACCATTTATTCTTTTAATGCCCCCTTGCTTCTCTGGTTTGGATGGAAGTTCTTCATTCTTTGGATTGTCCAGCCTTCTTCAGCTCTTGGCAAGTAGTAACCTGAAATCTCATTCTCTTCCCATTACTTCAATATGCAGAATGGGACTTGCTGCAACTGTGTTCTGCTTATGGAGAACAAGAAATTCGGTCCACCAAGGATCTCCTCTTCCTCAATCGAAGGCTCTTGCACGACAGATTTTATCTTATGCTTATTTGGAATGTCCTTACAGGAGTGATTGCTTCTAGTTTCTTCTTGTTTTAGCTCATGATTTGTACCGTTTTATCCTTTAGGAGCTTACACCCTTTTTTTGCCATGAGCATTTTCTTTTGTAAGTATCCCTTTCCGCTCATTGCAGTTGTATATTCCCTTACTTCAATGAATTGATATTTATTGCTGATCAAAAGAAAAAAACTTCATGTTTAAACCCTTATAAGAGCTATAAATATGGCATCAAACTAAAAAGTGAAGGAACCTCATCAATGCAGCCTTTACAAAGAGTATACTAATGTCTTGTTTTTTTTTTTTTTTTGCCCAAAAGTGTATACTAATGTCTAAACATAAATAAAATGAGGTTTATGTATATTTAACAATCCAATTAGATAAAAATTATACTAATACAAATTTTATAAAAAATTTACACAAATGCCATCTGAAAATTACATATAAAATATGCAACTTTTATCCTATATCAAAGTCGCATGTCTCAAATGCAACATTCTCTCTCTTTTTTTTTTATAACTCAAATCTTGGAAAAAAGTCATATATAGTCATAGTATCCAATTCATCAATCGCAATTTATACATGTGATATTTTCATAATTTTTAATGTCACGTCCTATGGATACAATTTAGCATTTATGTAACTAATTAATGTAATCTGTATTTTTATAATTTTTTTTTTAAGGATCGGTAAACATATGTTACACCCTAGATAAAACAGTGGAACTGAGCAGGTGGATAATCTTAACAAGGAAAGATCATATTGAAAAAAAAAATAACAATAATAATAATAATCAAGCATAAACAAGCACAACAGGTTCTGTAATGCTGATCAAAAGAAGCATTTTTGTCCTCCAAAGATAAATAATTAGCTTCTTTAAACAAGGTAATCTCATAAATAAATGGGTAGAAAATTAGAGAAAGCAACATAGGACCTGAAGTTGCTGCCTCTGAGTTACAGGCATTGACGATAAAACATCTCGACAGAGAGTAGCAGAGGAAGGAACTTGAACAAGATGAGAAACAAGCTTTATGGCAATGCTTTTTACATCATTGACGGCCTGTAAGGAAGGTATAAAGTAGCAAACATGATGATCAGCAAATAAAACAACAGGCTCTAGTTGAATACTTAGACACCATGACAAAGTACTACCTCAGATGAACCATCTTCAGGTATGGAGGAGACCATTATGACAGTTTCCAGAAGTAAAGTCATTAAAGCCTTTTGGCATATGCTGTCCTTTGACATGGTTTGTAGAAGTACCAAGATTCTCAAGCATTCACTGCCTATAGAGGAGGATTCTCTTCTAGTAGAAGCCTGCATCAATGATATCCTACAGTGTTAGATGCTAAATCATAACTGGTTAATAAGCCACAGAGGATTTCCGAGTAACCTTCAATGTGTTCTGCAGAATAGAGAGAACAGCAGTAATTAATTCCCCAGCGAAAAACATACTGAAGGAATTGTCCTCTGCAGTGGATTCTCTCTGTAATATGCCTTTTAACATTTGCAATCCAATTGCTTGCACCTGTACATCATAGATAATGAAAAGTGAACACTTAGCTTGGCTAAAGATGTTGCAGCAAGAGTTTATGATGAAGAAAAAAAAATATTAACACAACAATCTAGTTACCTGTATATTTGAATCTATAAGAGCAAAGCGCATAGATTCTGCACAACGTTTGAGTACAGAACAAAAAGATGCTTTCTCATTTTTGCATTGCAAAAGACATCCGTGAGCCAGTTTAGCAATTGTGAAGGCTTGCTCAAAACAAAAGGCAAGCTTTGTCTGGATCAGTTTCCGTGAACCAGTTAATTTACTTTCGAGCATATGAATGCCCTCTATGCAGTTTTGAGTCAGATCAGTAATTATGTTCAAGGAGGCTTCACAAAATGTTGACATGTTCTGAGCTGCATCGCCATCAACTTCGGATATGTCTGCAATACAAGTGTCTTTAGTCTTATCAAAATACAAAACAAAAACAAGAGGTTTTTTAAAGTCGGGAGCTGTTGAGTTTCAAGGACAGGCTCATCTTTATGCATCTTTTGTATGATGAATCATGATCTCATACAAAGGCAATGGGTGCATACAAGTGCATATACTATAAATGTATCAGAACACTAACTCATCTGGTGATTCAGATGTATTAAAAGTAAAATAAATGTTTCTGCATAAAGTGATATTAGTTTGAAGATGCTTTTTCTCCCTACTCTTTAAGGTAAGAAAACTGTCGTGTGAACTCAATATCATTTGTCCTGATGTAAATAACTACAACTAGTAAATGATTGAACTGCCCCATAAATATAACTTCACTAATAGCTATTATTTTCATCTGTAAAAGCTACCTAGCAGCCATTTTCCCTAGCTTGTTATTGTATCTTTATTATTGACAAGATTTACAAAACTCAACTACCCAAGATTTAAACAGAACATCCACCGACAGCATCAAGCCCCAAATCTGCCCATGAAAACCTGAAGCCAGATTCTGTAGAAGAGTGAAAGGGTCACCAATACTGAAGATACCCACAACAACTCCCCTCCTTTCCCTCCCCTCTCCACAGTTATTGCTATGCTTGCACACTAAGCTATCCTTCTCAGAGAGCTCCACCAGACCACCTACTGCTAGTCTTTGGCTGGAGGGCTTTATTGCATAAGAATGCTGGAATGTAGACTCCCAAAGAGGGAAGCCCAATAAACATCAGATGCAAAGCCCCATTAACCTCGATTGTATTGGCATACCTTCCAAGAAAAAAAGAGCAGACCCAAGTTTGTCCATAAGAACCTGAAGCCAGATACTGACATTTGTTCAGCAATGAGCCTCAAAGCAACAAACCATAAGGGATTTGCAACAGCCTGGTAAGTTGAACCTAGGGTCACTATTCATGGCAGGTTGGACCAACTTTTTTAATACAATATAGATTATAGATTGAGTTTGGGAAAAATGTGAATTACAAATGAAGGAAAGAACGAGCCAGAGCAAAAATACTTCCACTCTAGAGTTCGCAGCTCCAAACTACTAATGCACAGCCTGTTTATGACCTGGTTCTCTAATTACTAGCCACATGGCAACGGCTTACTGCACAGAATTCCTCTTGCTTCACCATGCTAGTACTAACATTAACTATATCAAGAACATAACAAAAGCAAGTCACAAAAAACCAATTCATAGGAGTTTAAAGATGCATATAAAATTACGTGAAAAACTATTTCAAGGAACAAAAGGAGGCATTATTGAAAGAAAATTGCTTTTTAATCTATGGCCATGCCAAGCATTCTGGTGAACATAAGCAAGGGAGGGGGAAAATAGCATAGTTAACTTTAGATGAGGACATTTGGACCAAATCATGCTATTTGTAGTAGGAATCAATGTGCAGGAAAATAATCTGGAAGGTTCATCCTTAATAAAGATGGTTCTCCTTGTCTGGCTCGAAAGAGACGTTGAATTTGCAGATTTCTAAGGACCCTCCAACTGGTATCCACTAAAAGAAAGTTATTCAGACAGTTGAACCAATATTCTATCAATAATCAGCATCATGGATCAAAACAACTAGTCTGGGGATTCAATCTTATAGAAGAAAGTTAGTCCACCAATTCCAAAGAGACATCGCAAATCAGTGTTCTTAAAAGCACAATCACCATTCTCAGCTCATCCACGCTGAAAGAAAGCTTGCCAAGGTGATATATTTCCTTTCTTTCATGAGAAATTTAGACTTCTTCCATCTTGTTATCTCATCACATAAGCATGGAAAATAGTGGGCACAGTTTGATTTTTTTCGTTTGGCCAATTCATCCCAAAATGCATTCTTCATTTTTTCGAAAAATTCTAAAACAAAACCCAACTAAACCAGAATATTCAAAACCAAATCAAACCAAATTTTTCATTTGGTTTTGGATGCACACCAAATGAAAAAGATCATCACAGTTCACACAAATAATCTTTCATTATCAGCAATTAGTTACAAAGACAAGATTACTTAAAACTCACAAGAAATCATATTATTATGTTAAATATGTGCAGTAAATACTATCAGACATGACATAGAATATTGAATTGTCTTCAATTATATGCACATTATATTTATGACAAAGTTATGCAACTTCATGACATAATTAAACATTTAGGTTACTTAAATGCGGAGCTACATTCATCAAATTCCAATCATAGTAGAGAAGTGTTTCATAAAAATTCAATAATAAAGATATTGAACAGAATCCAACATTAGCTCAAATGCAGTGTATCACATAGAATTGAAAAAGAGAGTTTCAAATTTTTACTATGTACCAGAGGTGAGGCTCTTCAATATGAGACTTGTACTTTTGACAAAGTCATTGGCTTTCAAAAAGCATGATTCAGTTGGAGACACTGCAATGCCCTTGTAACCAATCAAGACTAATGCCAGAACCATTGCATTCATTATCTTCTGCATATATGTATAGAAAATATAAAGATCAATTAGAAGGCGATAGATATAACTGAGCATGTGTGAAAAGCTAAGTCTCTGCAGTTATATAGGACTAAACGTACCATTGGTTTTATACGTCTCATGAGTGTATTTGCTGTAATAAATAAAGCAGACACTAAATCCTCCCACTTCAAGTAATCTACTGACACTGCATCAGAGCTACAAGAAAAAGGAAGAGTGAGTTTGAACATTCATTGCTTAAACAAGGAATAACAGTGTTTGATTTCTTACCTTTGGAACAAATCAAAAAGGTAAGCCAAACAAAGTTCAACAGCCAGGTGACAGAATTTCTCTTCCTCCAACATGTTATCAGGGCAACATTTGACAATCTGTTCAACAGGAGACATCAATACCAATGCAGAATGCCTTTTCCAATTTCTTGGTCAAAATTTCAGTTTCTTTTTCCTTAAAGGATCCTAGAGAATGGAAGCCTCTATTTTTTGCACAAGAGACCACGATTTCAATTTATCAATGATAAAATCAAGAATATCATGACAAACGCAGGAATCAGCCCTGTTATAGATATGGTAAATCCACTTAACAGATAATCATTTCCTTTATATTGCTATTTAATGCACTTATGTAAGGTGCTGAAAACCATGCAAGAAAAGCATTTTTTTTTAATAAAGTGAGATAATTCATTTCAACCATTGTACATGGGAGATGTACAAGAGGAGCACACTATAACCCCTAAAATCGAACTAAGCATAAAAAAATATAAGGATGCCTAGTTCCATTAAAAGGTCAACAAAGCTCTAAGGTGCTCAATCATTACAAAATACAAGATGAGATTGTTCTTAATATAATGTCTATTGGGTTTGCCACTTCCTCAACTCGTCTTCTATTCCTTTCCTTCCAAATATAGTAAAATGCAGCAGCAAAAGCTCTTTTATGCCTCGCCTTCAATTGTCTAAAGTGCATAGAATCCAAGAAGCCTGAGAGAGTTGATTCTTCAAAAGGCTTCACAATGGTCCAACCCACAGCAGCCTCGACACCCCTCCATAATTGTTTCACAAGTAAAATCATAGAATAGATGGTCATGAGTCTCTTCCCCATTTTGACATAAATAGCAAGAATTATGTTTCAACAATGCCCCCGCTTACTAATTTGTCCAGAGTTAGTAATTTTTTCCGTACAACTAGCCAGAGAATGAGAGCATGTCCTGAGCACCCTCTTTACACCACACCAAAGAATGCCATTCCACTTTTGGGTCCTCTATTCTTGCCAAGAAATAGGCTGAACAGATTGATTTCCCCATTCTCCCATAGAAGTCTATCTGCAACTGATTCATTCAGTTTTATGAGTCCAAGGTCATTCTTCACTGCAGCCCATCTATCTCCTCTAGGCCATGTTCAAGCCTAACCGTTGATAAAGGAGTTCAACATTGTTTCTTTGGGATAACCCAAAGAAATACTAGCTTGATTTCCCAACCAACCTGTCAAGGTTCCTTTATGATGCCAGTTATCAAACCAAAAGGAGATAAGTCTACCATCACCAATCCTCCATTCCAGCAATCGCCTTGCTAAGGATCCAGATTGTAGGATTTTCCTCCAAACCCAAGAGGTATCATTTGGAACTTTGACATGCCAAAAGTTCCACCCTCTAAGTAACTCCCTTTTTACCCAACATGGCCAAAGAGATTCATTATCTAAGCAAACGTTTTATTTTGAGCCACTCTATTCCACAATTAAATATCAATAACTCCCAAACCATCCTCCCATTTTGGTTTGCACACATCATTCCATTTCACTTTTGCTCTATCCTGGAATCTTCACATCCATTCCAAAAGAACCTTTTCAGTTTAGATTCAAGCTTGTTCATCACATTACTTGGAAGAAGGAAAATTGTAGATTAACAAACTTGTAAGGAGAACAACATGCTCTTAATAATTTGAAGTCATCCCGCATAAGAGAGAAGTTGCAAGACCAATAATTTATCCTTGAAATGAATTTTTCTATCAAATCTGCACACTTGGATTTGAATATGCTAGTTGAAGAGAGAGGGACACTAGGTACCGTATTGGGAGGGTACCCAATCCGAAGCCCAACAAGCTTTAGAGCTGCATTTTAACATCACGGCTCACTCCACTTGTGAAAGATATGACCTTCCCAGGGATTTGCCTTTAAACCAGAAAATTTATGAAATTCACAAAGGGCCTCCTTGATGTGACTTAATGTACGGAAATCTGCTTTAGCAAAGATCATAATATCATTAACAAAACACAATTGGTTCAACTTTTCTCTCTTGCATCTCCAGTGGAATTGAAAATCCTCCATATTCCCTTTTTCTTTCACGATGGTAGTGAATGCCTCCATCACCAAAACAAACAAATATGGAAAAATAGGATCTTCTCTCTGCAATCCCCTAGAAGTGGAAAAATAGCCTACAAGCTCACCATTTATATCAATTGAGAACATGGCTGTAGATACACAAGCCATGATCCACCTAATGAATTGCAACAAGAAACCAATAACTTCCAAAAAACATTCAAGGAAGCTCCATTTAATGCTGTTGTATGCCTTCATGAGATCCACTTTGATAGCACACCTTGGCCCTGTACTGCTGTTGTGGTAACCTGTAAGAAGCGCTAAAGCAATAAAAATATAGTCCATGATTCTTCTCCCCTTAATAGATGCAGTTTGCTCCTTACTAACCAGGGAAGGAAGCACATTCTTCAGCTGTTTAGCCATAATTTTGGATATGCATTTATACAAGGTGCTGCAACAAGCAATAGGTCTAAAATTCGTGAATGAAGAAGGATTTTCGTTTTTAGGCACCAAAGCTAGGTAAGTGCAGTTAATCACTCCTAACAATTTTGCAGAAGCAAAGAAATCTATGATGGCTGAGCACACATCATCACCCACTATCTCCCAAGTGTCTGGAAGAAACTTGCACCATATCCATCCGGTCCAGGTGCTTTATCACTAGCTAGGGACCACATAGTGTTCTTTATTTCTTCATCAATTACCAGACTGACCAACTAGTCTCTTTCCACATCAGAAATTCTAGCTTTACACAAAGAATATAACCTGTCAATCTCCACTCCATGAGACGAGGTAGGAAATGCTGAACAGCCAAGCATCTAATGTCCTCAATTTTCTCCACTCTCATGCCATAATCAATAGCAATGGAAGAGAGGCTGTTCCTGTATTCCCACCGTTTTAACAAGCTGAAGAAGTATTTGTTGTTGCGATCTCCAAGTTTAATCCAAGTGGATTTGGCCTTTTGTCTCAAGGAGGACTCCTCCAACACATTTAGGGAATAAAACTTTGAAAAAAGCTGCCTCTCCTGATTCCAATCAGCCCTACATGGACTGTTTCTGTTGGCTTCTTGGATAGCAATAAAGTTGCCTTTTGCCCTCTCAACCCCATCTGATAAGTTTGAAAAATGAGAAGAGTTGAGAGTCTTTATATAGTGCTTCAACAATTTAAGCTTCTTGGACAGTTTGAACATGGCCAAACCCTCAACATCAACTTTCCAAGCATCACTACCAATCTGAAAGAGGGAAGGGTGACTCTTCCAAAAATAGAAGTATTTGGAAAAGGATTATCTTATAGATCTGGTCTCCATTGGCAGCAATAAAAGAAGAGGACTATGATCGGAAATACCTGGGCTAAGTACCTGAATTTCAGAATTTGGGAAAGCATCCAACCGATGGCAATTAATAAGACCATGATCCAAGTGATGCAATATGGGATCCAAATCATTTCTGTTTGACCAAGTAAATAATGGGCCAAAACTTTTAACTTCTACCACTTCCAAGAGGTAGCAAGCATCATTGAAACCATCCATGCTTCTAGACACAACTTCTAAGCCCCAACATTTTTCCTCAAGAATTCGAAGTTCATTAAAATCAGCAATGATGAGTCAAGGACCATTAATGGATTGTTTCAAATTTACCAAGTCATTCCACAAAATATTTCTTTGTGGCTCTTGATTCACCACATAAACAAGATTAAGATCAAAGGAGAGGCCTTCATTCAAAAGAGTGCAATGGCAATGTAGGAATTGATTAATTGCTCCATCAATTCTTACATTCCAAACATTTGGTTTCCAAGCTACCCAACTACGTCCCACAAAACTTGTTTCAATATTCCAATTATGAAGGAATCTGCTTCTAACTGATTGGAAGTTGTGACTTTTAACCTTTGTTTCCAGTAAACCCAAGAGAGATATATTGTTTCCTTGACAAATTTTGTTAACTTCTCTACCTTTTAAGGGGTCATTAAACCCCTGGAGCCGCAAACATAAAAAATATATGTACAAGGAGAAAAGGAGCACCAAACTGCAGTGGACACAAGGAAGTAGGAGTAGGTGGAGTCCTAGCTTTGTCTCTCTGTCTTTTCTTCTTAGATTTCTTCTTTTTAGAGGCTTCATTCCACTCCTCTTCATTGGTGTTTTCTGGAGAAGTCTTTTCCTTAGACCAGTTAGGAAGACCCAAAGGATCAGCTTCTTCACCTAGAGAATCTTAGACAAAAGATGAAGTTAAGTTGCTAGTATCAGCCACTGAATTGCTTGAGTTATCTCCAAGAATCCCCAAGTCTTCCTGTTTGGAGTGTTCTTCCCTACGTTGCGGCAACAAAGGCTTCTCTTGATCAGCTAAATCATGTTTTTGAATTTCATGGCAAGGGTTCTGTGGTAAGGATCTCTACGGTAGATTCAATAGCTTTTCCTTTTCCAGGGGTAGCCGGTGCCAAAAATTTGGTTGGCGCTTCCTCAATCTCATTAAAAACCACCCCTTTTGCTGGAGATTTCAATGTGACTTCTCTCTTTGCAGGATCAGCAGACTTCTTATCCTGATTACCATCAGAGAGGGACTCTATGTTCTCCACACACGCTAAGATAGGATATTTGCTATCATTATGCCCAAAAACCTTGCATCTGGTACAGCTTAGAGGTAAAATCTGATACTCCACATCCACACTATGTTGAGATCCATCTACACATCCCATCTCAAAGCGATTGAGAAACTCACAATCTGCCTCCATCTCAACTGAGGCACATGCATAGCTAACCCTCTCATTCTTTGCCATAACAATATCAACTTGGAGAGGCCTTCCAAGCACACTAACAGCATAGTTCACTTCATCATTGTGCAAGAACTCCATAGTGATGCCCCAAAGTTTAACCCAAATGGGCATTTTCTTAGGCCAAACCCTAGAGAGAGACATTCCAACACACCATCTATAGGAGCTAGCTGGCAAAATACAAGGGTTGCCAGAGGATATTCAAGAGAGACGCAACTTAAAATAAAATAAAATAAAATAAATTGATACCCACACCTATTAGTCAACAACCCCAGTAGCCCATCTCTTCCCTTAGAAGATTTAGCAATCACCTGTACCAGAGGGAAAGCAAGATTTCGTCACGAAAACTAACCAACAATAGTGTTTCTTCAAATTTTTTCCCCTACATCTGACACTTCTTTAGGAGGCTTAACCACAACCTTACCTCCTTCAAAAGAAGGGGGAAAATAAGAAAGCGCAATATTAATTTTAGAGGGGAGAGGATGAGAACTAGGTGGAGCCACCACCTCAGCAAAAGAGGGAACCAGTTTAGGAGGAGTTTTTGGAGAGTGGTCTTGAGAAACCACTTTTCCTCCAAACCCAGCACGGTTCTCTCCTTCTTCTGCCACCTTGTTCATTGCCTTTAATGTGGAGTCACTAGTTGAACTTTGACTTTCACTAGAATCATCAACCAAGCCGAATTTCTTTTGTTCCTTGCATGCAGATCTTGAACCAGAAAAGGAAGGTTTTTTAAAAACCTTTTGTCTCTTTCTGTGCAGATTTTTCAGGCCCCAGCTGAAAATGTTCATTGGGCCCCACAGCCTCCAAAGGTACAGAGGTTTCTTTAGGCGCCAAAACTGCCTTGTCCACTCCCAAAACCGCTCTCTTTTTCTTCGCTCTAGAAGAAACACTTTCTGAAGAAGGAGAGATGGATGCTTTCTTCTTCCTTTTCTTCTGGAGAGAAGCCTCCCGAGGACCAGCAAACAGAGCTTTTGCAGCAATCTCATGGAGCAAAGGCTTTTTGTTCTAGCAAACAAAAGTCTTAATGGCTATAAACCACACACTATGATAAAACAACAACAGCCAGAGACCAAAACACAGGATAAAAGCCAAAATGGCAAGAAAACACAGAACAAGAGAGAGCAACTGAAATAATGAGAAAGACTAAAACACTAAACTAAACTGGAATGAAGGCTAGAAATATCTAAACAAAAGGGAAGGAAGAGAGGCTAAGAAAAGATGTACTACTAGGATAGTGGGAAGGCTAGAAAGATATAACTCTAGGAGAAGTGGTCTCCTAGAGGGAGTAAAGGTTGTAAGAGGAAGAACAGGGGGGAATCTAGAGAGAAGGGAGAGGATATTCTCTCTCCAGACATTTTTCACTCAATATAAGAAAAGCATATCATTGAAAAAGAGAGAAAACTATCAATATAATTCATTGGAAATATATGCTTACAGCTCAACCAATGAGTCAGCAGAGACAAGTATTAGGCAAAGGCAGCTAGACTAGAAAAAGGAACGATGGAAATTTGGCTGCAACTAAGCATTTGCCATAACTACTAAAGCTGCTCTTATACAATAATATATACGCATTAGAGAAAGATAGTTCTGTTATAAAGAAAATAAGAATTCAGAAAACCTAGACATTAAATAGCAAATACTTCTGCAATTAGTTGACACAGTGATGACTTCAGACATGCAATAAGAGTTCTATTGGCTAGATACTACAAGAAGACACTGAAACATACTCAATTTTGAGATTGTCTCAGAGATACAGTCTAGTATTTGAGAACAAAGAAAAGCACAACCTTGCATCTCAGAGTTTACATATAACGGATGTCCTCTATTCAAGTAACACAGGCTTGCCATATTGTTCATTATTGTAGGTTTTCCCGAGTAGCAGGAATCTAAAATTTAGACGTCTTCATATATGCATTCCAAAACTGTGAAGACAAGACGTCAAAATAGAGGTTACAAATAGCAAAACATGGATACAGTGTCCTCTAACAATATTATCAAGTTCACAGAATTATTTACACAACAAGAATTATGCATTCTCATATCTGTTGTTTTTGACAGCAGATAATCCCAGCAATGATCTACTTCAAGAAGAATTTCCAAGGAAGACAGTTTTACCTGGGAAAGGACAGATATGGCAAAGCTTCTCCTAGCATTACACATGTGAATAGAATATGCAAAGACCTGTATCCAAAAATAAAGTCAAACCACTCGGCTGCTAACTGAGTAGAAAAAAGCCTGCACTCAAATATCCTAGCCAATGCCATGAAAAAGCAAGACAACAATTGGTTCCAAGGAGATCCAAAAGAAGAGAACATGTGGATTGTACATATGGCATTTAGAGATAGAAAAAATAAGTCATACTCCCTATGTAAGTATCTTATACCTGCATTGAGTATATAACACACATGCAATCACATATATATCTATTAATATAAAATGCACATCTATCAATTTCTGGATGAGTTAACTGCAGTCTTATTCAAAATTTTGTATCAAGCAGGATGATGTGAGAAGAAGTCTCCCTGTTGTCATTATATCTTCATTGAAGTAGCTCCTTGAGATATATCTCAACCATTATCCCAGCCCACATATGAGGTGAAGTGTATTAAGTATAAATTCAGCCATACAACTAACTAGATTAACTCAAAATTTCACTTGTACGTGCATCTGTGAGTGAAAGCATGCACACATCTGCATGTATATATGCATACATGCATGATATACAAGTATGTATATATGTTTGTGCACTAGATATATTTGTAGACAGGTGGAAAGGGACATGTCCTTGAGGCATTTGACAAACCTTACAAGGAAACATAGAGGGAATGATGTAATCAAATCAAGGCTATGAGGATATGCTAAGGATTTAATCAAGTAGTACTAGTCTTAGCAATGCATATATGCAAAAACCATTTTGGAAAAAAAAAAAGAAGAAAGGAAAAAGAACAAGAAAAAGAGTAACAGCATAAGAATATATAAATAATGTTAAGCTGTAAGCAAATATTAGAAAGAAAACAGAATATATTCCCCATGCTATAGCTTTATAGTGGCTCACCAAAGGGCTGAAAATAATTTTCCAGAGGTTATCACCCCAAACGATCCAATCATAGGAGTAAAACCAGGGATTGGAAAATATTGAGGAAACTAAAGAAGCCAACCAAGCCAACAGGATTTCTATTCTAGAACTACTTTTTCCTTTTAATACATAAGAAAATATAGGCATGAAAAAAAAATGCTCTACAGGAATGACAGGACCATGTGTGCATATCAATTCTAGCACCTCACATAAATGTAGAAGTAAATTGGATTCTGACGGAAATTAATACAAGATATAGAACAGGAAAACAGTATAGCTAAATTTCAGGATTATGGTATGAATGAGGAGGAATGTAGAGTAGACACCTGCAATACAGTGATCAGATAATGCAATAAGGTGGGAAGGAATAATTGCTTGCAGATATCAACAGGTACAATACTCAAGCCTTAAGATCCATATTCATGTTTATTGACAAAATCTCATGCTCAGCCTTAGTAAAAATGAACTAGATATCCCATAGAGCTCTTAAAACGTAGCAGGAAGCACCTAAGTCTTATAGCACAGGGTTTAGGGTTTAGGGTTTACTGACAACACGCATTGCTAGTGTCAATATAGGGCAACAAAAAGTGTTGAATAAACATTTTATAATTGATTTTGGAGAATCAACTAGTTTCTACTATCAATTACATCTGAATAGCTAGTTCTAGAGAGAGCATGCCTCATTGCCACTCTAAAGTGAATAGAGCTCTTTCATGGAATAAATATTCCTTCGAGTTCGAGAAACCTGATCAAACAACTCTTTTAAAGCTTCAAGTGGTGATGTTTGACCCTATATCATAGTCAACCTTTATAAGATTTCAAGTCTTTACACCTTTCTTTTATATGAGTAAAAAAATGGAAAAGAATAAAAGGACAAGATACAATTGAATTTTGTAAAAGAGTACCATAGAGGCACTTGTTTAGTTTACTTAATATTGAAATATATAATTTTCAAGCTTTGTTTACACATATTTGAGGAAGACAAGTTCATTGTGATGTGTACGTTTCTTTTTGTAGTGCCCAACCAAGTGCACAGGGGACACTATTTGATAGTCTTCTAAAATCTAATGTAGAACTATTTGGTGATTGTGGTTGATGGCGACAGTGGCGGTGACAATGGTGGTTGCAGCGGCAACAGTTGCAATGGCGGCGGCGGTGGTGGTGGGTAATGACAATGGTGATGGTGATAATAATGGTGGTAATCGTTAAATTGATATGAGGTTATTTTTGGAAAAAATGTAAAATTTTATAAGGAATTGTGATTCTTTCGTCGAGTTAAGGAATTCTTATTACTTAATTTCACGTAATAGAGATTTATAAGGAATTGCAATTCGAAAACAAAAAACCAAGTGAACGCTATAATGAGGAATAAGGGACGAATTGAATTCTAATTCCCTTCAAATAAACAAGGCATTTATGTGAAAATTAAGAAACTAAGGTGCAGTCCAAAATTAGATTTGACCCACAAACCTCCCTTTTCTGCAAAATTGTCTCATATTGGTTCAATTGGAAATCCAAATGCACGCCTTTGAAGGTCAAAGCTACCTAAGTAGTCACATTTGTTTATTTAGGTAAAACAATAACAATTGATGTTGTTACATTTTTATATTACTCATAATCTGAATTAATTTTCAAAGAAGGCATAGGAAGAATCCCATTCCCATCTATCAACACAAACCAAACATAGCCAAATTATTCAACTAAGAACTCTAATGCTTCGTAGAAAGGAAGAGAAATCAAGAAAGACTATCAAACACTAGTTTAGTGTAGTATTGTGCTCACCATATGAGTTCAAGAACTTAAAAATTAACCTCTAAAAAGAAGATGCAGGTGATTCCATTGAATGAAGTTCAAAGTTGAGATAGGAAACTACCTGCAGCAGTTCTTGGCAGATTTCCACTGTCAAAAATCCTGCATTGAAGAATCTCTCAGTTGAGAGAAACTGAAATACTGGCAGGACAACTTCATAGAACTTGAATCCTGTAGCAGTAGTCTCCTCTATTTTTGAGTCTCCAATATGATTAAAACTGGAAGAAGCCACTGATACTTTGCTTTTTTGGGGAACAGAAATTTCCCCATTGAAAAGAATGACAAGAGAAAATGCCCAAACGAATCTATAGTCTTCAGACTTTAGCTCAACCATGCTATATCCAGATATTAGGCCATCTTTACAATTATTTGGAAGACTCTTCTCAGCATCTCCACTTAAATTGACTTTTTCTGGAACTGCATCGAGAGCAAGAGCCTGCAAAATCACTGGCCAGGCTTCTCTCAAACAAGGTTGCAACTTGGAGATAACCAGCGACAATTGCATGCCATCTAGAAATGGAGCCCACTTCAACAAAAAGCCAAGAAGAGCATGAAGCCGTAAGACACAAAATAAAACACTACCACACAGCTGTAGAGAGAATAACGTAACTGAAAGCATATATACTTACATTTTTCTTGAGGTGCAAGCGCAAGCCTATATAACTGTAGTCTTTCAGGACTTGAATCCAGAACTTCCCAAGAACAGTAGAACTCTTAGCAAACAATGGAAGTAGTGTGGCATACTCCTCTGGAATTTCAGAACTATTTCCTCTTAAGAATGCGTATGTATAGCACTTGAGAGACGCTTGAGCTGCCAGAAGTCTTATTTTGATCTGAATCCATAAGTCATAATTTAAGTCTTTAAATATGACCCTATATGAGAAAAATATCCCAAAAATGGTTACCTTGCAAGAGACCCATTCAGCGAATGATGGATAATAGAGGTTGCTGAAGTCATCCAATGGTCCTGAAACCAGAGAGTATATACGCCTGATTGCAACTCTGTCTGATGTTATTATCCCACTTGTCATTATCTAGAGGAAGAAGAAAAGGTTATTCTATATATGGATAGAAAGAAGGGAAGCTAGTAACAAAATCAACAGTCGATTCATGTATTTTGAACTCTTGGTCTCTCACCCTTTCAAGCTATATGATCAATAGTGTTGACTTTCAATGAAATGCGGCCAAAAATTTTTGCTTTTGCTAATGTTCATATTAGCACAGAGAAATAAACTGTCATGACATTATCAAAGTGCAAATATGAATAAGTTAACACTAGAAGAGGCATAGACTCTTCAAACAAGAGGTCAATAAATAGTAAATAGCAAATCAAATTGAACTTTTATCAACACTAGTTCCAGGGTGATGAAATTTTATTAGTCTCCGTGAGCATGTCATCCACCAAATTATAAATTAATCTGAAGCCACCATTTTAGCCTTAAGTCTATCCATCATAATATCTTACCATACTCAATGAGTACATAGTAAACTTCTTTTTCTATTTTCTTATCACAAAGAAGCACTAAATGCATCACTACATGGAAATACTTTGTGATGTGATGATCGCTTTTTTGTGTACCAATCACATTAGGACGTGTTTTGTGGAGAGATGATCTTTCCTTATCTTTAAAGGGTTTTTTAGGAGTCCATAGTTTAACAGCTCTTTTTTTCTTTTTTGATAAGTAGTCAATGAGTCTATTTTAGGAAAGTTGGTTTTTGTTTGGTCCATTTTTTATGGATGCCTCAAGCACCCATTAAGAAGCAAAAGGAAAAACTATTCACATTTCCAGATTCATCACAAATTTCATGAAAAACAAATGAATGAAGACATTAAATGTTTCTTCTTTTAGCATCCTAACAATCCTTTGGAACCATTATCATTTTCCTCCTTATTTTTAGAATCCATGAGCCTAATTAAGAAATGTTCATATTTTTTAATTTTGAAAATGTCCATCCTTAAGTGTTTCTTATCATTTTAGGAAAGTTATGATATTGTACTCCTGAGGAGATGGAATCAAGAGAAAGTGTATGAATAACTCATCCTATTGAGAAATAAACATCAAGTAAAGTTTCCATTCAATCATTATTAAATCATTTTCTCAACCTCCAATAATCATAGGTTCTTGTGAGAAGGGTAGGAAAACCAATAAACCCAAAAATCATTGAGTTTGATGTCGATCATCTTGTGACTAGATCTTCTTGGCAAGACTTTAACAATTGCTATTAAAACAATTTGTTCTGGGGTGTTTGCTGGACTTTTTAAAATCAACTAGCAGCATTCATCTAATAATAACTCGATGACAAGACTCATTTACTATAGAGAGAGAAAGAGAGAGAGAGACTATAATAAAGGAGTGTAAGCCCTAGCCAACTGCCTAAAGTGGTTGATGTGTCAAGTTGGAGAGCTGAGGGGAATCTCTGATTCTAGACTGACCAATGAAGACATTGTCAACTACAATATCTCTAGTGGTAGTTTGCACAAAGGCATTCATGGTAGAACAATTTTTATTATGAATGAATCCCTTCTAAAAGTAGGAGAACAAGATAAATCCCTGAATGAAGGTTTCAAGTATCAATAATGTAAAGAATGGAAGTAAAGATAAAGAGGTTACATGTAGAATGGGAAGGTGCATAGATGTTCATCAAGCATTTTATACAACTATTCCTATAAAACCTAGAGGTAAATTTTACCAAACAATTATAAGGCTAACAATACCTGTGGGTATGAATATTGGGCAGCAAACTATGGAGATTGTAAATCTGATATGAATTGCGGTTGTAATATTGATTCACCATTGTACAACTTTATATACACAAATTATGATATACAAAATGATAATGCAAAAAGAAAGGAAATAATACAATTAGTTCCTAAGATTTACATTCCTATTCCATAACACTCCGCCTCAAGCTAGAATGTAGATATCGATCATGCCCAACGTGTTATAGAGGTAATCAATCGAAGACCCATTTAAAGCCTTTTTACCTATAAGTGAACAAACTAAATCCCAAGTACCATTGACATCTAAAGTATTTATCTCCTCTATCATTATTGTAAGCCAGTCAAGATTGGATGAGGCTTCATAAACAGTTTTAGAGATGAATATCAAGGAACGTAACAAAAGAACATGAAGAAAATGATAAGTGATCAAATGACACAAATGATGAAATAGGATATGCGCATTATCATTTACCTTTGCGAACAGTGATTAGGAGATCAAGATCATTGTTTACCGGATCCAAATTAGGAGGAGAAACTAGTGCTAGACATATGACAAGAGGATTTTGACATCTAGCATACACATCGCAAATTGGTGGAGGAGATGGTGGAACTTTAGATACAACATTCGATGACTTATAGGTAATATGGTAAAATAATAAATCATCGTTCTCCCCCTTATTGTCCATGGGCCTAGAAGAAGCAAGAAAGAAAGGATAATGCTCCATAAAGGTGACATCAACAAATACGAGAAATTTGTCAAGACTGAGATAGTAACACAAATATCCTTTTTATAAACGAGAGTACCTAGGGAAATAGATTTTGCAAACCTAGGATCTAACTTAGTGACACAAGGGTGAAGTATTACCACATATGTAAGGCTGAATAAGAAATAAGGGTTTTGTAAAAAAATGAATACTACAAGGAACCTCACCGTAAAGAACCCATGATAGCATATAGTTAATGAGAAAATAGGCTGTTGAAATAGCTTTTTCCCAAAAATGTTTAAGAACATGAGTTTGAAATAAGAGTATTCTAGCTATATGAATATGTCTATTTTTTCTTTCAACCACAACATTTTGAGATGGTATATCAACACATGGAAACTTATGAATAATGCCATGTTTGGTCACTTAAGTTTTAAATACATCAAATAAATATTCTCTACCATTATCATTTTTCAAAATTCGCATAAAAGTATTAAAGTAAGTGAGAATTTCAGCACAAAATGCAGTAAATGGGAAAATAAGTGAGAACAATTTTTTATTAAATAAAGCCAAGTCATTCAGGAAAAGTCATTAACAAAAGTAACAAAATAACAAAACCCAATTTTAGCCATAACTAGTCAAGGAGCCTAAACATATGAATACACTAACTCAAAAGGATCATTAGCTATCTTTTTTGACACGAGGAACATAAGACCAACGATGGTGTTTTCCTAGTTATTCTCTATTTCAGGATCCTTCGATGAAGAAGATCATCAGAAAAGGACGTGTTTGGAGGTCTCTACGTTCTGAATACTCAATAGGCCTTTTGCATGTTGAAGTGCCTTAACTCCTTTAAAGCTCATTGCTAAATAGGACATCCTTAGACTGTGAGTCATATCAATTTGCCAAGCATCATCATTTATCCTTCGTTCCTTGAGTCAATTAATGGGCTAGTTTTCCTTTTGCATTAGTCCATTGCAATGTTTGGGGTCCTTCTCCTATAGCACATAGAAGCAAGTTCAGATTTTTGTTACTTTTGTGGATGATTGCTCTTGCATGACTTGGCTCTATCTAATGAAAAGTCATTCTAAAGTATTTTCTCATTTCAATTCCTTTTGTGCTGAAATCAAAATAATCATTCTTTCAAGACTAACATGATCTAGAATGGCATTTTTCACCAATCCTGATGTGTTGATACACATGATGGATACTGCCTGATAGCCTAATTCAATCTGTTAATAAAGGCACTGAGCTCATTTCTTTCCATATTAATATGGTAGCAGTTTTGACCCTAAGGCTGCACTCCCCCTTGACAACATTACTTCCTATCAGATCAGTGAATATAACATCAAAGCTAGCTGCAAAATGGCCAGAGCTTAAGACCTACATCAATTTCTGACTAGACTAGCAAAATTCATCAAAGCAAGCTGCAATCCAGAGGGCTTAAGACCTACAATGGAGACATACTAGCTTAGAAAACTTCATTCTTCATGACCTACAGATTCAGCTGATGTGCTTTATGAGTTAACCACATGTATTTGAGAAAGTATTACTTTATTATCTAGAATCAACATTATGGAGACTGCCTCATAAATCCTCACAACCTACAGAAGCCAATGGGAAAGAAAAGTAACAAAGAGAAACACAAACCTTTGTGGCGAGCTGCAACCCAGCTTCCAAAAGAGGAGGACCAGAGGATGCATCCAAAGCAGTCCGAACTGCAGAGACTAGTTGGGCCTAGATCCAAACAGCCAAAAGCATACAAAATTCCTCAGGCCCTAACGTTGTTATACATCAAGCACCTCTGGTATATCACCAATACATCGAGGGTTGATGGTGATAATGTATATTTGCATATCAGAAGCTATGTAGTTCATTGTTCTTATGGGAAAGCACAACAAAAGCAGGAGAAGCTCACTAAAATACCTGATACTGTTCCAATAGAAGATGCTCAGGAAGTTCTGGGTCATGTACCGATTGAAACTGCAATTCCAGAATACGACATGAGATTACTTTTTGGATAAATTCGGTATGCATTAATTAAAAAAAAAAAAATAGTTACAAGGTATGGTCCAGTGTACAAAATCACAAAAAGTAGACTACGTATGATCATGAAGCTCAAAAATGTAGGGCCATACTTCTGATAATGATTGGACCAACAGTCCAATGAAGACTGAAACAGAAAGTGATCTAGCCAACAAAAACAAAGACCCCTAAGCTATAAGATCAAAGGTTTAGAGGATACAAGAATTTCCCTAAAAAACTGAAGCTAAATTCAATGGTTTCATTGACAAGGCCATGAGCAAAATTGGAAACTACTTAAAGAAAACTTCACAATTGAGTGGAAAACAATTCAACGTCTTTTTTGCATGCTTAGAGGACAAAGTTCCAGGTCTCGATGAAGACTGAGTCAATCTAGAACAAAGAAAGTTGACTTGGGAGAGTGAACCAACACAGACCGACCTGAATTGTGCAACTAGGTCGCAAATCGTGAAGACCGATCAACCTAGAGGTGGTCAACCAATTGAACCGGTCCAAAATGCAGCCAACCAGGCCAGACCATAGCAGCAATTCCAGCTTGAATTTTTCCTTTTTATTTATTGCTCTATTTTTTCCATATTTATTATGCTTATTTAAATTCATGAAACTCTAGATTTTGTAAGCTTATGCAGAGGCCTTTCATGATATTGAAAATAACTTTTAACAACTTTATGATCACTTGAAATTTCTTTGAGAGATTTAAACATCTTCACTTTGGTTCTTGGGTAGAACTATTAAACTTATAAGGAACTTTGGTCCTCGTGGCATTATTCACCTACACTCAGACTCTTGATTAGCATAAGTGATCTCTATATCAAGTTTCTTTAATTCATTTAATCAATGAGTCAAGATCAATCTATCTAATTATTCTAAGGTTTGTGGTAAACCTAACCACAAAATCACGTAAATCAATAGCTCCAATTCTAGGTTAGTTTTTTCATTGAGTTAGGGTCTGCTTTGACTTGTTTCTTAGAGTTCTTGGGTTCTACGTTGTGATCATACATCAGTTTTTCATCAGAGTTGATATGATCCTAGATTGTTAGTGTTGGCGAGTTTACTGGGTGTAAAGTGCAGTGGGTTTACTGTTGTTTTCTGTGGTTCTATGATGATGTGCATATAGTGTGTGTTGGCTGTGATTAGCGCATGCTAGTATTATGATGGTAGTACCAAAGGTGTTGTGTGTGTGTGTGTAGTGTAATAAAAGTAAAGGAGATAAGTGGAGTGATAAATTTGTAAATCTGTAGAAGTAGAATATTATAAATAGGAGTCTGTAGCAAGAGGGAAGGATAACCAGTCATTTTGTTAGAAGCCAGTGAGTTGGTCAGTCGTGAGAAAATGTGCTCATGGAACTTATGAGCTTTTTGCTCATGGCTCTCATTTGAGAGATTAGGGTTTGTACTTGCTTTTAATCACCAATTCTAGCAAAATTCCATTTTATTTTCTATTCTTTCACTTGAGGTTCATATCAAGAGTTCTTGCATTCAAGAATCAAGTTCCACCCAATTTCATTTGAAACAGATAAGATATACGCCAATTCAAATTTGTTCATATAACTCTATTTAGGGTTTTGATTGTTTCATATTGTTTCTTTGATTTTGAAATTGTTTCTTGTGACAAAAAAGAAAGAAAAAAAGGAACAAAGAAACGAAAAAGCAACCAAAGGCCAAAAGAAAGGGAAGAAAACCAAAAAAAAAAAGGAGAAATAACCGACACAAGAACAAAAAAGAAGAAAAAGAAAGCAAAAAAAATATATATCACAAGACCAATTTGTTTGAGCAAAGTAGGCAGTATCAAAGTACTACTATTTATACCGTTGTCCTCCTCTTGCAAAATGTTACTTTCTTTGTGTCCAACTTGTAAATCTTTTTTACTTCTTACATGTTGAACCATAGATTCTTGATCCGTTTGAATTGTCTGCTAGGAATTTAAAGTGTGGTGATTTAACAAAATAGGCAGAGTTCTAGATTGAGTTATTAGTGGAATGATAAAAGCCATATTGAATGAGTGAGACATGAGTATTGAGTGTCATTGATTTGAGTGGAAGACATGAGGGAGTATTATTATTAGTGGAAGACACAAGGGAGTATTATTATTACTCTTCTCCTTTTTTTATAATACTGCAGGATGTCAAATAGGGAGAAAAATGACATGGTAAAGATGTTACAATAGTTGATGGTGACAATAGGCGATATTAATAGGAGGATAGGAACACAGAGGTGGCAGCATCAAACTTACAATAGGGAACCACAAGCTGTAGACATGTCTTGTGAGGCAACAGGAGAGATAGATAGTTTAAAAGGATTATGTGGAGCATGATGTTGAGGATGTAACAAGTGAGTGAGCCACATCATTAGATGTAGGAGGTGGCATAGAGGGGCCTAGGAGAGTAGGCAATCATGTTGATGGAGACTTTGGTAGTATCAAACCCAAAATTGCTTCTTTTCTAAGAAGAATGATCTAGATGCATATTCAGGGTAGGAGAAGAACATTGAGCTGGTTTTTTATTACTACAATTACTCTGAGGAGAAAGATAAAAACTAGCTATTTAATCAACCGACTATCCTATCATTTGGTAAGATCAACTTGCGACTAGTGGGAGGAGAAATTACACGCAACCAAATAGCACCTGGCATGAAATGAAAGAGGCAATGAGAAAGCGATTTGTCCATAGTTGTTATAGGGGACTCATCAAAAGTTACAGGCCCTAACTCAAGGGTCTAGGAATATAGAAGGGTACCAGAAGGAGAAGGAGATGCCCATGATTAGTGCAAATTAGATGAGAGAAAGAGGCCATTATGGCAAGATTTCTTGAATGGGTTGAATTGTGACATTTTGAGTATTATTGAGTTGCAGCATATGTGGAGTTAAGAGGACATGGTATACATGGCCATGAAAGTTGAGAGGCAGCTCAAAAGAACAACAAGCAGACCAAATCCCAATTTAATGCCTACTGCTCTTGGAAGGCAATTTAGAGAAGTGATATGAAGACTGCACTGAAATTGAAGGTGACACAACAAGAGCCCAAAGCTGAGGGCTTACTAAGGTCAAAGATAAACCTGAAACTCAAAACTTACTTTCATGATATGAGATATTCTCAATGTAATGGAGTAGGTTATATAGCTTCTCATATTCCAAAGAAGATGGCTATGATTGCAGTAGATAATGATAAGTATGTTACAGCATGTGATTGTGATGAATATTTAGTTATTAAGTGTATATTGAGTACTTAGGTTAAAGAGAGCAGCATGAAGCACCAAAGGGAAAATATTCTTCATACTACATGCCATGTGAAGGTGAAAATATATAGTTTGATTATTGATCTAGGTAGATGAAAGAAAGTAGTAGTAGTAATAGGAGTAGTAGTAGTAACTTGGTATAGATATTAAGTTCATCTACTTTGAAACACCCAAGAACATATGAGATGCGGTTGTTGAAGGATTCTAGGGAGGTAAATGTGAATAAGCAGGTGGTGTTAAGTTTTTCCATTAGGAACTATAGGAATGCAGTGTGACATGATGTAGTACCTAACATGCGAGCCATATTCTGTTGGGTAGATCGTGGCAATTTGATAGGTCGCCACACCATGATAGATTTAAGAATCAGTATTCACTGGTTAAGGACAGCAAACATCTCATACTTATTTAGAGTTTTCAAACCCCCAATTTTGCAAGCCTATAAAAAGGCCTTTCATTGTATTCAAAACAACTTTTATCAACTTTATTATCAGTAGAAATATTTTGACAGATAAACATCTTCTTTTTTATTCTTTTGTGAAACTATTGAACTTATCAAGAACTCTAGTTTTTGTGGCGTACATTCACTTATACCCCCATTATTGATTAACATAATTCAAAAAGGCTGCAATCTTTATATAAAGGTTTTTGAATTTGTTTAATGGGTCAAGGTCAATCCATCTAATTATACTATGATTCATGAGATACTTAACCTCAAGGTCACGATAATTAATACCTCCGATTCTAGGTGAGTTTTCTCATAGGGTGAATGTCTCCTTTGACTTATTAGCATTTTTTCCACATTGCAAACAGAAATCGATAGATTTGAACCAATGCAAGCAAACCAGGAATGATCGACATTCATTTCTTTGCTTGAGGGAAGTGTTAGAAAGCATACATTTAGACTTCTAAATATTTAGTTAAGATAAATTTGTTACATTTGTTTTTGGTTCCATCTTATATCTTGTGAAATTTAGTTGAGTTAAAATTCTCTAGGAAATATACATGCAGGTTTGTTGAAGATTTTATCTTATTTCCCTTTATCTAGTTTGCATATATGATGTAAAGGTTCACAAATGTAAATGAATAAGACTAAACTTTCCATTCCAAAGTTTTCTTCTTTTCCTTTTTTTATTTAATCATTAAGCTTTATTGATTAGAGAAATATGTACAAGGATGAAAAAATTGACTATGAATTTTGTGCTCTAGTTGTAATCCGAGCTTTCGGCTTTTCATTCCAAAGTTACTTCACCTCCTTATTTACTTTCTCCCCTCATTCTCCTTATCTCATTTTTTTCATTGTAGAAGAACAAATTGGCAGTAGAGCTTTGACATGATAAAATGAACTAGAATATTTATCACAAGCAGCAGAAGGTATGGTCTAAGGGGTGACATATAAGCAACTAGAGGTGACACAAGCAACACAAAGAGTTGTCAGTCATTGACCACACAACTGTCATGAGCAAACCAGTGTAATTTTAACTGCTTTACTTTCGGTTGGGGCATTCAACCTAGATATTTATCTCATAATTAAACTCAGATTTTTACAAAGGGCTAAGTGCAAGAAAGTGGTTTGTGCACCAGAAAAACAACTAGCAACTAGCCAAAATGAAGATCATAGATCAATTAATGTAGAAAATATAGATAGTCAGAAATTGATTATGTAAATAGGTAGGTAGGGTGGTTGGGTTAATAATTTCCTACCAACCATATTTGGACAGTCTATAAATAGGTCCTCTTATGTAAAATTTGTAAGTGGATGACTTAAAATACTTCTACAATATATTTCATCATGATATCAAAGCCAAGCCAATCATAAATCGATTGAGTTACTTCCAATATGAGTGAAATTATAAATTAACCAGAAAATACCCTTGGAACCAAAATCAGATTTGGTTCCCTAGATGATATGAGTACCTTCATTCAGAATTGACAGGCTCCTAGCTCCTCAGTAAGCAATGCATATTCACTCTGTATGATGATGATACCACATTTATCTACTACAATAGGCGATATTTCTACACCAGCAAAGGTGAAAAACTGGCGTTATTAAACATAGCACACCCAAAACACTTGTTGAAAACCAAATGGCAAGCCCAAGAATCTTAAGGCAAGGCAGCAAAAAGGGTTTCAAACCGTGAAGTTAGCCCCTTCAAATTTTAAATTAGTGCAGGTTGCGGAGGTACAGAAGCATCCAAATTCAGTTTCTGGTCTTACTACTAAACAGGTAGCCCTATGCCAACAAATTATGAGCAAGACAAAACCCAAATCTGGTAATGCTTTAAACTAGTGAACTATCCTCTATTCTTGCCATTGCTAAGAAGGGTAATCATCTAATTTCCACTCTAGAAGTAGAAAACAATACCTGGATAATTAATATTGGAGCATCATATCATATGTGCAATTCATTACACTATTTTGAAACATTGAATACAAGTTACAATAACAATAGGGTATTGATTGCTAATGGAGAGAAAGGAACTATTTTTATTACTAGCTTCAAGTTGAATGAGACATAATTAGTCCCTGGGTTGCGATATAACATGATTTCGGCAAGTCGATTGACTAAAGACATGAATTGTCAACAGATTTTTTCTCTTAGTGGTTGTATCTTGCACGATCTTGCTTCAGGGAGGACGATTAGCAGTACTAAAGAAGATTGTGGCCTTTACTATCTCCCTAGAGTAAAGTCTAATTGTCGATCTCTTATGTCTTTCCAAAATAAGTCAAATGTCATCATATGGCATCATTGTCTTGTCATCCCAACCTTGCATATATGAAATAACTATACTTAAATTTATTCAAGAATAAAGATATTCACGCTTTTTGGTATCAATATTGTATTTCAGCTAAGTTTTCTAATAGTAATTATCATGTGCACTCTTACACTCCCTCAAAACCATTTCATTTAGTGCATAGTGATATTTGGGATCCAACTCGTATATTAAATTATTTAAACTACAAATCGTTTCACTTTCATCGATGATCATAGCTAGGTGTTGTGGGTCCATTTTCTTAAGGAAAAATCTGAAAAAGGTTATGCGTTTAAACATGTTCATAAGTTTGTCCTCGATCTCTTTCAAACAAACATTTAGAGTCTTCGTATAGACAGCAGAAAAGAATACTTTTCAATTGAACTTAAAAGATATCTCATCCATAATGGAATCATTCATTAGAGTTCATGTGTCTATACCCTAAAATAGAATGGAGCAGTTGAAAGAAAAAATGGAGGGGAGGGGGTGGAGAAGCTATATTAAATGCTACAAATTTAATTAACTAAATTCCCTCTAAAGTACTCCCAACTTCAAACGCTTATAAGTGTCCTTCAATTCTATCTCAAGACTTGCATTTTCAATAATTTGTCTCCTAAAGTCTTTGGACATATTGTCTTTGTTCTAAGCAATTCCTTGCGGCTCGCAAAGACAAAAGCTTGAATCTAAGGCTCTCAAATGCATAATGCTATCATCTGCCTAGCAAGCGCATTGTTGCTACTTCAGATGATGTCTTCCTCGAAGACTAAGCCTACTACAGCACGTCTCTTCAATAGGGACACATATTATGACAAAGAGAAGTGGTGTTTTCCATTTATTTTGGGGAAAATTCCAAGCCTCTTGCTTCCATGGCTCCTACTTTATGTTCTGAGTTAAAGCCTACCAAGCGTAGTAACGAGTCAACCATGTCAATACCATGCCCAAAAAAACATTGAAAACACAATTCCCATGGCTATTGAGTCGAAGTCTATTGTGATCCAAACATTGCCTATAGACCCAAACACTATCAAATCAGTCATAAGTCCAACCAATGTCACATCAAAGTCTTGACTTTACTCCAAATGATCAACAGAACATGAGAAGAAACAAACTCTGTTAACAAAGCCAATTATCCAACTCGGACCATCATGTTTTGCAAAGAGCTAAAAATGTCTGAAAATGAGAAGGAAGATTTGCCTATTGCTTTGAGGAAGGAAAAGAGAACTTATGCTAAATATCCCAATTCTGATTCGTCACCTTCCAAAGTACCTCGAAAAAAAAATTGCATAAATATTTACTAGGTGCCATTTCAAATTGTGTGAACTATTCTAAACTCTCGCCACAATTTCACTCCATTGTTGCATATACTGTGATTCCTAAGAATATTCATGAGGCATAAGCAAACAGAAATTGGAGAGATGCAGTTCTTGAGGAAATAAAGGCCTTGTATCAAATCAATACCTAAGATATTGTTGACCTTCCAGTTGGGTGGGTAGTAAATGGCTTTTCACCCTTAAGCACCAGTTTGATGGGAGTTTAGAGTGATACAAAGTGCAACCGGTGCCTGAAGGTTATACTTAAGAGCTATGGCATTGATTATGAGGAGATCTTTGCTCCAATAGTGAAGTTAAATTCTACTATGGTGATATTATCACCAGTAGTAAATCTTGATTAGCCATTATATCAACTTGATATAAAGAATACTTTCCTAAATAGAGATTTAGAGGAAAAGATTTACATGAAACTTTCACTTTGCATCCACATCAGAAGGCAATGAAGATAAGGTATGCAAAATTAAATAAGTCATTATACGGCTTAAGACAGTCTTCTCAAGCATGTTTTAAGAAGTTTAGTGATACAATGATTAATTTAGAATATATACAAAGTCAACTAGAGCACACTCTCTTTATCAAACATGGTAAAAATCTACCTTAATAGTCTATATAGATGATATGATCATTATAGGCAATGATGAGGTTGAGATTGTGAAATTAAAGAAGGAGATCAAAGAGAAATTTAAGGTAAAAGAGCTTATAGACTTGAAATTTTTCCTAGGAATGGAGATTACTGGGAGCAAAAAGGGAATTGTCATCAGGCAGAGGAAGCATGTTCTAGAGCTTCTCTAAGAAACAAGTAAATTAGGGTGCAAACCGATGGGCACCCTCTTCCTCATTATTGGAAATGTCTTGCGCTAAAAAATGAAACAGCTATAGATAGAGTTCAACATTAGAGATTAGTAAGGAGACTAATCTACTTGTCTTTAACTATTAGCCTAGTTAGTCAAGTTATACATGTCCCAACAAAACATCACTTGAATGGTGTAAATCACATTTTAAGGTATCTAAAGGAGACTTCAAGTAAGGGTTTATTTATTAATAAGAACCAATGCCAAAGCCTTGAAGCATTTACAGATGCAGATTGAGGAGGTGATAGCGTAAATGGCAAATCTACCTCAAGTTTTTGTATTAAATTTTGGGGAAATCTAGTAACATGGAGAAGTAAGAAGCAATTTATGGTTACTAGGAGTAGTGTGGAAGCTAAATATAGGGCCATTGCACAAGGGTCATGTAGGGTAATCTAGATTAAGAGGTTACAAAATTTGAAGGTACAAGTGTATGTTGCACAGATGTTTAGTGATGGCAAATCAACTCTTAATATTGCCAAGAATCCTATTCAGCTTGGGTTATGTGGGTTAATGTGGATTAAGAGGTTGTTACAAAATTTAAAGGTACAAGTGTATGATGTGCAGATGTTTAGTGATGGCAAATCAACTCTTAATATTGTCAATAATCCTATTCAACTTGATATAATGAAGTATATCCAACTTGATGGAAATTTTATAAAGACTCAACTTGAGAATGGAAGCATCAAGATACGATATGTGTCTTCTAGGAATTAACAAGCTGATGTTCTGACTAAAACATTACCGAGACAGCTGTTTTCTAAGTCCATTGGTAAGATAAGAATGATACACATCTATTCCTTAACTTGAGGAAGAGTGCAGGCGAATTAGTTGTTGATGGATTGTTGTTGTTTCTACTATTTTTAGTTATTATTATTAGAAGATCATAGATTAATTAATGTAGGAAATATATTCAGTCAAAAATTAATTATGTGAATTTGTAAGTAGGGAAGGTGAGTTAACAATTTCCAACCAACCATGTTTAGACCATCTACAAATAGGTCCTCTTATGTCCTCTTATATATAATCTGTAAGTAAGTGGATGACTTAAAAATATTGGTACAGAATATTTCATCACAAAATCTTCAAACAGTACATGAAAAACATACCTTATCTACAATAGCACTCAAGAGTTCAACACCAATCGGCTGCATGCTTTCAAATTGAATTGTGCTTATCTGTCACATTAATCAACATGTGAATTCAAAGTCTGACAGGAAGATATATCCAACCTTTAATAGTGACAAGAACAACTTTACAGCTGGTACCTGATAAGCTAGTGATATAAGTTCTTGTACATGTAATACCAACCAATCTGCTTTACTACACCCATTGCTAGGCACAGATCTAGCCATTGAGAGGTCAAAATGAGCAGGATTCTTTCCTACAGCAGCGGGTAGATGTCTCAAGCACCTAAATAATCAAAAGAGGAAGTAGAATCATGGAAAAGGTCAGCTTTTTGAAATAATTTCTTCATCAAACAGAAGTTCCGACTGCTGCATAGCTTAAAATAAGAAAACCAAAACTGCACTCGAATTACTTATTTTGGGGTGGGGGAGGGGAGGATGCAGAAGCTCCTGATTTAGTTTGCTAAGAATGAGAAGTATCAACATTACCAATAATATTGGAAGACCAATATAAACAAAGTGTTTTTGCATTGACAGATAAATTTGAAAACAGATATGTCTGCTCATGTCCTAAATATGGGTACACTTTAAGTGACGTTTGTCAGATCACCAATAGAATCCAGAATAGACACCAAACAAAATGTTTTGCTGGCATATGAAAGATGAAAATATGTATCACATAAATTGTAAAAAGGTTTGTACAGGTAGAGGAGTTCCCCTATATTCCTAAAATTATCTCAAATGGTCCAAACTGTAACATCAACTTTCAAAACAGCACTACTCATAGTACTGATGTTAAAGATTAATGCATGAACTGAACTAGTACATGTCATATTCATGATAAAGCTTATATGAGCAATGAACTACCAGAGATAGATCCAGCTAATTTAAAACAAAGGCTGAGCATGAGCTCTTGAAACCTGATGACAAATGCAACAAGATTGTTGGAATGGGTTGCTACAAATATCATGAAGATAAGCTATTTTTGCAAGACAATCCCTTCTCTACATGCGTTGAAGTTTAATGAAAAGTTATGTGAACAAGCAGAGGAAGGTATGTGAGAATTGATGATCTTCAATTGTGCTCTAAAACAACAAAAGATGTCTAATATGCAGATAAGTGTACTAATAAAATGGAACATACTCAGCAGCAAAAATTCTGGTACGGTATCGAAGGTGCTTATCTCGGTTCTTATTAATTTTGGAACTTTCGTATATGTAGCCTTGCATTGGCATGCCTCTGGAGTGAGAAACCATGTTTTCATCATCTTCTCCAGCATCCAAATTTGATTCATCGTCAGGCCCATTTGAGACCTCACCTTCTGTACTTCTGTTGGTTTCAAAATTTCTTCTTGTCGATATAGAGAGAACCTGGAGAGTATATGTACATATTTCATGAAATGAAATAATTGATTATGTGTGATCACATTATATAGATATGGTGTGCCAGATTTGTAGAAGTGGGCATCTCTGTGTTTGTGGAAGTGGGTTTAAGATGCAATCAGAAATTTTTGAAGTACTAAAACTATATAAAAGAAGAAGGAACTGGTTAAGCAAAAAATTTAATTGTAAATCGTAATTTAATTACAGGACAAAGAGGAAGAGAGCAGAAGTATAGATTAAAGTTGATTGGTGAATTTGGAGGTGTAAAACAAAAAATGGAAATCAGCTTGTGGGTTCACCATGCCAGAAATTGCACTTCTTTTGAACCAGTTGTGCTTGGGCAGAGAACTAGTTATTTCATGTTTGCCTAAGCCGGCAAGCACATGCTAGGAAGTACTAGCAAAGTAGCAAGGATGGTGCAGATAACAGCAGCCACGGCAGCTCTAGTTAGCGTTTAAGGTTACCAAAAGAAATTAGTTTTTATACATTATACTGCACTCTGTATTTCCATATGAATAGAATTTTGAGATTGCTATCTCACTGTCTATTTCCATATGAATAGAATTATGAGATCGCATATGAAAGCTACCACCAAGAAAGGAATTAACTATATCTTGGAATATTGAGGACTCAAAGTGATCTCCTTAATGCCAAGGATGCTAGGAACATCTTTTAGAATAGGAAATAAAGATTATGTTTTTATTTATTTTCTGACTTTCTGCATCCTGAAGATATTATTATATTTATCCTTATCCCTTATTTAGGAAAGTGGCGATTTAGAAGCTTGTATATATGCTACTATTATCCATTATCATACAACCAAGAAAGTTATTAAGAAAATAATCTAAAGTAGTTTCAGAGTAGACTAAAGTAGAATCTTCATCTTTTCTTCTGTTAACTAATGCACTCCTCACCACTATATTTCTAAGTTGCACAAAGTGATGGGTCTATCAAGTATCCCCGATTAATGTACCCTTAGATGCTTTAATTGTCGATCTGGTATTAAGCGAAAGATTACACCTATGAGTTATCTATTGTAGAGATCAACTCTACTCCACTAGTGCCAACAGGTGGCATAAGTGAAGAAGCACTATGCCTAGAAATCAACAACACAAAAACTTTGTTATAAATTATCCCCTTTCCTTATTGATTGAGATCGGACTTAAGAAGAATGGTTGGGCCAACAAACGTCTATCTCGTTCGTATTTTGGATACCCATAGAATCATCGAAAACTATTGAAGTGATGAATTCCTAGAAATTAAAGGGCGTCAGGACAAAGATATGCAATACTTAGATAAAATTTTTGATTTAAGAGAATTTTCAGAAGTAGATCCTTCTCTTTTGACTAAGGTAGTACACTAGAGATTAAATAATTTCGAAGTAACATACTTGTCTCACAACGTGAATAGAGATGAAATTTCAAAGGCTTTTTTTTGGTTAGCTACCAATAAAACTCCTAATGATGAATTTGGTGTGGATTTCTGTAGAAAAAAACAGTATTCACTTGGGAGGGCATCAATCTAGCTCAAAAGACCTTCAATTATTCAGGCGAAATGGGATTTTATTAATATCATAGAACCTCCTCGTCACCTTGAAAATTGATCTCTATAAGGTCTACAGCATGGTCAATTGGACCTTTATTGAAGATATTCTTTGTGCCATAAGTTTTCCTCATCAATTTGTGCACTAGTATCACGTTATCACCCTTCAAGGCTCTCAATCAACATCAATGGAGAATCATTTAGGTTTATCCCAAGTGCTAGTGGTAATCACCAAGGAGATCCACATCTCCCTATCTCTTTCTTCTTTCCACCACCCCAATGAATAAAAAGCCTTCTAACAGAAGCTTTAAGCTCCAGTAGATATGCAAGGAGGAAAGAATATCACTGAATAATCTGATTATTTCTGTGCTCCATGCTTAAAACACCTTGCACTTGGTTAAAAGGCCCTAAAGGAGTTTGAGAACTTGTTGGACTTGATTATAAACCAGAAAAAAATCAAGACATCTCAGAAATTTAAACTTACTAAGGAACAATGTGTTGAATATTGTGGTATTTAAGTCAGGAGAGCTCCTAGTATGCCACATCAGAGATCCCTGGTCTCATCCCAACTGTTTATAGTTGCATGTGTGGGACTTTATGGATCTTATTGCTTAGAAAGTTGGACATTATTACATTACAGAGGTCCATTGCTTTACCTTTACTAGTATATTGGCCATCCTCTCTTATCTTGCTTATGCATTCTCAAAGAAATTACAAGCCAACTAAAGCATTTCCTCTAAAATGGAAGCGAGGAGTGGGTGTAACAATTGGAACTCTTCACGTTAACACACTGTTTGTATTAATGTACCACTTTCTAAGAGGTCACCCATCTTAGAGTACTCTTTATTAAGTACACTTAACCATAAACATCTGACAAGCTCTAGACTACTGCACCAAATACAGTGAGCTATAGTGCTGACCAAGTCCATCATCCACAAACTCTTATTTTTGTAATTGTGGATTGCTAACTCAGTCTTTTTTTTCTTTTTTTCTTATTTTTTTTTTCTCCAGCTTCTGGTAGCACTGATAAGTTATGTCTAGAGAGAGAAAATCCTCTCTCTTCTCTCTAGAATCCTTTTCCTTCCTCACCCCCCTCTAGAAAACCACTTTTTCTAGAGATCTCATACCCAAACACATTTCCTTTTCTCCATGTTTCTTGTTTTAAGTCATCTTTCTGTTCGTTCTTTACCTTTTTTAGTTTTTTTGATTCATCGTCACAACTTTCCGTGGTGTCCTAATGCGCACCTTTGTGAGAAGAAGTAAGAAGGTGTCTTTTGAAGCATGTTTGGCTAAGGTCTTGGCAACCCCTTTGACTCTGTCCTTGAGTCAAGGTAAGAAAAAGAAAATGAGCTCTTCTTCTAGGAAGGTTATGGCAGCAGCTACAGTGGAGCTGAAGAAGGGTCAGAATTCGTCCCTCAGTCCTCCCGAAGGTCATTCTCAAGCCTCTTTGGGTGCTGTGTCAAATATGCCATCCTCTAGTGCACACACTAAGGCGGTAAAGCGGGATGTGACTGGTTAGGGGTCCTCGAGTCAAAGAGCTGACCTTGTTTCTGTTGGTCAGGAGGAATTTCCTCCTTTAGCTATTAATCTGAAGTCTAAAAAAAAGAGAGTATCTGACCAAACCCCCCTCTCTGGTTCTTTGTCCAGCTCAACCTCTGACTCTATATTAAATCCTATGGCAAAGGTGGCTAACCAAATTGAGGAAAACTTTGAAAAAGGAAAAAAAGAAGTTCTGAAACCTACCAGGCCTGGTACCACCTATCCTGGGAAGGAAAACCAGAATCTGCTACCCCCAAAAGATCGGTCTTTTGCAGAAGTAGCAGCAAAACACCAAGATAACAAGGACACAACAGCCTCTCTTGATGTGTCTTTGAAATTTTACCCACTCAATATGGAGGGTGATTTAATTTGTGTTGAACCTCCTCCTGAGGTTGCGGATGTTGGAGCAAGTATTTGGCACAATACTGCCGTACGATACTTCTTAGGAAGAGGTTTATCATTCCTAGCTGCCCATAAGCTTGCTTTTGCTAGATGGGGAAACGAGGTTCTTGTTGAGGTGCTCACTAACGGCAATGGCTATTTTTTCTTTAAGTTTAAAGATGAGGACTCCCTTTCTAAAGTTCTTGGTCAATCATGGTTTTTTGCGAAACAACTTATAATTCTAGAGAGATGGAATATGAATGAGAATTATGACCGCATTCACCTACTTCTTAAGTTGATAAAATGGCTCTACAAGCTCACAAGTTAGAATAGTGCTTGAAAAGTCTCAACTGGACAACTCTTATCTCCAACTCAACAAGAATTTCTTTCTTTCCAAACTTAGTGGCATATCGCTGTAATAGCATTCTTGTAATAACCACTTAAGCCTCTTGGGGTAAAAAGGATATCAGGAGGGGAGTTCAAAGGTAAAGGAGCTCTTGATGGCCAGCATCATAATAAAATCTCTATGCCCATGCCAATTAGCTAACTACAACAGTATCGTTACTCAACCCAAAATATCCATAGTATAGTCACACTTCACAATGATGTAGTCATGGGTTTCAATGCCCTTACCACATAGGAAGTAGCAGTTCGAGGAAGTAAGTCCCCAACCCATGAGCTTATCTATAGTGTGGAGTCTTTCATAGGCAATAAGCCATAAGATAAAAGCATGTCTAAGAGCTAAAGACTAGTTTCACAATGTTTGTGAATAAGCATAATGCTATTTCTGGTTTAAGAGGTTGGTCAAGGGTTTCTAGCCTTCAACAACAAAAATTAGCTTTAGGCCTCTATCAACTATTTTTAAAGCGAAAGGAATGAACACAAGGTAGGCAAGAGAAATCCAAGTCTAAAGAATTCCAACCTAAAAAATTCAAAAAAAGGCCAAGGAGATTCCAGGGTACACGAGAGGATCAAAAATCGATCAAGAGGTCAAATGGGGAAGCTAGTCATCCAACTAGTCCAACAGGGGTGCATACGTAATGTTCCGTTTTATTCTTTTTGGTTCAATGTTTAATGTCTTCTTATTTTTATGAGTTTTTATCTCTTAAGTTATGTTAATTCCTTTCCATAGACAACTAAGGTTTATTTTCTAATATCGTATATAAAGGCTTATGCCTATAACAAATATCATTAGACCATCTATCATAATGAACCATATTGCCTATTGAGAATTCCTCTCTTCATTTGTTCTAATCAATCAAAAACATTAATTGTGGCAAACCCTTGGATTTTAGAATTATTGTACACCATATCAATAATCCTACAAACCCTTAAATAAATTCTTTATTTGTGAGTAATATCAACCTTACAATTAATCTTTAGTTGAATTCTTCTATCAGTGAGTCATATTCGGTTACCAAATCATTTGTGCCTTTTTAGTTTATTTGTTCATTTAAACACAGAAATACTAAATATCACTTTTTATCATTCAATCTCATAGAAACCCTAAAATTAACCCATTACGATTTATCCTTAACTGTGATCAAATCCATCTTCGATTAAGATCATATGAGTTGGCATGCCATACATACCCAAAGCCCTTGTTAGAAGAATCCTTTTTGCTTCTTCCTTTCACTTGTAATAGATTTTTTTTACATTGAGGTGCAAGATTTGTCTATTGGTATTTTGGCCCTTACACCCCTTTGATGCATGTGCTTAAATCCTTTCAGTGTTTTCCACCCAACATACATTCCATTCCCTTTCTTTTTGTACAATTTTTGAATTACCCAAAAATAAAAATAAAAAAAGAAAAGGAAAAAGACGGTTATGGCAATATCGCAAGCCCCCTCCCTCTTACTGTGCAGGGGCGACTAAGAAAAGGCTATCTTGTTCAAGTAACACATCCTCAAACATGATTTATTTATGTGGCTTGTTGTTCCGCAAAGAATTTATGCCCTCAACAAACTTAGACATTGTCATTTGACCCAAAGGCCAATGCTAACTATGCATCAACGTGAGTCATGAACATTTGTTCAATGATTTTGCTTTGCATAAAGTGTGTAAACAAGGAAAAGGACTCATCTATATGATTTACAAACCTCAAAGCAAGTTATGCACAGACATCACCATAGTAAATGGGATTTGACCCAAAGGCCAAAGGCCAATGCTAACTATTCGACACAACAGTGCAAGTGATTTTGTCCCTAGTACTGAGACAAGTCACTGTACAGTCAGCTTCTGAGAAAAGTTCAATGAGAATATGACTTGGATCTCTTATTTTTATTTATACTGAGTCTACTCCAATGTATTTCCCAATGCTAAGTTAAGACAGTAGTTTCCCTCATAAAAGGTACTTATGCACATATTTTATCTACATTTATGAAATAAGGATATAAAAGTTTTTTCAAAGCATTTCGTAAAGGCAACTAAATATTCTACAGACCTCAGTAATTTATACAAGCCAAGTGCCATTTTTCTGAGAGTCGGACTTGGGACCACATTGAACAATAATGAATGGAATATAGAACAGGTCCAGAAGATATTGTAGGGTCCATATATGCTCAGGTCAGGATATATATCATTGCAGAAGATACTGTTGAACAGAACAAAAGGAAAAACCAGACTTCTGCTTTCATTACTAAATGATATAAGATAATGGGTGAAAAGAGAGGGATAAGTAGCTAACCATGTCACGACAGACTGATATCCAATGTGCTGGACAGGAGGGACATGTTGCATAGAGCAGGCGCATGATGGTAGATTGGACCAAGTTACCAATTCTGTAAGAGAGTTAGTTAATCTGAAGATCTAGGACAGTGTGATAAAAATGAGAAAAACTAAGAGTGATTTTGCAGAGATATGGAACTAGAAGACTCGAACTCACAACGCATGTACCAAAATAAAAATATCAATTAATTGATTATTTGACTAACTAAACAAAGTATGAAATAATTTGCAGGGAACAAAAATCAGCAGTGCATTTGCATTTAAAATTTGTTGAGGATAGTGAGAGAGTGATGTATCATAATTTTCTTTTAATGGGATAGTGGACAATATTAGTCAGGTAATTAAAAAACAAAATTACTTTTGAGAACAAAAATATTCACGCATGTATTAGCATTTAATATGTATTTACGACATTGAGGCAGTAGAGTATCGTGGTTTTCTTTTAGTGGGATGGAGGAGAACATTAGTTAGGTAAACAAAATAAGCTTTAAAAACACACAAAATGTGACCGCTTGCCCTTTAATACTATAGACAAGGAAGATTGATCAAAAGTATGGCCAAGAATGTAGAAAGAATAATTTTAATCCAAGAGGCAAATTCACATATATTTAGAAGCAAGCTTGTTTTTGGTAATTAATGTAGTCGTTAGTAACAACTAATTTATGGAGGCTTTTGCAACAACATTCTTGTCTAGGTTTATAGGATTTGACAGAGTAATTTTTAGCCCCAGAAACTGCTTCAAGACATAAAAGAGGACACCTAAGATTCAACTACTTTCAAGATGGGATGGATAGTTACTTGTGGATGATAAATTTGTTACCACAACCAAATTATCTAAAAGTTTATATCTCATAAATTTTCATACAGATTAATATTTATACTCCAAAAACTCCACATGTGAGTTGAGATAATGACTAAAAGTCATCACATGAAACTGAATTAACTAGGAGTGAAACGATAGTGTGGGATCATATCAAGATTGGCCTCCCCTCTGCCACCATGATATGTCTGGTAAAACAAACTATTTATTTAAAATTTTAAACCAGTAAATATAGATTCCTTCTGTATGTATGGCTGAGAAGAGAATAGATGATGAATTAATGTCCTACCATTTAATTTCTAAAAACGGAATTTATACATACTGCATTTTTCCGTGATTATGTAACCTTTTTTTTTAAAGCATATAACAACTCTGTTGTTTAGTCAGGTGTAGTAGCAACAGAGGCATAACAAAGATACCCAAAAATACACTCAGATATTGACTTGTGTACATTATATGCAATTCTTCTTTAGTAACATGATTGACATGTGCTTCTAATAAAACCATCAATATTTCTAGATATGTCATTGCATTTTTAAGGTTTTTACAAAAGCATTTTTTCAGGATGTTGATAGATCATTTAAAACATTAACTAAAAAGTAAAAATAAAGTCAAAACATTATATATTATACAGATCTTAACATACTCAGAATCAGTTTCTTCGTCTAGCATATGAAACAGGCCATCTTCAATCTGCTCATCCATTATGGGACCCTGGTAGGATAAACTATCAGCAAAATGGTATGAATAAACTAACGGGTAATTTATAACGTAATTCATATCAACAATTGCAAATAACTTCTTTTTTTTTTTTTTTGGTTTTTTCTTTTGGGTGTGTATGTGTGCGTGCACGCACGCATGCTGGGTTGGGGGGTGTTTGGTGTTGGGGTTGGGGTTGGTATAAAATTGCAAAAAGTAACTTACTGGGTCCTTTTCAATGAGATGCCGCAACGTAGAGATAGCAAGATGCCTTAGGATTGGCTGTTGCAGAAGAAAGAAAGTTAAGTGTATGGATGCCAAAGTATATACTCAACATTTCGCTGAAGAGGCAGGTGATAAACCTGTTTTGAGGACAAAGTAGGAAGAAGATTTTGCACATGGCAGTGTAGAGGAACAGCTTGTGGGGCAAAAAGGATAAGCTGCTGTGTGAAGCGGACATTCCTGCAATATTGTTTAGTTTGATAAAGATACAATGTTTCAATTATAATATCAAAATCAACTACCTTCTAACAAGACCACCGTAAGTGGTCAAAAAAATTTAATTGCATTTAGATTTCAGAAGAAAAACTAAAAATGGGTGATATAAGAAAAGAAAACATACTCTAGAAGTGTTGCTGTTTCCTGGCAGGAGCTTATCTCGCCAATCACGGACTGAGTACCAGTAAAAAGAAGAGAAGGAAGATTATTTATGGCATTAAGTTACTAAAATGATGCCAAAGTTTCATGATTTCTCCTTTTTTCAAGATAAAATCAGCTTTTAGAAAACATGATTAACTACAAAAAAAAATCCAACAATAGTACCTTACAACGAGAAAAGAAAATACTTCCAGGAGCAAGTTCAGGACCAATAACAGCAACAATGGCATTGATAAGACGGCCTATGGCCTGCTGAAGGTCCACCCATCCATTCTCTTCTGATAATAGGATGTGCAAGGCAAGGCCAAGAATTGCCTGTAAGTCAAGAGAAATAGAGGCGAAAAAAAAGATAGGCATGTTATATTATCAATTTACCTAAACCCAAAAAAGAAGAGCCTGGAGGGCTAGTGAATGAAAAGATGAAAAGAATTAGCACATATCCCACTCAGATGCATCAAGCAACAACAGGATACCCCCTAGTTTGAATAAGCAAAATACATGCCATTCATACATCATCTAGTCAAGAACTTCTGTTTTGGCATTTTTTCATCAGTTAGGTAACATATTTTGGCTTCCATATAATGTGCTCTAACAGGAAGTGATGATAAAACATTGCAAGTATAAACTTAGAAAAACATATTTACCTCTACTAGCTTACATTATTTGTCAATTGAATTTATAACTAAATTCAACATGGAATTTGAATGGATGTTACTATAGTCATATCTTACATTATCATTTATGGGCTTGATCCGAAGTCTCATTCCATAAAAAGGGGAAGCATTAAACTATAATATTAAAACACAGCAATTTGTTAATTTAAACTTTGAGATTAATTCACAGCAAATAAATGAAAATAATATGAAAAATAAACGAAAGAGAATTAAAAAGATTTGCTCAAATAAATGCCTTCTCTCAGAAATTTGCCTATTTGTGAATCCAAGTGAAGTTGTACCTGTTGCGATTTTCCACTACTTGAGAATAATGAAGATGAACATAACGATCAAGTATTAAATAAGTCCCACTTACACAAGCAAATAGTAAATATAAGATAGGTAACTAAGAATTGCTGCTTTAATGCAGCCAGTATAAGAGCCTTCTTCACTGCTAGAAAGAAAAGAAAAAAGAAAACTTATAGGAAAACTACTGAACCAGCCATCTGTCCCAAAGCAAACCCAGTTCTATTACTGGCAATAAATTTCACATTAAAAAAAAAAAAAAAGGAAAGAAAACAAATTTTCATATACATGACCAGGAGAAACCAGTGAAGGGTCACATACCATCCCAGAAGAGAAGGTAACTGGTAGATCATGCAACAAGCTTTTACGTACCAAATAACGCTAAATATAACATATAAGAAACAAGCTTCTGGGACTTCAATTTTCCCCAAATAGGGGTATATATATCATATCACCAGTTAAATGTCACCAGCAGGGTTATTGCATCAGCCATCAATGCAACCACCAGATGATTGTTTAACCAACAAAAATGCTGCTACAACAGCCAAAAATATGCCACCCGTTTGTGGAATGGAATACCCGTTTTTTCATTCACCCAAAAAAAAATATATATATACATTAAAGTTTAGAAAGGTCAATGCAGGAAGAACGAACCCCACTCAAATTCTGTCTATCATAATGATAAGCAATGTCTATGCCTGCCATTGATAAGAAAATACCAGTCAATAGAACCACTATATTGATGATTAAAAAGTTCATTGAAGGAAAAATTCAACCCTACTCAAAGTCTGTTTATCGTAATGATAAGAGATATCTATGCCTGACAATGATAAAAAAACCAGTCGATAGGACCACTATATTAAACTCTGTTCCATATTTAGATAGAATAAGTAGAAAAAATCCAGCAGTTAAGGGTTTATTTCCAGGTTTTACTTGCTTAGTTTCTTATTCTAGATTTATCATTACTTTCGCAATCTCCAAGATCTCTGTTGCATGCATGGCTACAAGTTCAAGAGGGTCCAATAAAGAAGCACCATATTTCAGTAGTTTTCATATATTTACTAGCTAAGTTTGTTTACTTTGCTATTATTCCAAGTTAATTTTGTTTTGTAGTATCTTTTAATATTGATTAGGATACTATTTAGAATCTTATTAGTTTCTTAATTTATAGGATATTACTTAATTTCCATTTCAACATCATTTCCTAGTTTATTAGGAATTTATTTAGTTTCCTTCTATTGAGATATTTTCTAAATTTCTTAAGTCTTAATTTGTATTTGTAAATAAGAAATTTAGCTTTTGGAATACGAACAATATTGAGTTCTTACTTTTCAAACACTAGTCCCCTTAGAACATATCAAGAATTTTAATTTTATTCTTGTGGTTTTCACTTTGCTTATACCAAGGTTCCCAACTAATATATATTCAGCGGGTCAAGGTTTCTATTTGATTATACCAAGGTTGTTGGGTAAGGTCACCTTTAATATATACTTCTTATCCAAATCAACAGACAAACATATCCTCCTTTCCAGTTCCCAATCTTTCTCTACTAAATCACTTGTTGTTCCACGTGTCACAGGTTGAGATTAAGATAGAAGGCCTGGCTCCCTGTTGGTTGTGAAGTCTTTTTGTTCCCTCTTTACTCAACAAGTCGAGGTCCGCCTTCAACCTAATTTTGGTATTCCATGGTTTTTGTTACTCCATCATCCAATATCAGCACTCTAGCTCGAAAATAAGATTTCTATCCATTTTGTTTTGGGATTTGATAATGTGACCCGAAGTATTATAGAACATATATGAGATAATAAGTGGTGTAATACATGTGTAGTGTAGGTATATGTTGTAGTGTAGATATATGTAACAATCGGGCTAATGTGGCTATATGCTACTGTGGTAATCCATATTAGAAAATATTAGCTAGTATTTCTATAAACAGATAGAGTTGGTTAAGGAGAGGTATCTAAAACCTTTACTAATCATTGAGAGTTAGTTTTGGTGAGCTCCTTACTTAAGTTAGTTAGTTGGTGAGCTTAGTGTTCATGGCTCTCATTTGAGAGATTAGGATTTGTAATTACTTTCAATCATCAATTCTAGTAAAATTCCATTTTATTTTCTGTTCCTCCACTTATGGTTCATGACAAATTGGTCCGACTTTACCAAATGCTCGCCGGTGACCAATAGAAGCTTAATTCGATCATAGACATCAGTCCACCTTTGACTGGAATTTTTTCTGACTATTTTCATCGTCTTCTTTTGGACTTTGATTTCTCCTGTTTGTTACCTTGAAATCGGTTCAACCTCATGTTTTTCCTTTCATCTAGAAGCGCATCATGACTCAACTACAATCTTACAAGGAAGAGCTTGAAACGAATGTGACACAAATCTGAGGAGATGTCTCCGCAATTCAACAACAATTAGCATCCTTGGGTCGTAATCATAAAGAAGTGGCTGAGAATGTATCCTTAATTCAAGCAAATATGCAAAAAATGTTGGAAGAATTGTGGATTGCAAGTCACAATGAGGGAAAAACATCCTCTATTACCAATGCAAAGGAAATAAATCAGATCAGGGAAGAGAATCATGGATTCAATGGAAGTCAACAAACCGGAGGGGGGATCGATGGCCATAATGTTAATAATTGTATGGTACGACTAAAAGTTGAAGAAGAGGATCAAATTGAAGTTGCTGAAGATTATCAATTCAATGCAGCACGCATTACACTACCTTTATTTGATGGATCTAAACCTGTATATTGGATTTCCACGAGCCAACAATTCTTTCACATTCAAGGAACACCTAAAGCTTGTGAAGTAAAGCTCACTGCCTTTCCTTCTACTCAATGGCTGCAGTTGCTTCAGAGTCGAGTGATCAACCTTACTTGGCCAATGATGAAAGATGAAATATTGAAGCAATTTGGTGGACTTGTGACAACCAATCCAGCCAAGAATCTTTCTCAACTCAATCAACATTCCAATGTCACCTGATACATTGCAAATTTCGAATTTATGTCATCACTGGTTCCGCCTATGTCTGACTTTCAGTTGCTTGACTACTTCTTAGGGGGGTTATGCAAGGAAATTCAAATTCGCTTGGACACCTTATCACCTACTACCCTAGATTTAGCAGTGGAGTTGGCATTGAAGGCAGAGAGGGAGTTCAACTGTGGTATTGTCTTGTATTCCTTTGCTAATCATAGTGCAAGTCAATCCGGTGCTTAGGGTGAACTTAATTGGCACAAAATATTCCATCAACAACATTCTCACCACTCCTCTTCCAACGGATTCGTGCACCCTTCATTCTCTCCTTTACAAACTGAAGCTCCTTCTATGGTTGAGACTTCCTCCCTTAAAGACAGCTTTAATATGCACTCAAATGTCTAAAGTTAAGGGGTGCTGAAGGGTAAATCCCAAGCTATGGCCGCCTCTAATACTATGATGCCCCAAGACCAGCAAAAGGATGGATGGCAAAAGTCCCATAGCCAATGACAACTGACTAATGCAGAATTTCATGAAAAGATGGATAAGGGACTTTGTTTTAAGTGTGATCAACCAATCTCTCAAATGTCCCAACAAGTCTCTTCGCATTAGCGTTAGAAGAAGATCAAGATGGCTCCCATTGTGTTTAGGAATGGGACAGAGATGTTGTCAATTTACAACATGCTATGCAATGTAATCACATGGACTTTGGATGATTGCGATGGTTGCCTTTGCTTGGCTGTCCTTAAGGGCAATAACAATTTTGGGAAGGGAGAAATTGATGTGACCCAAAGTATATATAGAGCATATATGAGATAATAAGTGTTAGTAGTGAAATACATATGTAGTGTAAATATATGTAGCTGTTGTGCTGATGTGGTGTAGCAGTTGTGCTGATCTGGCTATGTACTAATGTGACAATCCATATAAGATACTATTAGCTAGTATTTCTATAAATAGGTAGAGTTAGTTAGAGAGAGATATCCAGAAACTTTACTTATCATTGAGAGATTAGGGTTTGTAATTGCTATCAATCATCAATTCTAATTAAATTCAATTTTATTTTCTATTTTTCCAATTGTGGTTCATAACATTGGTAAGTCATATCCACATCTCAAATCATCCATATCTTTTTCTTTTTAAATGTATAACAGAAATTTTAAAAAAAAAGAGAAAAAAGTTATTTCTTTACACTTTCTTGTTTTGTAAATTTTCAGTTCACATATGTAGAAAAACAAACAAAAAAAAAAAAGAAAAAAATCTATCTTTTAGTTATTTTCTATGTCCTTCAGCTATTTTCTTTCAACTCATTTATACAAACACCCATAAAAATCCTCCATTTAGTCCCTTCCATACAGCTGTGTTTTTTTTTTTTAATTTAATTTCATCCTCAAGAAAAAAGAAAATGTTTCCTGGAGTTTGTTGATTCTGGTAGTTGCCATGATGATTGTGTTTGATGAGATGATTTATGATATGAGTGCATTGGTGCCAAATATGCACAAAAGCTATTATACAGATCTCCACCAGTTAGGGTTCAATGTCATGCTTGTTACTTACAGGTTGATGTCTATTTCCAAAATTTTGCTTCAAAATATACGGTAGAAAAATTGGGCTAGCAACAATTGATCATCTTAATTAATATAAATTAGTTTGTGGCCAAAGAGTTTTCCAAGTATCACAGCAAGTATGGATTTCTCAATCTAAAGGTGAAACTTGTGAAGAGAAGGTTTCATGTGATGTCTTTTCTATGAATGATTGTCATATTAATTTAGGAAGACATTGGCACTTATATCATTAAGTTATATATTTTGACTTGGAGAATGAATATTAGATTACAAGGGGAGGAAAAAGAATTGTTTTCAAACCCATACCCAAAGATGAAGTGCAAGGGCATTTAGATAGTTTAAAGGATAGAGTAAGCAGACGGTTGTTTGATAAAAGAAAGAAAACGAAGAAAAGATAACAGATTATTAATAAGGAATGAGAGAAGACACTAGAGGAGCATGTGGTATGAGACAACAAGCTGATGGTATTAAGAAAATCATGAAGGAAATTATGAGAAGCTTAGAGGAGAATCTACTGAAACAAATAAATCATTATATTTAAAACTAAAAATGTTGATGAGAATGAAAAATCATTGATTAAAGAGGAACTAAAGGAAGCGATTGAAAAAGTTCCTATAGAGGTCACAGCAGTTTCAGAATAGGCACTAAAGGAATATAGTATCAGTGGTTGGTAATATGTTGAAATTCCATAGATCGAGAGTCAGGCACTGGAATTTTAAAGAAAGCTGTTGGTAAAGAAATCAAGTGTGAACATGTTGAATATTTAGATAAGAAGCCAGAGAGAAATTTCTAAGATTTTGTAACTGATGAAAAATTTACAAGTCAAGAAGTTCTAGAAATTTCCATTATTGAGATTTCTACACCAGTGACTAAAAGCAAACCCAAACATATCAAAGATATTGTAACTGTCTAACAAGCCAACAAAAGAAGAACAAGTTCTCAAACCAATGACTAAAACACATTATGTTACTTCTTTATTGGTGTTCGCAAGTAATTCAAATTCTTTTGAATTTATTTAGACATTATGTGAAAATTCAAAAATAATTATGGAAACTTATAGTTGTTCAATTGGAGGCTAGCAAGGATGATCGTCTTCCATCTATTGGTTTTTGACCCAGGTGGTACAGGAAAGATTTGAGGATGAATCTTTTCAAAGAAGAGGGGAATGATGCATGCACAACTACAAGTCCAAGAGGGTCTGAGTTAACGAAACACCATATTTCAATAAATTTTCAAACATTTACTTGCTAAGTTTGTTTAGTTTCCTATTATTTCAATTTCATTTTATTTTATAATACATTTTAATAATGATTAGGATATTACTTAGAATCTTATTTTGTTTCTTAATTTATAGGATGTTGTGTAATTTCCATTTTAACATTGTTTCCTAACTTATTAGGAATTTAATTTGGTTTCCTTTTATTGAGATACTTTCTAGATTTCTTACGTCTTATTTCCTAGCTTATGGAATATGAATATTTAGTATTGAATTTCCATACTCTTGTCGCCTTAGAGCTTGTCAAGAATTTTAATTTAATTTTGTGGTTTTCACTTTGCTTATACCAAGGTTCCTAACTGTTCTATAGTCAATGGGTTGAGGTTTCCATTTGATCAAACCAAGCTTCTTGGGTTACATAACCAACGGGTCATGTTCAGTATATAATTCTGGTTTGTGGTTAGTTTTCTCAACAGATTGAGGTCCACGTTCAACCTGATTTTAGCACCTGGGGTTTCTGTTACTCCATCAATCTCTCTTTTAAGATTTGAAGTCATCAATATGGGTACTCAATCATGTATATATGAACATGACTATGATGAATAAAGTGAGTAATTTCATATCAAAATCACTTCAAATTCAAAGTCAATGAAGGAAAAGCCAACCACAGCTCACATTCTCAATCATTCCAAATGATAAAAAATCTCCACTGTCTGACCAACTAGTCTAATATATTAGTCCATAGAACCACTTCAGATGTTTAAGCAGGTAAGACACTGTAATGTGATAATTTTGACAGTTTTATATGAATCAAAAGTAATCAACTGTGTCTAACAAATGCCTATATATTTAATATATTTCCATACTAAGCCTTCCGAAAAAAACAGAGAACTATTTCAATAACAACCAATAAAAAAATCGGATACCTGAACATGGGAGATGTAAGACAAACCGGCAGCTTCAACAGACAAAAGAAGTCCATGCAAAGTCCATATTTGCAAATTGCCCGCAGGAGTTTTGGCCAGCATAGAGATTGAGCTAACAGTTGGAGGCACTAAACTTGACAAAGCCATTCCTCCGGCACTGCATGTTTGAAACATAAAAAAGCCATACAGAAAAAATAACCTCTGCAAAGGCACAATTTAAACTGATAACAAAACAGCAAGAAGGCTAGACAAGGATCACCACCAAGCTAGACACATATATCAAACTCAATTTTCAGGTAAACTTATAACCTACACTTAACTAATAACCAGTGCAAGTCTTCATTTCAAGAATCTAAGACCATACGTTAACAAAAGAGCCTGTCATCACGGTCATCAATAACTAATGTCCATATTCTATAGCGACTACGAAAAGTGCAAATGTCTGCAGCAGCATCTTGGCTTCAAGAATAAGGGATCAAACACTAAAAAATGGTGAAATCGTTTTCGCCAGTATTGGGACAAATGTCCAACAGTGCACAACCCAGCATGGAGTTAGTTGTTTAGCAAATAATTAGAAAGTAATAGATCAATGAAGAGACTCAAAGACTATGCTGTGAAGTCTGATGAATTACTGTATGGGGTACTATTCATGGAATTTCCATGTCAGCTAGTGGTCGGACTAACCACTTGACATTGCACAATCTTACCTTCGCAAAACTATGCTGCCAATCCTATGAATTCTCTGCTGGAAAGACTCAAAAATCAAGCAGTCGTTTCTTTAACATCCCAAGGTAAATGTATGCCACATGCTCAGTATCCTAAACCAACCTAACTCCAGTGGATTGTAAAATTCTTCTGAATGAGGCAACAACCATGATTCTATGATTCAAGGGACAATCATGCAGAGAATTATATGAATAATTCCTAGAGACATAAATGAGCAATCATATTTTTTTTCTTTTTAAACATCTGTATTGAGATAATGAATCAAAATAAAGATATATTTCAAGGAAAAATTAGTTAGTAATGAGAGCTAATTGTTTCACCTTTCCACATGCTTTTTCTTTCTTAAGAAGGCAATTCTCATTTTTAACATTCAATGCATTATAATATATCAAGCTATGGCCTATGAGGACAGCCTAAGTGCAAGGATACTTGAGGGGGGGAAATTGGGCAATTAAACCATAAAACTTTAAGCTTGACCTCTGAACAGTAAACATGTCCATAAATCTGTCGACAATTTCGAGATTTTATTCAATCAAATTTGTCAAGGCATCAATTGTGATACATATCATGGTTTTTACTACATGTAACCAGCTGCACTTTTTTTCCTTTTTTTTTTTGGTAATTTAACAAGCTCTACTGGAAAAATCATTTGATAAAGAGGGTGCTATGATTACCACAAAACCATTGAATGTCAATAGTTTTTACTAGTATACTACAGCCTCAAAGTCACCTTTTGAAAATATTTTCCAAAACAAAAGCTTGCAACAAATGTTGCTTAAAATTGAAAAAAATGTGTTTGGGTTACTCTTAATTCTGATGCCAATTTGATTTTTTTAAAAACATTATGTAATAACACGACAATGCATGGAAACCTACTGCGATTATGTGAACAATTTAAGTAATTGGGCTTTACATCTCAGGAAAGTACTCATGGTCATACGATTCATAAATCTGTCAAGAGAGCTGTAAGGGAGACAGATTGAGGAGAAGTGAACTGCCCTAACCCTTTATTTTTATTTTATTTTATTTCTTTTGTAATTATCTATTTAATATTAACACAGTTGATAGGAACACAGGTTCAAGAACACTGAAAACTGAGATTTATGTTGCACTAGAAAACAGAACAATACACTTCCCAGTTTGGAATTCAACAAGAGACTGACATAAGCAGAATGCTCTTCTTAGACTTTCACTCAATTACAAGAATTTTCTGGCCAAAAAGGCCAATGCTAGCTTAGGATTATTTACAAGAGTTAGCTCTAGCAAGGACTCCTCTGGATTCTTCTAGATTACCACAAATATATACTTCAACTATTTATCCCTACTTCAACTATTTATGCCAGCTGGCAGCCAACAATTTGACGCAACAGAAATATCTAAACCACAGAGAAAATAAAAAGTGAAAACATCTAAACTGTATAACTAGTAAACTGTTCTGCCTAATAACCTGTGTCCTATCAACAGGGATATATTTCGTAATTTAAACCCTAGGCTATATTTTCAAATTTTAATACATATTTCTTTTTCTCTCCTACTTTTCCCTCCAACAGTAACAGTTTCCTCTCTACAATAAACATCGTTCTTTTCTCCCCTCTCCATCCAATTGTGAACTCAAGAAAATCTCAAGGTAAATTACCCTTTTCTCATGCTTTCTTTAAATTTTCTTCTTTGTTTTATCCTAATTCAGTCTATTGGGGGAAATTCTTGCAAATTAGGGCTTCCACTTCATAAGGAATTATAAAAACAGAGAATCGTAGTGAGGGGTTATTTACATTTAACAGGTAAGTTTCAACTCATGTTTCTACTGCATAATATGATTACATTTTCTGAATGGGATTAGGATAACCAGAAGGTTATGAACAACATACACAAGCAGAAGTGGCATACTGTGCTAAAGGATCCAAATTCAAGAAACAAGTAAGTTCCTTTGTAGTTTACGCTCAACTACATAAAGAATTACAGAATTTTCGATGGATTACATTTTGGTAGAAATGTAGTGATGACTAGTGGATCTGTTGAGTTAGAATGACTAAGTTTGTGAGAGGACATGTTTACGAACAAGAAAAATGTAAGAGTGAAAAAAAGTTGATTTTGCATCTATCAACTAAATGTGTGAACTCTTTGAAAAGAGCCCCAAGCATCATTCGCCAAGAGGGTCCCTTATCCAGGTTTTTACCAAAAGGTCAAGACTACATTCCGAAGTATCCCTTACTCAGCAAGGGATCATACTCCTACATCAGAAGCTCTGGACGTGTTATAAAAGGTCCAAACTCTTTTGCTTCAAACATATTTTCCTTACTGTAATCAGATATTTCTCTAAATGTACCTTTATGTATTTCAAGATACTTTCTTCACTTAACTACACATTAATAAGGGTTGTGTTTAATAAGAATACAAATAACAATGATATTACTATGACGATAACATAATCAGAACACTTGTAGTTGGATTAAGGAGTGAACTTAAGGAAGTCTAGCTAATGCCTGTCATTAATTTATGAGTTAGTACCAGCTAAATGGTTTTACCAAATGAGAAAACTTGACAAGCAATTAGGGATCGCTATTTAGAGTTAAGTTTAACCTGCAACAAATGCTAAAATACATGTAAATGTGCTTTCATGTCAGCAGCTGAAACTGTGAATTATAAACCATCTTTTGAAAAGCTCATTCTAGGTACATAATTACCTAGTGTCATTGCTTGTTTATGTTAGGCCAGAGAAAACAATAAACTTGACAAAGAATGACATTAAATAACTGTGTTATTGAAACTTAGCTGGGGCTAAGAGTCTGGGAATACCAATGTTTTCGATATAACACCCATTGGTTGGTGTATGACGGTATCACAAGTGGATACGCATACTAGAATAATTCTTTTTAATTTTAGGCATACGTAACAGCAGGTTGCTGATCAAGGAGAATATTATAAAACGGGATAATAGATGAGAAGAAGCTACAATCGGCTCATATTGGTGTTATTAGACACCTGTACAGACAATCATAACATACTGGCTTAACAAATAGCTCCCACAGTATTTACTCTAAAACAATGCGACTTACTTTTAGACACTTTGATATCAAGTACCCAATATCGTATATTTGTACTTATACTACATGTTTATACTTTTGGTCATAAGTCACCACAAGTCTTGAAACACCAAAACTATGCTATGACAAGTCACCTAATTGAAGATAATAGTCAGCCGTATCATGCATTAGCATCATATGTGTGAGTATTTGCATGGTATGGCATCCACATTTGCTTGTAGTAATTTATGTGGTAGGCTTTGATTTACCCCTTTTGGGACCCATTTTTTCTTTCCCAAGATCAGGTAATGTTGAAGAAATGGAACTATATGATAACCAAGATTATGATATGCACTAAGGAAGTGGATAAGATGTTATCAACTATGTGTACTTTGATAATTAGAGATCGATAGATGTATTAGTTTATGTGGTTTGTTAAGTCAGTTTGTGTTAGACAAGCCCAGTGTTTTAAGGTGCTGTGTCAGGACTGTTGTTAAACCTATCTTTATTATCATGGTTGGCAGTTAATATATGTATCATTGTGGTATTAGACAAGTTTTCTAAGCCATAACATGTCTATGCTGAAATATAGACGTGTTAAAGTGTTGGGGTATTACAAGAAGATTAGTTGAAACTTGGCTAAATTGGCAAAATAAATAAATTGTTCTTAGTCAATGAAGTCGAACCATGTAAATATTAAAAGATAAAAATAAAATTTAAGTTTATAAAAAAATGGAGGGCTCAATAAAATAAAACAGAGGGTTGAATATAAGCTAGATGCCATACCATCTATGGATGCATCCAAGAGCCAAAGCAACTGAACCAGCATAGCTCGTATCTGTTGTCATAGTCAATTCACCAAGAAGTGATCGTGTCTATTTGGTCCCATAACCCACAAACAAACAAGAGCGAGAGAATGTCATAGCCATTGAGAACAAATGTAACTTCTAGATTTTTTTTCCAACAATCACCCAATATTTCAATTCCCCCAAACCAACCAAAAAAAAATATTCAACATTTGGAAACTTACCATTCTTGCCGTAAAAGCGTCATTTCCAAAACGTGCTAATAGTCCAAGGCCTTCTGCTGAAGCTCGACGTTGTGAGGGGCAGATCCCTCCTTCAGCTAAAATACTCTGACAAAACCGTTCAAATAAGCAAGGTATTCCATAGTTGAAGCATTTACTAGCAACAGACAATTCCACCAAAAGACAACACCCAATAATAAATACCTGGAATATAGCTTGCAATGAACTCAACACGTCTAGCCCCAGTACACGGGGATGGAAAGAATGCAAAGCCTGTGAAATTATGCAAAAGTAAGGAACAAAGCACTAAGCAAAACAATATCAGACAAACAAATGGATACCTTGAGTCCAGAGAGCAATCCCACACAAATATTGGTGATCCTAGCAGCATGCCATGGCTGCTTTTTTCCAGCCTTTATACTTTGTTCTATGATTCCAATAATTGATAGCATTCCACCATCATCCTAGGGGCCCAAAAGTTCAGATGATAACGTAACAATATGGACATATCAACATTTACCAACAAAACTTTGAAGCTTTTCTTACCAAGCATGCAAATATAGTACCAAAACAAAGGAGTTTTTGGTTCAGCACTGTCTTCTTCACGGTCTCAGGCTTCATTTTGAAAAGGCCGGGACAGAAGGTAGAAGGAAAGAGGGAGAGAACAAATAATGTAGTACAATTAGTAAGTTTAACAACCAAATTAACAAACAGGCAACACCAGTGCATGGAGAGAACTGCATTGGGAAAGCAGGAGAATCAATGTAATCGGAGCAATTCACAATAACAGGTCAATTGATATGCATCGGATTACCAAGATAAAATAATTGTCATAGAATAATTTTTTTTTTTGGGTAAGTTCAGATTTTTTGTATTTTATATATATAAGAAGAAAAGTTAGGATGTACAGAAGAAAGCCAAGTTATCTATCTACAAAAGACAAAACAAAAGATTGTGGATGGATAACTTAACTAAGCACAATAAAGCTCACTATATATATACATCTAGAAATGATAAGATGATCCTAGCTAACACGAGCTGGGGTAGGATGATTCCCCAAACATCTAGAATTCCTTTCTTTCCAAATAAGGTAAAAAGAAACTGCTAGAAGTCTTCTCCATCTGCTAGATCCAAGCCTTTTGAAGGTTTCAACAAAAGGAATCAACGATGGTGATGAAACGTAGTTAACCATAGCTAGTAGGTTGGTTAAGTAAAGTTCCACCCAAATCTCTTTAGCAGTCACATGTCAAAAAAATGTGCTGGTGGTTTCCTCTTCCATAGCACATAGGTAGCAACGATTATGTCTAATGATACCCCAATTAAGGAGCATGTCTTAAGTGAGGAGTCTTTCCCTTATAGCTAACCAGAGAATGACAGAGTGGTGGGGAATGTTTGCTTTATTCCATACTACTTTGTGCCATGAAACATTCTACCTTCTATTCCTAAGGAGCTCATATGTGGCTTTAATTGAAAAGCCCTTATTGGGACGTGTTTTCCAAATAAAAGTATCTGCTGCATTTTCTCTTGGTGTCATAGATTGAGGAAGATCCAATCTGATGTTATATATATAGTGGGCTAGGTTCGACCAGTCTCAAATCATTTTTATCTAATATTTATATGGTATCAAAGCCATATTAACCACTAAAGTGGACAGCCAACCACCGGTATCCACCACCAATTATCAAAATCAGCATCAACTGAGTTCATTAAAACTACAATCATTATATTTATGACTATAATCCATCTCCAGCCTGAAACTACCAATTTGCCAAAGCTGACTGCTAAAAATCACTATGTTCATCTACTTAACCAGTCAGGTTTCATACAATCAACTCTTGATCATTAAGGTGAGAGGAAGCACATCGGCCAATAAGAAAACAACTCAAATTAACCGTTTGAGTTCTATCATTCCAAATCTCAGAATACTCATAAAATGATGCAGTCAAAACATAAAGAAGTGAAAATTATCTAGTGGAGTGTGACCATTATCAAAAAATCATAACCATCTATTTCAATCTCATTCCCTTCCTCCTTTCCCGATTGTTACTGCAGACCTTAAACAGAGAGAATGGATCTCGTCATGCAAGGTTGTTAAAAAAACAAATTGATGTGTACGATCATATGAGTTTACAATGTCATGAAACTTTTCCTAGTTAAAAAGAATACAAAATCATTTAGATGCAAACTCAAGATGGAATCACGAGTAAGAACATCAAAATCGATAGAATCACGAGTTTATAATCAATTGTACCAATTATACATCATGTCATAATTCAGGTCCAATGGCTTATCAAAAATAAGAAAAACATATGGGATTCACGATATTGATGGAGTTGAAGATAAAGTACAAATGAGTATTTCAGAAGACTTAGAATTAGAATATATAAATATTATTGGTAACAGTACCAATAAACACATTGGTAATGATAATGACAACAATGACAACTGATAGTCAACCAAAATTTTAATAGAGAAAAACTAGAAAATTTTTATTGATCTTTTTATAGAAAATTGATTACAAACTCCAATTCCTCCAACTAAGAAGGATCGTGAGCAAAAGCTCACTCATAAACACCATTGCTCATACAATTCACCAAAAAACTTCCACAAAAAATTCCCCTTTTCCTAACTACCTATTTTTCTATTACAATGGAATCCCTTATCCTTTCACTTTCCACATCAACAATTAATAAGTAATAATAATCACCTTTACCCTTTCCACTTCCCATATCCGCAATTACTAAGTAATAATAATGACCTTAACCTTTCCCCTTCCACTTGGCACATCACCTTCCCCTTTGCCATATCAGTCATTAACATTAAATATTTTAGGATCATACCAATTCCATCCCTCCCTAAGATTGTCCTTGTCCTCAAGGACAAATGAAAAAAATTCCTGGATTACAACAGCTAGTCTACTCCTATGTCATTAAACTGAACTGCATGTAGCTTGTAGGCAAAACACCATCTAGCACTTCCTAATCACCATCCACATCTTCCTGGTCCTCCTCTAAAATAATCACCCTAAAGCTTTTGTTGGGACACTTGTGACCTAGGGAAAATGGTTGGTCGCACTTGAAGCATAATCCCTTAGCTTTTTTATCTAAGAACTTAGTGAGTCATCTGTTCTTTTCCACAAGAACCCCTGCTAATATCCCATCGTAGGTTTTGAGGAAAAACAACTGAAGATGCTTCATTAGAAATGGTCGTTGGAGCTGATTTAGGTTGAAATGAAGGCTTAAAAACAGATGTTGTCACCAAATTCTCTCTTACACCTGGATTAACGTAAGTTAAAACAAGAGTTGATGCCAATACTATTTGCACTGGAGGTGTATACCGCTGCCTATAATGTGTTTGATAATTTGTTAAACTCAACCAATACACATTTCTATATTTATTCACGTTACCATCAACAGATAAGTAAGGAGTAAGAAATATTCCACTATTAAACTCCTTTTCCAGCCTCAAAGCTACTTCTATAGCTTGATCCAATGTGTAAGGAGCAAGAGGAGCAAATGTATTCATCCTTCTCTGAATATCTTCACATAGGCTTCCAAGAAAATAGCCTAACGGCTGCAACTCTAAGAGAGGAGGAGCTTGAGAAATTAAGGCTTCAAATTCATCAATATATTGATGAACACTAGACACTTGTCGAAGTTGCAATAATCACACAAATGGATTATCAATTGATTGATCTCCATATTGCTTCATCAATGCTTCCTAAAAGACATCCAGTCCAAGTTTAGAATCCGTTGTCATAGCAACTTCAACCAATGCACACATCCTCTATGCATGCAAACAAATGCTAGTCCAGCCTTGCGATCTTCTCGATTATGTTGTAGTTCGAAGTATTGTTCTATTAAAGCAATCCAATTGGCTAGATCCACACCCTTGAATAAAGGAATTGCCAATCAAGCCACATTCTAGCAACATTCTTCATCTATTTCATTTACCTGTACTCCAACTACATTCACCGGTATTGTGCGATCAGTGTCTCTAGTTCACACAACTCCATTCAAATCGTGATTACCTTAATTAGAATGGATCGCTTTTCTACCACTTCCGACACTAATAGTATTAGATGAGGTCTCACCTAGAATTAATCCACTATTACCACAAATCTTGCAACATTTTTTGCATTGAGGAGACATTTTCAACCAATTCTTTCCATTCTCTCTCTGACAAAGCCAATTGATCTACCATTTCGCCTTGTAAATTAACCATATGTTTCTCTAGTCCTGCAACACTTGATTCCATTCATGTCATTCTTTGATAAAATCTTCATATCCTTAGTGAGAAGTTTCCATAGACAATGCCAATTAACAATGAACAAAATTCAATAGAGAAAAACTAGAAAATTTTTATTGATCTTTTTATAGAAAATTGATTATAAACTCCAACTCCTCCAACTAAGAAGGACCATGAGTAGCTCACTCATGAATACCATTGCTCACACAACTCACCAAAAAACTGCCATAAAAAAAATCGCTTTTTTCTAACTACCTATTTTTCTATTAAAATGAATTTCCTTACCCTTTCACTTTCCACATCAACAATTAATAAGTAATAATAATCATATTTTCCCCTTCCACTTCCTATATCAGCAAGTACAAAGCAATAGTAATCACCTTAACTTTCCCCTTATCAGTAATTAACATTAAATATTTTAGGATCGTATCAATGACGACGACGACGACGATGGTAATCAACAAGCTAGTGGTAGTTTTCGTGATGACAGAGCAACTAGTGATTATTGTTTTTTTTTTTTTTTTGTTTCATATTTATCTTGGTGATTTACATTGTAATTTAATTTATATTGGTATTACTAGTTCTATTTTATTTTTGTACATTAGCATAGTAATATATACTTTGATTCTTTACACAATAACTTATATTAACACCAAAATTCATTCTAAAATCCTTTACTCCCATCATGCATATGGAAAGTTTCTATAATTATTGTAAGCATAATTATAATTTATTTTCCCTCTTGGTATAAATCAATAACTTCATTAATCAAGAAAGATGTACAACCATCAAAAAGGGGAAGGATTACAAGCCGAGCTACTCAAAAAACAAAAAGAGTATACAAAAACACTATGTGAAACAAGTAAACTCTTCAAAAGCTTAGGCAAAGTGTAGCATAAGTAGCAATTTGGTTGGCAATAGTGCTCAAAAGAGGGAAGTTGTTCCCCAGGAACACTTTGTTGCACACTCTCCAAATACAATAAATCAAGGTTGCTAGGGAGGATCTCCATGTTTGTACTAAATGAAGCATGGAACCTGCTGTTAAGATTAGAGCTAAGGTTGCTCTTTTCCAATCTAAGAAAAACTGGGGGCAATCAAAATGGTCATAAACCATAGACCAAATCTTGGTAGAAAAACTGCAATTGAAGAAGAGGTTAGAGTGGTCCTCTATGCCTTGCAAACAAAGATAGCAACTAGTTAAATTTGGAATTCCCTAGGCATTCAACCTATCAAGAGTTTGTAGTTTTCTCAACCAAACTAGCCACAAGATGAATGAATGTCAAGGAATAGTAGTCTTGTTCCAGACGACTTTATGCCAATAGATGTTGGGTCCTCATAGAGCAAGGAAAGTCTAGCCACTTCTAATAGTATATTCACCCATGTGGGAGTGAACCCATCTTAATTGATCCAAATGAGAGGAGCTGGGACAAATTGTGTAAGGGATTTGAAAGTTTGACCAGAACAATCCATTGGGTGAACTCCACTCTCACTTTCCTTTAATCAGAGAACACACTCTAGCATATTTATAACTTTTGAAAGCAAGATCACAAGTTACTAAAATTAATATTTCTATGTTTCGATTCTACAAACTTCTAACAATTCTACGTAAAATCATAAGTGTAACAACTTATTGCTCTCCATCTCCATCAATTGTTGTCTGAACTCCACTCCTTATAGTTCCACATAGTATTGATCATTTTCACTCCTCTACTACACGCATCGATAGTGTTTCATTCTTTGGAAGATACTCAATAACTAGCCAAAACATGTTCATGTTATCACCTAACCACCAGGGCTTGACCTAACCATCTCTAGATCTCCAGTGTAGCCCATCATCAAGAGGCAACAAAAACCCACCATACCCTTTCAAACATGCAACCAATATCCACCCAGCACATTGCTCAAAGTCCTATCACCCACATTTCTGGATCTCAATTGCTTTCGAATCTCTGTTCTGGAGGCAGTCCACCAGAATTCCAACCTCTTTCATTTGCAAATGTTACAGGCATCATGATCCCAACAAGCACCTGCATCTGTAAAATGCTATGACATGAAGAATGCATTATTCTTCATTGCATTATTCTGCAAATTTTGGATAGTCTAAGGACTTCTATATTTTACATCCTCACATCCTAAAATGCAATCTCATGATTGTTTAGTTCATGCGTCTTAATCCAATTGGAGTTGTCTCGAGCAACTGGTAGAGTCACTAAACTTCTTGAGCAACATTATTGTATCTTCTAAAATGCATCTTATCAGCCAAATTCTCCATGAATTTCAATAGGAGATTAGTTGATTTTTTTTCCAAGTTCTGGGGGATCAAGATAAGGAGACTTTATATCTCCTTATCTCTTTATCCTCGTTATGGAAGTTCTTTCTTATCTCATGAAAGGAAAAAACAAAAAAAAAGGAAAGTGTCAAGAACCATTGGCATTGTAAAATTGAAAAACCAACATATCTTTATTTTGCAAATAGCTAATTAGTATCTATTCATGTTTCCTTAGCTTTGATCTCCCTAGTCATGGATGCTTGTTTTGACTTTAAAAGCTTTCAAGGCTAAAACCTAAGGTTAGTAAGAGTCGTGTGTCCCTAAGTGGCTTGCTATGGGAACTCTACTGATCACATATCTTAAGAGTCCTTTTTATCTCTTTACACTCGCCAAGCAAATGTGCAAGCACTCAGTAACTAGACTATATACTTGCATAAAGTATTAGACGAGTAGGTATCTTTAATTCAAAGTTAGGGCTCAGCCGATCAATAGCATTCTCTTCCGATTGCAAGTGTACAAATCCACCATATTTGTGCTCCCTAAGAGTATATTAACAGATATAGTGGCTAAAATGAACCAGGTTTTATGGAATGGCTGCACTAATTATAAATATTAGGCAAAAGTTACTCAGGGTTCAGTGTGCAAACCTCGTGAAGAAGGTAGCCTTGGGATGTTAGATATTTACAAGTGGAATTTCACAGCTCAATGAAACAAATCCAGACCCTATGTTTCAGTGGGCAATACCATTTCTTTGCGGTATGACAATTAATACTCTTAAGGGCCCCCGGTAAATTATGTTGGAGGATGAGCCATCTATGACTCTAGTTGGCCCATTAAAAAAACAGAATATGCTCCATTATTTTGAAGTATGGCTAGGACTGGCCTATAGGCAATTTATTGAAGCAAATAAAAAACGACTTAGACCCTACCTGTCGATCTTTGGTTGACCTTGATGACAAGATCTTGTGGAACCATATTGATTTATCCAAAAAAAAGAATAGAAAAAGGGAAAAAAATGATTTGGTGGAAACACATCCCACTAAACCATTCTTGATCAAGCAAGCCTATAGAATGTTCCTCCCTGCCTCCTACCCTGTGCCTTGAAGGTTTTCTGATGTGCCATAAATCTTGTATCCCTAGACATGCATTCATTTTGTGGTCTATTGCTCAGTGGAAACTCCACATCATAAATAAGCTGATAAGTTGAAATACCATCATTTGCAATTTCCCACGACCACCCCGTCCTCAATTGTTCTTTTGCTAGAGAGCTGTGAAAAAGATTGCAAGAAGGTTGGTTTGCACACATGAAGTTACTCAGGTGACTTGCATTTTCCAGTCTTTTTGAAGGGACTGATCCTTACTTGGGACTAAATTGGTTTTGTGCCTTAGCAATTACAATAAACTACGATTGGATAGAACATAATGAAAGGAAAATAGGCAGGCGAGACCAAGCTATTGAATTTATTATTAGAAAAGTATTGAACTTATCTGTGACGATGTGAATGTCTTGTTGCAATTGTATCTGAGCTTATAAAGGGAGGTTTTCCCCATGCATTATTTTGTTTCGAGAGCAAATAAACAATTACTATTCTAAAGCATATTTTACAGACTACTTTTCGTTTGGTAGACCTTTTCTGCACATTCTCATTTTATTCATTGAAATTTTAAACTTGCCCCAGAAAATGAATTGTTTGACCTACAGAGTAATATACATTTAAAGGTAAAAGAAACTACCAATGGAAAGGTAGAAAGTTCATTATCCCATATGGAAGGCATGAGTCCATCTTTTCCTCCCTGGAAAGCACGAAGTTCATCTTCAAACAAATCCCTAATTTGGAGATGAATGTCAAAAAGCATCAAATCACACTAAATCCATGCTTCTAAGTTTATCAAGGATAGTAAAGTTTTGAAAAAGATAAAGTCAAGTACCTTCCAGGAATCCAGGGACCTAGCCATGCATCTCTTTTGTCCAACATTGACTTTAAGCACGTGCTTTCCTCGCATTCGGAATCCCTTTCATTTCATACCAATAGATGATGTATGTCAGTTGCCAAGTTCATTTGGAAGAAGTCCAGGATAAGATCAAAGTTCAGGTGCCACAATCATTTAAGGACAAATTGAAATGAGGGGAAAAATATAAATAATAAATAAAGCTTTGACAGTAAATGAGAAAATTTGATCCTCAACTTTTGCTACTTTTCTATGTAAATCCTTTAACTTTTACAGTTCCAATTCAAGTAGGAACAGTTGTATTTAGCAATATTTAACATTTGAATGGTGGACTAGGTTAGTGTTTCATAAGTGTCGAAGAAGAGAAAAAATAGGGGATGGGAAACAAGGAATAAGAAAGGAAAATAGGGATTTGGAAGAGAGAGCATAAAAAGGATAATAGAGTTAGAAAGGAAAACTTAGTTAATGGAAGGAAAAAATAAATAAAAGAAAATTAAGAGATGAGAAGGAAGAAGCAGAGGAGAGAGATCGTGTTTATTCTAAATTTTAGTAACTTTTACATAACGATGAAAATAGTAAGGACCAAAAGCAAAAAATTATGTTGTTATAATTATATATGTGTGTGTACAGTAGATGTGATGTATCAACAATACTCATGCTAAAAAATATATAACATAAAAATATATATTATGTTTTATATCATAATAGTAGACAAAAGATAATTATATTATAATAACTATATATATTTAGATAAATATATAAGGATGTAAGCATGTATGTATGTATGTACATATGTATACTAATCAGCATAATTTGTTTACAATGTGTGTGCTAAAATAATTACTACTAACCTGATAGTTATAGATAATGTGTATACAAATAACTTTTTCATTATATATAAGTATATATAATTACATACACAATAAATATGATTTTGATTTTCATGTTGAGACAAACGATAGTTATTCTATTTGGATAATCATGCCAAAGCACCAGCCTTTAATCTAGTCATATGCAGAAATGAAAACCAGAGATTTCATGATGATGGAGAAAAAAATAAAAAAGAAAAAGAAAAGAAGAAGAACAAGAAACTATGGTAAAAATATGAGTCAAGCAAAGTTCTCCATTATATTTTCCGTTAAGAGCCATTAACTCTTGCTGACACAGCCTTTTTCTCATTAAGTGCAGGAAAAGATGCAAAACTGGTTTTCCCGACTTTTCAGTTCTTCCACTAAAGTCCTTGTGGTTCTAAAATTAAGGAAAAGTTAACAGCTGAAAGTGGAAAAATAAAATGTGGGATTTAATTGGATCATTTAAAAGAATTCCTTGTGTTGTTACATTTTATTACTGGAAAAGGAAAAAAAACAACCTTACCCAAAAAAAAAAAAGAAAGAAAGAAAGAAAAGAAAAGAACAGAATTCAAAGAGTTGGATAGAAATTCTGAAAGTCGGAGGGCATATATATAAAGCAACTAAAGTTAGGGACTTCTGCTCTTTTCCCATTCTTTCATTACCAAAAGAAAGGGGAAAAAGCAGATAAATAGGTTGATGGAAAAGGCTGGCTTAGTCCTATCTGTAAAATGCGAGCAAACAATGCAACAATTTTACCTGTAGGGGGTTGCACAAAATTGTAGAAGTTGAGAGTGGTCACTTTTATATGCCACCGGATCCGGAAGTGATTGATAAGCTACCAGTATTCTAATGGCATATATGTCTAATGCAGTCTTCACACTTGAAAGTTCTTTAGATGATACAAGTAACAAGTAGGCCAGAGCCCTGTAATTGTCATTTGTGATAGCAAATAAATGACTATTGGGAAGATTTTTTTCAATGAGAAAGTGTTCTAATAAATACATAATATAAATAGATGTAGATGCCACCACACCTACTCAAGTATACCAGCACAGGTTGAAGTAGAATTCCATCATCAATAGCATTAGAAGAAACAAAGCATCGTACAAAAGCAGTTAGTGCATCAACAGCAGCCGACCAGACACTTCAAAGGGAACAGAAGAAAATGTCAGAGAATGCACAGGAGAAGAAAACAATAAATGGTGTAATTTGAATAAATACTTCCAAATGAACCAGTTCATTTTCTTTTGTTATGAACTCAACAAGTACAACAAAGAAATCATTTATCGATATCAATCATGCTGTTATATAGAAATTACTCCACCATTATTCATGTAAATGCAAATATGATGATAATCTCTGTTGATGGTAACAGGATTGATAAAAACCATGTGTGACTGGGGAATGATTGCAAACAAAAAATGATTATGTGATGAGGGATTATTGAGTTCAGTAATTACTGATGTTTGTATAGTCAATGGAATTATGCTCATATGACAAGAATACTGGCTACAAGAATAAGAAATGAGGGACATCATTCTCATGCATTCTCTAATATTCTTCTCTCTCTCGATATCTCATGCATTCTCTAATATTCTTCTCTCTCTCGATAGCTTACCCAAAAGCAAGGAAGAGAACCCTAATTTTATCGCACTAGATTTTCCTAACTGCTGGTGTCCATCCAGTCTGCCTGCCTTCAATCTGTTGTTAGGAGTGAATTCCAACAACTATAACAACAATGGTCGAGCTAGCAATGACCACGAGACTATTTGGGATGGAGAAAAATTGCCAAGCATATTCTCTTACAACCACAGCAATACAACAATAGGATGCAGACGTGGAGCTAACAAGGTCAAAGTAGCAAAGGAGATTTGTGATAGAGATTAGGAAGAAATGATACTGCCCACACACAACAGCAATGCAGAAGTTGTTGTAGAGAAAGATGCTAGGAAGAAAGACACTAAGTATGTAGGCATATGAATTGGCAGTGACTCTCAGGTGGGAGCAGGGAAAGGGAGAGTTACTGGAAAGGAGCAGATGAAGATAAATCCTCGAATGATAAGGAGAATGATACACTGACACTTGATGCAGTGATGGTTAAGACCCCATTGGAGGTAGTGTGGCAATTAGACTGCCTATTAGGGGTTAAACAATGCATACTTCACTTCTGGGGGAGACAAATGACCAACTGTAGGATGCAAATGTGGAGCTAACATGGTGAAAGGAACATAGGAGATTTTGGGAGAGGTCAGGAAGAAATGATACTGCCCACAGATAAGGGCAATGTACCGATGAAGAAGGTTCTGGTAGAGAAAGAAGCTAGGAAGAAACGCAGGAAGAATTCAGGCATTTGAATTGGCGGTGCCTCTAAGGTGAGAGCAGGGAAGGGAAGAGTTACAGGAAGGTGCAGATGAAGATAGATCCTCAGATGATTAGGAGACTGACTGACATGATACGGTGATGGCTGAGACCCCAGTGGGGGAGGTTACTTTCCCTCCCAAGAATCCAATAGATGGAGGATTCTATTTGTAGAACAAGAAGACATGTACACTATAAACATCAGGGTGACAGACATTGCTCGTACATTTTTCTACCCTCTTTAGCTTCCTCTACCAATGAAGTATAAATGAAAGATGCAGCACAGAGAATATCATGTCCTTCGATAAATATTAAGTCGTGATTAGCTACTGCACAAGAAGAAACGTAAAAGGTTTTATACCTCATCAAATATGGTAAGTTTTCAGCTATATTGATTCCTAGCTCTAGATCTCCACTAAATGTAGGAGCCCATATTGAAAGGATATCAAAAACCTGATCCTCTAACTCCTGCATCCATCATAGACCGAAAATAACATATACTAATTATCAAAAGATATAGTAATAATATTACCACAGGGTTGGGATTCGGGGGGTGTGGGGTGTGGGAGAGGGGGTGAAGATATATTAATAAGAAGTAGACATAAAAGTACCTCCTTTGGCATGGAAGCAAGTAGTGATGACAGAAGTAACCAACCAGCTTCCTTTTCAACAGTTTCAGCTACAGGATTACAACTGGATTGTAACAACATCTTCCTTGAGATATCAAGAACTGATTGGGGTAATCTGTGTCAGCAACAGTAAATATTAAGAGACGAAAATTCACTAATTCAAGCCACCAACGGTGACAGGTTACATCATTAAACTTAATTTAAAATAAAAAAGTTATGGTGGAAATTAGCATACAACTACCACAAGAATTTGAATGAGAATACACTTTACAAAGACTTCCCAGCAAATACTCTTGAAACAACTCAATATCCGCATTTGCTTACAATGTTTTGCTTTATCCATTGAAAAATGATAGGACTGCTAAAATGAAGCAATAAATGCACCATGTTCCAACTGAATTGCTTGTAAGGATTTGATCGCCATGCTCCACTTCAAACTGCCTTGAGAACCTCTCTACTTAATATGTCTCCAGAAATCAATCCAATAGGGTGGTAAGGAGGGTAGAAGACAATTAACTATCTGTGAGTCCATACATACCCTCTATTACTTCAATCCAAACACTCCTTCATAAACAGTCAAAAGCCACTTCCTAATGAAGAATGGCTCATCATATTAGACTAGTAATTTAATAACCAATTCTCCTTCAAAACCTACACGCAGATATTTTCTAAAATTGATTTAAGAGTGGGTTATCATCAAATTGAAGTTTTTGAGGAAGATATTCCTAAAACTACTTTTTGAACACATCAAGGCCTTTATTAGTTTTTAATGAGTGGCTTCACTAATGCTCCAACAACCTTCCAATCTACTATGAATGATTTGTTCCAGCCTTTCTTATAGAAGTTTGTGCTTGTCTCTTTTAATGATATTTTGGTTTTTAGTATGGATTTGGACAAGCATTTGGAGCATTTGAGGGAGGTTTTATCTTTTGTTGCAATCCCACCATTCAAAGCAAATAGGAAGAAAAGTTCTTTTGGTGCAACTTCTTTAGAATATTTGGGTCATATAATTTCTTTTGATGGTGTGAGTAAGGATCCCAATAAGATGAAGAGTGTATTGAATTGGCCCATTCCAACATCCCAAAAAGCCATGCACGGGTTCCATGGTTTTTCTAGATATTATAAAAAGTTATCAAGAATTATGGTAAAATTGCTCAGCCTTTAATGGATTTACTTAAGAAAGATGGTTTCCAATGGTCAAGTGAAGCACTTTCAGCTTTTCGCATGTAGCAGCAAGCTTTGGTTAATGCACCAGTTCTTGCAATGCTCAATTTTACTCAACCCTTCATTATTGAATGTGACACATCAGAGGGGGGGATGGGGGCAGTCCTAATGCAAAACAACAAGCCTATTGCGTATTATGGTAAGGCCTTAAGTGATAAAAATTTGGCCAAATCAACTTATGAGAAGAAGCTCATGTCTTTGGTGCTTACTATCCAACATTGATGTCTATACTTATTATTGGGGAGAAAATTTTTGGTATGAACTGATCAAAGAAGCCTCAAACATCTTCTTAACCAGTGAATAACTACCCCAATCAGCATAAGTGACTCTCCAAACTATTGGGGTCTGATTTTGATATTGAGTACCAGGCTGGTTCCTCTAATTCAGCAAATCATTCCTTGTCCCAAGTATTGGAAGACATAGAATTTTGTGGAATTTCTGATCCAATCTGATCAGATTTGGAAGAAATCAGGGGGGATGCACTGCAAGATCCTGTTTTGGCAGCCAAAGTGCATCTGTTGCAAGAGGGGAAGGAGGCTAGAAGGGGATTTCATCTTGAAAATAACACTTCATATTGATATGGCATATTAATTGTACTGGCTGGCTCTCATTGGGTGCATTTATTCCTTCAAGAATTTCATTCTATCCCCATGGTGGGCATGTAGGATTCTTATGTACTTACAAACAGCTGTCCTCTAATTTGTTTTGGTTTGGTATGCATAAAGATGTAGCTACTTTTTTCGCTGCGTGTAACATTTGTCAGGACAATAAGGTTCAGGCCCTTGCTCCTGCTGGCTTACTTAATCCACTTCCAATTCCTTCTGCTATTTGGGAGGATTTGTCCATGGACTTCATTACTGGGATGCCCAAGTCAAAGGGGTATGATGTTATACTAATGGTAGTTGATCTTTTGTCAAAATATGGGCATTTTCTACTATTAAAACACCCATATTCGTCTAAGGTTTTGTGGCTGATCTGTTTGCTAAGGAAATTGTTCGCTTACATGGAGTTCCAAGAACAATAGTGAGCAATCGAGACCCTCTTTTTATCAGTAAATTTAGGAGCAAGCTTTTTAAATCATCAAGCACTCATCTTCGTTATAGTATGTCTAATCCCAAATCCGATGGGCAAATGAAGGCGTTGAATCATTGCCTAGAATGTTATTTGGATTATGCAGCATTTGACAAAACCCAAAACTTGGTCTGATTGGTTGGCATGGGTGGAGTATTCGTATAATACTTCTTATCATTTGGCTGCCTAAATGACCCCCTTCGAGAATGTTTATGGCCATCTGCCTCCGTATTCCAAAAGAAATTGGTGATCAGGCATTGCTTGAATCCCTACAAGAAAGAGATGATGTGCCGGTTCTCTTAAAGCACCGTTTGGAGTTGGGTCAAGCCCGGAATTGCCAACAAGCAAGCATCATCGGGATATTCCTTTTGCTATTGGTGAATGGGTATTTCTTTGTCTTCGACCCACTTTGAATGCCAAGCTGCAATTGAAGCATACTTCTAAGCTTGAACAGTGTTATTATGGGTCATTTCAAATTATTGAAAAGATAGGTGCTCTCACATAGAAGCTGAAACTTCCTAATGGATGCCTACTGAACAGCCTTTTAGTCGTGTTTCAATTCATATATTGGGTCACTGTTTTTGTCAGCGTGATGGTAGGGACATTCCCCAGCCTCTTGTTCAATGGCAAGGTGAAACTGCAGATGAAACTACCTGGATTGATCAGGTCTCTTTTCAACTTCAGTTTCCTTCTTTTGTCCATGAGGACAAGGACATTCTTAATGAGGGAGGTACTGATACGACTAGAGTGGTAAAGCCTATTTCTTATGTCTACTCCAGGAGGCCAATGGAGATTGTGGCTCCTATTTATGACACTTGATACGAATCGGGTCAAGTCAGTAGTGTAGTTGTGCATTTGTACATAAATAATTGGTGTAGCTTTGTACATAAATAAAGGGGCTTGATCACAATAAGGCTTGCTGATGTGGGAAGTGAAATATGGAAATATCTGCAGCATAAGTCCTTGCTAAGGTGGCTGGTGGCCTGTTGGGTTGGCTTGAGCTGCCTATAAATAGCAAGGAGTTAGTTAGGAGAGGGAATCCAGATTCTTCTACTTTAAAAGTTAATCTTGGTGACTTTGGTTTTGAGTAATCAACTCCAGTTCTGAGCTTGCTCAGGTTAGTCTAGCAACCCTAAGTTTTCTTCTCTTAAATTCTAATTTTCCTGATCTACTGTCATTTTATTCTATTATACAGCCTATTTGGGGTTCATAGTTCCTAATTGTGAATATCACCTCTATATATATAAGGAAAATGGCATATCTAGCCAATCCACCCGTCTACCTCTTTCATGCAAATGTTGTTTAATAACTCATTAATCTTGTAGGATTTTTTTAAAGAGAGAAAATGCTTCCCTTTCTCTCTCAACCAACATCCCCACCCCCACCCCCCACAAAAAAATAAAATAAAATAAAATAAAAAACAGAAAATAAAAAAAAAGAAAGAAAAATGAAACCCTTTTTCCAATACACCTCCCACTTCGCTCTTTTGCTTTCAACCTCCAGCCCCCTGTCCTACTCCTGACTTGCTTGTGCAACTCCAGCCTCCTCATTCCAACCCTCTCCCTTCCCTCACCTTTCTCCAACCCTCCAACCTTTTCTCTTTTCCACACTTCTTCAACCTCAGACCATCTAGACCATGAGACCTTCCTTAACCATTTTGAGCATTCCCTTCCCCCCTCAAAGCTCAAAATATCAATCTCCTACATGAAAATTCGCAAAACCACCACTTCGTCCAAATGTATACCCAAGGAAACCATCTTGGAAAAAATCTAAACTACTCCTATCTCTCTCTGCCTTGGCTAAGGAAATAGCCTTAGGAGGAGGTAAAGTAACTTTACCTGAGACAAAAACAGGAAAAAGGAACTGTAATTCCAACAAATATTAGATGTGACTTCCCCTTCTTTTCCCTTCCCTCTTTGAAAGCTAAGCTAGTCACTCATTGGCTTTTTCCTCCTTTACTTGCTAGCTCTTTCCTGAAGGAAGCAATGGCAGAATCCCAGTTCCTCTTTCTGGAAATCATTCCCTTGACAACAAGTCAAACCTTCTAGCTATGTTCCGAGCTACCATGTTGAATCTCATGAACCTTCGCCTGCTCTAAACCTCCTCTCTCCTTTCAACTCAACCACACTCTTCATGTTATTTGGTTTCTAGGTTTCCCCAAAACACTATTGATGTGTGTTCAGATTACTACCCTGCTTTAAAAGTAGGCAAAAGAACTCGAGTTTCCCCCTTTAAACACATCTCTCATGTTGAAGAACAAATTTGAAAATTGCCTAGTGGGTTACATTCTTGTGAACAAACTCTCTTTTTTTTCAATAAAGAAGACTTTGACACTTTGGGACAAAGAGACTCCTACTAGTACTGAGTAATGGCCAAGGATTTTTCTTCTTCAAGTTTCAACAAGAGGAGATACTATTTAATTACCCCCATAGCCCTATTACTTCTCAAGCTAATGCTTGGTTTTGGACCATAGGAGTCCATCCTACTCTAACAAAAGTCTAATGCACATAAATGCCTTTTTAGGTTAAATTATAGGATTCACAATAGAGTATCTACATACAGAAGGAATCAGCTATGCCATAAGTGTGTTCGATAAGCCTCTACAAGTAGTGTTTGCAAGTAAAGAATGAAAATGCTCTGTATGTGCCTCAATTGAAGCAGAAGTAGGTGGTAATTTCCCTAGAGATTGTGACTAGAGCATTCTGATAGTTCCATTGCTATTGTCCATGTAAAGAGTATCAACAAATTCCCCTCACTACTTGCATTATAAACATATATATATGGCCATGACTCTTCTACTTGCCCTGGTGGGTTAGAGGAAGAGAAAAAGTGATAAAAAAGGAGGGGAGGGGATGATTGCAACATTCCAAAAGTTTTCGGCCTTCCATGCGCTTCTCCCTATTCAAAATAAACACTACCATTGCCTTTGCGGCAATCATAACATAATCTAATATAAAGGATAAGAATATATCGTGATACAATGCGACTTGGAGAGTAATATACGCATGCAAAAGCCCTCTTTTAGATTCTTTCAACAAATTAACCATCCTTTCAAACATTTCCACTTCCATTTTTCAAAATTTAAGTTATAATAGTTAATCCTTATTAGAGCCAATATACCAGCATGGAAAGTCCAGGTAATGCTTTTAGCTCAATGATAGTCAATCAACGGCCATTCATCAAAAAATGGATGGGATGCCTAGTGCCACCACCTCAATTTTCCAAATACAAGCCAGAGATTGCTTCAAAGCATAAAAGAATAAGCCTCAAATTTAACAAAAACTACAATCATCCACACAAAAGGATAATTATATCATCCTGTAGAGATAGCTCAATTCAAAAGCTGGAGCAATGTCTCTACAACCAGAATAAATAGTAAGGAAAAGTGAGAATCAACCCCATATTCAAAACACTTGATGTTATGAAATCCATTAACCAAAATAGAAAATGATGTAGCAAAAACACAATAGCTGATCCAAGATAAGAGTAAGTTTTGCCCTTTAGCTCGTTTCTAGGCTATTTTATACAGAGGAAGAAAGATAAGACAAACTTTTGAACAGGAAAAATCTAGAGATCACAAGCTAGTACATATTGTAGAAATGTCTAAGCCTCCAATGTTGTATCCATCTGCAAACTCTTTATTTACTAACTAAAAGATTGGCAAAATCAAAACATCACATGAAAGATCTCAACACACCTTGATGGATAACCGAGTGGTAACTTGGGTGAGATAGAGACAAGAGCAGCTAAGGCCAATGCTTGACCATGAAGAGAATTAAGCTCTGGTCCTAAGTTGCTTCCCTGAAAGAATATTATGCATGCATTAACATTAGACAACATATGATACATCCAGAATTACCCAAAAACAATTAGCTAATGGAAATAGTAATATCAACATATTTGGCATGCATTAGATTCATAAAACATAACCAAAATATCAATAATGGAAAAATATTGTTGAATCTAGACTCACAACTATCCTATTGAATGTTTGAACTTGTAGATGAATGGGGATTTATATTTATATATCTTCCTTCCACTTATTCAAAGCCTATTGCCTACATCATTCTATAAATCGATTGCAAGACTACATATTTTGCTCTAGTCAACCAAGCTCCATAATAGACATTCATTTGCTATCCCCTTTAATTCTGTTCTTACAGAATAGCCATATCAAAATAGCCTTATTGCATTCTATAACTAAACAGACCATTGGAGCCTTCAGAGCTGTATAGCACTTTCCACTCTGGCATTTAATTGAATCTCTTTTGTTTTTTTATCCCTTAAGTAAGCATTTGCAACTTCATACAATCCTAACAGCCTTTACACAGTACATTTCTAGATAAAACTTCCATATGATCCTGCCATGGTGCCAAAATCATATACAGAAAGCCATAAGCAACTAGCTTTTACCATTTCACTACATTACACATTTTTCCTACCTCCAGAAAGTTACTCAATATGAAGAAACAGCAGCAAACAATCTTTTATTATTTTATATTACACATTTTTCTTAGCTCCAGAACGGTACTTGTTTGAAGAAATAACAACAAAAGAAAGGAGAACACAAGCATCTAAATGCAAGCAGACTGGCAATTTGTTGGTTGCCTTAGTACCTTCTCAAAGGAAACAGTTTCTCTTAAAGCATTGAGTGTAGTCACCCCAAAAGATGTCAACCCTCCAACACATGTAGGATCAACCTCAGCATAGGTACGTATCATCATAGCAGCTTCAATTCTTACCTAGCCAAAAATGAAGATCATATGATTGGCATACTATGCATATTAAACTAGTGCAACCAAATAGCACAAACACCCAAAAAAGAGTAAATGCCACATTTGGTATCTAAACTTTACCTATTTTTACAATTAAGTATTGAGGTTTAAGCTCAATTTATTACCTACAAACTTTTCAAGATTATTTATAATATCTGGATGAACTCCATTTAGGCAATTAATTGCAAAAATGGCCAAATTTCAGATAAGTGAGCAAATATTGGCAAAGTTTAGAGAGTTAATTGCAAAAATAAGTAAAGTTCAAATGCTGAATTGACACCTCCAAATTTCAGGTAGTTAATTGTAAATAGGCAAAATTTAGGTAGCAAATGTGATATCTAACCCCCATCTAAAAAAAAAAAAAAACCTAAAGGGCACCAAGTTCAAAAGAGAATTAAACTTAAAGCTTACAAGTTCTGAAGAATGCAATATCGCTGCAACTATAGTATCATCAAAAACCTCCTTAAATTCATAGGGAACCTGCAAAAGTAAAATGTATCCCATCAAGACCAATAGAATTACGGTTGTTTTCCACTACAAAATATGGCTGAAATTTTACCAAGATCAGCCAATAACATTTGTTTTAAAACTTTAGTTCCTTTCAGCAAAGTGCTTTTTCACCAAACAATTTCAATTAATCCTTCATTAGACTAGAATACAATATACCAGGAAAATAATAAGAAAAAAGATGATCCAAAGAGCAAAACAAGCATTTATTTACATATCATGTAAAAGAAGAAATTACATAATTTTTTCCTTCAAAGAGCTTCAACCAACCTTCAAGCATGAGTGCTCACAGCTAAATGAAAAATCCTTGAATGTGCCATTATTCACGACGAATAAGACTATAATTGTGAAGCTCAGGTTTTTGGGTAAGTTGGTGGCAATTTCAAAGTTCATATTCTATTCAACCAAGGTAGGTCTTCTTTTGTAATCAAAGAAGAAAACTATTAGAGAATAATTAGAAATCTAAGGATAAGATATACTCATGCACACAACAAAAACAGGAGAAATCTCCAATCTCTTTTAATAATTTAGGAGAAATATCAATATAGAAATTTTTAAAGCTTCTATTTTCTATCATGGAAAAAAAAATTGAAGTACCTGCTAATTTCCTCTCTGCTTCATTGGGGTGGGGTGTGGTTTGGTGGCGGGGGGGTGGGGGGTTTTGTGGTGTGAATACAATGAGTAGAAGTACCACACGGGCAAGAAATTAATTGAGACTGTAGGACATCTTCTTAAAAACTATGACTGTAGTGTTCAATCCCAGGCAACTGCATTATCCCTACTCGGATATGATTGGTTTATGTCTTGTACGGTATTAGGCACCTACCACTTAGTAAATGGATAGTGAAACAATGAAGGTCTCTGGAAGATTATACACAACTGCATCGTGGAGTAATTGACTGGGAAGAGAATGAAAGGTTCAGAAATCTTAATCTGCCAACACATTTGTCAGATTTGATTGGTCTATGACTTGTACAATCCTGAATCTCTTGGAGAATTGGTATAGTACAGAAGTCAGTAGAGTTAGATGTTCACTTAGTTGTTCTATTTGGCACAAGTATGCTAGGAGGAACAGAAGTCAGTAGAGTTAGACGTTCACTTAGTTGTTCTAAAGGCTGCTGAAAGCTTCTAGATAATTCTAGATTAAAAGAAGTCTGTTAGCCGTTGACAGCAAGCATATATTAGTTAGGGGACTTAGTAAGTTAGTACAAATGATAAACATGTATTAGTAAGTTAGTACAAATAATACCCATGTACTAGCTAGGTGGATTACAGATTTAGAACACTTACAATTTGTAAATAGAAAGGAGTTATCAGCTGTTGTGAAGCTTTCATAGCTGGAAACTGTGTGATTCCCTCTGATTTTCATCAGTAAAACTACCTAAATGATATACACCATCGATGATGAGATCCTTGATCTGAACTGCCACCCAGGAGCCAAGGGGTGAGCCAGGTTGGTGTTATGGTTGCTGAGCTACCAAAGGTAGCTAAAGGTAGCTAGGGGCTAGGGAGTTGCAGGACATGTCGAGCCATCAAGATGGCAGGAAAGCATAGATTTTTTTTGCTCTATGGTTAACCACACTTACCATAGAAGGGTTAGATGCTGATATTCAAATGCCAGGAGAATGCCATTCAACTGGAAAGCAGAAGAGAAGCAGCCATCCGGACACCAAGAACAACATGCTAATGATGCCCAGAGCACACTGCCCACAGAAAGCTTTTCGCACCATCTGAGCCACCTGGGGACGCTGTCCAATTGGCAAGAGCTTTAAACCATACGACCAAGTTTTACTTTATTTTGTTTTGTAAAAGTTTCACTTAATCACAAGAATGCCCTTTGGACATTTTAGAACCTCACTGAGGGTTCATTTGCTATCTTTTATCATTAGCTTATCTGTTATGAACACATACCAAGAATTACTCAAGTCTATCTTTTATTATTGAGAATCAATATTTCTTCTTTAAATCATTAAGAGTTCTTATCAATCGCTCGTATTGATCATGGTGAACCCACCATTGGGATCTTATGTGTAATATTGATTACTTTTAACAATCCATCATTAGTTCAACAATTGTGAATAATAACAACCATTATTCCATATACAAACCCAATCCGCATCTTTATTTCCCCATCAAATATACCTTAAATAAACCCACAAAAGTCAATATTTTCCATATTTTCTTGTGCTCAAGCGTGCAAGGATTTTGTGCCCCACATCGTTACACATCATAATTTGGCACCAAAGCTTATGGTTTTATGACCTTGTTCAATAAGTTCACAAATTCTATAATCTTGTTCATTGCAACTTAAGGTTGCAATTCAGTTTAGATTGGGTTGCTTGTGGAGTTGAAAAGTGTTAGAATTGTATTGTAGTTATTGTTGATTGGTAGAGTATGTGTTATTGGCATAGTGTTTACATTGAGGGTGTTGGGAGTAAACCAAGTGTTTATTGAATCACCTACGTGAGAAATTTGTATTATTGAAGTCATGTTCAAATGTTGAGTGATGTGTGGATATCTTGGAAGATAGTCCCATTGGAAGTGTAGTAAGAAGGTTGACAAACATCGAAATTTCAAACAAGAATTGCTGGAATTTATGTGGGAGGTGATTTAACAATTGCATTGTGAAAGGAAATTGCATAGAGTGAGCATGGGGAAAGATATGATATAAGTCATTATGGTTCTACCCTAGGATGCTAGCAATGAAACTTCAATTGGGAATTTAAATAGAGCTAGGGAGATGGAGAATGGAAGAGCTATTTGGGGGTCAGAAAACATTAAGTTGAAAATCCCTACCTAAATAAGCCAATAGGTCATATGCATTAGGTACCTAGATTAGAGAATTCTTTAATTGCTATAGGTGTGATGAGTGAATCAAAGTTAAGTTGGCTTTTGCTTTTCTTAAGTATGTAAGCCTTGGGAAAAATTGGTAGCTCATAAGTGTAAAGAAGGTGAAGAAAGAATTAGGAAATGGAAGTTGATGAAGCAATTGACAAGTCAATGCCCGAGAACTTCAAGCAAGAGATATTGCTACAACTACAAACATTGAGACAAGAAAGAAATAGCGTAGAGGATTATCGTATGAAATTTGAAACAATTTTGACTAGATGTGAAATTATTGAGACTCTAGACACAGTCCATATTAAGGTTTCTTAGTAAGCTTTGGCCAGAGATAGCCCATGTGGTTGAGCATACAGTATTCTAGAAGATGTTATCAAGTCAGCAGTCACTGTGGAAATACAAAAGAAGCACTGGAGACTGAGGTCACCACAACACCATCTTAAATCCAACAAGCAACATGTTGATTTAGTATCAACCCTCAAGTTGGTTCCTTTTGTGTATGTATTACATCAATCTCTTGAAAAGATAGGCAACAAGTTGGAAAAGAGGAAGAATGTGACACTATAGCTCTTGCATAAGTACAAGGGAAGAGGAGCCAGGATGGGAAAGGATTTGATTGCCTTGTATATGAACATATAGCATCACTTGTCCTAACAAAAGAGTGATGGTAATTAAGGGAAATGCACCCAAGATAATCACGAAAAGTGAGGAAGAGGAGAAGACCAATCACAATCTGAAAGCGATAATGAGGTGATTGAGTGAGGATGAGAATGGGCCTTTAGTGTCAATAGTGGTTAGGACGGCTCGAATGCACAAGTAGAGAACAATTTGAGATGGTAGAAAATTTTATTTCTTACCAGGTGTTTGATCAATGGGAAGACTCGCAAAACCCTAATTGATAGTATGAGTGGTATTAATATTGTTTTAGCTAAGTTTTTGACAAAATAGGGCTCCTAACTACAACCCACCAAAACCATATGGGATTCATTGTTCAATGATCAAAAGCTTTTATTACATAACAATGGAGAACAGTTGCCACTGCATCAATATGTGAAAAAAAGCCACAAGTATCATATTTATGCAAACTTGATTTGTGTGCCTCCAATCTTATTTCACAATCTTACCTCTCAATGGCCATTTTGCACATGGGGAATTGACATCATCGAAAAGGTAACTCTGAAAGCATCAAATCAACATGAACATATTTTAGCTGCCATTTCTTATTTTACACATTGTGTGGAAGCGACATCTTATCAAATACTAACATCGGCAATAGTATAGTAGCCAAGTTCATTAATGAAATTATAGTCTATGGATATGGAGTACCATACAAGCTAATTTCAAATGTGGAATCTCACTTCAAAAAAGAAGTTGCGCAGCTATGCATTCGATATCAATTACAACAGGAAAAAAAAATCCTCACCATACAAGCCTCAAACCAATGAAGCAATGGAGGCAGCAAACAAAAACACAAGTTAGCTTCTGCGAAAGATGACAGACACATATCTAAATTGGCTCGAAAAGTTGCCACTCCTTGTGGAGGGGTATGGGACCTCCATTTGGACTTCCACCAATGCTTCTTACTTTACACTCAATATTTCTTATTTCAAAAAGTTGAAAAGTATAGATTCAAGGTTGAATCTTCAACCACTCAAAGGTGATGATGTGTTCATTGGTCCAAACCGCTAACCAAAGAACCTAAGAGTAAGCCAATTTTGAGAATTGGTTACTAAAGTTGCCAAAGGTTGCAAGGGACAAAGAGTTGCAAGACAAGTCGAGGCATACCTGATGGTAGGTAAGCCCCATTCAGACACCATGATGAAGCACACTAACCACACAAAGGCCAATGGTGCCATCCAAATGCTAGGAAAATGCCATTTGGCCAGTATTCTCCTAATAAGCCAAAGAGGAACAACCATCTAAGCACCAAGAAGCCACCTCTAGACAATGCCGAAGAGTGCACTATCCATAGAGAGCTTTCCATGCCATCCGAACAACTAAGTGATATTGTTTGAATGACACGATCTTCACGAGTAAGGATTAAACCAACTTTTACTTTATCTTGTAACAATGGCATCTTAAAACCTTATTAAACGTCTTTCATCATTAGTTTATCTTTTGTTAATGAACACACACCAAAACTCCCTTGAATCTATCTTTGATTATCAAGAATCCATTTCTCTTTAAATCATTAAGAGTTCATATCAATCATTCACATTGATAGTGGTGACCCCGCTCTTTGGATCTTGTATGCAATATACACTCCCTCCAGCAACCCATGATTACTTTAGCAATTGTAAGTAACAACCTTGATCTAATTACAAATCCAGTTCGTTTTTTACTCCAGTGGACCATACTCATTACATCTACATCTTTTTATTCCCTGTCAAACATACCCAGTAGAAAACCCATAAAATCAATATATTCCACATTTTCATGGGTTCAAGCATGTGAGAATTTTGTGCTCCACATCAGTAGCAGGTCGAGCACATCAATTGCTTTGTGGAGTATGTAACTGGATAGGCTGGAGAAAAGGTTTAGAAAGCCTCATTTACACCATCATTTTCTAAGACGAGAATTCTCAGGACTCATGGCCTATTTTAATAGTAGTGTGAGACATGAAACCAATTCAACAGATATCTACTGCTTATAATATATTTATTTAATGAGGAAAAAAACTGCAGATTTTTCCTTAATATACAGCTCAAGAAAGAGGAGGAAACGAGCTTCACCACTAACCTCTCCAACGGTTTTCAAAGTATATGATAAGGTACGTAAAGCAGCAATTTTCATAGGAGCAGTACCATCTGAAGACTGAAGCTGCAAAATTCCAAAAGAATCTTTGCCCAGTTAACAAATCCAGCCAGAAAAGAATTTCCAACATCCATAAATCTAGATAAGAATAACAGTAGTGTACAAACATAATTAAAACTCTTTGACAAACCTGCTGTCCTAGAAAAACCAGAAAGCTTCTCTGAGTAGGCTCTGTCATTTGATCCGTGATAGCAACCCGAAGAATATACATAACACATGCCTTCAAAGAAGAAAAGAACATGAAAAATCTTAGTACAACCCATGAGGAACTCCTAGCAAAATTAGTATCAGTTTTTTAGAGCTCTTCTGTTTTGATGCAACTTTTACATGTTGATACCCCAAATTTCCCATTTCAGTATCTCAATTTTACATGACAACAGCCAATAGTTATTTCCTTCATTACTTGCTACACATCCAATATGCCGTAATTTAAGGTGCCAGCTATATAAGTTAGTTATTAAAGCAAGGGAATGAACTTCACATAGGCCCAACTATTGGTTTTTGCATTTCCAGAAACCCCACCCCATTCCTTTCAACCGATTTCATCAATATACTTTATCCTCAAAAAAAGGTCCTATATGAGATATGCATTTTTCTTTTAAATATAATGATGCAGATATGTACCTGTGCATGAGTATCAGCAGAATTCTCTGTATGGAGCATGCTAAGAATTTCTGGAGTGAAGCTCTGAAGCTCAGAATCTGGATGCAGGTATCTGAAACGAATTGCCTGTGGATAGGAATATCACAAAATGAAAGACATGAAATAAAATTGCTGCAAGATGAATGTAGTGAAATTGAAAGAGCCATCTATAGCCACACATAATGGCCCACTGTAATCCAACAGTCAGATAATATCATTGGCTATTTGAAATGCACATCAAAAATATGAGTAAATTTCACTTTACATACCTATGTTTGTGCTTTTGACACTTTGCATACTCCAGTTTTCATTTTTTACACTTTGCATACCTGTGTTTTGCCTATCTGTCACTATTACTATTAATTAGTAGACACATTGGTTTCTAATTGGCCACAATAATCAATTTAATAAAATACATTATTAAATAAATTTAATTAAATAATGCAATAATATATGATAAATGATATAATTATAGTTGTGGTCAATCAACAACTTCCCTATCTTCTTCTCCAACCATCTAGCATCTGCTACTTTTCACCGCATACAAATAAATTCATATTCAAATCCTCTACTCCATTCCACAAACAGAGAAAGGGAATGGGGAATTCATGGTGTGGCCTCTGAATGTGTGTAGACCAAGCCACCAGCGAGGCATTTACCAGCAACGGGGCTGAAGACATGGAGTCCCAGTGGATGCCCAATTAGAATTTAGATATTTTATTATATCTTGCCTTTAAAATTTAAATATTTGTGTAGGGAGAGTGAGAGAAAGGGAGAGAGGGGTTAGGATAAATTCTTAAATCTTAAAAATCATCCTTAAAATATAAATATTTCATAAGACTATGGTACTTAGCTTTCATTTTGCTATGAAACTATTCATCTTAAAATGGATGGAAAATCCCTGCACTCTATGTTCCAGTCAAACTGTGAAAAGTATACGAGAATAAAAATATCCCAAGAGACATCCTGGAACTATAACATTGCAGAACCATCATGAGAGCGGCTTTCACTTTGGTCATTTCCACATGGTGGAGAAAACATAGGGATTCTCCAGCTGATGAATGCCTTGCCGGTGAATGCCTCACCTGAGAATATGAATCTGTTTGTGCGTGTCGCAAAGAAACAGATGGTAGGTAAATGGGGAAGAAGACCAACCACCACTTCAATTACATAGTCTATCATTATACTATTGTATTATCTAATTAAATATGATACTAAATTAATCATTGGGTAGTAATCAGAAACCGGCACATGTCTGTTGATTAACAATGACAGATGGAGGTAAAACACAAATATGTTAAGTGTCAAAAACGAAAATAAGTATACTAGGTGTTAAAGGGTGAAAGCACATGAATGTAAAGTGGAATTTACCCTAAAGATGTTTGAAAAGTAATTCTTGAAAACACCAATTCCCAGCCCTTCTATGAACTATAAAAACTGAAACTTTTGTCAAATCTAGTCGCCTCAACTAGACTTTCAGCATATCTGGTCCATTAACATTCCAAACCCTGGTCATACTGATCAATCTACTCCAGTTGAAACCATGTGGCAACTGAGCAGTCAGTAACCAATATAGACTTAAACCCTAAGTACATAACCATAAATTTCACGTAGCAACTACTCAGAGCATCATGAACTTAATGGAAGAAAACAGCCACTGAGCAGGAAAAAGAAAAGCCTGTATACCTGCAGAAAAGATACCCATGACAAAGTAATCCCAAGCCTAATGTCCTTTGACCTAGCTCCACTAGCTACAATATCAAAAAACAGTGAGTACAGCAAGGAAAGAGATACAACATACACAATGTTTGTTATAGTTTGAATGAAGAGTTTAAGCCGGCATAATATTCAAATACTTCTGCCATTATTGACTGACAAAAGAGTAACCAATAATAAACATTGAAACAGATGTACCATCTGAAACTAATTTTGTTGCTAATTTAGCAAGTATTATTTATAAAAAAATATGTGCAAGATGGGAGAGTACAGAAGCCGAAGACTCAGAGAGTCAATCTACATATGAATACATCACCACTCAACTATGATTTAGCCATAAACATATCATATTCACATAGCTAGGATGCTAGTAGTCATAGGATGAGAATGCAATCTTCCAAGTGATTTACCCTCACATTATCAATGCCTCTAGACAGCTACCAGATGATGTCATTCCAAACCAAATGCAATAAATGTGAGACTTTCAAACTCCTCCCTCACTATAATCCATACCTCAAAAGCTTAGGGACATTTGAGAAACAAATGTTCATGGGACTTTAGGCCATGTTGGCATAAGAAGCAATAATTTGAAGGCATCAAACCCCCTTTGAAGAGTTTATTCAGAGTCAAATGCTTGCCTTGAATAGCAAGCCAAAAAAATAAAGGAGAAGCAGGATATATGCTTCTGAAACCAAACTCACCAAGTCCAAGGGATATCGTACTCATGTGTCTTAAGGCTTCATAAGCTAACTCGATTATATTTTCATCCTTTGATTCATTCTTTTACCGGTATGATCTTCCTGAAAGACGAACCTGAAATCTAAATGAACAAAGAGTGCTCCTAGAACAGTCTAGGTAGCTGAAGTTGATACCCAAAAATCTCCTGAGTCAAGCTTCACTCTAACCAATGATTAGATTTATCTGCTCCAAAAAATTCTTAGCCAAAGCACGCACAAAAGTCTAGAACACTTAGTTGAGTCCACTCTTTCAGCTACCACTGCACTTAAAGGTAACTTCACATCCCTCTTTACAAAACCAGGGATATGACACTTAAATTGTCAAAATGAATGCCTTTGCGCATACGTGTAATTAGGGGTGGATGTGGCCAGGTTCAATCCATTTTGCACCTCTGAATCGCATCATAGTTCGGTTTTTTTAAGGCCTCAAAATAAACTCATACAGCTTGATCCATAAATTTTTTTGATAGGGAAAAAGAAAAAAGAAAAAAGATGGTTCGATCCAGTTTGGTTCACAATTTCAACCGTAACTTTTGTATCACATTGCTGGGTCCAATTAATAGTATTGCTCCCTCCAGTGTCTGAGTTCCATCCTCTGTATGTCATGAAACAACCCACCAACTTATGCCTAAAACTTCAAGTGGATGACACCAGCTCACTGCAAGACCTTGACCATTATTATCCTCAGATGCTTGCTCCACAAAGCTACTTGTAGTTCTCGTGTACAGTTCTCTAACAACCCACAAGAAAGAGATGTTGGTACCCATTAGTCCCCATGCCAACTCCTCCTTCTAGACCTCTCCAACAGCAGCCTGGCTTCCAAAAGATACATAAAGCATGAGTCCTTCTCCTTTGTTTCTCATGCATGCTTCGACATCTCACTTGGAGAGACTAAATTCATAGTCTATGTCATTTTCCAGTTTTTTGCATAGGTGCATAGACCAGTGATATCTTACAGGTTTTAGCAACATTGATCAAAAAGGGATGCCAACAAGACCAGGAACATAATTTCAATGCATCGATCTCACTTCAACATAAAATAACAAGTGGACGATTATATCTCTACCTAAAACATTTACTTATAAGAGGCTCAAGAAGACTTGAACCATAATTTCCACAAGAAACTAAAGCTACTACTGCTTGATGTTCAAACAGGCACTCGCAAACATAAGGTGATGTCTCAAGGCCACCATGGCCATCATAAGGACACACAGTGTTGGTAAAAAAAAAAATTAAAATTAAATAATATAATCAGTTCAGTTCAGTCCAAATGGTTCAGTTTGCTAGTCTAAACTGATATTAAAGGCAAACTAAACCAAATCAGGGAAAAAAAAAGATTGATTTTTTGATTAATTCAGTTCAATTCAGTATTTGATCTTTTTTTTTTTTTTTTTTTGGGCCCATTTGAAATTCACATAAATTTTTCACAGCATTTGAAGAGTGTGAGTGTGACACTAGGGTGTAGGTCACCAATGGTGAAAGTGCAGCAACAAAACAGAAGGGAATAATAAATTTATCCAATCTGAAAATAATGTTTATTTATTCCCCAATTAGGATATAACCTAACTTCTGCTAGCAAATTGTCTAAAATATGGACTACTTTGTGACTTCACTTTTCCTTCAAATCTTTATACATAATATCCCCAAGGAATAAGTCCAATTTAATGCTTTAGCAAAAACATCTTAGACATCCATTTTTCACTTATATGCATCGTCTATATACAAACTTATTCAAAAATAAAAAATTGAATGATTCCTTTTATGAACATTGCATTTAGCAAAATTTACTGCAATCTCCTATCAAGTTCAACCATATAAACCATCTAAATCTTTCTATCTTGTCCATAGTGATATTTGGGAACCACCTCAAACATTTTAGATCCTTAGGGTGTACTGGTTTGTCACCTTTATTGATGACCAAATGCATGTTCATTAAGCACATTTCCTAAAAGAAAAATCTAATGTGTGTCACACATTCCAATGATTCCATAAGTTCATATTATCTATCTTTCAAACTCAAATCAAAATAATCCGCTCTGACAATGGCAAAGAGTAATTTTTGAAAAAATTGGTTGAGTACCTAAAGGACAATGGAGTAGTTCATTAAAGCTCATTTGCCTATACCTATACGCTCCAACAAAATGGGGTACCTTGAGCACCCAAAAGAATAAAAAAAAAAAGCCATTATATATAGAAGATAACGAGATCAATGATACCATCAAATTTGGTCCCAAACACTTTCTAGGGGCTATACTAATAGCAACCGATTTTGTTAATTGATTCCCATCTATACCTCTTCACTTTCGATTTCCAGTGAGTGTACTCCTTGATACATTCCCTAAAATTCTTCTACTCAATTAACTTCCACTTCAAGTTTTGGGCTGCAATTCACTAAGTCCAATAGACACAAGCTTGATCTCAAATTCTCAAGTGTATATTTCTCAATTACTCCCTCTACAAAAAGGATAGTAAATGTCATTGTCCACCTTCTAAAGTTTTTATGACATATGATATTTAGTTGTACAACATCAGCCATACTGCTATATCAAATTATTTGACATATAGTAACCTTTCTTCTTAGTTTCTAGCATTTATAACATAAGCAGATGTGAGGAAGCGCCAAGAAAAATTCATGAAGCTCTTGCTAAACCAAGATGATAGGAGGCTATGATTGATGAAATGAGGACTTTGTACCAAAACACCACTTGGGACATTGTCAAACTGCACAAATGGATTCTTATAATCAGATGAAAGTGAAACTGTAGAGAGACATAAGGCATGTTTAGTTGCCCAAGGCTACGCTAAAACATATGAGATTGATTATGAGGAAGTGTTCACCTTGTAGCCAAATTGAATTCAATTAGAGCAATATCTTATCCTTAGATAAAAATGCTTTAGTATGGCGAGCCAAGCCATGCATGCTCGCATTTAGCGACACATCACCTAATGTTACTAAAAACTAAAAGAAACCTCAAAATAAAAGAAATGGGGGATCTAAGGAAGAAAGAGATGTAGAAATAGAAGCAGCTTTCAACATAGATGTTGTGAACCACATTTTTAGGTACTTGACGGGCACCTGTGTAAGTCTTTGTTCTTAAAAGAACAAATGATAGATCATCTAAATCTTTGATGGATGTAGATTGGGAAGGATGTACTATTGACTGTAAGTCTGCATCAGACTCTTTTATGAAGCTATGGGGTAATCTAGTGACTTGAAAGAGCAAGAAGCAATGTTTAGTTGCTTAAAGTAGTGCTAAGGTTAAATATGGAGCTACAGCTCAGGTTTATGTGGAAAGGTCTAGCTTCAAAGGCTTTTTAAAGACTTACACATGAATTTTCTACTTGAGGCTACACAATTTTACGAAGACAGCATGTAAACAACAATTGATGACAAAAATCCATTTCAAGATAAACATAAGAAGCATGTTAGAATTGATCAAAACTTCATTAAGCCAGAAGTCAAAGAAGGAAACATGGATTGAAGTACATTTTCCACCTAGAAGCCAAGGGGCCGATGTCTTAACCAAATCTTTGGCAAAGCAACTATTTGAGCTGACCTTAAGCAAGCTAGGAATGATAGATATGTATTCCTTCAAATTGAAAAAGGGTGTGCAAAAGTTTTGGTCCTATATTAGTTATTTTGGATTTATTTTGTATCTATGCAATTATTTTTATTTATATTATTCCGTTAGTTGCGAGTCATATTTGTATGTAATATATGGAGATTACCATATTTATATCTAGTAACAGGAAGATTCATCCTTATCTCTTTTGTTCTTGTCCTCGTGTATAAATAACACAAGCTCAATAAATAAAGGTTGACTTGAGTTAAAAGTATTCCAAATTTCTTCAAAACAATAACTAAATCTTACTAAACTATGAAATTACCTTTTGTAAAGGGCAATATCAAGTGCCTTTGTAAGCCACCCTCCAATTTCTTTGCTATTGGAAAAGGTCCTTTCCCCCTTGGCTGAACCTACAAACAGAAGAAAGTGATTACCAATGGGAAAAAAAATAAAATAAAAATTAAAAAATTAGTTAAAAAAATTGCAATGATGACATCCATAATTTACCCACAGGAATACAGGTCCAACAAACACAGAACCAAGAAGTAAAACAACTAAGATGTACAAGTGAAGTGAAAAAAACAAATAAAGAAAGAAAATGATCAACTCTCTGGTGATATATACCTGTGCCTCAGGATTCATTCCTAGAGCAAGCAACAAACCTAATGCTTCAGCAAAAGCATCTCGAACAGAGGAAACAGGATCTTCAAGAGCCTATTAAACAAAATTTTGGACTGATTACACAACTAGCTAATGGCAAGAAATAGAAATGAAGGGTGCATGAACACCTTAACACAGTGAGAGGCAGAAGAGTCCAACTCTCCAACTCCCAAACCAGGTCCTCCAATGTCTGCAAAGGCCTTCAAGCATCTTGCAGCAGCTATTCTTACAACAAATGATTTGTCCACAATAGCAGATCGAGTAATAATACGAAATGCCTCCGTGTAAGCAGAAGATGCAGCACAGCCACCAGAGCCTTCCAAGGCATTCTGGAGCATGTATAATGCCTCTTTCCTCACAAAATCCTGCATAGTCGAACAAAATGAAAGTGATGTCAAAATGACAAACACCACCCAAAGGCAGGGATGAAGACAGGAAAAAGTAAGAAAAAGGAAAAAATCACAAATCAGTTGCTGATCCTTCTTTCAATCAATGACTCTAGAAATCAGGTCTGCAGGGATTTTGTAACTTCAAACCTTGTATTCTTACTTGAGGAAAACAAAATTCTCAAAATTTGAAATGCAGATTATATTCCTGTAAATGATATATTTAGCAATTAATCCGGCATGAGGCACAAAGGAAATTGTTAAAGCATCCATTGGGTTCCTTGCACTTTGTAATATATGGATTTGGAGCACCATGAAAAATAGGATCTCTCAAAACATTAAGATGATAATGCATTTTGACATACAAAAAGGAGCTCAGCCGAGTATGGGTGCAGCTGGAAGGCCGACCTATCTCTCTTCCTCAAATGAAGCTTCTACCAAAGAGGTGGACCCCCAGTTTTAAGAGTAGCTAATCAATAAAACCAATCATTATTGCAAACCATAATTATACAATCAGGAAATTATTTCCCAATCAACATGGACAAGATAGAATAACGGTAAATATGGACTTTCAGCTAATTACCAGGCTGAATATGGCCTCTATTGAGTCTATATTCTTCCCTTGATGATATTTTCCACAGTTTTTTCCCCTTCTTATAAAAGGTAGAGGACTTTAGCTTTCGTATACAAGTTTGACAAAACAAATGATGCATTCTAGAGCCGTAAAAAGTCACAGTTGAGACAATACAAAGCAGAAATAGAGCATGAACTTGAGCTTGACTCAAAGTGATACTTCACAAACTCAACTAGATTAAACTTGTTTAAACTCAATTTATCTAGTTCACTCCCAAAAAACCAGAGAAAATCAATTTATCTAAAAAGGAACTTGGCTTTAATTAAAAATATTAATATCGGAATTCAACTTCAACTTCACTAATAGTTAAGCTTTGCTCGAGCTTAATTAAGCTTGCGAGCTAATTGAGCAAAATATGATGAAGCTTGACCTCCAACTTGATTCAACTCAATCTGATTGTTGTTAAATTAAACTCAAGTAACTTGCAAATAGGTTCAACTCATCTACAGTCCTAGTGCTTCTAAAAATTATTAGCAAGTAACTATTCCTGCAGTGAGGAAAGAATAAAATCCAACCTAAGAGGATTTCCTTGATTTTTTTCCTTTTAACTTCCCATGGTCATGTTTATTGTTGAGTAGAAACTCCATAACAAGTATAGATAAATTGCAGTAAACAAGGCTGAAAATTGAAAAAATACCTCATGAAACTTCATAAGCTTTGAAAGGATAATAGTTGTCTCAAGTAACCCTGATGTAATTCTTCTCCCAAAATATCTATATAGCTCACCCAAGCATTGCGCAGCACCTAAAATGTCACATAGATAATGCTAATGAGAAGATGAAATTAACATACTTTCGATATATAAGAAAATAACTCTAATAGAATGCAAATCATTTAAGAGATTCCACCACAAGATCAATAGCTTGATGCTGCATAATCATAAACCACATGATTGAGAAACAGATTATCTATAGGTCATATCCTGAATTTCCGAATTCCAAAGGGAAAAAATCTAAATTTCACAAAAGAAACAGCAACTTTCAATGGAGAATTTACCTATGAAAGATGATTTCAAACTCTTGAATGATTGTGTGTGTCTAAACAGAACTTTACACCATATTACCTTGGCTCTACACATTTACATAGCCAACCACTATTTTGTACTTGGCAGCTATGGGTCCTTGATCCTTATTCCTCATCCCCATCTTTGCCCAAGCTAACAGGGCTTAGTTATTTAGGAAGAAGCAATTATGCCTTGAGAACAACTACCTTGTGCTCAATTCTACTTAAATAAGCTCCAAAACAATACATGAAAGCATTGCGGTTACATGAAAACTTTAGTAAAAATACATCAAAAATGGATAAATATGTCCTGATCAACGCCAAGGGACAAGCCTAGTGGTTAAGACATGGTGACACTTAAGACAAATTATATGAGGACCTGGATCAAATCCCCCTAAGAATGCCTCCTCGGCCATCTTACATAATAGAAGCTATACTTGTAAGGTGGTTTGTGTCTAGAGGTTGTCAGTTCAATTATGATTATGCCATGTCTTAGCCCATGTTTTCAAATCAATATGTCAAATTCAATGTTGAATCCTCTTCAAGCTCCTTATTTTAATACATAGATATAAATTCCAACTAAAAAGAAAAGAAAAGCATCTCCATATACATACAAAGGGAAAAGGTCTACACAATCAAATCAAAAGTATACCATTTCGATATAAACAATTGTATATATTTATGACGAGCACACCACAGGCATGCACCCTCACATAAGCATCTATGATGTTTCAAAGAAGTATTTGCTTTGCACTATAAGCATCAATAGCAACCATTTGGTAACTTTGGAGCTGCAGTTTACTTCTCTAAAACACCATATATGCTTTTGTAAATTCAGCGCATCTTATTTTACAAAAAGATTGGATTTTTCAATTTGGTAACCCTTTGATCATTTCAAATGAAATTCTACATTTCTATAGAGAATAATTTCGTGTTATTCACCATCCAATATTCTCCTTTTTTTGAGCAAGGTGAGTTTTATATATATATACACATATAGTACAGACACATAAATATATTTCACACCATCAAATATTCTTCTCTTTCCTTCATTCCATGCTAACCATACAATTAGCAATGGATTAACATGAGTACTCAGGAAACCCAAGGCAAAACCCCATACCAGAATATAGTGTGTTTTCATCTTGTTCCCATCGTATACTCATAAGCTCTAATCACAAATATATTTCACACCATCAAATATTCTTCTCTTTCCTTCACTCCATGCTAACCATACAATTAGCAATGGCTCAACATGAGTACTTAGGAAACCCAAGGCAAAACCCCATACCAGAATATAGTGTGTTTTCATCTTGTTCCCATCGTATACTCATAAGCTCTAATCACACTCATCAATGCAGTTATGTAAGGATAGTACAACAAATTATGATTAGTAGAATACTCCACTTGTTCACACCAAACACTTTTCTTTATGACCAAGTAATTTCCTCCTATAAGATTGTCATAGGTCAATGATTTTCATGAAAACATGTCCTCCTGCTAAAGAAAAGTTATTTAAGAAGGGGACATCCAAATCAATTTCCACAGATGAAATTTAATTCAAAGTAGTGCATGATTACTAACATGATGCACTGGAGAAGTTCCATGATCCAGACAGCATAATATAAGCCCACATTCACCCATTATATTTTATAACTATGCCTGTTTAATGATCCAAAAAGAAAAGAACAAAAACCATACATGTTTCATGTAACATGCTGAGGAAGATATAAAACCATTCAAACTCTCAGTCAACATGTTTCTCATGAAAATCTAGGTTCAGAGATGACCCTATAAGCAAACCTTTTAATTTGTGAAATTATAAATATCAGGTTAAACTCGATGTAATGGTTCATTTTCTCGCCACTAATCATAACAAAACTGATCATTGCTCCTCTACTACCTCAGAGCATATTAGTGCTACAACGGAATTCAACCTGTCCTACGTGCTCCATAGACTTTATCTAAAAAATTGAGAAATACATTCCTTTCAAAGCATTAAGATTTTCCACTTTGACACACCAAAACAGACAGCTAGGATACTAACACTCTATTGTTAGTAGAACAAAGAAGAGTCAATAGTTCTAAGACCTTAGAGACTGCATGAAATGTTCATCACAGACCAAGTTATATGGAAACATTTCCCCCCAAAAAAGGGGAGAAAAAAAAGCACAAGGATGCAGTTATAGGTAGATTATCGGACTTTTTATGCATGCAACACAGGTCAGTATGGAAGGGACTATATTTTTGACAACCTGCAACAGTTGGAACGTAGTCCCTGGAAGCAGAACAAACAAAAGAGAATATTTAGGAACTTGATCGCAGTTCTTTCTGAGGAAGAGTCTTTTGTGGGGGACAATTCTGATTTTCAGTCTCAGTTTTTTAATAACTGAAATGAGATGGTTTCCAAAAACATAATGTACTGTGCAATACTAATGATAGTACCTCTAGCTTTGAAGAATGTGTTAGCTACCCTGATTCAATAGAAAATCATTTACAGATGACAAATGAGCAACTTGAAGGTTTTCAGAAACAAATACAACCCCATTATATTTCAGAATGTTTACAGCAAGGTAATGATAATTCAATCAAAGCAGCAAGTCCCTATTGTTACAAACATTCGATTCACAGGGAGCAAAGAAATAGATCAAATCAGGTGTCTGCGAATCTGGCTAGCATGACATTTGTAGCAACAGTCAATACTTGTAACATCGCATTTTACCAAGCTGTCAAGCATGTGATGCATGTGACAAATTGCCTGCCACAAGAGCCTTGGTGGACCAACCTGCTTCCACCAAGGCTCTTGCTGGCATATAGTTGTGTTTTCTTTGGTTCAATTCAAGTCCCATAAACCTCACTAGCTGAGTGCTATCAGCATAATCAACACAAGGATACTCCTAATTTCATGGGAAGGTTCTCTTGGGCTTCTATGAAACCACATAATAAAAATCAATGTGAAGAGTACATGTATACTCACCAGTCCAATAAAGAGCATCAACATTCATAAGTTTTTGAGCTCTAAGATCTGTGTTTGCAACTTTTATCTATGTCTCTATGATGTTGAACCGTCAAGGTCCCATGTTTTGTTGAAGTCTGATGGACAAGATACCAAGATCAACCTGGGCAGCAAGTTTTTGGAGCGGCATAAATTGATGAATGGTTTTAGAGTTCTGTGTAATAAGGCAGGTACACCATCACCCAAACAAACTTGTTAGGACTTGATACCACTAGCCCAATGATGGCTTTGGCAAATCAAAACCAGTTATGTGTATCTATTCCCAATAATTTAATAAATGTGACAAAAACTCAATGTTTTTCCTTGGAGATGATGGACTTAGACTAGGCACAGAAAACAGTGTTAGAATCCGGCTCCCCATTCAACGAGATATTGCTGAGGGAATGGTGGAGCACCACATGGGTTTGGTAATGGGAATCCCGTCATCCCATGAGAAATAGCATCTCATGACTCCACAAGAAAGTTCTCCATGTTCAAAATTTTTTTAAGGGATGCAATCATCACTAGTAATTCAATAGATGGACCAAATTCCTTAGAGGAGCTTTTGGAGCAAAAAGAAGACAGCCTATAGTAATTAAGGACTAACCCAATGTTAAATACATGAGGCTAGGATCACTACTAGGTGAGCAAGCTCTGGAGTAAGCAAACAGTAAATTGCAATCAATAATTGAAAGAAAAATGATAGAGAGGATGTGAAGGATTCTTGTTAAGAGGCACAAATAAAGAAACTCTTGACCTTTCATGCACTCACTCTTTGTTTTTTCTTTTTCTTTTTTTTTATTTTTCAATGAGATGTGTAATCAACCTTGTTAAAATGAAAATTTTCCACTTTTCACCTCTAAACAAGTGTTCCGAGCACTCATTAATGGGACCATAATTAAGATAAGGTCTCCAAAGCAATCTTTTCAGTCTCTGAAGTCTGTCACTACCAGTTGTGAGCCTCAAGAATCAAAATTAAGATTTTAAGAGGAATGGTGCCACTGTTCAAAGCATACTGCATAAAATACTTATCCCATATCCCCAGACAGAATACGCAAAATAAAATACCACGACAAACTTGATATAAGTTAGAAATCTGTGCTATCATAATGCTTTCCATGGATAAGCACAGGCCAGTAAATTCTATATAGAAATATGAGTCGTTGTATTTTGACTCACCAGCAACGCGCTGAGGCTCACTCCTTTTTCCATCAGAGAGAAACCCTTGGAGAGTGCTTGCCCGTGAGTATATCGAAATCGGATCTCCCTTTGATATGATCCTAGCCATAGCAACTGACACTAAATGCCGCACTGGCCTTCGTGCACCCATAGTGAGCAGAGAATACAAGGCATCCTCGCATTTCCTTTGCCACAGCAGAATGGATTCCTAAAACAGAAAATTGTTCCGTCAATCAAGAAACTATGTTCCAATCACCATACATATCCAATATCCATACTTTATTGCAAATGAAAGCACACACTACTGTGCTATCTCCTGTACAAAATATTAAGAAAATTTCAAATCAAGTAGAGCTTATAGCACTTATGACTTCGTCCAGCTAATTACTGCTCTATGACGCCTAAATTAATATAATAATTGCCTACTGCAAAAGAGAATTCCCTCATCTTCCTACTTCAACTGAACAAGAATGGCTATTTCCACCCGCGATCTTATTAAATTTCAAACTCCTGCAGCAAAAATTATGCTCCTCTAAACTTAAACTTAACCACAGTAATCCATTACCTTAATAACATATTATACTCTCATTAAACCACGGTAGTGATTTTAGATGATTCAAAACTATAGAAATACGAGCTAGAAATTTCCAGTTCCAGCAGGAATCGAGCACATTACAAAACTTAACCAACAAATGAGTATCTAGTTTAAACAGAACGACGAATTCGCTTATTCTGTCGCACATAAGCATTGAAACTGAATCGAATGGAGGAAAATAATAAAACAAGGACCTTTGGCTCTTCTTCGATAGCCGAGACGAGATCGGAGAGAAGATCGAAGCAGAGAAGTGCCTCCGGGGGTTGTGCTGCGGCGGATGCAACTATAGATTCCAACTGAGCTACCAAGACGCCGAATCTTGAAAGCGGAATGTTCTCGCGAACGTAATTCTTCGCCATTCTAATTCTGTTAGATTTCTCTCTCTTCGTGTTTCCAGAGAGAGAGCGTGTGTTAAGGTTGAAATCTTTATAGCAAGATTAATGAGTAGAGAATGTGATTAGAGAAGTGGAGAGTAAAAGTATGCCCTTGCATCTACGCATGAAGGGCAAAAGGAATGGGAATGGGCATGTCGCTTGCAAAATCAATGGCAAATCTTAATCAAGACCCGAAGCAGAACTACGGTACGTGTTTTCTACTCTGGGTTTTTGTCCCGAGGAATATGCGTTTAAGGTTATTTTTTTCAAAAAATATTAGGAATTCGTTTTAAAAAAAAATTACAAATATAATAATATAGAATACATATTAAGTAAATGCATTACTTTTACATTGTATGCCAGGTCGAAATGCCGGCCTTCGCTATAATTTTGCAATCAATAAATCAGATTTTCTACTTTCCTCCTCTTATTTTGTCTTATTTTGCCTTTGAATATATTATAACTGAAAATATATATAATAGATATGTTTTCAGTATAAAATCTATATAAAATTCAATTCGTACGATCATAGCACATTCTTATCTTAACTAGTTTCTAAAATTTTCAAAATATAAAAAAAAATTAAAAAAAGACTATAATTAAAGTACTGAATCATTTCATAACGTGAGTATATATCATTAATAAATAACAATCTATAATTTATGTTAATTTTATTTATTTAATATTTTTTTGTTATCTTAATAATAATCGACATTATTCAATATTTTTTTGTAAAAAAAAAATTATTAGTTAATGACGTAAATTTCATAATTATAAATGTATCGTAAATTGTGTAAATTATTAATATTTGATAAAAATATATTCTCTAAATTTAAGAATTTTTTGTGTTACAATACATAAGTTCTACGAATATAAATTTCGTAATTATAGATGTATCGTAAATTATATAAATTATTAATAATTGATAAAAATATATTTTATGTTATATAAAATTAAGAATTTTTTTTATTACGGTATATATATTTGGCACTTATATTATGTTTGGCTGAATTAAAAAGTCAATATTAGGTATTTGTGTTGGCAACGCAGTTTAACAAAATGACTAAGCGCATTTTATAAAATTGTCTCTCGGTGTGTAAATAATGTTTTTTATTTTATTTAAATATTCAGTTCATCATGGCATTACTAAGGTGCAAATGGTAAATTACATTAAAGTAATTATCTATACGAACAAAAATATAGTGATAGGTATTTAGTATATTAAACTTATTTGTATGTGATCGCAAGATAGATAGAACTAGAACCGATTGAAATAAGCCCTAAAGTTAAGTCAAGAGACCGTAAGATTGAACTTAGAACATAAAGTTTAGAACGATCGGTTAAAGGATCCGATCAAACCCAAATTATAAACTATTAAGAGAAATATTAATAAAAATGACCCTATAAACTTGAATTTAAGAAAATAAATAATAAAATAGAAGACTATAAAATTTTCAAATTTTAAGTATAATAATTGTTAATTACCGAAAAGGCGAAAAGTGTAATCTAATAACTAATAAATTACTAGAGATAAATTATATGTATACTAAAAATTATAGAATGACCTAAATAATAATTAGGAATATTCACATGTACTCTACATGTATTTACGTATAGATAAAAATACGCGAAATTACCTAAATTAGCCAAAAACTTAGTAAATAATTAAAGAAAATTATTAATTAATTGTGGAAAAATCAGAAGGGTATAGAATGATCCAAATCTGGTTGTGGCAGGTCAGAATCTGAAAAAGAAAAATTATCCAATTAGAATTAGGCAACACAAAAGCCAAAAATCAAAGAAATGAGGCAATGTCATGTCTAATTAATGCATATTAATTACCAAAAAACATCTATAAATAGGGAAAAAATTCACAAAACACCTTTAGGCAGTAAGGAATTAGAGAAAAATAGAGAGACTCGAAAATTCAAAAGAAAATCCAAAAAACAAAAAAAGAAAAGGAAACTATGTAATTAGGGCTAGTGAGCCAAACCCACACCTCACTACCACCTACGACCAAGCCGCCACCACCACCACCCCACTCCAAAAAGACCGTCTAGGCCGGCCGATATACTTGGACCGGGTTTGGATGGCCAAAAAGTATCGAACCGGGTGAGTCTCATAATTACCTCGATTTTGTATAATTTCGTAAAATTAGTTATTTTGCCTAGAAAATTATGAAACTTATTATTCTGAGGTTTTATTGTATGTAGATTTAGGGAAAAATAGTGATTTAGTTTAATAACGTCTGAAAATATAGGGTTCTTAACAAATTAAGCAAAACTAAGCATGATTAGAACTAGAAATAAATAGGCTTAGGAGTGTAGTTTGCAGCTCAATTTTTTTTTGTATAACGCTTATGTGATATAGAACAGTGCTATGAAGCCATTTTTTTAAAATTAATTTTTGAAATTTTTAAGTTAATTTTTAGCCCTAAAATGATAGAAAAATTAGGTAATTTTGGGTTAATTAGGTGATTAATTACTTATTTAGATAGTAATTAGATGTTTAAGGATGTTAATCTCTGATGTGGAAACCTAATCCTAGCCTTTGGAGTATTAAGTATAGTTAATTTAGAAAATTAGGTAGTTATTGCAAGAAATTAGTAATATGTGAAATTGAAAATTAATAAATCTAAAAAAATTAGGGTTATTTAGATAATATTATAATAAAAATCAAAATAATACTAAATCTGAAATAAAATTTAATTTTAGGTAATTGTATAAAAATGTAAGATTTTCTCACATCGGGAATAAATCCGATACCCCAATTAAGATTAACGTGTGGCGAATAGTTTAAAATACTAAATTAAGACCCAATAGGATATTTGAATACTCGAACTTAATGTGATTAATTTCACATTAGGATTCGAGCATATTTAAGACTTAGGAATCAAAACTAGAATCTAATTTAGGGTTTGAACCTTGAAATAGAGTAGAAAGAATTATTAGTATATAATAGGTATACATGGAAAAAGGAGTTAAATTATAACTTAGAATTTGAATCCTTAAAGTATAAGTACTAAAAAGACCTATTTGTATTATAGGACACCCAGAGATGAATCGGCTTATTGCAATAGAGTATTAGTTTTATGGTACTCGGAGACTTAGGGTTGTATATGGTTGTGATTGTAAGTAATTTACACATGTGTTTGATGTATCTGAATTCGTGCTGAAATTGTGGTATTGATGGATTTTGTATTATGATTGAATTGGTGTGAATTGTTTGAAAATCCTAAATGAAATTTAATCTTATTCGACTTTAATGACCTAAAATGTTATGCATTGCAACCCGTTAGGGGATCATTAAGATTCTCCAACCAAATATTGACCCCTTCGAAACGGATAACGCAGGATTGCATAATGGTCCTTTCTTCATCCTCAGTCGAACTAAGTGACAGGAGAGAAGGTCGCGGCGAGGGTAAAGTCAATGGTTCGAAGGTAGTCGCGGGAGGAGCGAGGTCTCCATTGTACAAACTTGGGTTTGGTTGTGAGCTACTGCATAACATGGAACTCTTCAACCTGGATTAGAGCAAGCAAAATTTCTTTGATTTCACAATGGATCGGACTACGTTGTGCGATGACACTTGATTGTTGCATTGCATGAAAATAATTTATTGATAATCTTGTTTGTGCTTGTATGCATTCATGAGTTTCCAATTCAACTTACTGAGCTGTAGTTGCTCATACCCTTATAGATCCTTTTGTAGGTCCTAATTTCTAAACTCTTTAAGGAATATGCTACCTTACAATTACCCAGAGGTTAGTCCTTTTTTAAGCCGGAGGTGTGAGGATCAATCTACTTAGTAATGATGTGTAGCTAGAATGTCCTTGGAGTTAAGGATGAAGACTGATAGTTATTATGTAATTTAGTAAACTTTGGTATTTATGTAAAACTTCATGGGAAGCTCTGTGGACTTACATATAATTATACATGTTTATTAGAAATTTGTAATATTTATCATAATTGTAGTTTAACTGTTAATCGGACTGTTTACTTCAAAGCGAGGAGTCGTCGACACCTTATGTAGATCATGTCTATGGTAAGCACTGTGAAGCCAGTTACTATCATAGAATGGTTTACACGGCGGGACTGTTGTGACTCTGCGATTTCGGGGCGTAACAATTGATCCACGTATACTTACGATGCAGGCAAGTCACCGTTCACACGGCATTTAGGAGAGCAGGGTAAGTAATGTCATTATCATTTACAACCAATTCCCTTATTAACGATGTGTTACTTGTTAACTTAATTAATGTTTCTTTAGGAGGCGACCTATGTATTACAAGTGCAGCGCAGTGAGTTGTCATTACGTAAGGATGAGCAAGATATCCCTATTCATCCTAGGATAAAGCCGTATATACAGGAGGCTGGGTTCTAAAGAGTTGTATAGCTCCCATTTATCATGCTGGATTGGTATTTAATTATAGCACTTATGGAGAGACGGAAGCTCGAGACACACACGTTCCACCTACCTACTAGAGAGGCAACCATCACACTACAAGATGTTGAGGTCCAACTTAGACTTTCAGTTGAGGGGTTCACAATAACGGGGTAAATAGAGACAGATGATGAGGAGAACTGGGTTGATGTAGGAGAGAGGTTACTAGGCATAAAGCATGCTCGAATGAGGGGTGCTCGTTTATCTTTGACGTGGTTACGGAAGTATTCTGGATACTTTCCCGTGGGGCAGACAACAAGATGGTCCAATAATATGTGCATACGTATATACTCAGCTTGATGGGAGGATTTATGTTTGTAGATAAATTCTCTAGCCTTATTTATCTGATGTTCCTACCATTGCTGGAGGACTTCTCAGTAGCTGGGCAGTTTAGTTGGGGTAGCATATGCTTAGCATGGTTGTATCAACAACTGTGCTCTACCTCCTCATTCAACGTGCATGAGCTAAGAAGGGCTGTGATTTTACTACAGGTCTAGGCTTAGGATAGATTCCCACATATCATCCCCCTTAGTCGATGTGAGTTTATTATCGACAAGGATAGGCCATTGGCAGCCAAATGGAGGGTAGTACAGGATATGACTCATCATCCAATGCATGTTATAAATGTGTATCGCATAGCTTTTGACATGCAAACTACGCAACAGGTATGATATGATAAGTTATCCCCTTTGCTGGCCTTCTCTTAACCGTAAGCAATAATCATCGTTGTTTGACTAGTTGTTTAATTTTTTTTTCTTTATCTTCTGCTCTTTAGGTTGTTTAGGAGGCTTATACAGAGGAATTGCTACCTCAATATTGTATTGCCGGGTGACACATTTGGACCACTTGGGTACCACTCATATGTTTTCATATCATTAAGTGGTGCTTTTCCAACCATATCATTCGACAGTTTGGAGGATATCAGTACAATCCACAGGAGGTCGACACCTCAGAACAGCTCCACCAATCAAACCTCCGAGGTAGGATGGATGTTGACTAGATCAACATACACTCTTCCTACATTCAGACTTGGGGATAGAGATATGAATTCTTAGTATACATCTAGGGTCCTTGAGGGGTCGATGAGAGCTACTGGCTGTAGTATAGACAGATTATCCGGCGTTATATTACACACCACAGAGTTGTCATAGGTCAATTGTTACGTAAATATAAAATCCTCCATTATTTTATTTTTCACTCGTTTATACTTGCTATCGTATATACCAATATCTATTTTCTTTACTTATTTTAGGTGGACTTGCTCAGAAGTGTCAGACTAATACTTAACTATTCTACAGCGCTGAGTATTGCAGATAGGGCACTTAACTTTGTCGAGCAACACGGTGGCCTTATCTTCTACCTACAGCAATGAGGCATACATGAGTCACCCTATATGAACCACGATGGGGATCAGGGACCACTTGTTGACAAGGAGATACTGGCTCCTCGTGCATTACCTAGGGGTAGAGCTAAAGTTTGAGGAGGCAAAACTCAAGTGGTACGTCATCGGGTAGACCTTGGTGACGATATCTCATCACATGGCCGTCATTCTGTAGACCTAGGGTATATTAGTGGGGAATATAGCACACACCCTAGGTCAAGTGTTGCCTCCACTTCGGGAACTGAATCTAACTCCAGGCTTGGATCTAACGCATACATGACTCCCAAGTTCCAGCAACATCTTGACCTCGCTACTCCACTAGCTCTTCAAAAGTGACATTCTACCCTCACACAGTCATCCATGGGTAAGGGCGTCACTCAGTTGCATCCGGGCCATCTACCCGACTCAGCTCTTTCTAGGGAACTTAAGCTCGACGATTTACCACCTGAGCCTACTTAGATACACGATAAATAAAGGCATTTACTTCTTTCTCGTGTCATGAGGACCTTTACATAGCGTAAGCGTTAATAGATATGTTTAGTTTATTGTTTTTGTTTTCTTCTTTATTTTTCCATTGTATCGATGTTGTCATTGACTCACTACAAATTTTGTGTATATACTGATTATTTGAAATATAATTTACTTTTCATCATATATTTCAATTCAATGCATTGTTTATTTATCATAATTTTACAATTTACAATTATTTTTTCTTCTATCCGACTTGTATGGTCATTAAATAATCATCTCATGTGCTTATTTCTTCCCCACTTGCCATATTTGTTGAGGCGTTTCAACAATTGTGATTTTATATAATTGATTACTGTATCAAACTTTCCATTTCATTTGCAAGTTAAGGATTGGAAAAACATTACTTTATCGTTTCAAACAAGGGAAAATTAGTAGGTTAAATGAAAATTGAACTAAAGACGCATTAAGTAAATGCGCCTTCAGTATCACAATTTGAACTGAAAGCTCATCAAATATATGCGCCTTTAGTATCACAATTTGAACTAAAGGCTCATCAAGTTTATGCGCCTTCAATTCAATTTCTACTAATGTAAGTTACTGAAAGCACATTCACTACATGCACCTTCAGTGTAAATAGCACAACTAACTGAAGGTGCATTTACTTGGTGTACCTTCAATATACCATTTTAGTATTTATTTTTAAACGAGCTATTTTTCATAATATTTTTCGGAAAAAAGCCCGTCTTTGTATAAAACTTTGGAAATTGTTGCTATTACAATAAGGGAAACTTTCTTTTTTAATTTTTAGATGGACTTCGGTAGATTCCATAAGTAGGATTGAATAACAAAATTGCAATCCGTCAAAAATAAAAATGAGAAGTTATAGTAATTCTTTTTTTTTATTATATTTAAAATGATATTAGTGATAAATAATGGATGTATTGAAAAATAATGATGAATTTTGACTCAATCCATGCATAGATATAGAGATACATTGAAAAGGTGTAAGGAAAAGCTAATTTTTTAATCCTATGAATAAATCACAACATTTATTTCATAGCAATGCTACTTTTATTAAAGTATTTTAAAAAAGTTTAAGCAATAGCTATTTCTTTATATCTCATGAAGGAATTATAGTTATTTATTTTACAGTAATAACATTTTCGAATCATGATGGTTTTGCTAACTACACACATATGAGCTTTTGATTGGTATATAATTGTTTATCTTAGATCCTTGCCAATAAAGTTTAAGTGAATGCAAATTGTAAAATGAGCTAATAAGCCTACTATCTACTCAGCTGAGCCTGCACAAGACATATATAGCTAAGCAGATATCGAAGGTTATTTTGACATAACCACTATAATATCTAAGTCAGGCATAAGTAGATGTAAAACTTAAAGCAAGGGGAATAAGTATATTGGTCATCAAAGACGAGGCAATGCAATTCTCTTACCATACGAAAAAAGAGATTAAACTTTTATAAGTGGAGAGCCAACAAATAGAAGGCTAAAAGTTCAAGGTTTTGGGGAGTGATATCCCCAAACAATGAGATTTCTTACTAGGGGCCTATGTGTAGAGGTGGTCCCTTTAACTTTGTGCTCATCTTTTTATATTTAAGGTTTTAGGGGTGCCATGTAACCTTTTGTCCTTAAGGCATATTAGGGGTCATGTGATTAGGATCATATCCAGTTTCCCTATTATGGTGCTTGGTTTCCTTGTCTTAGTTCTAAGGAGGTCAACAAGCTTACAAGTCATGGCTTTTCATTAGGCTAGGCTTAAGCCTTTGATTCGAGCTCAAAAATTGGCTATTAACAATAACAATTATGGCACGATTCGTTAATTTAAAGCAAAATAGAGTAAATATTCCTTTACTATGGATTTTTCCTTCTTTTTTAAATGCTTACTTGAAATTTTATTAATAGAAATAAAGGGTAGAAGAAGAAATGGCTAACCACTCATAACTACATTACACATGTCTATGCTAAAAAAAAAAAAAAATGAGTGAGTACTACTCTCTTTACAATATAAACCATGTAGAAAATAAAAGAAAAGAAAAAATAAATAAGAGAGAGAGAATATACTCCCAATACATGAAATATTAAAAAATACCAAAGCAATTGATAAGAAAACTAAAAGATCAAACAGCTAGAAAGTCATAAATGATTAGTAAGACACTGAGTGAAAGCATTCAAGTTTCTACTTCAACAAAATTCTTATTGAGATGTTTTTGTCATGAACAAGTTAGCTTATGTTCTTGTGATCTTTTAGCAAACTACTCAATTGCTACATTATTCTCTCTCTAAATGTGATTGACTTGGTACACAAATTCTTTCAAAAGTACATTTACACATCATATATTTTCCAAAATATTCCACCTATACAGCCATCTTGAAGCCACCGAAGAATTTTTTTCAATAAGGACTTTTGTGAAATTATATTGTCTTGGCAAAAGCTATTAGTTCAATGGATTTAATAGATTTATAATTTGAAGCAAGTCTAAGACACCATATTAGGTTCCCTTTTAAATCCCTAAAATGGCTAAAAATACCACTACTCCTACCTTTACCCTGTATTTAGTTGCCATGAACATTTAGTTTAACACTTGCATCCAGGGCAACGTATAAATGCTTTTCTTTCTTAACGGTATTGTAATATTGGAAAATAATGCCTCATCATGTTTTATTTGTTTCAATGTAAGGGGCTTTGCCCCTCTTATAATAATTCATCCATAATTTAATTTATCAAAATGTTAGAGGGTCTATGGAAATTTCTTTCACCCTAACGATGCCACGATGTTAAAGTAAGAACACTAAGTTTTATGTAATTTAAGTTATTTCCAAATTTACATTTCTAGTACTTTAACATGACATCTATCAAAGAGATGTTTGCAATAGGTGAAGATTCAAGAAAATAATGCAATCTAATTCTAAACATCCCTAACATAATCACATGAAAGAAATATAAGAACAACTTATCCACATGCTTATAAATAGCAAATACACTAGAGAGTTAAGAACCCTTCTCCATAGATACTGCTTTTCCTCTATAAGAAGAAATGATGAAATAGTTCACCCATGAAAAGAAAGATCTTAAGAGGCAAGAATTTGTTAGAAAAAAGTTTGTATAGCTCTACCTTTTCTACCTTAATCCAAAACTTATTCTAAGCACTTGAGATAGAAAAAGACCCATTTGCTAAAACTATCTAAAGAAGAGAGTCATTTACCCCCATTAAAAATTAAGATATAGATTGTCTTAATCAAACCAACATGAATCTATCAACATCCCATTTTTTGTTGACTTATAGATTATTAACTCTTAAGCAAGAAGAAACTATCGAAGATAAGTTAAAAAGTGGGCATCTAGAGTGCCATTGATCAAATAAAAACTAATTTCATCCTTTAATAGCCCAAAAAAAAAAAAATATACACTTTTCAATAATTTCCCAAGCCCTTAAGAGTATCTTCCATAAAGGTAAAGAGTTATGGAATGCGATTTCAATTCCTTAAGATATCTAGAATGCATAAAATTAGTGAATACGTATTTTTCAATTCCAAACTTCCACCAGAGTTTAGCTTCAAACACCTTAGACATACTTGAGAAATATAGTACTTAATCTAACTTAGGAAGATAGAGTTTTTCCTAAGAAGCCCAATAAGTTACCCTAGACTTACTTAAGTCTCCACATGAAAAATTTGAACATACTTTCTAGCTTTTCAATAACTCATTCCAACAATTTGAGTAACTTGAAAAAGATGTAAAGGTAGATAAGATAAAACGTTATCAATGAGAGTAAGCTTAAGCGCACCCAACGGTTAATGACTGCCCAATTCTTGAGTTTATTAGAAATCCTTTGAAAATTCTCATTAAAACTTTAGCAATCTTCTAACCTATACTAAGAGGTCAATAGAGATAGATGAGAGGAAGTTGCTAAATATCTATCCTCATAAAAGATTTGATGAAGCATTTCCTAGACAATTTAACCCTTTTTGGAAGCAATAAAGAGCTATTATGTTTACTAATTTTTTGTTCAAAAACTCGCTAATAATGATTTAAAGATTCCAAGACTTTAGATATAAAGATTTCAAAACATTCAAAAATATAAGAAGGAAAATTATATAATTGGGAGAATTAACATTTTGGTGGTAAATTTAAATAGAAGATCAAAGTTTAAATTAGTTCAAACAAAATATTAATATTTTAAAAAGTGGTTCAAACAAGAGAAATGGTTAACTGCATATTATAACATTGTTAGTTTATGCCGATGTAGCATGTTATCGATTCTTGTGCTAATGAAGTGCTGACGTATCCTTTTTATTATAAATAAAATAAAATAAAAAAAGAAAAAAGTTACATAAGATTATAAAAAATGAAAACATTATGTAAAATAAGGGAAAAAAAATAAAAAACAACAAAAAAGTATAAAAGCTAAATAATGTAAAACATTTAAAAAAGAAACTAAAAAAAAAAAAAGAAATACTTGAAATTAAAAAAAAAAAGAGAGAAATAATTTGAAAATTAAAACTATATATATGTAAATACACTGTCACTACTAAGTAGATGGTTGTTGTTATTCAAGACTCCATTTGGTTCATCTTTTCTTTCGTTTTATTAGTATCTTATTATTATCTACTTGAATCTTTATGTTTGGTAATAATAAGATACTAAAAAGATGAAAATGTTTTTTTTTTCAAAAATACCAATTAAAATAATTATTTCCAATGCTAAAATATATTTTTTTCAAAATTTTTTTTTAGTATGTAAATTTTTATTTCTCAATTATAGTACTCCAATTATCATCTTCTTCATAATTATGAAATAAAAATAAATAAAATACAAATAAGACAGTTTTTCAAACAAATACAAATCAAACACAAATCAAATACGGATAAAAAAAAAAAGACAATCCAAATAGGACCTAAATTTATCGTTAATGTTGTTTGTTGTCTTATACATTAATCAAAGAGTTAATCTATGTTAGTTGTTTGTCAAATCTTCAAAAGAGTTCATCGAATGATTGTAATATCCTATAAATCAGCAATTAAGAAATGAATATCCGAGTATAATGACAAAACCCTCTCTTTATATAATTAGGGTCAATAATTGATCTAAGTCATTTGAAAAGAGTAAATCAATTAAACTAAAAACTTATAAGAAACATGATAACCCTAGTCGAGGAATTTTCATACGATTAGGAGTCAATAATATAATATGTAAGCCCTACAACTAACCATTCGAGATTTCGATCAATTGAAAGACTCAATTGAACCTAAATTATAAAGTAAAGCTAGCAATATTAGTAAAAATGACCCCGTAAGTTTGAATTTACAAAAAGCAATAAAATAAAAGACTATAAAAATTCCAAATTTTAAGTATATAATTCGTTATTTATCGAAAATGCGTAAAATGCATTTCGATAATTAATGAATCGCTAGAGATAAATTATATGCATACTAAAAATCATAAAATGACCTAAATAATATTTATGAATATTTATTTGTACTATATATGAATTTACATGTAGGTATAAATACGCGTAATTACTTAAAATACGCGAAATGTACTAAAATAATACTAAATACTTAAAGAAAATTCATAATTAATTAAGGAAAAATCAAGAAAAATCAGGAATGATCCAGAATTGGGTCATGGCAACTGGGAAAAATAAGAAAAAATTCGGCCACTTAAATTAAAACAACACAAAAGCCAAAAATTAAGGAACAAGGCAATTGTCTTGTCTAATTTAATACACAATAATTATCCTAAAGCTCTATAAATAGCAAGAAAAATCCAGAAACTCATTGGACAATTAGAAATCAGAGAAAATTAGGGAGAGGTGAAAATTGAGAGGAAAATTCGAGTTAGAAAAAAAATAAAAAAAACTGAGCAATTAGGGCGTTTAAAGGGAACCCCAACCAAACGAGCAGCTGAGAGTAGACGGCCACCACCACCACACGATGGTGGCAACACCCAGATTGGCCGATAAGGCCACGGCGGCCGCCGGTGGCCGGAGCCACCCAGAACGGTAAGTCCGATTTCTAGCTTGATTTTGTGTAATTTTGTAAAAAATAGTAAATATTGTTAGAAAATTATGAATTTTGTTATTCTGAAATATTTTTGTATGTAGTTTTTAGAAAAAATATTATTTTGATGAAAATAAGTCCCGTAATATATAGTCCTTAAGAAATCATGCAAAACCGAGCATATTTCGGTTTAGAAATAAACGACTTTAAGAGTGTAGTTTCGAGCTCAAAATTTTTGTGTAGATTACTTAGATGATATAGAATAGTGCTATGAAGCCCGTTTTCAAAAATTAATTTTTGAAATTTTTAGATAATTTTTAGGCCTTAAAATGAGGCATAAAATGGGTAATTTAGGGTTAATAAATTAATTAGATTGTTAATTACTGATTTAGTGAATAAGTACATGTTTTAGGGTGTTGAAATCTGATGGAGTATGATACTTATAGCATTTAGGGTATTAGATGTAATTATTAGGTTAATTATGTAATAAATGAGTAATAGGAAAAAATAGTAAATTTTAAGTTAATTTTGTAAATTAGGGTGATTAGGAGTAAAATCTGATTTAGGATGAATTTAGACAATTTGAAATGATAATTAATGTTTAGAGATGATAATTATAGTGATAGAAATATTAGAAGTGTATTATATACATAATAGGTAATAATACATAATATGTAATTATTAGAAATATAATAAATAGAAAATATTATAATAAAAATTGATATTTTGATAATAATAAAAATGTACAATAAATCTTATAGGAAACTTGAATTTGTTGAATTAGATGAAAAATGTAAAAATTTCTCACATTAGGAGTAAAATTGGTACACTAATAAGGATTTAAATGTACCGGGTGGAATAAAACACTAATTAGAGGTAATGATGGTATTTAGGAGATCGAGAAGTAATGTGATCGATTTCACATTATGAGTTGAAACGAATTTCTAGGGTTGGAGTATAAAACATTACTTAAAAATCGAACTAAAACCTAATTTAGAAATCGATGCAAAAATCGAATCCGAACTTAACCCCAAACCTAGAATATTGTAAAAGACTTAAAACCTAGATAATTTGGTATATTAAATCCTAAACAAAACATAACAATAAGCGTTATAAGATAAAACGAACCTATAATAGTTATATGAAAAACCGAAACCACGTTTGTGTTATAGAGATGATCGGCAATGGCCTGAGCAAGTCGGACCTCGAGTGAGTGAGCGACAAGTCGAGGTAAGTTGGGATTAATACGATGCTGTATTTTGGAGGCTTAAGATTGTGCTTGTTAATACTTGTTAGATAGTTGAATGCGTGCAAGTGCTTGATTATGAGTGATGCTATGGTTCCATTTATTGTTCTGCTTTGTATTGTATGATGTGTATGAAATGATTAATTACCCTAAACTAGACCTAATCAAATATACGACCAGTAATCATAATTGGACATGCATGGCAACCTATTAGGGGAAGTTAGGACTCTCCGGCCAAATACCGACTTCTTCGAAAGGGATAGCGCAGGATTACATAATGGTCCCTTCTTCATCCTCAGTTGAACTAAGTGACAAGAGGTCGTGGCGAGGGTGAAGATAGTGGTTTGAAGGTAGTCGCGGGAGGAGCGAGGTTTCCATTGCACAAGCCTGGGTTTGGTCGTGAGCTGTTGCATTAACGGCAACTCTTCAACTCGGATTAGAGTGGGCGCAATTTCTCTAATCTCACGACGGGCCGGACAACGTCGTGCAATGGCATTTACTTGCACATGCATTGCACCTAATAAGTTGATTGATAACCCTGTTGTGTGTTTATGGTATAGTTTTAAGTCTTTCATCCTAACTTACTGAACTGTGGTTGCTTACATCCCTATAGACGTCGTGTAGGTGCTGGCTAAGAAGCGGCAAATAACTGCTAAGAAGTGGCAAACAACTACTCTGAAGCTGCAAACAACTACTCTGAAGCTAACAACTGCTAGATCCTAGGGAGTGAGGAAAAACATTGAAGAATAAACACATATTTTTAAGGTCTAAGTTTTTATTTTAGAATTATTTTTCATTTCTAAATGATGTAATAACTAGGAAATATATTACAAAGAAATATTATAAACTTTAATTGCAATAACTAAATTATAGCATATATATATAATTCCTCATTTTTATAAGTAAATGATTTATTTAAATTATAAACTGTTTACTTTAAAGCGGATTAGTCGTGAATGCCTTGTGTAGATCAAGTCTAAGATAGCGGTTGTAAGGCCAACTTCTATCTTAGGATGGTTTACACGGCGGAGCTGTTACGACTCTACCGCTTCGGGGCGTGACATAATACAATCAAAATAGTGAATATTTACTTTATATAAGCTCCTAAAATCGCATTTAGGGCAATCGTATCTCGATTTACAATCTCGGGAAAAACTAATCTGATCGAATCTAAACTTTACGACTATGATGAAAAAGTTATTCGAAGTAACCTAGTGAAACTAGGTTTCAAAAATAATGACCAAAAGTCTCAATTTTAGCCTTAGAATCGAGATTACTCAATATAGTATAAAAATAATTGAAACCTATAAAATTAAGCTTAATGTGATGAAAACTTAGAAATAAGTTAATTATGATATAAAATGAAATAATATAACATAATATACTATATGAGTATACGCGTATTTTTATAAGTATACCCGATATATATAATAAATATATCTGTAAATTAACCTAAAATTATATAATTATGTATAATAAGCGTTAAATTTGCAATAATTAAATAGGAAAAATATCTTAAAAATACAAGACATGTTAGAAACATGATTATATGCATATAGTTACTCATTACATAACTACATATATAATGTATATGTACATGTATATTAATACAATAATCAAATATACTTAAATTATTCAAATTTCATTAAATTACACTAAAATTAAATAAAAAATTAGCGAAATGACATGGGAATTTTAGAATCCATGTGACACTTCAACAACAGTTGGAATGGATAACTCAAAAGTGAATCATCAACAACTTACCACCTCCTTTTTTTTTTATTTTTCAAGAAAAATATTAAAATAAATTACTTGATAATTAAGAAAAAAAATTTGGCTGACCCTAATCACTATAAATAGGACATTAGGATGTCAATTACACACTTTAGAACCCTATAACACTTACATAAAAATCCAATGAAATTATTACAAATTTACAAAATTTAATATAAAAACAAAGCAAGGATTGACCTAACACGGTTCTCAGCCCAAACTGCGATATGCTATTGCAATCGACCACCCCCTAACAGAGCACCTACTGCCCTTGCTAGCTAACAACCCCTCACTAGTCGACAACCCCTCATCGGCTGACAACCCCTCACCAGCCAACGGTGGCCGGAGCTATGATGAACAAAGGTGTTAACTTTCTACCTTGCTTTTTCCTATTTTCAAAAAAATATTAAATTAATTAATAAAAATATGAAAAAATTAGTTCCTTAGCTATTTTAGAAATATTTTCATTTTGTAAATTTATTTTTTCCAAATTAGGAATATTTAATATACTTTCATAATAAATGTACTATTTACTTGAAATTTGAAACTCAAAATAAAAATACTAAATGATGTAGTTTCTAGTTAAAATTTTTGTGTAAAATACGTATGATATCTATTTAATTTCTATGTAGCCATATTTTTAATTTAGGTATTTTTAGTATTTAATGTAATTTTTAACCCTAAAAATAGCTAGAAATAGGGTGAAATGATGAAATAAATAGGTGTTTTATGAAATTAATTAATGAAAATGATATATACTGACTTATAGTGATTTATAGTGATGATAGGATATCTTAAAAATATTTTTGTTCAAAAAGGATAATATTTAGTTAATTAAATGTAATTTAGGGGTAAAATTGTAATTACGAGCATATAGGCAATAAACTCGATAGTATGAAACCATGTACTAACTGAGTTCTTCATATTTTTAGGAGTCCATAGAATTTTTTTAGAAATTATTTGGTGACCTGAGTTATTTATTATAAATTTACGTAATAAAATAACTTAAATTATGAATCGATTGTTGTTTTTAGTAATAATAGGTTAAAATGTGATAAATATTGAAATAAAAACTATATATATATATATGTTGGTCAGATTTGGTAAAAATGAATGTTTAATATATTTAGTGATAGTTTTACGACTGGGTTAGGATATATACATATTAGGGTTATATAATACTTATATTATTAAAGTTATATTAGTAAATTATATAAAATATAGTCCAATTACGTAAAATGAGTATAATATAATAATACTTATTATAGGCATGTATAAGTATATTAAAAACTTGAAATACCCTTTAGACGTTATTTCTCAAAATAGAACCCATGATATGTATTATTAGGTATGTACAAACTCAATTACACTACTTTTATTAGAATTGGACAATCCTAGATAATTTAACCTACATCTTTATAATACTACAATAATTTATGAACTACGATAACTTAATCAAAATTGAAATGTAAATCGATTAATTAACAGTATGTTTTGATGCAATCGAAATGATATATTATATATAAGAGTATAACGGCGTATATTATCGATACTTAATAACTGAACTTATTTAATAAAATTATATCTCATTATATAAGGAAAATAATAATATACTTTAGATATATATTTATATATATAACTATTCAGCGAAATATAAATAGATAGAACCCTAACATTTTTGTAACTTTTACGAAAAACTAAATATGAGGTTTGTATATATATACCAAAGTCTCCAAATGTTTTGAAATAATACTCCAAAATGCTATAAAGTATTAATCTCACTTACTTGTCTTGATGCTCATTATGGTAGACTCATATCGTCAAAGCTTTGTTCATTGGAGGACCATATATATATGAAAAACTAAATATGAGTTTTGTATACATGTACCAAAGTCTCCAAATGTTCTGAAATAATACTCCAAAATGCTATAAAGTATTGATCTCACTTACTTGTCATGATGCTCATTATGATAGATTCGTATTATCAAAGCTTTGTTCATTCTTCTTGTGATTATAGTTAATTGTTTATATGTATGCAACGCTTATGGTTGGGTTTCCATTTGCTGTGATAGGAGTTGAGCTTCATGTTATAGTTGTTCTATGAATACTTGAATTGTTTGAGTTTATTTGATCACCTTAAAAATGAACTAACTCAAACTCGACTTAACACCTGACTCGGTATGCAACACAACCCACTAAGGATAATAGTTAAGATTCTTAGGCTAAACACAAACTTCCTTTGATGAGGATAGTTGAAATGGTCATTTTCCTACTCTTAGCTAAACTAAGTAATAAGAGAGGAGGTCATGGTAAGGTTGATGGCCGTAGTTCGAAAGTAGTTATGGGAGGTGGGTGTTCTTCATTGTACAAACTCCGGTTTTGTTTCAATTCGTGAGTACACAATGTCAATCTCCTCAACCTAGATTAAAGCGGGTATAATTTCTCTGATCTTACAACAGACCGAATAACGGTATGCGATGACATTTGCTTATATACGCATTACATCTAACCAACTTAGTTAAAAACTCTACTTATGTTATGTTGTGTTGAATGCATACTTCTGTCTCTGTCTTACTTATTGAGCAAGTTGTTGATCATTCCGTTATAGTTTATTTTGCAGGTTTCGAGTAAATTATAAGTACCTTCTCAAAACCAAAGCACTAGTAAACTGGGACAAAGAGTAAGGTATAACAAGAAATGGCTGGTTATAGTCCTTAATATGATTTTCTTAACTTTTAAGGAAAACTACACAGGTCTCCTCAAAGAGCTTAGCAGTTTTCAATACTCTAGTTTATATATGAAGTGATAGATACCTGTGTGATTTATTGACACTCTTTTTCAAGGTTGAATTTTGAGTTTATTTTTAAAGATTATTTCATAAGTTTATATCAAATCGATATCGAATTAGATGTTTCAAAAGGGTAGAGTCGAGTATGCCTGGTGTAAACTAGATCTAAAATAGTAACTATAAGATCAATTTTTATCTTAAGATGACTCACACGATGAGACCGTTACGACTCTACCTTTTAAGGCTATGGCTTCACTTTGGTTACCAAATGCTCATTTCCACTCATTATGCCTAAATGATTATAGTTTGAACTTGTTGCGTTAGGATGCAGGAGATTGGTATTGGTGCAATAGACATATATTTATAGATTTCATAATTAATAGAATGGATAAGCGTCAATTGTTTAGGAGCAAATTTTTTTTTAATTTTTAGGTTTTTCCTTTTTTATTTTTTAACAATTTATGTTTTTTTTAGGTTTCTTTTTTTAGTGTTTTACACTATTTATTTTGTATGATTTTTTTTCTTTCTTTTTTTTTCATTTTTCATAATTTTATTTTTCCTAATTTATTTATAATAAAAGGAACACATCATCGCTTCTTTAACCCTAACAAAGCGATAATGTGCTAGGTTAATACAAATCAATGGTATCATAATGGATAGTTAACTAGATCTTTGTTTAAATTATTTTTTCAAACTTTGATACCTCATTTAAACTAGTAGAAACTTTGATTCCTTAATTGAACTTGTCCTAAAATGTTAATTCCCTCTTATACAATTTCCTAAATAGAATACAATATGTTGTGAAGTTCAGATGATAACAAAACCTATATCTCATAAGAACTTTTTTATATATAAAATCTTAATATAATAAAATATAATATGTTTATCAAGTTGCTTTGTGAAATATAGTTCTTATGCTTTATTGGACAAATATAATTTGTAGAATTCTAAATGAAGCAAATGAAAAGAAAATTAGTTCTAATATATAAGTATGTGCAAATGACGTGAATTTTGCATATCATGTAGCTACAAATGGTATCAATTCTACAAATGCAATTGCTCATTCCATGCTCCCTTCTACTAAGTTGGAAAGTGAAATTATTGCAATGGTTAAGAATATTTAGGATGAGATTGCATATTAGAAAGAAATAGAATTTGAAGCTTTCTCAAGGTCTCTTTATATTTATTAAAGTTTTGTACTATGATGTTGCTCTTTTTATTTGGAACTTTTTTTTGTTAGATTTTACATTGACAAGGCAACCCTGAAAATATACTTAGATGAGATTAAACAGTGAGTCACTTCTTTTCTCTCTCTCTTTATTTGTGTCAGGTACTATTCTCCTTTTCTCTATCTTTCTCTTTCTTTATTTCTCTATCTTCTATTCTATAATGATGGAATTAGGGTTTTCTTGTATTAGATTTATTTCTTAAACTAAAGAAAACAGATATTATAATCTCGATCTATTGCTTTTGATCTTCCTTTTGATAGTAGTTTGAAACTAACTGGTTAAGAACCGAGTTAGGGTTTTTGTTTATTTGTGTTTGCGAGGTATTGAAAGAAAAGAAATAAGAAGAAGGAAATGGAAAGGAAATTGATGACGAATATGGAACAAATCAAACCTTGACTTCGAGTGTCAAAGAAGCTCTTTACAAGTCAAGTGTGACTATTGTTGGTTCGATACCTTTTTCTTTTTGTTTCTTGGCTTTTTTTACCTTTTCTGTTGTATCATAACTACTAGTAACTGTAAACCCCATGAAATTTCAATAACCCAAAAGTGTAATCGGACGAAGGAGTCCTTGGATAATCCTTAAATTCACCCTAAACATAATAATAATACATAAGTAAACGAATCAAATCCTAAGTGTTCGACTAAAACCTTAATTGAAGTAAGCACTAAAAACCTAGCTAAACAAGCAAAAACTGTTATTGAAACCTTAAAATGACCATCTAACCCTAATTAAGTGATCAAATATGTTATTCTCACTAATAAATACTAATAGTAAGGTTAAATCGATCAATACAAGCGATTGGTAGTACTAAGCAATTTGAGCTCTAACTTTCAAGCTCGTACGCGGATCAAATTACCATAAATAAGCATCAAACCCTAAGGGAACCCTAAGTACACATGTAGGGCATTTAGAATGGCTAAATTATAGTGTCAAAGTCCAACTAAACCCTAAACACATCCTAATTGCACCTAATTAACCTAATTATGCCTAATCACCACTAATTACCCTAATCAAACCCTAATCCTTAACCAAACCCATTATATCTTGATTAAATACAAGCTAAACATGATTAATGACCAAAAGACAAACTCTTATCCCTTCTTAAAATATCTTGTACTCTTAAGAGACAAGATCATGCCCAAATTGGCAAAAAGCACATAAAGTACATGATCCCCATTTAGTACTTGTCCTTATTTTCCTAAATTACTCACCACTTATCTCCCTACCTCCCCTCACTTCCACAACCTGCTATCCCCTTTCCCCTCCCTTATTTTTCATTTTCTCAAACCTTAAAACACATCTAAAGCCTAAACTCCTTCTTATTCCTCTTCTCAGCTACCATTGACCACCCTAGCACCAACCTCAATAACCTTACCACCACTACTTCAAATCACTCCAAACCAAGTCCCATGCCTCACACATACATTCCCTTGTTTTTTGATACACTTACACCCCCTTACATACACCAAGGCTCACGACGCATAACCACAAAGGGAGGCTTTCCACACTTTGCCTCAGTAAAAACTTAGGTTAGGTTTTTCCTTAGATTTCCTGCAAAATAAGGATAGATACTAATGTTTTATTTCTTAAAACTTCTTTTACAGCAACTTCATAGAAGTTCTAAGGTATTTCAAGAAAATCCACAAAGGTAAGTACAAGAAAAATCACCTTTAGTAAAAGTTATAACACAAATAAGCTAAGTTGTATAGAGTAGTGAAATTGTTAGTAAAAAATCTTCAAGTAGGATGATGAAACCCCTATTCCCCATGCATGCTGCCTCTTGTTTATGCTCTCACACACATTGTCACACACTTTTATGAAATGATTATAGTTTTAGATTAGTACAAACATAGGTTACTTAAGCCAAAACACCATTAAAATCAAGTGTTGCATGAAAATGAAAAGTTTGACCCTAGAAACCACTCTTGGTCACCACTTTCTTTGACCCACGAGATTTGGAACTTTTTGTTTAATAGCTTAATGATATGTTTATTTAGTGTTAAGTATGGTTTAAGACTTAATTAATTAAGTTAAGTAGGTTAAAGTTTGGTTAAGGCCCTAAACCAGTTTAGTTGGTGATTATAGGCTTAAGAATGGTGTTAATAACCCAAAGAATCATAATGGACAGATCTATAACCATATTAAAAATGGGTTAAACTTAAGTCCAATATTGGGCTTAAGTCTAAAAAGATAAATGGGCTTGAACCTAAGGCCCTAAATAATGAACTAGATATAAAAAGCCCAAAAGAACCAATTTATGAGCCCATATAACAAGGTGATCAAATCTGAACCCTAGGATAAAAGGCTTAGGAAGAGTTATTTAAAAGGCCTACAAAACCCAAAAGGTCATCCAAGACACCCACCATAGTTCCCTTAGTGATTTAGGGCCCCAAACTTAGTAAAAAAAACCCATTTGGACTTATAAAAGTATCACCAAGGCTCACTTTAAAATTTTAAAGCGTTGGGTAGAAAAAGCAAATTTAAAATACTTAAAAGAAGCCTAAAATTATTAAATATAAAGCTTAAAGTAAAAAACTAAGCTTAAGGCCCAAAATTAGGCCCAAATCCTAAAATGACCCAACTCATTACTTGGGCTCATGACCTTATAGGGCCCAAACCAAAAACTTATAACTCAAAAACTTAAAAATAACTTCACCAAATGAAAGAATATTCAAAAACGATGAAAATGTTATAAGAACATCGAAAACAGAGTTAAAACGAAGAAGATATGCCCAAATTACGAAAATAACTAATTTTAGGATAATGAGCGGTAAATTTAGTTAATTAGTACAAATAAAATACTCAAAAAACTTAATTATCTTATTCAGGAGATGAGGAGTTTGACTTGGACATGATAGAGAACTACTAGGATTGCTGAGCATAATGGCCGAGTGAGTATATCGCCCCTACATTGCTTGTTTGTACTTGTAGTTGGCGAACCATTTAATTATGTTAAGTAATTGAATTCGTTGCATGATTGAGGCGTATGGGATACCGTATGTGCTTGATATGGTTGAACTTGTTTGTAAAATATCTTAAGATTATATAAACTTATATGCTTGTTGCATTAGAACTTATGATCTTAGAGTGTCTGTATATAATAATTAGTCAACCATGAACCGAATTAATAAATACTTAACCCTTAATTAAACCGGTCATACATCACATCTTATAACATGATAATAAGGGTGTCAGCATTATGCAGTAAAATAGGGGATTATGTCTAGAGGATCCATATTGTAATTTTGTATTGAAAATTATCATCGTATGATGTATTTTCTACGACATGTTCCTACCTCAACCTTTGGGAACTACTTGGATCAGGGGAGTGCCGCTTTTTACTTAAGGTTATGCCATATCTATTATTGAGGGTGATATTGATGACAAGAGACTTCGAATTAGATATGGATACCTAAATCCTGATGTGCCAAAATACTTCATAATTCGGGTAATGGTAGGTGCCAAATTCGTACTATATACAGTTACTGGCCAATTGTATATATTATTGCATTGCATATGTCTAACTATGCATTCATATGCTTGTATAATAACTTGCTTGATAATGCTTGTTGTAAAGCAGGAAGGTTACTCACTAAGTAGTGGAGCTTACCTCCCTATAGTTTATTAGTGCAGCAAGACTTATGGTTGGAACTGGGTTGCGGGATGCCCGAGGTCAGTAGCACCAGTTAGAATTGGGATGTGAAGAAGTTGAGAGCTCGAGCAAACCATTCATTTATATATATATATGAACTCTCTTTAATTTCCAATTATTAAGTATATTTAGTTTGTTAAGTAGCATAGACTACTTATGGCGATTTATCCTAATTTTGTATGACTAATTTAGGGGAAATTTGATATTCTTGCTTATCTATGTTTTGTTAGTGATCATTTGGATAACTCAATTTCAATTTATATGTTCTGTTATTACTTAATGGTAGTTACTAGGAGAAGGTCGTAGTTGAAAATGCCTTGTATAGTACGCCGAAGGCCCCTGATCAAGGATGCTGCTTGATCTCGGATTTTCATGTATTACATGGCAGTGTTTTCACGACTCAACTCCCCTTTGGGATGTGATAGTAACTACTTTAGTTAACTAAATCTATTGCGATACTCTATATACAAGGTATACTTAACTTTTTGTATGCCTAAGTCTCTAAATCTATTGCAATATGTATGGTTAAGTCTATTTTTATTCGGTATTTATATGGATGAATGATTACACGTACTCTGTTTATCATTAGACAAAATCTTCCAATCTCATGGGAAACTTGTTTTGCCTCTACGATCTTCTAATATTATTGGTTTTGAGCATAACATTGTTACATTACGAATCTGAGATCAATTTAAGCTGTGATCCGATAGAGTATAGGTATATGCCAAATTAAATCTTTTTGGTTTTATTATTGTGAGGATTAATATGAATAAGAATGACATTTTGTGTAAGTTTTTTTTTTGCAATAATGTAATAAATTGAAATTAAAATAGATATAAGTGATTTAGCAATTACATATTGCCCATCAATTATGAAATTAAATCGAAGGAAACTAATATCGCAATTGATGTCACTCATGATTGAAAAACCAATATAAGAATGATTTGCAAGATCACTGAAATGGCATAGTAATTTAGAAAACTAGATTCATCACAATTGCAATAGTGATTGATAATAATAGTGTGCTTAAGTGAAAAATCTCCAATAAAGAATTGTATTCAATAATCATAAAGTGTTAAAATAATATTTGTTACAACTATGCCTTGTATGGGCATAAAACTGTAAGTAGTAACCAAAAAGGATACAAACAAAATAAATAAGTATGATAAAATGTAGAGCTCCTAAAATAACTAAGGATAATTAAACTAATCAAAACAACTAAATAAATAGTAACAAATAAAAAAGAGAAAATAACATCAAATCAATAAAATTGTTCTAACTAATAAAGTAGTTTAAAAATAAGTTAAACGACTTACATACCCAATTGGCAACATCAATCGAAGTAGTGGCACAAGTATGGTATTGTGGAAATGGTTTTTGGTTGTTAGCATGGGAGGAACCAATTGAAACTTGTTAGAGTAATCGAGAACATGAAGCAAATTCCATGTTACCTATTATGGTCATGCAGATAAATTATAAATTTTGATTTCAATTTTATGATATTATTAGGTAAAAGGGACTGTTAGGACATCGAAAATTTGCATTTTTAATGTTGAAATCGAGTTTAAAATGTGGAGTTGTTGAAAATGAAAGGTTTTATAGTTTCTTAGTTGAACTACAGATTTTCAACCGTTCTCCGAACTCTTATCATATAGCATTTTAGGTGATATAGTGATAAAAATGAGGGGTTTGGATTTAGTTGGTAATCTATTGTTTGAATGTTAATCTACTTTTTTGTTACAATAGGGAATTGCTAATGGCATCTAACTAGTGGACAATGTGCCATTAGGACAACGATTGCTTGCCAAAAGTTCTGCAAACTTTTTCTTTTATCTTTTTTCTAGTTACTAAATACCAAGATATGATTTCATTTATAACTCAATTATTCATACTAAACTTTGACATTGAATTACTATGAAGTCTAGAAAAAAATAAAAGCAAAAGAGAAATAAAATATAATTAAGTCTTAAATGGGGTCAGGTATGGCAAATGATTGACTGGTGCCGCAAAGGGCATTTTACTCGATGAAAAAATTAGAAACCCCTTTACCTTAATAGCTTATTTAGTCCCTCGATTAACTAATAGGAAACCTTTTGCAACCTTTGTTTTTGGGACACCAAAATCCGGACCCGTAACTCTTAAGTGCTAAAAATTACAAGAGGAGGTTAGATTCATTACAACAACACAATTATAAGATATGTCAACCATAGTTGATATTGCAAAAATCCCCTTTTTTTGTGTAAAAGGGTGAAAAACATGATGGGTTTCATGTAATACAGCATTGTGAAGATAGTGAATCAAGTTTTAGATGTTGATTTAGTAGGAAAACAAGTAAGCATTCTCAAATCTCTTATTTTTTGTTGGTTTTGTGAAAATAGAAAAGATAACGTTGATTTTGATGAATGAAAGGGGCTATAATTGGTTGATTTTTGGAGTTTGTGGGTTGCTTGGGCTATTATTCGTAAAGTGTTGTTGGTGAAGAAGTGTGTAAAAGTAATGTTTGCCAATGGGGATCGAAGCAGAGGTGAGAGCTGTAGAAGATCCTAAATTGCAATTTGCAGTTAGTCGAGTTTTCTTGGCATTTAGATACTAGTTTTGGTGTTGCAAGGGTGCACAGTTTTGGTCCAAACTTATTTCCTTCACATTTTCTTACCTTATTTTCAATTCTTAAACATCTTCAACACATTTTCTATTGACTTTATAGCCTCCTTTCCTTAAGTGATTTTCTTTCTTCTAGTAATATTTAAGGTACATGAAAGGGGTAAGTGGTTAGAGTAGATAAAAGGGTCACTTTAGGTTGAGTTTAAAGACTAAGCTAGTGTTAATTTTATTTGTTGTCAAGTTGTAGTGAAAAAATTTTAGTTTGTGATGAGTCATTTGAAATAGGTACAAACACTTGCTTGTTGGATTTGTTTGTGTGGGTTGTACTTATATCATTTAGCCTATATTAATGCATGTTTGAACTTAATGATGTTTTGGTCTGTATGCTTAGCTTCGACCTCCCTTTGGTAAGGTTTAATTGGGTTGATAATGTAGCGCTCCACCTCTTAAGGCCTATTCGTCTAGTATATTAATGCTTAGGAGACGGATTGTTATGCCATCCTTAAGTTGAGGATAAGCCTAATTGGAAATCAAGTACTGTTTATGATTTATAACATGTAATTATAGAGAATCATGGAAACATCTTTTAAGATACACGACATAAGGGCATCATAATGCCCATAGCCATTAAGGTTTCATAAGTGGAACATTAAATAATTAAATCATTCAACATTATTTTTATAATATAGTAATATTTGATTCTTGCTCTCAATGTTCCCATCCCAACCTAAGCTTTAGCGTTATCTTCATCTTTAGGTCCTAAGGTTAGAACAAAACTAACTTTTCAGCATCAAGCCAAGTGAGTAAAAGCATACAATAAATAATAAACAACAATGTGAGCATATCCAAATACAATTTACTACCATTACACTAACAATTGTAGCAAACAGCTGTATCAATCATAATCGAGCTTAACATAATTTAACAAATCAATAGATGTTGATGCATGCGATGATATGCCATGCTAATGCACATGACATGCATTAGCCAATATCCTAACTAAGTAGACAATAAGCGGCACTTAACGGTTCCCAAACAAATAATTTAAGCGACACTTAGCTACTCCCGAGCAAAATATTTGAGCGGTACTTGGTAGCTCGAAATCGAACATGCAATTTTATATGCTGAAAATAAATAAGCTTTATACAACTTGCGACCCATAAGCCTTTTTATGCAAACCGAGCTTTCAACATGACTCTGAGGTCATCTTTTCTTGAATCAAGCCTTTAAACATGACCCTTGGGTCCTTAAATCAAAACTGACCTTTATAAAATATGGCTTTTAGGTCATTTTCATATCATGCTATAAATGCATGTGATGTAAATCATGTAATAATAACCAAGCAACAATTTTCAAGCATACGTAAGTCAATTTTAATTATAGCCAAGCAATAACTATCCATAGGCAATATCTACAATTCAAAGTATATGCTAATTAAACCACTAATCATCAATTTATAATAACTTCACTTCCATTCACAATTCATATCCATTCACAATTCATATAATACTACTTATAGCATGATAGATAATTCCAAGTTCAAGTCATATTATTTGAACTATGTCCATCACGTACTCTTACCAATAACCACATGACATTCACCCATCACAACAACATTTATAAATTCATCAAGTCATACAATTCACTTTAGTGAAATCGAAATATCTTATTTAAAGAACGAGTGGTCATTAAATTTTACAACCACTTCACATTATGACAAGTAAGAAAGAAGTGCTCACAGTATACTCCTAGTGTTCTCCATTACTGTTCTTGACATAATCCACCATATCTGCGATGTCACTAGAATATGTATATATATATATGTTTTTAAGAAATGAAGTGGGATTTTAGAAATAAATTGTTAACTAAATTCTATTTAAGCTTTTTCATCTCGCTATCAATTCTGTTAATATTGTTATCCCACATTTACAATCTTATATGTGTAAATTTTTCATTATTATTATGTTTAATATGAAATTTTTATAATTGATAAACCTTAGCTAAAATATATATTATATTTAAATAAGTACACTTAATTATTATTATTATTATTTTACTTTGTTAGTAAGAATATAAAAGAAATAAATAAATTAAAAATTTATCTTGAACCACTACCACAAAAAAACCAAACCAATCCCACAGCAGTAAGCAACACTAAGAATAAATGTATAAGTGACAAGGTGTACACCCACAAAGCAAATAAGTCTATTAGATATACTTTTCTCAAGTTAACTTACACTAGCTTTTAATATAAAAAAGGTCTTTTGCCTTCTTTATTTTCCATATGGGACTTATAATTTGGGTGAGTTTGCTTATGTAAATTGCAGTTGCGCAAAGGGGAAACACTAAGTTTAATGTGATTTTTCTCTTTCAATTTCACTTTGAACTTTCATATATTTACCATGTTTTGAACTTATTACAAGTATATATTGATATTAAGTAAAGATTTCTCAAGAAAACTGCTTTAACACACCCTTAACATGAATCAAAATGACCCCCATAGAGCTGTTACGATTTTTTTTTTTCCAACAGCAACAATAGATTTCGTTTTATCTTTGTTTTCCTTACTTGAATCACCTCCAAATCAAAATAAATGTTATTTCAAAAAACTAGTTTATAATACATTTCCATTCATGCCAAAATCCTTACAAAAACAAGCTTAAACTATAATCAAATCATGTGTTAAAGAGACCTTGCTGTAGATTTTTGAAATAAAAAGCTCAAGTTTTGGGCTCGACTTCTTACCACATGTTTAGTGCTAAATCATATCAATGGGTTAATCTTTTAGTTTTCTATATATCTAATATTTTGGTGGTGATAGCTCGTTGTTTGGTAATCAGAGGAGTGAGAAATCAATGATCAAAGTGGATGGTGTAAAAAGGCTAAGCTGTAGATTTTTATTCTAAGTGTTAGAATATTTCCATAAAGCGAGAAACTCTGATTTTTTACCTTGAATTTCTTACCGTGAAATTATTTTCAAGTGCTTTCGAAAGACATTATCAGAAGTCTCTCATGCCTAAAGAGAAGTAGTGGTGGCCATTGATGGAAGAAACTGAAGCTCAAAATGGTAGGGTTAGAGAGGTATTTTTAACACTTCAAAAAATTCCCAAGTGGTTAGCTCGAGGTTCTCTCTGTATATAATTTCCGAGAATATGGTGTTGGCTCTGCCATGGTGGTGGTGTTGGGTTGAAAGTCAGGTTAGATTAGTTTATGTAAGTGAGTTTAAGTTGTGGTTTTGTTAAGTAGACAATGAATTAGATAAGAAGAAAATTGGAACATCACTGGAAATGTGAAAGAAAGAGAGGATGGAGTCTTGCATCCTTTCGTCAGATGCACAAGACTTCTGTATATATGAGTTAAGTCAATAGTTGACTAGACACATGTTGGAAGAAGAAGAAATTGAGGATTGGACGGTGGTTGATTCATTTTTCCCGTGTTATAGACAAGCTTAAAATTTATTATAAAATATGAAAATATACTGGAGTTAATATTTTTATGCCATTACCCTATATTTGAAGACATTGATATTAATTCCTTTATTAGTTATTTGTTCAGTATTGAAAATGTGATATTTTTAAGTTCCAAATTTTGTGTTAGAATATTTATTATATCTGAACACTAAAACTTATTAAAAAAAATTATTTGTTTATTTATTATTTTTTTTTCTCAAAGATTTGGAATGTTTTATTTTATTTTTTCTAGCAAACTTGATTACTCTTTAAAATTTATTTGATTAATTATCCATGAAAAATAAGATTCGAAATTTTAAATTTTCACAAAATATAACTCCAATCATATTCCTGTCCTTTATTTATAATGGGGTATTACAGTTAAGGTACCTAGTGATTGTATGCAACTCGCCTTATAGGGGTTTTGTATTGAGACGACCTAATTAGATTTTTAGGGAAGGCTACTTAGGTATAAGATAAGACCTACACTAATACTAGCATGTGCATATATATTGCATGCTTAAGAGTCAAGAAATAGTTTAAGTTTTAGGATGTTGGAACTATATTATTTGCTAGCAAATAAAAAGATAACTAGAATGTGCTTATTGCATTAGTTATATATGTTTGCATGCGAATTTCTGTTGTATGTATGACATGCAATGTGTTTTTAGTATTCCGTATTGAGCATAGCTCTCCTTTTGGTGAATTGTGATTTTTCAGTTGCAAGTACAAGTAATATGGAGAGTACCGAATTCTATGAGGAGTCAGACTTTGATTATTACCATTTTAATGAGGAGAGAGGCTATTACTACTTTAATGATGGGATAAGTTTTAATTAGTAGTAGGATTGCAATTACTAAATATTAATGGGATATTTTATTTGATGTTATATTTATGGTTTTGAATTTTATGGATTGTAGGGGTCGCTTGTGACTCCATATTGATTTAATGTATTGTTGAAGTAAGAGACTCCTTGTTAGTTTCCTAAGGTTTAATAAGTTTAAATAAATTATTAATATTCTAAATTTGTACAAGGCATTATAGGTGATTTGTATTTAAAGATGAGCAATCATTATCATGCTTTGTTTAATGATGATATAACATTTATTATGAGTTGGTGGTTGCTATTCAATTTTGTTTCATAGATAGGTGGCAAGTTGCTAGATGCTTTAATGTGTCGGCTTCCAGAGTTGACATGTGGTAGTGTTGTGATTTCCCAAGTTTTGGGGTATTGTAATTACATTTAACAAGTTTCAAGATTTACTTATAAATTTCCTTAAATTTTCCTTTACCTTATAGTTACAAGTTTTTTTACAATCTTATAGATAGTTAAATAAAAGTTCACAGTTAAGTGGCAGTACATGTTAAAATAGCTGATTGATAACATATTTAAGTAGGAGTAATATTTGGAGTTGGAAACAACTTATGGTGGATGCTAAGTACTAATGCTTATGTGTTAACATCAAGATGTATAGTTCAGGAACCTCAGTTGCAATACAAAAAAGTCCATTATCGGTACTTAATTACCGTGTTTGCTGATGATGCATGTTAGGATAGAAACATAAATGAATCTTATAGCTATCCAGTTTCTAATTAATATGTTGCTTTTGCTAAACTATGGTTGAAGGACCGAGAATACCAGTAATGTTGGCATGGCGCTTAATGATCAACGTGCAACATTTTCTTAAGTAGAGTAGCATACCCAATATCATAAATACATACGCACACATATTGTATATGTGCTTGGGATAATGAGTTATGACCACAAGTTTTGGGATGCCAAAATTTTACTATATTGTGTCTAAATAAAAGATAATAAATTGATATCTGTGCATTAAAATATTGTACATGTGCATGCTTGATTGCCTGTGTAGCATCTATATATGCTTATGGCAGTTACATGTTAGAGTTAGCTCACTTATTTGAGGGATTCTTTTCTAGGAATAATCATAATTGAAGAGATAGCCATCCATGATGATTTAAGATGTGACGTGGAGAGTTATGGAGATGACTTAGACTTTATGTCTTATGAAGAGTAGACCCCGTTGATGTTTCCATTAGTTGACTATATTATAGTGGTTAGTCTATTCTAGAGACAGCATATCAACATCTATGACCTAGATTGGTAATGTTAGTTGTAGTTGTGAACTCTATAGAGTTGACTTTGTCCCTTAGTGCTAATTTGGGTTGATTTTTAGTGATATATAAGTGTTGTCATGTTGTATTTGAAATACGAGTTGAGTCACTAGAATTACTTGTTACCAAACCCTTAAGAGATTTATAATATTTGTGTGTTTGACAATAATACATGTCATATGGGGTATCCTATGTAGGTTTTAAGCTTAACATGTCTTTATTGAGATAGGAACATGTAATGGGTTAGAGTTTTCTACTAACATGGCACCTAGCAAAAATTATTACATCCATAGAAGAGTGAAGGCACATGATAATGTAAAAAGTTGTACACTAAAATCATAAAAGGAAGGCATATGCAACAATTTAATTTATAAGTGTAATTAAATTACAAGGAATGTGCATGCTTTATAGACTCCTTTAATGCACCTTTTATATGGCCACAACTACATTAAAGACGCCTTTAAGGCATGCACCTTATATATAATAACCCTTGTATCAAACCAATAAAATCACCAAATACAATACGTAACAGTACTTGTAAAATATTCAAAATCCAATATAACTATAGATATTTAAATGACTAAATACAATCATTATTTACATGCTATCTCAAAATTTCAACTCTAAATAGCTAATGCTAACACAAATACGATTTCTCCTTTCTACTAGATAAACTCTACTAATAGTTAGCTTAAATTATATTCCACAGCACATATGAAAAGTACATGTACACCAAAATCCACTGTATAGAACATGTGACTGATGCAATATACATGAAGTGAGAAACTATGCAATAAATGTCAACAGTCACTAAGAGTTCAAGAAATGTTTTGACAAAAGTACATGTACAACAAATTTGTTAGTTTTAATGCACATAATTAAGTATATATATGTTTATCATAATTCTTCTTGTCATGCAACTTCAAGTTAAGACCTCAAACAAGCTATTGTACCTACTAAAGCTTACTATATTATGTGTGCTAGCTCATCTTTTTCATGTCTCATATTTCTCCATGGAGTAAGTGGTGAAGATTTTGCCATCCCTTATTGCCTTCGATGATTCCTTTTGTCTTTTCTCCCAATATGACACACAGTTGTAGAAGATCTTCTCAACTAGTCCCGTTATAAGCAAACTATAAGTCTCTTTCAACACTAAATTGTAACTCTCAACTATGTTAGATGTTATGTACCTAAAGCGATAACAACTATCATATGCCAATGTCTACCTTTCTACATCAACATCATCAAACCACCCTAGAACGTCTTCCTTAACTCTACTTAGCTGCTCTATGAAACCACTAAATTTCCTCTCTTGTGATTGCATGGTTGTAAACTAGACGAGCTTCTTACATAGTTGGTTTTGGTGAATTGTGCTAAAGTTGTTTATATTGTGATGTAACCAGTACTTGGAGACTTCTAGCATTTTCTACTATAAAATCCATACTAGATTGCTTATCAAAAACAAGATAAAGTGTTTCCCCATTTGACTAACCATGTATCATTTAAGTTTTCAAAGGACAAATCCCTACATCTAAGCCAATTCTGTATCTACAAAAGCAAAGGCAAAGGCAAAGGCAAGCGAGACAATGCAACTGTTCTCATCTATACTACATGCAACTAATAACTTGTGACCATACTTTCCGTAAGGAAGGTATGATTGATATACACCAAAGGCTAGCGGAATTTAAATGCCTCTTAGATATGGACCAAAAGGTCTACAAAACCTACTTAAATTAAGACTCTCCTAGTTTTGCTAAGGTACTCCAACCCCAGTTGACTTATGTTTTAAGATTACTTATTGTAATCACATTTAGTGGTTTCCAAATCTTATTGTAAGACTTCTCTTAGTTGTCATAAAAAAAGCTCAATTATCTTCCATTTACCTTTAAAAACCCTTCTTTTATTTATGGTATATCCAAATTTGTCTAATATATTTTGAGCAAGATCCCTTACCTTCATATTTAGATTATTCCTTACATTGTTCATAAAGCTTTTGGCTATAATATTATTATCGATCCATGTATTGTCCTAGTTTATCATCGAATTGGCACAAAGTTTAAGGTCCCTCTAGTATTGTGATTTTGAAAAGTGTCCACTGCTTTTTTCTTTTGTGCTCGTAATCTCCACTTACAGCCATTGCCCCTCTCATTATAATGTATCAATCATACAGTTTTGTTCGATACATTTGAAAATTGCAGTGATTCTTAATGTCGAACCTCTTTATTGCCCAAACAAGATCATCTTTAGTGTTGAATTGCATGCCTATACTCAAATCCTCATAGTAACTTATATTGTTACACATGGCATTCACATCTTACTCAAATATGACATAGTCGTTATCACAATTAGTATTGAAGAACGGGATTGCATCTCATATAACCATGTTGATCATCTCGTTTTACTATGGATGTTATAGAGCTTGGATGTTGGGCATTATCACTTAGGCTTCTTGAGTTTGCATATTATACCTTGTTACTCAAGTATATGCTGTTGACATATTGCTTGCAACAAACTCAACATTGCCTATGGGATTTCCTACATCTTTCCCATCAAGTCTAACAACCTAACCATCATCCTCTTCAACATGCTTTTCCTCTCCCTCATTATTACTATTAACGTCCATGGGCATCTGCATTACATAAGGGTCATATAACTCTTTACGATTCAAAATTGAGTAAGTGCTTCGTCAAGTTCCTCTTCAGTGATATTTACATGCTTAGCTTTCATAATGAGTTATAGGGTCTACTATTGGTATCAACTTATTCACATTAATCATCAGCATACCACTAACTATGGACTAAACTTGGGGTGTTGCAAAAGTTGAAGTATTTGCTTGAAATTTGTTTTATTTGGCCCGAACACTTGACCACCCACAATATTTGATGTAGACCTCTTGAATGCTTTGTTTTTGAAAGATCTAACCATCTCAATAAATTTTTCAACATCTTCATTGTCTTTAATAGTTATCAATCTTTATGACACTCCCCAATCATAAAAAGATGGATGCTTGTACACAATCTCAACCCCAAATGGGTCAATTCTAACACTACTAAAAATCCTTTATAAGAAGTGAGTGAAGCTTGCATCTTTTCTCATCTTTAACTTCTTAACAAGTTCTTATTATACTTTAGCTTCGTATTACCCTCGCAATGTTTCAACGGGCATACATGATTAGTTTCACAAATTCCACCATTTTCACCATAATAATGTTACAAACAATCAATAGGTTAGTTCACACAACACTCATTCTCAAAACACCGCGCTTCAATGTATCAATTTATATCTCGTTTATCTCTAAAAAATAACTAAGTATTGGAGTAAAACCTCCATTTGGAATTTTATCGAACACATTATTTACATACAATTTTGACTGTAAATTTTATTACTACAACTAATATTCTATTAATAAATCGACACACTTTAACCCTACAACTAAAGTATTAAGTAATTCTAACATGATTCTAAACACATAATTAAAAAAATGCCAATTTACTAGTTAATTTAGGGATCATGCATGGTAGGTTGATGGGATATAAAATTAAGTAACTTTTTGCAAAAAAAAAAAAATGAGAAAATATAGTTGAGATATTTAGAGGAATACTTAGTTAAGTTGAGTGGAGTGAAAAAAAGTTGAAAACTTGACTAAAATTTAAAGATGTCGTGGAAAGGAAGTGCATTTTCTAGAGTGGTGAGATGTTCATTGTGTGTGCATTCTTTGCAAAATATGGTTATATATAACCCGTAGAAAGCATATTCACTCTATGAGCCTTCCATGTATTTCATTCACATTAAAGGCACATGTAGCTACTATGCCATCCTTGTAATTTAATTGTGCCTTCAATATAAATTAACTTGCAAATTATTATTTTGATCTGCAATTTTTTACATCGAAGGCACTACTTTACACGTGCTTTCACTCCCTTATAGACATAATATTTTTTTGTTAGGAGCCGTTTGCTGTAATTTTTTTTCTTCAAAAATGGCCCTTTATTTGTAAAAAACTTGATTGTTATGTCATGAGTTTTGCTGTTTAATTTACACCGAAAGCACTGCTTTACACGTGTCTTTACTTACCTATAAACATAATATTTTTTGCCATGGCCCCTTTTCTATAATTTTTTTCAAAAAGGGCCCTGTATTCATAAAAACTCAATTGTTACGTCCTAAGTTTTAGGATATTGCTTTGAAAAATTGAAATTGTTAAATATCTAATATAATTAAGTTTTTACATTTCAAATTGGCTATATCCACCATCTTTAAGCATGTGACGTGGTCAAATAAACATTCATCAAAGAATATCATATAAATAAGGTAATAAGCTTCACAAATAATGTAGTAAAGCAAAGCGAAAAATTATAAAAAAATAAAAAATTAGGAAAGTACGGAAATCAATGAAAATTAATTTAAACAAAATTTACTATGAAAGAAAATAGAACTCGAAAAGATATTTAGTAGTCTTATACCACTATATTAAGATAATGGTCTCCCACTACCTGCAAATTATATGGCCTCACACCACAGGATGAGGAAAAGGATGGCTTCACATCATCAGCGAAAAGAAAAGGTATCACACCAATTCAAAAAAATAATTTTATTTAATATCTAATCACTCTTCTTTTAATTAATTACAAGCTTTTCCTATTCATAAGTATAATAAAACTTAATATTTTAAGAAACTAAATCTTAATAAATATAAAAAATAAATAATTTTATATTTTGAATAAAAGATATCTACCTAATCAAATCTTAAAAAAAAAACATATTAATAATATCATATTTAATCTTTTTTTATTCACATCATTCCACCTTTCTTAAAAAGATTCGTTATCAAATCTATAAGATTTCATCCGAGCCCTCCTGGATCAAATAATTCAATAAATAGTTGTAAGTACAATATTTGCTTATTCTTATGTTGTTGTTCCAATCTTTGACAATGCCAACCATCATGTTTTTCTTTGAATATTTCAAATTCCTATACTTAATTTCTCCAGAAAACCCACATAATTCATTGTTTAGATTAATTTTTTTAATAATTTCCCCACACATATAAGTCTGAATAGGAAATGATTTGATATGACCTAAAGATTAGATTGTGATGTAGGAACATTTAGTATAATATCACTGGCTTTCTCAAGAAAAAGATCAAATAACTTACATATTTTTTTATCTAACCCACTACCTATTATTTTCTTTTCAATCTCTACAATTCTACAAGATTATTATCATTTTGAAAAACGATTGACTCAATTGTAGGTGGAACTAACACAACCTCACTAACATATTCACAAAATTCCTCTATCTCCTTGTGCATTATCTTGAATATTTTCATGTATGGTTCAATTTTAGAAAAATTGTACGCTATACTGGTTTCTTAAACAATATGTGAGACTTGGGTTGTGACATGTCTCTCATGATTTAGAGGCAATTTAGGAATTCCTAAAGCATTAAAACGACAATCAATGTGTTCGAGTTAGTGACTCATTGTACTTAACATAATCATAACCTACCTTATGGCTCTTTGACATAAATTGCTCAAAAAAATTATAGAAAGTGGATTCCATGTTATGGATATTTTGGTATGTAATGAAAGTAAATTTTTTTTAGGTTTTAGAGAAGGACATTAAAGTCTAATTCTAACAAAAACAAGATAATAGGCTCTAAGAAAAAACCTATTGTTTGTCTCTGACACTAAATTTGATATAGGACAGTGGAAGCAAAAAATTATAAAAGAATAAAAAGTTAAGGAAGCACAGAAATCAATGAAAAATTAATCTAAACAACTGAAAATATATATTTAGCAATCTCACAACACTTGCGAATTATACGGCCTCATAAGTGAAAAAAAAAAAGCACCACATCAATTTAGAAAAATAATTTTATTCAATATTTAATTACTCTTCTTTTAATTAATTACTATTTATAGGTATTAGAAAATCTAATATTTTAAGAAACTAAATCTTAATAAATTTAGAAAATAAAAAATTTCATATCTTGAATAAAATACATCTATCTAATCAAATCCTAAAAAAAAATATATTAATAATATCATATTCGATCTTTCTTAATCCACATCAACAAGTAAAAAGTTCAAATTCAAATGATTTTCATATCGTCTTATATTTATTAAAGCTACTACCATATATGGCCATTACTGTCTCTCCAAATGGAAAAAAAGATCTAATAGGTATACAAATCAAAATCGGAAATTACAAACATCAAACATGATATTATTTTCCATAACACATACCAGAGGAAAAGAGAACACCTCATCTAAAACACTTACCATTTTTAGGGACAGAGGAAGGAAAAAAAAAAAAAAGAAAAAGGCTAGCATGTGCCTTAATGGTTAAGCCTTGACATGCGTTAGTAAAGTAAATATGTCTATTCAAATCAATTTACGGAGTCCGATATGAGGAGTAATCACTTCCTCAATAAATCTTGTGGATAAGTATAGATAACACTGTTTTTAACTCGTCCGCATCAGAGAATAATAAATAAAATAAATAAAAAAATCACGCTGCGCAATCAATTTTTCCAACCAATTTCAAGCAACTTGTAATCAACTTGCTTATTGACCTTGTGTTTCCCCGAGGCAGGAACAACGAGACTCTTCTTCCTTTCCACATTAAAATGGTGGACTTTCTCATTATAATACAATCTTGATTTCTCCTCCGAACTCTTTGCATCACCCTTCTTTCTATGAGCTTCGACGCTCAAAGTTTTCCCGGATTGAAGACTTGTCATCCAATTAAAGGCGTTAGACTCCACACTTTCAGGTCGAGTTCGAGCTTTAGCTCGAACTTGTTCTCCAGCATCGTTTATCTCAACTTTGGTTTCTCCCTCCATTTTAATGTTGATGTTTACCTCGGAGTATGATCTTTCATCGATCGATATCGGATTCCTCGCTCTCCTTTGTATGTACAGACGATGAAGACGTAATGCTAGATGGTGTATTCCGTCTTTGAGTTCTTGTTCTAGGTTTTTTTCTACATCGTACTCAAGTTCTTCTCTGATTTTTCTCTCTTCCTTTGACATGCTTGCTGTCCCTCTTAGATGTGTCTTCTCGTGGCTTTTTGCATTAAGGTTGCTTTCATCAAGGTCCACCTGAATGACCATAATATATGAATGAAGCACTTATGGAGCACTCACGATCACGCTCACAAAGTTTGTGTCAAATTGGTGCACGTTACCTAGTAAAGAGTGTTTGAACATGCTTTAGTTTGGATTATTTATGTTTAGGGAAATATTATATTTCAATTAAATTGCTATTTGGCGGGAAAAAAAATCTAAATTGTTAAGTTTGAGGCAACTATTTTAAGAAAACCGTTTGCTCTAATAAATCTACCTTTGTGCTTCTTAAATATTATTATAGCTCTCTTACAAGTTCGTAGTTATCACTTTTAATGGTAAGTGACGGTTGAGGATTAGATGAAGTGTAATCATCCTTAGTGCATGCTCTTGGCCGCATACCATTTGACAATGAGACTTTTTATCATTAGTTTTTTTATTTTTTTTCCTATGAAAATCAGTAGTCTCATATTTTTTTACGGGAGTAATGATAAAAGGCCAAAAAATTCGTTGAGAATTTGAAATTAACCAATAATATATTTTAGATTTTATCATCTAAATAATATGAGAACAAATGGTGCAGTCACCATTTATCATTTTCATGATAGCAATTGCATTCATCTTTCACAGTCACTTGCCACTATAAGTAACAATTAATCATAGACTGTTAAAAATACACCATAGTATTTGACGATGCTAAAACCTCCACAATAATATATGATAAAAAAAAAAGAAAAAGATGAGAATAAGTTTTATCGTGAAACAAATGAACCTATGCTTTTTATTTAAACAAATATACATTAAATTTCCGAAAAGAAATCAAATGGCATGTCCCAAATCAAAACAGGAAGGTATAAATTTAATCATCGATGCTTTCCACATTTTTCAAGAGAAGATTCCGTTAAGGTTGTTAAAAGATTGAGTTTTAAACATTTTAAATTTTGTATTTGAATCTTAACGTTTGCAAATATTTTTAAACAAATTATTTATTAGTTTACTGTTAATTTTTATATTAACTATGATAAATGACAGTTTTTAATCAGTCCACGTACTTTTATTAAATATTTAGTATATAATAAAATATTTCAAAAATAAAATAATAATAAAAATTTTGGAAAATAAAAAAAAAAGAGAAAAATGATCATGAAAAGTTTAATTAGGTAATAAATTAATTTTTTTTAAATAAAAATAGTAAATTACACTTTTTAAAAAAATTTGGGTACCACTTATGACATTAACCCTAAAAAAAAAGTGTTAAAAACTAAATTTATACCTTCTCCAATTAAAAACATTATTACTGAAAATTAGATATTAACGTTAAAGGGAGTTTAATGTTTGGGGATTTAGGTCTTAGATTTAAAAGCACATATATAATATGGATTGCCACTAATTTTTTAGCAATATTATCTTTTTTGTTTAAGATAAGATAAATAACGGAAGCTAGATGGGGGAAAAACAAAGAAGAGAGAGAAAAAACGAGAAAAAAAAAAAAAAAAGAGGAGAGGAATGGGGTAAGAATATCAGAAATATTCTATAATCAAGTCATTTATATTTCACCATATTTATAAGTTGTTTATGTATGGTCATACATTATAGACATGTTAACAAAGGAATTTAGTGCAAACTTAAAATATGTATGACTTAATTGAAATTTAACATTAACTTAGGTAAATTAATTACTAAATGACTTAGTTTAAATATAAAGCACCTTATTGACCTGAGGTACTAACATATAGTCTTCTAACGTACTTTTTCCAAAAAGGTAAGATAAGGTTAGACGGGGTGGGGAGCTTAGCGAAACCTTTTTTTCCTAACTCTCTGAAAGTTCGTAGTGTTGGTGTATTTTATATAAAATTTAAAACAAAATCCCATTAATTGAAAATTTTTTCCTATATTTTCGTAATTTAATGGAAATAATTTTTCGCTTTTTCTCGTATTTTTAATTTTTTCCTACATTATTGTAACACTTTATGTGTATATTATAATTTATATGTACTAATGCGTGAATGATTCACTATCATTTTCGGCTCAAATTTTATTCTATTTTGTATAATTGATTTCATGTGTGCGAGTATATTATTATTTTAATATTAACGTGTTGACTATTGTTAAGCAAAGCGAGAAAAATTATAAAGGAAGAAGATTTTTTATTCGAATATTGAAATATATTATCAATACGAAAAAAAATAAATTACAACATAACTATGAATATGGGATGTCATAACTCATAAAGGAAAATAAAAAATTTAACTGTAGATAATAGTGTTTAGTTTTTTTCTTCTTTTTTAAAATAAATTGAAATTTGGATGAGTCAAACCGCCAATTTATGGGTTTGCCAAGTTGGCGGTTCATCAAGAACAATTGCCTAAGCCCTTAAGGTTCAGCGGTTCAAGCTCGCTCACTTTTAAGCCGTACTAGTTTAGCAATTTTTCGAGCCGATTTATGGTTTGAAACTAACTCTTGTATAGGTTTTCTTGCAACTTCTATGTCTACCTAATAATTGTATTTTGAAGATATGATAATGAAAAGTAGACAATTTTGTGGAATTGCATGCAAATATGCCGCAAACTTTGTAAATTACATGTCACATCAAAATGCGATTTAGAATTGTTATTTATATAATTAATATAATTTAATTTATATTTATGTAATTTTTTCTATAAAAAACGGCTGACATGTGTTAAAACCTGACATTACCTAATATAAGGTGGAATTACAAATACTCAACGATTATGTCTACGATAAGAAAGAAAGATGTAGCATGAAGTGTGTCCAAGATCCTGGTTTGGCAGCAAAATAGGTCATACTCATAGTAGTGGCACTAAACAGCAAAGGAGGATTCAGAACATCCTTATTGCTTTTGAAAGATAGGTATTCCTAAGCTTTGATGCCTTCTTTGCTAATTCAATAGTAGACTTCTAATTAGATTTAAAAATTTAAGTGTGAACCGGGTATAAGCTTGTAATATCAGATAAACAAACTGTCGGGCACAGTACAGATCTTTCCAATTAAGTTCTCTCTCTCTCTCTCTCTTATTTATTTATTTATTTTAACTGAATAAGTTTGAAAAAAGTAGGGAGGATCTATGTGAATGCAAGTTGAATTGTCATCACCAACCTTGACTTGATACGTTTATTTTTATTTTTATTTGAACAAGATTTTGACAAATTCTGGAATTACTTTTGCAAAATTTACTCTTAAATGTTCTCTGAAGTTAAAGAAGTGTCTGTGAACTCACCGAGGAGGCGTCGACGATGCATTCCATCCTCAACCGGTCAAAGCCACTTCCAACCGGCGGTAATATGTGATGGTTTGATCTTTGAACCTGCATGATGGAGCATATATTATTGCCAGTGAAAAAAGATTCATCGTACTAAAACTAACACGCAAGTATTATGTACGACCAATGAGTAAATATCAATCATAACCACACACATGATAGTCATAGTGGATAATTCTTAAGAGACTACCGTTCCTGTTACAAGTACTGTCACGTATGAAACCTCTTCTGGCATTCGTCCAACCCACCTGGCATGCAGGTACTATTTACAAGTTTCCTGAGAGGAATGGTTAATTATAATTATTAACCTCCTGAGCGTGTTTTCTGGTAGTGGTAGCTAGCTTATTCCCCACAGGCCACAGAATCGCTCGAGTTCATTGCACGGATCTAACTAGTTATCCCATATATATATATATATATGTATTCATATGTAGTGTAGGTGATTTTGACTGATTTTATGGGGCATATATCATGGCTGGATGGAAAATGACATAAAGTACGATAATAAAACACGGTTAGGCCGTTAGACAAGCTTTTTTGAGTTTGGGTTTACACGAATTTTGGGACCAATTTCTCTAGGTGACAATGAAAATTAAGTGGCTAATAAGTTGATTTAATTTTACGTAGTTAGTGCAAAATAAATTTCCATGAAAGAAATTAGTGCTTTACGTGGAAGGCATCAAGGATTTTGGTTGCCCTTTAAGCACAATCAAACTGCGGCGCAAGAAGGGTACGTTCACGTGCTTGATGTTGTTCTATTCAACTTCCGATGTATAGGTACTACTCCATGGGTGTCCTAAAAAATCTACTTCATTTTCCCAACAAAATCTCATAAACCCAAGTGTTTTCTAACTCAGCCGACCCGTGGAATTTGATTCGATTCGACTTGATTTGATTATGAAGTTGGTCGATTCCAATTCTAATTTAACTTTCAGTCTAACCTCATTTATCTATTTAATTATTAATTCTATTACATGTTCAAATTAATCATTTATATCAGGTCTGATAATATTACATTTTAAATAGTAAAACAAAAATATAATTGCAAGAATAGAGAAAAATATTATACTGATAACTCGATTAATTTGCTTAATTGGATCGAAGCATACATAATGTATAATTTCACTCCAATATCTGTCAAAATATACAAAGTTTTAGTATCTTAACCAAAATTTAGCAAACTGACCAAACTTGTTATGGGATGGGAATATACTTTCTTATTTAAGTTCTAAATTTAGAATCATAGTGTATTCAATTATACCATCAAAATCAATTTATTTATGACTTGAAAATAAAATTTACACTATTAGTAATATACTCATTATTATTTTTCCATCTTTGAGTAAGGAAAATTATGGAAACGACCATGTTTAGCTTTGTAATTTAGTGATATTTGCATCTTTCAACCTACCATATTTATGAGTTATGACTCTACAAGTCTCATTATCTCGCATCTGTCCTTAACATCAATATTGTTAGGCCTTGAACATATAAAGTGCAGATTAAGCAATTTAGTTATTTCACGTATCCTACTTCACTACGTTGTTAGATTATTAACATTATTAGTCTATTTATCATCATATTTTGTTTTAACTTGAAATTACCACAAAAGCATATAGAAAATTCATATTTTATTCTTTTTCAAATAACTTTTTACTATTTGTACCTTTTTGTTAATAATATTTTTATTATTTTTATTATCCATACCTTTTCATTTTTCAAGAGACATAATATTTATATATAAGACGATATTTGTTAAATAATTGCAGCTTTTACATAGTTTGATGTAAAATAATACAATTCTTGATATTTTACATAGTCGCTATATTTTAAAATATAAAATATATTATGAATGTGAATTTATATATTTTTGAATTTTAAAATATAAAATGAAATATTATGGATGTGAAAGGTTGTGTTGCTTTGTCTTGGATTATGCAAATGATATAACTATAAATATAAATATAATTAATGTATGTAAACATCCTTTTACTATAAATAAATAGGTGTAGTAGATAAAAAGGCAATTCAATATATAGAAAAAAGTTCCTTATAGAAGATTTAATTATTTAGTTTTGATTGTGTTTGCTCATATATTAAGAGTTGCACTTATCTCTTACAGAATGAGATATAATAATGTTGAAAGATATTGCATAAGAGTTGAAATAGAAAAGTAGAAAAATTAGAATAGCCTTGTAAAATTAGCAATTATAAAAATAAAATGTATTGCCTCAATTCACTACGTCAAGATAACTTAAGTAAATTGTATTTACATAATAAAATTAAAAAATTGCTAAAAAAATCACTTTACTATTTAGTAATGATGTAAAACTCTGTATCATTGGACATGCAATTCTCTAGATAAATGTTTATTGTCTCCAACTCGCAGTCTTGAACATGTCCCCACCGATCATGAAATTATTACATATCATAACTTTATATATGGCATATGATGTAATAATGAATCACATGAAGACAATCATTTTCCTACATTCATTTGAAATCATTAAAAATCAACATGCTACTTGTCTTTCTATTGAATGGAAATAAGTACGTGCTATAAACCTCCCAAAATGGGCAATTCCTAGGAGGTTTCTAAAGCCCACAACTGAAGCCTAAGCTTACTAGAAGTTTCTAGAAGATGAAAAATTTCAAAAGGTTCTAGAGATGTCCAAAATCTTGTATAGTAATAGATGGGGTAAGTGAATTTGGTAGTTGAGAATCAATTGTAATTATTAGATTGAATTAATCTTAACCGTTTATTTGTAAAAGCTTTCTGTATATATAGGGGTGTTCTCCTTAATTATAAGGCATCAATCATTTTGAGTGAATACAATTTGCAATCAAAGTTTCTCTCTCTAAACTTTGTAAGTATGCTATAGGCTAACTTAGCCTTCCTTAGTGTGGTCAAAATACTAAGTGCCGCACGAGATCGAGTGAGAGAATTCGCTTGTGACAAGTAGTATCAAAGCTGAGAAAGAGACTACTTGTGGAGAAAATGTCATTAAGAGGAGATAACAACACTTCAATGGTCAATAAGTTAGCTAACCAAGATGATCGCTGGGCTACTAGGCAGAGAGCTAGGTCTTAAGACTTGCTAAAATCCTTCCTTAATAGAATAGATAGGGCAAAACTGAGGCTAAGGAATAATTTAATGAGTCTTGAGGTAACTTTATGGAGATGGAAGAAGAACTCCTCGGTGAATTGCAAAGAGCACTAAATCAAGCAATAAAGGAGCTTAGGTAGCATGACAACGTTATTGAAGAAAAGGGTAAAGGTCTCCAAGCCGAGTTACGGTTTTAGAAACCAAGGAAGAAGCTTATGAGGCTAAGATGGATGCAATGGTAATGGCCATACGCCAAGAGATTGAAGATCTCAAGATTCAGTTAATGACTCGTCAAGTTGTTATGGCAAATGGAGTGACCATTGAACTAGGTCATAGAGTCAATGCTCCCAAACCAAAACATTTCAATAGAATATGGTATGCTTGGGAAGTAGATAGCTTTTCATGGGGAGTGGAACAATACTTCAATGCTGTGGGAATCTTAGATGATACTAGAAAGGTATATATAGCTACCATGTATTTGAAAGACTCTGCTATGGTATGGTAACGTAAGAGGCCAGCTAATATCAACACATAGGACAGCTTTGTACAAGAGTTGAAGGGTTAATTATTTCCTCAAAATGCTGCTAAGGAAGTAAAGATGAAACTACGTCACCTAACTCACAAGGGTGACATAAAGGAATATGTGAAGGAATTTTTAGAGTTAATGCTAGAGATCTTAGACCTCAACTAAGAAAATGCTTTGTTAATGTCTGTGGATAGCTTAAAGCCCTAGGCCAAATTAGAACTAGAGTAAAGAGGAGTGGAAGACATCTCTAGGGTCATAGTAGTTGCTGAAGGCTTAATGGAATTCCGAAAAAACAGATCTTAAGACTCCAAGGGGAAGATGGAAAGGGGGAGCTAAAAGGGAGAAAAGTGGGAGCTCTTCTAAAGGGAAAGCCAAGGCGAAGGAAAATGATAGCGACTAAGGCAAAGCTCATAAAGGGAGAGATGGGGAGTAATGGAAATCCCCTGAATTGAAATGTTATTTTTACAATGGTCCCTATTATGCTAGGGAGTATCCGAAGAAAGAGAGATTGGCGGCACTAATAGTAGGCAAGAGTTTAGATGAAGGGAATAAGGCGCAGTTAGGCTTAGTTCGACTACTCGGTGCCATGAAATCTTAAGTTAACGAGAAAAGAAAAGGATTAATGTATATCGAAGTATTGATAGCATATAAGAAACTTAACGCCCTCATAGACATAGGGGCATCCCATCTTTTCATTTCCGATATGGCAATAAGGAAGTTAGGGCTGAAAGTGGAGGAGACCAAAACATGGCCCAAAACAGTTAACTCAAAAGAAGTTCCCACTGTTAGAGTAGCTAGAGGAATAGAGCTTCATGTTAGAGGTTGGTAGGGAAAGGAGACTGTTAAAGTAGTGCTAATGGATAATTTCGAGTTTGTGATTGGGATGAATTTTTAGATCATATTGATGCACTTATTATACCTCGACCTAATTGCATTTATGTACTTGATCACAACTTATAATGTGTAGTTCCCATCACAAGAAAGATAGGACAAGCTATCAAATTCTTATCGGCTATGTAATTGGCGAAGGGCCTCAAGAAGAATGAAGTCACTTATTTGGCAGCCTTAAGAGTTAAGGTAAAGACTATTGGTCAAGAGGGCATTACCGTAAGTGGGAGAGATATTGGAAGAATTTAAGGATATAATACTACCAATGTTGCCTAAGAAATTACTGACAAAAAGAGAAGTAGACCATGTGATAGAATTAGAGCCTAGAGCTAAGCTGCCCGCCGCCATCCCATTTGGGATGTCACCTCTAGAATTGGAAGAGTTAAGGCGACAACTAAAGGAATGACTAAAAGCAGGTTCCATTAAGCCTTTGAAGGCACCTTTTGGAGCTCTTGTATTCTTTTAGAAGAATCAAGATAGGTTACTTCGAATGTGCATTGATTATCGAGTCCTAAATAAGGTCACTGTAAAGAATAAGTATCCCATTTCACTGATATTTGACTTATTCGATAGGTTGGAGGAAGCTAGATACTTCTCCAAATTGGATCTACGGTTAGGATATCACCAAGTGAGGATTGTAGAAGGAGATGAACTCAAGACCACTTGTGTTATAAGGTATGGTGCTTTTGAATTCTTGGTACTTTTGAATTCTTGGTAAGGTTGAACTTGATAATGTCGTTCGGCCTTACCAATGCCCTAGCTACATTCTATATGTTTATGAATTGAGTTTTGGCTCCCTTTCTTGATCAATTTGTAGTAGTATATTTGGATGATATTACGATTTATAATAAGACAATGGAGGAACACATAGAGTACCTTCGTTCGGTATTCTTACCCTTTAGAAGGAATGATCTATTTGTGAAATTAGAGAAATGTGCTTTTGCGCAAAAAAGGGTGACATTCCTTGGTCATGTAGTGGGGCGAAGAAAGATTAAAACGGATGAAGGAAAGGTACGGGCCATCTAGGGTTAGAAGGAGTCCACCAGGCCTATCGAGTTGAGATTTTTCCTTAGTTTAGTGAATTACTATAGAAGATTCATTAGGGGTTACTCAAGGATAGTGAGCCCATTGATAAACTTACTCAAAAAGAATACTCTTTGGGTTGGAGTACGGATAGACAACAGGCCTTTGAGGCATTAAAGATAGCAATCATAGAGGAGCTGGTCCTTCTCCTTCTTAACTTTAGCAAATCCTTTAAGGTATGTACAAATGCTAATGATTTTGCTATTGGAGGGGTTTTAATGTAGGAAGGACATCTTGTAGCGTCTGAATGCCGAAAGCTAAACGACGTAAAGAGGTGATATCCAATGCATGAAAAGGAGATGACTGTGATAGTGCATTGTCTTCGAGTTTGGAGGCACTACTTGTTAGGGAAGATGTTTGTGGTCAAAACTAATAACATGACCACTAGCTATTTCTAGACTTAGAAGAAGCTCTCTCCTAAGCAAGCTCGATGGCAAGTTTTCCTGGTGGAATTCTATTTTGACCTTAAGCACAAGCCAGGTAAAGACTAACTTCGTGGCGGATGCTTTGAGCCATAGTGTTAAGTTGACAGCCATCAGTAAACTTGAAAGCAACTTTGTTGATAGAATTTGAGAAGGTATAGAGATTGATAAGCTGGTTAAAGCCTTATCGATCTAATGTCAAGAAGGGAAAACAAAGAGATTTTGGTAGGAGAATGAACTAGTATACACAAAGGGACATCGGATTTATGTACCCTATTCCTTGAAGATAAGAAGGGAGATATTTAGAGAGTGTCATGATTCTAAATGGGCAGGTCATTTAGGAATGCAGTATACATAAGCCTTAGTAGAGGAGAAGTATTTTTAGCTACAAGACAAAGTGTATGGTTATGGCTGATAGGTTCTCAAAATATGCAACCTTTGTTCTAGTGACAAAGGAGTACTCGACAAATGAAGTTACCCGATTGTTCTTGAGATATATTGTAAAGTATTTGGACTTGCTAAGAAATATCGTGAGTGATCGAGATGGGTAATTCATAGGGAAATTTTAAATGGAATTGTTTAAACTTTTAAGATCCAAGTTGAACTTTTCAACTAGTTTGCATCCCCAAATGGAGCAGGTGAATGCTATGGTGGAACTATACTTAAGGCATTTTGTAGGAACCAACCAATGCGATTGGACTAAGTTATTAGAAGTGGCACAATTCTCGTTTAACCTACGGAAGAATGAGTCTATGGGTCAAAATCCTTTCGAGATCATCCTATGAAGGCAACCCTTAACTCCTAATAAGTAATAATGGGATATACGGGGCCCAACCCTCCCACATACAAATTTGCAAAGGAATGGCAAAAAAATCATGACTTAGCTCAAACATACCTAGATCGAGCCATCGGGAGAATGAAAAAGATTGCAAACGGGAAGCGTAGGCCGATGGAATATCAAGTGGGTGATCAAGTGCTTATTAAGTTACACTAGATACAACGTACGGAGGGTTAATTGCATGAAGGTTTGATGAGGCACTACAAAAGCCAATTCCTAGTTGTGAAACCAGTAAGGCGAGTGTCTTACAAATTAAAACTTCCCTCCAGATTGAAATTTTACCCGGTTTTCCATGTAAGTATGCTAAAACCATTCTATAAAGATCAGGAAGACCCTATAAGAGCAGTATCACAAAGGGCCCTAGTATGAATACAATATTCCTTTGACAAATAAGTTGAAGAGATCATAACTGATAAACATGTGAGACGACATAAACAAACTCCTAAACATGAATATATGGTCATTTGGAAGGGAAGACCGAAGAGTAAGGCTAGTTGGGAACTAGTTAAAGCATTACTGCAATTTAAAGACAAGATTCAAAAGTTCCATGATGAAAGAGCGACGAGGGTGTCACCGGATTAAGTAGGGGAGAATGTTACGGAACTCTCAAAATAGACCCTTCCCAAGAGATTCCTAATGCCCAAGATTGAAACCCAAGTTTAGTAGAAGTTTTTAAAGATGAAAAGTTCCAAAAGGTTCAAGAGATATCCAAAATCTTATATAATAGTAGGTAGGGTACGTAAATGTGATAGTTATGAATCAATTGTAATCATTAGATTAAATTAATCTTAATTATTCATTTGTAAAGACTTCCTATATATATAGGGGTGTTTTCCTTAGTCATAAGGTATTAGTCATTTTAAGTGAATACAATTTACAATTAGATTTTTTCTCTTTAAACCTTGTGAGTATACTATAGGTTGATTTAGCTTTTCTTAGTGTGGTCAAGAATATTAAGTGCCACATGGAATCAAGTGAGAGAATCCGCTTGTGACATACGTGACCAAAAGAATTTTTAATTTTCGGTGTTCATTTTAAACTTAAAAAAAAATAGGTTTAAAAAATCTATATAACTTTTTCTTTAAATATATCTAGTAGTATGTATAAATAATTAAAATATCTTGTAGTAAATGACTTCATCCATTCTTTATATGAGACGTAATGTAGAAACTTAAAAGTATTGATAGATGAAAATATTATGGCCATTCTAAAAATACTGATAATGGAAAAGATTACAAAATTATTATTATAGAATATAATGGTTAAGAATAGTACACAACTATTCTTTGAAAATCTTCATTACTTCCTCTTAGTTATCGGTTCTTATTTAACACAATAGAACTAGTGGCATCATTAAGTATAGCCATGAACAAAATTTATATTTAATTAGACTCATTTAACATGTTTTTTGTAATTCAATCCATATCTTAGTTATTTAATAAAATACAGTCAATCGGGATCGTATTAGTATGAAAATTATAAGGCAAGATGACTCTTCACACTTACTAAAAGTCATGTTTCAAGATCAATAGTTCAACACCAAATAAGGAAGAGAAATTAAATAACAAGGACGATTATAGAAATGAATATGTACAATATGGAAATGAGAAAAATCTTAGCTTTAGTCGTTAATATTATACAAAGAAGGGTTTAGAAGGCAAATCTGCAAGCAAATTTATGTATTAATATAAAAGCATTGAGGTTTTGAAAATAATAATAATAATAATTAAATAAAAGCATTGAAGAAAAGAGGAGGAAAATTTGTTTTCGAGAAATGGTGAAAAGCAAGTAGCTTGATAGAGTATAAAGGAACGAAAGAATAAGATGATTTTAGAAAATAATAAAAAAACAAAGAGCAGCAAAGAAATAAATAGTAATAATATGTAAAATGACTAATTGTGGAATGATTTTAGAAAATAATAAAAAAAACAAAAAAGAAGCAAAGAAATAAACAATAATAATATGTAAAATGAGTAGTTGTAGAAGTCATATAGCTCAAAATTGAAAGGATATAATCAACAATTATACTCTTTTGTTTTTTTTTTTCATGTAAAATTGAAATATTATAATCATTAGAAAAGTTTACGAAATTATATACATATAATAGATATAATAGATTAGTAAAGACAAGTAACCATATGGTTAATTTATCTAATTATAGTTTTATCATAATCCAACCTTCCATGCTGAATTACAATAGAACTTGTAGGCGATGCTCCTGCGAGAGGTGTATAAAGATAAATACTATTATGTCTAGGGTATTTAGAGATAAGAAAAATCTTAGGTATATAGAGTAAAAATCAAATTTGAAAGATAGTTCGGATAGTTTTTATGTCTTCACAAAATAATGTAAAATTCTATAATTTATGTTGGTAAACATGAAGTGATTGANCCCCCCCCCCCCCCCCCCCCCCCTTTATATGTTAACGCTTAACGGCACTTTAGCATGGGATGACAATATATGCTACTGTTAAATTACAATTATGTGTAGATGTTTATAAATTTATAATATTTTACCATCCGATAACTATTAGTCATCACATGTATGTTACTAGAATAATTATTTAATACATAGGAACTTCTACTAATTGTGGAACAAAGGATTCAAAAAAAAAAAAAGAATAACTCCATTTGCTGTATTGTTTTTCAATAATGATGGAAAAAGGAATGATTCAGTTTGATGATTGTTTTATTCTAAAGTCCTTTTGGCTAATAGGATATGTAACGTTGATTAAGGTTTTTCAACAAAAGTCAATTACAGGTTTTAAGAGATGTTTTAAATTATTAAATTTAGCTATAATAATTAATATTAGTTAATAAAAGATTTATAAATAATCATTGGATAAAGATCTTTTTATTAGTCATCCGATAGTTAATACATCCTTCTTTATTCTTAGTCTCAAATATATTCTTGTTGGATTTTGAGTTTTGAGATTCTTTTGGATGGGTAGTTAAAGGTAGTTGATATGAGACTTAAAGTTATTGTAGATATCTCATTTTTGCCATTTTTAATTTTTCATTAGTCGAGCTAGGTTAATAATAAACAAGAAAATAAATAAATAATAAATAAATGAAAATTAAAAGAAAAAATAAAAAATGAAAAAGGGAGTCGAGTCAAATTGTATAGAATCTTATCAAGTTGAATCGAATCGAGTCAACCATCGAGTCGACGTATCGTATAGAGTCGTATCGTATCCAATCGAGTCGAGTCGCATTGGATTATGTAATATTAAATCGGATAATTGTGTATAATTAATTTAATAAATCACTAAGTAATTTGAGAGTTGGGCTTTATTAAAATAATTTTGACCCAGTTCAATTTAAAATAAATTTTTATTTAATTTATATCGGGACAAAATAAATTTAAGATTTATTAGATAAGTTATTAAGCTATAACTAATTGAATCGGATTGGGTCTTGAAAAAAAGAAAGCTCGAATGAAGTAAGGTTTCTATAAAACTGGAACAAATCTTTAAAAAATCCAAAACATATATTCCATATCTAAGATTTGTTAAGATGCAAAAGATTCAATAAGTGGGTTTATAAATAGGGAATTATCAAAAGTCGATTTCAATCCACAATCTTAACAAAGTCTAAATCCTTTGCATAATCCAACAATTACAATCTGTGAAGCCTAGACACCATCACATACCAAAGTTAATATACAACACATACCGAGATCCACACACAGTCAAACACCGAAGTCCATACGAACACAAACATGACGATTGTACGTGACTCGAATGATTTAGGTAAAAATTATTTATTTTATTAATTAGTTTGATTTTATTTATTTACTAATTTATTTTTCTTGAGTGCAGGTTTATTATTATTTTTCATATTACATAGTTTTCTAGATAATTTTGATTTTTTAAAATAAAAGTTAATTAAATTACGTCTTTTAGAAAAATTTTATTTAAAAAAAAAAGATATACGTATCTTATAGTTAAGATATCTATCGTATAGATGAGATACGTATCTTGCGGTTAGAATTTAAAAAAAATACGTATCTAGTGGTTACGATTTAGAAAAGACACTTATCGAGATACGTATCTAGTAGTAGTTAAGATTTGAAAAATATACATACGAAGATACGTATCTAATCATATCTTTAATATATCTTATAATTAGTATTTAGAAAAGATATAGTATTTAGAAAAGATATATTTGACATGTAGTTGTTTTAAAAATAGAAAATCTTTACCGCGAATTTCAAAAAGATATGATTAGTTAGAGTTTTCTTTAATTCGAAAAAATTAAATTTCTTAAGTTTTTTTAAAAAAATAACAAATTGATAAATAAACGTAAACCTGACTCGGTTTTTAAAAAAAAAAAATCCACTTATTAAATTTTTTTTAAAAAGAGAACTATAACCGGTTTAATCATGATTAGTAGGTATGTAGGTACTTTTTGGACAATCGCATAAAAAAAAATTTCCCTTTTTCTTAAAAATTCGTAATAAAAAATAATAAAAAATTCACTTTAATTATTTTTTGTATATTTAGGTGTATTTTAGTATTTTTAGAAAATTATAAAAATAAAAGCCTATCAATTTTTTTGTAATGTTCATATGGCAGCTTAATATTAATAGGTTAGCCTCTAAACCCGGTCTTTTTTAATTATTTATTTTAAAAATAGTTTTTTCAAAAAATACGAGGATTAGTTGCCAAATTCAGGTTTTCCCATCTAAAAACCCTAATTTCGTTTTTTATGAGTTGAACTGGTTAGCGACTCCAATTTTTTAATTTTTTACAAATATTTTCTTAATTTAATATCGAGTAATTTATATTAAGCAAACTGAACTTGACATAGATTAAATTAAGGAAATCGAAATAAGGCTCAATAGTTGTGGATTTCCAATTAATAGTTGAGAAGCTTTTCTAGGTACGTAGTGCTTATTTGTATGGTTGTACTTATTTAAGACTTAAAATGTAATTGGACTCATTCATATAAGACCTAATTGACTTTGATTGTTGGTTGCGCTTGACTTACTCATTTTAGGGGTCCGCAATGGCAGATCCCTAGAGAAGCAATCGTTAATCATATGTGGGGATTCCCTAGTAGATTTTCATTTAGGTTTCTGATCTTTGGATTCTAGAATCTAGGCGTAAATGACTTAAAAAAAATTTATATTATATATACTTATGTATATGGATAAAAATCAAGGTGTGGTGAGGTCATAAGTACCCTTTTATTATTTGTTGGCTTAACGTAAAGATAATTAAATCGTTATCTATTATTATTGCTATACTTGCATTTTATGCATGTGAATGATTAGAATATAGCATCTATAGGATAACTTCCGTCTTGATAGTTATTTGATGTTTTGATATGATATCTGCGATTCCTCTCGATTTCTATTTGAATACACAAATTAATTGGTTTCGTTGGGCTAGCTATATGCTGTATGTTATTAACGATTTCTATTAAAGGTGGTAAGATGATGTCTTGAGCAGTTACACATCTAGGACCCTTGATAGAAATAGATGCGTTGCAAGTTCCATACAAATTACTTCTTAATACAATTTCTTTCAAATTCATTAAAATTTCATGGATTGATTCTTCAACACATACTATTGTAGAATATTCGTGTGGTATTTTTTCAAATTTGGCACAAGTGATACATGTTCTTTCTATTTCTGCAAGCAAAGCTCTTTGCATCGCTATACCTATTATATCAACTTGTCCTTTCATAAGGAGAGACAAAATAAGGTGTCCATAATAAAGACGGACTTGGCATTCGTATGTGTGTTTGTGTACTTATACTAGGTTTCGGCTTACTCTTCTATTTTTTTACAGTTGTAGATTGATTCAACAAGTTTGCGACAAGTATGAAAATTGTTATCATCGGTTGGAAAAGAGAGGCAGTTAGTTTTGTATGTTATAAAGATCAAAATTTAACTATTTAGTATATTTGGGGTTAAAGTGACTCGCTTATGAGTTATTCGAATTGATATATTTGGAGATTTATTATTTTGTATCTATTAAACAGTTATTACAAGTGATTTTGGAGATTATAGTCGGTTTTAGAACCTTAACGTGTTATTGATAGGCGAGAACACATAGCGGGTTATGGTATCTGCGAGTTTTGAGCCATTACAACTTTTCTTATTGAATATAACATAAAATTAACAGTTCTAATCATATGGTTTGATTCATAATTTTTTTTAACCTAAAATTAAATGGTTCGAATTGTTTCTTTCTTTCCTTTTTTTTTTTTTAATCTTACCTTGTATAAGAAAAGATGATTCTTCTAGAGAAATACATTCTATAGAAATACAATAACAAAATTAACATCTTTACATATAATAATAACACGGCAATTAATAACCATGACATTAAATCAAAAACGCGAACATCTAAATGAAAGCAATACATAAGGTTTCAAATATTGTGGGAAAGAGCTAAAGTAGAGACAAGGCCCCAAAACCAAAATTTTCATCTAAACCATGCACCATTACAAATAAATACCAAATGACTATGCTATAAAAGCTAGACTGAGCCTTGACAATATATGCACCTCTAGGATAGAGGCAAAATGACAAAATGGCAAAACATATCTTAGTTGGAAATTTGTCATGTGAGTGAAACCAATATAGGAGACTTGACAAAACTATGGACTATGACAATCCCTTTTGACCCCTCTTCCTCTATGGTATGCAAAGAGATAGAAGGGTAAGGTATATCAAAACTTATATATTGACTTTCATATTGGTCTCCCAATAGACCATCAAAAAATACTTCCAAGTTTAACAAGACAAAGGGTATGCTTTAGACTTAAGTTTGAGACATGAGCTTCAAAAATAAGGTTAAATGGCTGTAGCAACTTTAACTCTTTTGTTCTTAGGTGTAAAGTCATGGTCTTTTTTTTTTTTTTCTTTTTATAAAATCGTTGTAGTTCGGTTCATTACGCCAAACCAAAACAACAACATTAAACCGAAATAATAACCGAATTGCATATAAAAAAATATCATATTTTCAATTAGGTTCAGTTCGTTAAGTTTACAGTTCACCTTTTTTTCCCCAACCCTAGTGGACAGATAGAATTGATAACATAAGTATAAGAGATATAAGATGGTATAACTCTATTGTACCATGTTTGTTTTATATCATACTGAACACAAATTTTTATAATGTTCTTAGTTTGGTATATATAAGTATTGAACTTATTATTATATTTTGATAATTATATTCTAATATGTATTTAATTATATTTTTATATTATTTAAAATTATTTAAGAAATACAATTGAAGGGATTATAAGAGAGTATTTTTAAAATTTAAAAAAAAACTCATGCTTTTGTTAAGTGAAGTTAAGTTTTATATTGTACTATATATGAGACAAATTTTAAATATTTTGTCTAAGCCTTTTTTGTCTCTACAAAAAAATTTTGTCTAACCCACTCTTATCCCATGAATTTTGTGCAATCAAACAATATTTAAGTAAAGATTTGATGTAATTACTTAATTTTGCTTGATCCAAGCATTATTTATAATGCAACCTAAGGATTATGAATCACTTTATTGGTGATCATGCTCAAATAACAATAGGTACTTAGAATTTGTCAATACAAATAATTAATTAGCGGATAATTTTATAAAACTCTTGAGAGTTGAGTGAGGATTAATTTTGCACATTAATAAGAGAATCGAGAATTGTCATATAAGATGAATGCTAAGACTATAAGAACCAAGGTAGTGATTTTTATAAAAATTGCCCATTTCATGAACCAACCGGTTTACATTGTGATATTAGGCCTAAAAAACATGTTCATTTGAGTCTCATGTGTTAATTTTGCCATTTGACTTGTTTTGTGTGGACTTGAAGTTAATCATGTATACTTAGGCTTCGTGTCCACAAATTTATCATGCCTTTGTTTTTGTACTTAAAAGCGATTCCGGCATTCTTAATTTCACCCATACAATGTGCTCTTTTTTTTTTTTTTTTTTTTTTGTTGGCCGCACCCATACAATGTGTTTATATGGTTGATTTGGTCAAATTATGTGTATATGCAAAATCGACGCTTTAATTATTTTAAGAGATATCCTGCATGCAAAAATGTCCAAGTGTCCAATTTACTCCCGCACTTTGTTTCCTAGTTAAAGTAATTTTATGACATGCATAATAATTTTATTTCAATTATATAAAGCAGAAATTCACAAATTCTGCTTAATCATTAATTTTGACCAATTATTTATGAAGTTCTAGATTTAACTTGCGTGGCATATATGACTGATAACAACAAAATTTAAGTTACGTTCCTTGGTTGAATTTAATTTATGGGTTACTTAGATGCATTAGGGCATAGTGCATGTAATTTAGGTGCACATTTTGTAATTATTACACGTTTTATGAGTGACATTATTAATAGGGCTAGGCTAAATTTCACCTTATTTCGTTAATTTCTTCAAGATTCCTATCGTAAATAGTAATTATATAAACATATATACTTAGGGTTTAGGTGGCTTGGGAAGGTGATGGGTTTTAATCCCTATTTTTGAACTCTTATTTCATATTATTTTATGTGTGTTAACCGATTAAGTATACTACTAAATATATAGAGAAAATTATAATGAAATGGATCAATATTTAGAGATAAGTTCAATGGGGATTAACGTTTTAAAAAATTTAAATAAGAGATTAATATTTTATAAAGTAGTTCAAATAAAAAATCTTATTATTATAAAATTATAATTTAATAGTCATTCTATAAAATTATTTGGACTACTTTATAAAATGTTAATCTTTTATTTAAATTTTTTAAGAGGTTGATTACTTATTTGAACCATATTATGAAATATTGATGTTACTATTCGAAACTCCGAGTTGGAATATTTGATTTATAAGGATCCATATTATCTTATGTAAATATATCTTATCATGCTAAAATATATATATATATATATTTTATAGTTTTGGAATTTAGGCATCGGTTTAGTCTAATTCTTGATGACATATATGAATTTTTGAGCTCACTTTGATAACATTTTTAGTTTTTTATTGCTCCCAATTTAGATATCAATAATTGGCATTTATTTATTTATTTTAATGGAAAGAGAGATTTAAACTTAATTTATCCTACCTATAAACTAGCACCCATATTATTAAGTTATCAAGACCTAGGCTAACGATGTTTACAATATGAATTATACTTTCAATCAGTATTCCATGAATACACGTGAATAAAAATATTGACACACTGATTAGGAATGGATGAATAATCCGACTTTACGTCAACTTTGTAATATCCTACTCAATTGGATAAGTGTTTTTTGAATATTGATGGGTAACTTCCATGTAACTTACACTTATTCTGTAAAAGTATAATTAATCGGGATTAATGTAAAAAAATTGTATTTCTACTTTCTATGTTTCATGAAAAGGAAAAAAGAAATAAATAATTAAGGTACAATACGAGCTTGTCATGAAATTCCTATTTCATTTCTTTCACCTCTCTTGACTCATTTTCATTCCATGTTTCTATTTTTTTTAACCTCTTTTATCTCATTTTTTTTCTTGTTCTAACCTTACGTTTTTCTGTCATATTTTTCATTGAACAATGTCTCCGTACACTTAATGTAGTGTTTGTAAGCACTTCATGGGACGAGGATGTACTCGCCATAAATGTATTATTTTACCACTTTTTTCCTAGCCACTTTTCTTCCATAATGTCGCTTTTATCTAATATCACTTTTATCAAAATGTGATATGAAGTTCATTTTGAGATGTCATTTTCTAAATTTCATGTTCAGGACTAAGGTTACTGTATTTTAATGGTATTGTTACTGATTTAGGATTTGAATATCTCTTTATATATGATTGGTAAAAAAAAAAAAATAGATTTATGTTATAAAAAATTTACCTCGATATTTTAATATTAAAAAAGTAAAATAGAAAAATTTGTACTTTCCATAAGATCATGTCAGTTTCCATTTCAAGGTGATTTTAGAGTGGAATGGTATATATTTCATCACAAAATTTGGAAATGTGTACATGGGGGAGGATTTTATACCTACCAGATGAAATAAAGGGACGTTGTAGCCCATTGGGCCAAGGTGCCATCTCAAGAAAGCAACCAAAGTCCACTCGAGGAACTTCAAGTTTCCAGTTCCAGAAAGCCCTAAAAACCTCCCTCCCTCCTTCCTATCTGCTTTTGCTGCTTCATTCGAAAAGAACACCTCGCGTTCTCTCACTTCGATCTTAGGGTTTCCAAAGCTTCAAAAAATGTCTCTTCGAGTACTGAATCCAAATGCGGAAGTGCTGAACAAATCAGCCGCACTTCACATGAACATCAATGCCGCCAAGAGCTTGCAGGATGTTCTCAAGACTAACCTCGGTCCTAAAGGCACCATCAAAATGTATTTCCTTTTCCTTGCTTTCCTTTTATTTTCGACTTTTGATCTTTGTTTTTCGTCTTCTGTTTTCTTCTTTAAGTGTGTTCGGGTTTGGTTTCTCGCAGGCTTGTTGGTGGAGCAGGAGACATTAAGCTTACTAAGGACGGCAACACTCTGTTGAAAGAAATGGTAACTGATTCAGTTTCTCAATACTCAGATCCTTTACTTGGATTGCTCTGTTTTTTATTGTCTTTGGCTTCTTTTCGCTTCAGGAAAATGTGTGCATTTGACTTGTTTTTGAAAATTATTGATTGATACGTTCAATTATAACTGGGGATGTATAATTGTATGGAACGATGTACAAAGCTTTTATCATTTCATTTAATTACTGTAGATTGAATTTTGAAAAGGTTGGGGAATGAAGTATTGATTTTTCAATCAGTGTGTGTCTGGGATTTGGCTAGTTACAGAATGCTTATCCAAAAGCGGTGGATTTTTTTTTTCCTTTCCTTTCCTGGGTAATGCATTTCGTCTGAAATCACCTTCAGACATAGCTTAGTGCTTGATGCGGGCTTAAGATTTATGAGGTTGAGTTTGTGTGGTTGTGCCTGTGAGCTTTGGAATGACTGTGAAGATGCTTATTTCTCCCTTTAGTTTTTTCCAAGAGTAAGAGCATTTTTGGTTTAAGTCCTTAAGGGACATTGAGGACTGATTGAATGAATGATGGGTTGTTGTAGCAAATCCAAAACTCTACAGCTATTATGATTGCAAGCACAGCAGTTGCTCAAGATGATATAAGTGGGGATGGGACAACGTCTACTGTTCTCTTTATTGGGGAGCTTATGAAACAATCTGAGCGTTATATTGATGAAGGTTAGTGGACATTCACTGTAGACACATATTCATGCTTTCCCACTATTTATGAATGAAACTATGGTTGTGATATCTTTTCTTAACTTGGATCTTTTTTAGAAATATCCAAGGATAAACAATTAATTGTTGCTTGTGACTTTTTGCGTAGTGTTTTACATGATCATCTGTTGTTGCAGGAATGCATCCACGTGTTTTGGTTGATGGATTTGAGATAGCGAAGAGAGCAACACTTCAATTTCTTGAAAAGTTTAAGACACCTGTTGTCATGGGAAGTGAACCAGATATAGAGATACTGAAAATGGTAGCCAGAACAACTCTCAGAACAAAGGTACTGTGTATTTTTATTGGCTAAACATCACAGCAGGCATTGTTCTGCTTAAAGGGTCCCTGACTTGATGTTACCTGAACAGTTGTATGAGGCTCTGGCAGACCAGTTGACAGATATTGTCGTCAATGCGGTAAGCCCATCTTTTGGAGATGAGAAACTTTTCTTTTGGCTGTATTTTCCTAAGTGCTGTATAACTGGCCCAAGAGATTTCTTTCTACCAAGTTGAGGTGGATAAAACTCTTGTGTAATATGATAGGTTCTCTGCATTCACAAACCTGAGGAACCTATTGACTTATTTATGGTGGAGATTATGCACATGCGACACAAGTTTGATGTGGACACAAATTTGGTAAGTAAAACTCGTGTTCCATATTGTACATTATTATAACAAAACATGGCTGTCCTTTCATTTTCATTCTAACATATCTACTTCTGTGCTGGAGCTAGGATTTTTTTTACCAGGTGTAGGAAAACAAGATTTACATCTAAGATTGATTGATAAAGCTATGTAAATGGCAACTATATAATAAGAGATAGGCCTATATGATGCTGGGAGGTTAGAATATTGTTAGTAGAGACATCCTCTCTCCAGGAACTGATGTGGTAAATTCTCTCTTCAGGAATTGATCTATTAATCTGCCGCCTTTTTCATTTTTTGGGGGGGGGGGGGGAAGGTGTGTGTGTGATGGGTGTGATGGTGGGGGTGGGGTTGCGTGGGATAAAACTATTAATCTGCTTCAGTGTTGCCTTCTGAGACTGGGATGGATAGTTTTATGGAGTAAAGTTGGAATTAGATAGAAGATGTGAATATTAATAACGTCTTTGGTTTCATTTTCTTTCTAGGAGTAATTATAAGAGTTGTGTAGTAGCTTTATACACAAATTAATAAGAATTTCACTTTGTCCAGTCAGTGTTTGGTTTTTGTGCTGTTTTATTTGTTTCATGTGCTTTTTGTATGTTGTTTAAGTTTTTGGTTTTCGGTCCATCGGTTAGATTGCCATTCTAGCGATTATGCTTGAAACACATACTATTATAACATATGCGATTGTTTCATTTTGTTAAAGCCCTGCTATATTAATTGAAAGAAACAGAGTTATCAAAGGAAGAAAGCATAGCTAGAAAGGAAACACATCCAGAAAAGGGGCCTAATCCATCTGCTGGCCACTAAAAGAGGCTGCATTTGTAGACTGCTTTCAGCAAAATACTTATTGTGGCATAACTATAATCTTGGAAAGATTACATGTTCAACCAGAATAGATTGGGCTCTCGACCCTTTATACGTTGGCTAAAGTGGAAAAAGGAGAAATGGTGGATAAGAATCTGCTGTTTTATCTCTCTTCTTCTTAACTTTTCTTCTTGATAATTTTTTACAATGTGTGTAACTTTTGTAGATATTTTCCCATGCTAAGTGGTTGTTCTACTTCCTCTCTTTGCAATAAAATCAATTTACTTAAAAAAAAAAAAAACTCCTGCAAATATTTTGATGGTTATGGTTGGTGCTTTTGCAGTGTCTGATTTCTTCGTCTATGATCTTGCAGGTTGAGGGTCTTGTTCTTGATCATGGGTCTAGACATCCTGATATGAAGCGCAGAGCAGAGAATTGCTATATTTTGACATGCAATGTGTCATTGGAGTATGAAAAAAGGTGCCTATTACTAATTACTTTTTTTTTTTTTTGTGTTTTTACCAATTACTAATTTTCAATGAAAGAAAATGTCATTGATCTAAGGATTGTCGGTCTTTCTGTTGAATTTGAGTTAGTGATCTTCTTCTGGTACCACTAATGTGCGTACATTTTGACTCACTTCTGTCATGGTGAATTCTGGTCATTAGATAGAGAGTTATGTGCCAGGTTAAAAGTGGTCTTGCCATGATGGTAATCCTCTCAATTAACTATTACCCTTTACTCTCTGAATCAAGACATTTCTGCCTTGATAATTGCCCTCAAATAAGTCTGACTGTGCTTCACAAGAAGTTTTGTGATACTGTTTTTAACCTTGCCCGGAGGTTTAGCATTGTCATGGGTTCTTCCTGTGTAACTAGATGTCCATGGTTTTTTATTGTGCTTTATGTCTAAGCTCCTGATACAGCTAAACAGGTCCTCTTTCCATTGCTTGTTTATGTATTGGACGTAAATGATGGTCTATGTGTTATCTACACCCAGTTTTTAGTTTTTTTCATTAATGCATATCTAATCGGTTCTTTTGGTCCGATCTCTTGTTCTAAAATTACTTGATGATTCAGCTTCAGCTTGTCTGATTGGAATGTATACAAATGCTATCATTGTATAATTCACATTGCATCTCTTAGTTGCATCCAGTGGTAATGTACTAAAACATTCTACTTCAGTGAAATTAATGCAGGATTTTTTTACTCAAATGCTGAGCAAAGAGAGGCAATGATTGCAGCAGAGAGGCGTCAGGTTGATGAAAGATGTAGGAAAATTATTGAACTGAGGAATAAGGTGATACTCACTGATAACAAAGAGTGTGTGCATGATGAGATGGAACATGCTAGGTTTTACGAACAGATTTTGCTATTTTCCAGGTTTGTTCTGGCAATGACAGCAATTTTGTGGTCATAAATCAGAAAGGAATCGATCCCCCATCATTGGATCTCCTTGCACGATCTGGGGTTAGTCACATATCCTTGCTAGACTTGCTTGTTTCTGGTTTTATTGTCCTTGTTTCTCCTTGAATTGAAGAATTTGATATAAGTGGCCCATTTTGTTTTCCAGCATGCCATTTTGTAGTTAAAGAATACGGTAGTCTAAAATGTAACTCTACTGACTTTAAATGTGTTTTGATGCTGGTTTGAGATGTGGCAAATAGAACGAGACTGTTTTCTATATTTTCATAGTTCAGGACTTTTGAACATCCATCTCTGCAAAGGCAGGGAACTAAACAATTTTGAGAAGTTTATCCTCTGAAGTGCTTTACAGTCTATTTACTGTGGGAAAAAATGCATCATATGGTTGCTGCTACTCTATAAACATGTTCATGTTTGAATGCTGTTTTAACCTGTCATGCAATGCTTGTTTCTCCTGCTTCCCTAACATGCAACCATGTGTTGAATCTGCAATGCTGATATTGTGCAATGGGCATGAAAGAGCTATAATGCAGAAAAGGAAAACGAACCAGAAGTTAACAATGCTTCCATCCATTGGATGTTTAGCAAAGTAATCTGGATCTTGGTTCTTTGCCCCTAATAGCAGATGCAATAAACTTTCATGCAGATTATTGCTCTTCGAAGAGCAAAGAGAAGAAACATGGAGCGGCTAGTTTTGGCTTGTGGTGGCGAGGCTGTAAATTCTGTGGATGACTTAACTCCAGATTGCCTTGGCTGGGCTGGATTGGTCTACGAACATGTCCTTGGGGAAGCCAAGTACACTTTTGTAGAAAATGTGAAGAACCCTCATTCTTGCACAATTTTGATAAAAGGTAGTTAGGAGTTTGCAGCTGTAACTTGCAAGATATTCTTATGAGTTAAATTTCACATAACATAGATAATAATTCTTTGTCACTGTTTGATACCTTTTTATCATAAATGGATCAAATTGTATATTAATCCTCCTCTCTTACAATGTATCAGGGCCCAATGACCATACAATTGCTCAAATCAAAGATGCTGTCCGTGATGGCCTGAGATCAGTAAAANTATGCGATTGGGTGTGTTTGTGGGGGTGGGGTTGCGTGGGATAAAACTATTAATCTGCTTCAGTGTTGCCTTCTGAGACTGGGATGGATAGTTTTATGGAGTAAAGTTGGAATTAGATAGAAGATGTGAATATTAATAACGTCTTTGGTTTCATTTTCTTTCTAGGAGTAATTATAAGAGTTGTGTAGTAGCTTTATACACAAATTAATAAGAATTTCACTTTGTCCAGTCAGTGTTTGGTTTTTGTGCTGTTTTATTTGTTTCATGTGCTTTTTGTATGTTGTTTAAGTTTTTGGTTTTCGGTCCATCGGTTAGATTGCCATTCTAGCGATTATGCTTGAAACACATACTATTATAACATATGCGATTGTTTCATTTTGTTAAAGCCCTGCTATATTAATTGAAAGAAACAGAGTTATCAAAGGAAGAAAGCATAGCTAGAAAGGAAACACATCCAGAAAAGGGGCCTAATCCATCTGCTGGCCACTAAAAGAGGCTGCATTTGTAGACTGCTTTCAGCAAAATACTTATTGTGGCATAACTATAATCTTGGAAAGATTACATGTTCAACCAGAATAGATTGGGCTCTCGACCCTTTATACGTTGGCTAAAGTGGAAAAAGGAGAAATGGTGGATAAGAATCTGCTGTTTTATCTCTCTTCTTCTTAACTTTTCTTCTTGATAATTTTTTACAATGTGTGTAACTTTTGTAGATATTTTCCCATGCTAAGTGGTTGTTCTACTTCCTCTCTTTGCAATAAAATCAATTTACTTAAAAAAAAAAAAAACTCCTGCAAATATTTTGATGGTTATGGTTGGTGCTTTTGCAGTGTCTGATTTCTTCGTCTATGATCTTGCAGGTTGAGGGTCTTGTTCTTGATCATGGGTCTAGACATCCTGATATGAAGCGCAGAGCAGAGAATTGCTATATTTTGACATGCAATGTGTCATTGGAGTATGAAAAAAGGTGCCTATTACTAATTACTTTTTTTTTTTTTTGTGTTTTTACCAATTACTAATTTTCAATGAAAGAAAATGTCATTGATCTAAGGATTGTCGGTCTTTCTGTTGAATTTGAGTTAGTGATCTTCTTCTGGTACCACTAATGTGCGTACATTTTGACTCACTTCTGTCATGGTGAATTCTGGTCATTAGATAGAGAGTTATGTGCCAGGTTAAAAGTGGTCTTGCCATGATGGTAATCCTCTCAATTAACTATTACCCTTTACTCTCTGAATCAAGACATTTCTGCCTTGATAATTGCCCTCAAATAAGTCTGACTGTGCTTCACAAGAAGTTTTGTGATACTGTTTTTAACCTTGCCCGGAGGTTTAGCATTGTCATGGGTTCTTCCTGTGTAACTAGATGTCCATGGTTTTTTATTGTGCTTTATGTCTAAGCTCCTGATACAGCTAAACAGGTCCTCTTTCCATTGCTTGTTTATGTATTGGACGTAAATGATGGTCTATGTGTTATCTACACCCAGTTTTTAGTTTTTTTCATTAATGCATATCTAATCGGTTCTTTTGGTCCGATCTCTTGTTCTAAAATTACTTGATGATTCAGCTTCAGCTTGTCTGATTGGAATGTATACAAATGCTATCATTGTATAATTCACATTGCATCTCTTAGTTGCATCCAGTGGTAATGTACTAAAACATTCTACTTCAGTGAAATTAATGCAGGATTTTTTTACTCAAATGCTGAGCAAAGAGAGGCAATGATTGCAGCAGAGAGGCGTCAGGTTGATGAAAGATGTAGGAAAATTATTGAACTGAGGAATAAGGTGATACTCACTGATAACAAAGAGTGTGTGCATGATGAGATGGAACATGCTAGGTTTTACGAACAGATTTTGCTATTTTCCAGGTTTGTTCTGGCAATGACAGCAATTTTGTGGTCATAAATCAGAAAGGAATCGATCCCCCATCATTGGATCTCCTTGCACGATCTGGGGTTAGTCACATATCCTTGCTAGACTTGCTTGTTTCTGGTTTTATTGTCCTTGTTTCTCCTTGAATTGAAGAATTTGATATAAGTGGCCCATTTTGTTTTCCAGCATGCCATTTTGTAGTTAAAGAATACGGTAGTCTAAAATGTAACTCTACTGACTTTAAATGTGTTTTGATGCTGGTTTGAGATGTGGCAAATAGAACGAGACTGTTTTCTATATTTTCATAGTTCAGGACTTTTGAACATCCATCTCTGCAAAGGCAGGGAACTAAACAATTTTGAGAAGTTTATCCTCTGAAGTGCTTTACAGTCTATTTACTGTGGGAAAAAATGCATCATATGGTTGCTGCTACTCTATAAACATGTTCATGTTTGAATGCTGTTTTAACCTGTCATGCAATGCTTGTTTCTCCTGCTTCCCTAACATGCAACCATGTGTTGAATCTGCAATGCTGATATTGTGCAATGGGCATGAAAGAGCTATAATGCAGAAAAGGAAAACGAACCAGAAGTTAACAATGCTTCCATCCATTGGATGTTTAGCAAAGTAATCTGGATCTTGGTTCTTTGCCCCTAATAGCAGATGCAATAAACTTTCATGCAGATTATTGCTCTTCGAAGAGCAAAGAGAAGAAACATGGAGCGGCTAGTTTTGGCTTGTGGTGGCGAGGCTGTAAATTCTGTGGATGACTTAACTCCAGATTGCCTTGGCTGGGCTGGATTGGTCTACGAACATGTCCTTGGGGAAGCCAAGTACACTTTTGTAGAAAATGTGAAGAACCCTCATTCTTGCACAATTTTGATAAAAGGTAGTTAGGAGTTTGCAGCTGTAACTTGCAAGATATTCTTATGAGTTAAATTTCACATAACATAGATAATAATTCTTTGTCACTGTTTGATACCTTTTTATCATAAATGGATCAAATTGTATATTAATCCTCCTCTCTTACAATGTATCAGGGCCCAATGACCATACAATTGCTCAAATCAAAGATGCTGTCCGTGATGGCCTGAGATCAGTAAAAAATACTCTTGAAGATGAAGCTGTGATACTAGTGAGTTCTTAGTGACTTACAATGCTGTGTCGTTTTACATATATGCCTGGCTGTTGTTATCCCTTATTCTCCTTAGTTTCCAATATAGTATTTTGACATTTGCTTTCAATTTAATGATTACTAATGTCTGTTTTTCTATCAAATTTATGTGTCTGCTCGCTGTGCTTCTTGTAAATAAATGCATATGGCAATGGTGAGCTATAGACTATAGAGTGAGACCTTCAGGTGCTCTGGAGACGTTTGTACTTTTTTTATTGTTTCATTAGGAAGAGTAATGGTAGTGCAAAAGGTTTGATTACATAAAGGAGTGTCTCTCAGGAGTAGTAGTGCTGAAGATGTGACTTAGTTGGTGTAGTTAACATAGCTTTTCTTACCTGATTTAGAGAATGGGAGATAGATGTGGTAAATGAAATGCTCCTTTTTTGTGCGGAAAGCTTACAAGTATAATATTTTCAGCCTATTTAATTACCAACCCCCAACCTAAGAGCATACACATAGACCCAAACCAAAAATAAAGATGCTATTTTGATCTATGGTGATTGTAATCAAGCTACACTTAACCAGTGAAGTTTATTAGGGGAAAAACTGCTCTGATAAACTAATTCCAGAACAAATTAATCATCCACCAACAAAACAACCTGGGAAAAAGAAAATCTAGGAAAGTAGTCCGGATGGTTTTGATTTTCTGTGCTGAGTATCATTTGCATTTCATTGCCCTTGTATGTTTATTTTTGGATAGTGTGGTTGTGCATTGGGCATGATGTTTAATATATACCTTTTGCCTTGACTTAGGGAGCAGGGGCTTTTGAAGTTGCAGCCAGGCAATATTTAGTAAATGAAGTCAAGAAAACTGTTCAAGGGGTAATAAGCTAGTCGTTTCTCTCTTCTTTGGTGTACTCCGGATTAATCCAGTATTTTGATGCATTTCTTTATTGTAAATTCAGCGTGCCCAGCTCGGTGTTGAAGCTTTTGGTGATGCCCTCCTTGTGGTACCGAAGACACTGTCTGAAAATTCTGGACTTGACACTCAGGATGTGATTATTGCTCTTACTGTATGATGCCTTTCCTTCGATATAATTAGTTGATATTGCTTTTTCTTCCATGTGATAAGCAAGTTGTCCAGTGATGTGTTAAGTCTTTTCCCCGTAATGGTTTTAGGGAGAGCATGACAGAGGAAATGTAGTGGGATTGAACCTGCATACCGGAGATCCGATTGACCCCAAAATGGAGGGTATTTTTGACAATTACTCGGTGAAGCGCCAGATCATAAATTCAGGGTAAAAACGAAATCCTATGAAGTCGTTAAATTTTTTATATTTTTGGTAAGATAGTGTCAAAAGTAGGTTTTGTGAGCTAAGGATCTTTTTATTTAAAGAAAAATTTTGGCTGAAAATATGATATAAGTTTATTATTTTTATTTTCTGCTTAATGTGTTAAACCTGGCATGTGCATTTTTTAATTATATGAAACGAATCTCGGCTTGGATGAAGATGGTGCAACTACATAGAGGGTTCTTCATGTTCTATTTGATCGAGGCCCTTGCAGCCTTGCTAAAGTCCATCTATTTATTTTCCTGTTATGACTTTTGCTGCTTTGTGCAGGCCTGTAATAGCTTCACAGTTGCTGTTGGTCGATGAAGTGATCCGTGCTGGCCGTAACATGAGGAAACCCAGTTAATCCAGGGCCTTTTTTTCCTTCCTGATATGGCTTGAGTTTTTACTAGTTTTATTGGTTTTTGTTTTTTTTTTTTAAATTGTGTATTTAGTTTATATCTAATGAAGGAAGTGTCGCCTGATGCGATTTTGTATGGTATCCGGAGGAATACAGGGTCTACCTTTTTGTATGGGTTTGCATTGGAAAATTTTCGAGTTATTTTGAAGCGTTAGTCCTTCTGTCAAGGAAACTTTGGAACAGTTGTCGCAATAGGAAAGCTTAAACTTGTTACCTTCAGTCCGAGTATATTAATGTGAATCACTTTTCAACTAGCAGTAACCCGTGAATGCACTGCTAGGACACTGCAAATTTTCTTTGTTCTACTTTTTCAGATGCACCTGATTATAACTAATTTTCTAAATTCTCCAACTGAGAGAAATTTAATCTTTCTTCTTTGGTTCTTTTTGTATATTGCTTTTAAAATATTTTTTCTTCGTAAATTATGGTAGCCGTATTGGAACAAGATGCAATGCCGGAGTTTTTTTTTTTCCCTTTTTGGCCTCGAAGATCTTGATTACCGGTTGAGTCCGTCGTGTCGTGTCGTGTCTGCCAATGTTGTCATTTTTTAGAAAGTTGATCACGAAATGATGAAGGTTCAGTGTTTGAATTGAAACCTTCGAGGTTAAATATTAAAAAACATATATTTTAGATGGATGTATGTTGATGCGTCGAACTTAGTGGGGTCCTCGGTACAGCGGATTGGACCAGCTAGCGGGTCTTCTTACATAGCCAAGTTCGGTAAGCTGCTTGTGTCCATTTGCCATTAACCTTTGTCTTATTTCTTGTCATATGGTTATTGGATAACGCCAGCACCATAGGTGGGTTATGGACACGGCATTTGTACTTATAGTTAGTTGAATGGTCGAGTGAAAGTAACTTATAACTAGCCAACTATTTTAACTTTTTTGTTAGTTATGAATAAGTGGGTTATCTCTAATGACTGGATTGTCGTATGTATGGGATGAGATATTTAGAGAGAAGTTGTCAACAGAATACAATTTTGGCATGGGACATGCATATGGAAGCAATATATTTGACTACCGATTGGCTGATGGCTGATATATTCAAGAGCCGGTCTAAGATAATTATGGTTCGTTCATTTTATTGAATGAAATAAAAGGGGTATAAAATTTCAATTTATATTAGAAATGGAATAAAGGAGGAATAATTATTTTGTTGTTTAGTTGGGTAAAAAGGCAGCAAATAAATACGTAATAAAAATTAAATAACTAAATTGCTCTCATCTCTTTGCTTTTCATTGTTTCTAACCCTTTGTTTCTCTAGAACTTTGTTCTAATAAACTAATATATTTTTTCATTGGCACTTGATCTCAAATTATCCCCTACATTTTGTATCTCTTTATATCTCTTGAAATATTCTCACGATTAACGCACTTTGTGGAATGCTTTTCGGTGCTCGACAGGTTTTGAGCCATGATTGGTAATTTTTTTGAAGAGAACCGTTACAAGAGGTAGATTTGATGAGTCATCCATCATGTGCTCCACCATAGTTTCAATCACGGGAGATCAATGCATTTACTAAACTTTGAATGTTTAGTAAGCTTGGTGAAGTTTGTCAGTTTCAATTTAGTTAGCACACTCAAAGTAGAACGAAATCGTGATGGCTTGGATGAAAATCTCCACCAACGTTAAATGGTGAAGCTATGACAATAGAGGAGGAAGTTGCAACAGCTTACTGTGTGATAGTAGTAGGTGACGGTAGTGTGTAGATGAAGGTAGTGCATCGGTGAAAGTGGTGAAGCGGTGGTGGGTGAGTGACGTTGGTGAAGAAGAAGATAAGTAAGGGCTGTAAATGTCTTTTTGCCTAGGGATCCCAATTCTTATCTTAGGTAACTAGAGTTCAATAGAGAATAAGGGGGTAATGGATTCCATTCCCGCCAAATGAACATCATGTCAGTGTTGTATTGTGGTATGGTTGGTCTTGGGACACCAAGGAATTTCTTATTGTATTTCTATTCCCTCTAAATGAACATCATGTTAGTGTTGTAATATTTTATTGTTCTTTACTAGACACCTAACCTCCCTCTTCTACCCACAAACACCTCTCACCCCCCTTCCTTGCATTTTGTATTGATCCTTCGCTTTTCATTTTATTTTAATAAATCTAGTATGAAGAAGCTCAAATGTTAATTTAAGCATAAATAAACTAAGAAGGTTGTAGCTCAATTAGTGTCCTATGTGTTTTGTAGAAGGAAGTTATGGTGTTTGACTTTTGCTCACATTGCATTTTCTACTTAAGCTTAATTGAGTGGGCTTAAGAATTGTTAATGCCTTATTTTTCTTAGAAAGCCAATGACTTTAGATGGTTGATGCTTGTTTTGTGGAGTTTAGATTGTGAGTTTGGCCTTATAGCTCTCATTTTATTTAGGTTAAATCACAAATGATAGTTAAACTTTGTCACAATATGCAATTTATTACTTGCACTTTAAAAAAATTAATTTACTATCTAATTGAAATTTTATAGTTATTTTTGCTACTTGAATTGACTTTATTAATTCCATTTGCTGACATGGATACAAACGAACCCGGAACTAGACATTCTGATTATCTATAGGGAATTGTTCGACCTCCTACCATATGGCAGTTGGCCATACCTCGACCTTAGGTAGGTTACAATGATTGCTTGAAATTAAGTAGGTCATGATTCACTTTAAAAGGTGAGTTGTTCAATCCATTTGTAGCTACGAATCAATTCTTGATTCATCCTTACGTTTGTGTCAATAGAAGGACATAACAAAATTAGTTCAAGTAGTAAAATGATAACGAAAACTTCAATTGGGTAGTTAGTTGTGCATTTTGACAAAATTTAGATACCTTTTGAGACATTAAACCCATTTTATTTTTTGCTTAGAGCACCTAAAGTACATGTGCTCTACTATCTATTATCTTCTTAAAAAATATAGTGAACTCTATTAATAGTATAGATCAAGCCTACATCATTGACCTTTATTGTCTCAAGATTCTAGCTTGTAGAGGGTAATGGAATCCCATTATTGAAGAGACCAAACAGGTGAGGGCTCCACTTACCTTAAGTCCAATTGTAAAATGGATAAGGCTGAGTATTACAGTCGAAAGTTGTTTGGTAAGGTCACTTCGATGCATAAGTCAGTGATACCCGTGAAGGAATAAGTATATTGACAAAAGAGAGAATAAATAGGGAAAATAATCAATGTGAAAAATGGATGCCAAATGAGGACCTACTTATAAAGGTTGACAGATCAAGTACTTATACATTCAACGCTCTAAGCCTTCATCAAGTCATGGCACAAGGTCCTAGATTTTGAGGGCTTAAGGTTGGTAAGAACCTCTAATAGTGGAGGGAATGATTATTTTTAAGTCTTGTGTTTATCTTTCGTTCATAAATGTTTGATGGTACTGTATAATCGTGTCAACATTAGGTCTTAAGATGTGAGTTGTCAAAGGTCACATTGCATTTAATGCACCATGAATGTTATGTGACTAAGCTTTAGAGCATTCTTATGGAGGATCAAGCGAGGGTTTAATACTAGTTGGAAATTACCTAGGGTTCCTTAGAGATTGGTGCATAAGTTGTCGCTTTGGTTGAACAGGACTTCACTTGGCTAGTTCCTTCAATTCCTTAGATGTAAGCCTCACAATTAATTGCTCGGAGTTCGGTTTGTAGAATTTAGGACGATCGAGTAAATTGTCCGATTCAGTTTAAATTTTACGACAAAGCTAAGAATATGAGTAAAAGCAATTGTTCGATTCAGTTTAAATTTTACGACAAAACTAGGAATATGAGTAAAAGCAATTCCATAAATTTGAATTTAAGAAAATAAGTAATAAAATAAGATAATATAAAATTTTTAAATTTTAAGTATATTACTTATTATTTATCGAAAATGCGAAACATACATTCCAATAATTAACGAATCGTTAGAAATAAATTATATGCATACTAAAAATCATAAAATAACTTAAATAATATTTAAGGGTATTTGGTTGTACCATATATGAATTTACTTGTAGGTGGAAATTACGTAATTACTTAAAATATGCGAAATATACTAAAATAAGGTTAAATAATTAAAGAAAAATCAAGAAAATTTAGAAAATTTATGGAAATGTTTGGAATAGAGGCATGGTGAGAAAAAAATTAAAGTATAAAAATTAACCAATAAAAAAGACAATTTGGAAAAGGATAAGGTATATTTCACATCAATTTAATGCACAAAAAATTCCCAAGACCTCTATAAATAGCCCAAAAATTATAGAAGCTCGTTTGGTGAGTTTGAAACCCTAGAAAATTAGAGAGCATTGAAATCGAGAGGGGAAGTTAGGGTTTTGAAAAAATTATAAAAATTTGTGCAATTAGGGCCTTAGATGAGATCCCCAAGCAGAAGAGCACCTGAGAGTGGAAGGTCACTACCACCACATGGTGGTGGAAATGCCTAGGGTGGCCGACAAGAACTTGGTGGCCAGAGCCACCAGTTTTGGTGAGTTTGATTTTCCTTCCGATTTTTCCTATTTTGTTAGAAATACTAAAAATGCTTAGAAAATTATGAAATTTGGTATTCTGAAATATTTTTATACTTAGTTTTTAGGAAAAATATTATTTTGATAAAAATATGTCCCGTGATATATGATGCTTAAGAAATCATGTAAAATTGAGCATGTTTCGGTTTAGAAATAAATGACCTTAAGAGTATAGTTTTGACTCCAAAATTTTTGTGTAGGCTAGTTAGAGTATTTAAAGTAGTGCTATGAAGCCGTTTTTTAAAAATTAATTTTATAAAATTTTAGATAATTTTTAGGCCTTAAAATGATATATAAAATGGGTAATTTTTGGTTAATTAAGTAATTACATGGTTAATTACTGATTTAATAAAAAATTATATGTTTTAGGATGTTTAAATATGATGGAGTATGCTATTTGTAGCATTTAGAGTATTAGATGTAATTATTAAGGTATTATGAAATAAATAAGTAATATGTAAAAACAGTAAATTTTGAGTTAGTTTTGTAAATTAGGATAATTAGATATAAATTCTGATTTGGGATGAATTTAAATATTATAGGATGTTAATTGATATTGGGAGATGATATTTGAAGTGATAGGACTATTAGATATATATATTGTGTACATATTAGGTAGTAATGTATAATATATAAATATAAGAAATAAATGAGTAGGAAAATATTAGGTTAAAATTGATATTCTAATAATAATAATAATAATATGTAATAAATTTGGTAGGAAACGTAAATTAGGGTAATTATATGAAAAATATAAGATTTTCTCATATCGGGGTAAATTCGGTAGTTAAGTAAAATAAGGGGTATAACGAATGAATTAAAACATTGATTAGGAGTAAATATGATATTTAGGAAACCCGAAAATAATGTGATTAATTTCCGTTAGGGGTTAAAATGGTTTTCTAGGGTTTGCGTATAAAATTGTACTTAGAAATATAATTAGAACCTAATTTAAAAATCGATCAAGAAAACTAAACCCAAACCTAGTCTCAAAACAAGAATAATTGTAAAAGACTTGAGAATATATATAATTAGGTATATTAAACCTTAATAAAAGATAACAATAAGCGTTATAAGACAAAACCAACATATAGCAGTTATATGGAAAATTAAAACAATATTTATATTATAGGGATTTTTGACAATAGCCAGTACGAGATACACATCGAGTAAGCAAGTGAGGAGTCTAGATAAGTTGGGATTAATACATCGCTATATTTTGGAGTACTAATTTGTAGTACTTAGAGGCTTGAAATTGTATTGGATTGTTCTTGTTCGATAGTTGGTTATGTGCATGTGCTTGTTTTAAGTTGTTGGCATGATTACTGATTTGCTACTTGGTTTGTATTATATGATTTGTATGAAATAATTGATCACCCTAAATTGGACTTAATCAAATATATGACTTGTAAATATAAATCGAACATGCATAGCAACCAATTAAGGGAAACATAAGAATCTCTGGCCAAATATCGACCCTTTTGAAAGAGATAACGTTGGATAATATAATTGGTCATTTCTTCATCCTTAATTGAATTAAGTGACAGGTGAGGAGGTTACGGTAAGGGTGAAGTTAATGGTTTGAAGGTAGTTACGGGAAGAGTAGTGTTTCCATTGCACAAGCCTGGGTTAGGTCATGAGCTGTTGTATTAACGGAAACTCTTCAACTCGGATTAGAGTGGGTGCAATTTCTCTAATTTTACGATAGGCCGGACAACGTCGTGTGAGAGATGGCATGTGTTTGAACATGCATTGCTTCGAATAATTTGGTTGATAACCCTATTTGTGATTGCTGTATGGTTTTAAGTTTTTGTCCCAACTTACTGAGCTGTGATTGCTCATATCCCTATAGACATTTATTGTAGGTGTTATCTAGAAAGTGGATTACATTTATCTTGAAGCTAGCAATTACGGAATCCTAAGGAGTGAGAACATAAATTGAAGACTAAGTACACTCTCTAGTTAGATTTATTTTAAAGCTTTTTAACATTAATTTCCAAATTACTTAAGTGGATTGTGATTAGGTTGCCAAATCTTGTGAATATACTTAGATTATTTTAATATAAGTATGTATTTGGCTTAAGTTTATAAGTAAGTAATATATTTAATTTATAAATTATTTACTTCAAAGCGAGTTAGTCGTAGACGTCTTCTGTAAATCAGGCTTAAGTTGGTGGTTGTATGGTCAGTTTCTATCTTAGAATGGTTTGCACGGTAGGACTGTTACTGTTTTGCCTTTTCGGGGCGTGATATTAGACTCAAAGCTAAAGATGTCTTATTGCTTTGTATTAAGCCTAAGGTGATTAACTTAGCCCTTATCAGGAGTGAAGTATTGTGGGCTGCGCCTATTGACCATAGATCCAAAGTGTTTGGCATTGACCTATTGTAGGTCGCAATCTTTGAGGTCGAGCCACTTGGCTTTGGCCTAAAGAGGTCATATCGTATTTAAGAACTACCATAAACTGACCCTAGTTGAGATCTTCTTCTTTTTTCTATTTTTTTGGATTATTCATTAAAACCATGCATAGGATCATCTAGAATAAAATTTAGTCGTGATTATTGTGAGACCTTATAAAAATTGGTTATCAACTCACAATTGATTGGTTTAGAAGTTATTTATAAAATTTGAGAAAATCGCGTAAATTATCTGATTGAACCTTAATTTTACGATAAAGTTAGAAATAATAGTAGAAATGACCTCGTAAGTTTAGATTTAAGAAAACAAAATAATTGAATAATTAAAATTTATATTTATAAAATAAATGTATTTTACCCGTTATTTCTCAGAAATATGTAAAACGAATTCCGAAAATTAACAAATTATTAAAAATAAATTATATGTATACTAAAAATTATAAAATAACTTAAATAGTATTTATGAGTATGTTTTTATACTAGATATGAACTTACGCGTAAGTATAAATATCCAAAATTACTTAAAATGGCTAACTTATACTAAATAATATAAAATAAATGTAGAAAAATTAATAAAAAAATTCAATAAAATGGTGGATTATATTGGAAATCACTAGAGAATGTGGATTATATTGGAAATCACTAGAGAATGGCATGGCATGCTGAGATGTGCTGTGGCAAAAAGAAAAAAAAAAGAGACAAGGATACCTAAGCATTTGGATAAGAACGAAACTTTACGAGTAGTATGCAAAGGAAATTTCGACTAACTTTTACCTTCTATATAAATTCAAACCCTCATTCTAAGAACTCACTTTGACACCTTAGAACTTATGAAAAATATAGAGAGCATGGGAGAGATGAGAAATTATTTATAGAAAAATATACAAAAAATATGTACAAATATGTGTATTAGAAGGATTAGAGGTATAAAAACTACTTAAGAGTCAACCACCATCAAAACTTGAAGGAGAGCCACCCAAAACACTATTTCAATGCACTCCTTGCCTCTAGTGGTGGTTGAAGCATTGGATGTTGGTGAGTGTTGTTATTGCTTTTGCTTCTGATTTTCATAAAATTATTAAAAATAGTAAATCTTATTTAAAAATTATGAAAAATTGTATTATGTCATATTTTTGTATGTAGTTTTTAGAAAAAAATATTATTTTATTTAAATTATGTTTTAAAATATATCACCCTTAATAAATCGCTAAAACTCAAACTGATTTTGCTTTTATTTTCAGAAACCCTATTGATGTTGTTTTGACTCCGAAATTTTTATATAAAACATCTATTATTTATATTAGATTTTTATGAAAATTTTTTGGTGGAAACTATTTTTCATAATTTTATTTGAATTTTAGGCCCTACAATCCTATTAAAATGACTATTTATCAACATTTATTTAATAATTTTTCAAGAAATCTGGCTAAATCCAAGTTTGGGGTGTATTTAGATATCTTAAAATGTTGAATTATGTTGGGTGAAGATATTCATAGTGTTAGATTTGACAACCATGGGTTTAATGTTGATAAATAGGTAATATGTGAAATATTGAAATAAAAGAAGTATGAAGTATTGAATCAAATTGAGGTGATGTGAGACTAAGTAGTGTAACATGATTTTGGTTGTGAATAAAATTTTGGGAATTATGCTAAAAATTTAGGGTATCCTTGGATCAAAGGCAAATTCAGAAACTAAATAAAAAATGGGACTAGTAATAGTGCATTAGGAAATTGATCAGAACCTAAATAAGAGACTATATTCACCTGAGTTAAAGCTAGTTAAACTTTGCAAAATAGGTTAGGAGGCATTTCGAAGAATTATGAATAAGTTTTCATTAAAAGTTGAATTAGAATTTGATTTAGAAGCTAAATTAGAACTTAGTTAAAAGTAGAGATAATCATAAGAGACTTAAAATTAGCATAATTAAGTATATGTATTATAGAATAAAACCTATATAAAATAATTGTATAAATACTACGATAATATTTATATTATAGGGACGAGTGGCAACATTGCATCACAAATTGTACCTTAGTGAACAAGTGGAAGATTCCAAGTAGGTTTGGGATCAATATGTAAATAGCATTTTGGACTATTGTTTCATAGTATTTGGAGACTTAAGATTATACTTTGTTGTACTTGTAGATAGTTTGCTTGTGGGCATGCCCGTATGTGCTCGTTTCTGAATTTAGTTGTGTATCATTGACTTCTTATTCTAGATTGCAATTGGTTAAATTGCTTAATATTGATCGATTACCTTAAGTTAGACTTAATGATATATGACTTATAATCTTAATTGGTTATGCATTGGAACCCATTTGGGAAAATGTTTAGGATTCTCCAATTAAATATCAATGTCTTCAAAAGGGATAACGTTAGAGCATAATGGTTTCTTTTTTATGCTTAGTCGAATTAAGTGACAACAGAGGAAGTGGCGATGAGGGTAAAGGCAATGGTTTAAAGATAGCCATGAGAGGAGTGGTGTCTCCATTGTACAAGGCTGAATTTAGTTGTGAGCTGTTAAATGTGTGTTAAACTCCTCAACTTGGATTAGAGTTGGTGTAATTTCTCTAATCTCATAATGGATCAAATAATGTTGTGTGATGACATTTGTTTGTTACATTGCATTTAAATAATTGGCCGATAGCTCTGCTCTTACTAGACATATAATTTTATGTTTTTGTCTCAACTTATTAAGCGGTTATTTGCTTATATTCCTATAGATATATTGTAGGTACTAGTTAGGAAGTAGCATTATAATTGCCTTGAAACTAGCTATTGTTGGATCCTAGAAAGTGAGGACATAAAACTGATAATCAGTTACATTTATAAGGTTTTAGATCTTATTTTTGAATCTTCTAATATCAAACTATGTTTTACTTAAGCAAGACTAGGATATTAAATCATGTAAACATTACTTGAAATACTTGAATCCTAGTATATGTTTTCATACTTCCGCAAGCAAATAAAATATTTGATTTATGAATTGTTTATTTTAAAGCGGATTAATCGTGGACACCTCGTATAAATCAATTCTAAGATATTGGCTAAGAAATCAGTTTTTATCCTAGATTAGTTTACATGGTAGAATTTTTGTAACTCTGCCGCTTTAGGACGTAATAATTCTAAGTTGGCATTGGAGCGTAATTTTAGTGAACTCGCTTTGAAACGTCATAATTAAGAGAAGTAAATATTATAGGAGCATAGTGAGAATGGATAGTAATAAGTGGGTTATAAAAGATCGTATTATAAATTATAGAATAAGAAGTGATTATAATACTAAATTAAGATAAATGTTAACTAATTTTAGATCCATCATGAGGTTGTATGAAGGATTGATAGTTAGTTGAAGTAATTCATGTGAAATAGAGAGGAGTCTCCTATCTAGTACAGAATAGAGATGTAAACATTATAGTTAGAAATAATTGATTGGGATATATTTGAGACTACGGATGAGATTATTGATAAGTTTATTGATGGGATGTGTTGTAATTGACAAGACTTATGGACATTAATGAAAACTAATTTGAGTCTTTAGTATAATAGATATACTGTGATAGTAGTTGTTGAGTAAAGATGGATGGAAAATAAGAGTTTATGGTTTAGATGATGCTAGCGAGATATTTTTAGTAAGGGTAGGAGAGAGAAACTTACATTGTTAGTATGAATTATATCTTGGTTAGCCTATCATATATCTTTAGACATTTTCCTTAAGGGATTGTTGACTAGTTTCCCTAATTTTCCTAAATCAATTAGAGTAGGTATAAAAATACCTTTAGAGCCAAAAGAATTTTACCCTAAACCAGTTGCTTGACAAACTACAAGTGAAAAAGTAACTTATAGAATTCCAAGATGATGAATAGTTTGGTGTTTAGTATAAATACGAGATAGTGGTAGTGGAGAGTGAAATAAAGTATAGTGTGGAAGAGAATTCTAAAAAACAAGAAATGAACAAGGGGAAACGGTCATAAATTGATTCAAAGAATGAATCAGAATCTATGTTAAAGGTGCAATCAGAAATTAATTTAGAAGCAGACCATGTACAAAAGATAATGTAGCGCACGAGATAATAGTTAATGGTTGCATTAAGGAGTTTGATAATGATAAGGTATAGAAAGTAATTTCCATATTTGATGTTCCTAAGAAAGTATAGTTAAGTACTGAATCAATAAGTAGAAATAATGATTGTTAAATTGAAAGATAAATGTGGTAGAATTCTTCTGTTGGAATTCTTTTGAAAGAAAGGTTGCTACTAGTGACATGAATAATGGATATACTATGATAGCTGATTTTATTTTACTAGGACATTAGAGTTTGATCCTATGTTAGTTGTTCATATGTGTAGACATATTGTTGATCCCTTGATGGATATTGTTGTACCTCTTGATGGATGTGTGCATATGCTATAACATTCTATTATCTGTAGTTAGGAGTGTAAAAGAATCATAAGTGCTTTGGTGGTTAGTTTTGTAAATCTTTTGTATACAAAGGTGGTTGCAGAATTTGTAATGTATAATGTAAAATGATGCTATACTTAAGTTGTGAATTTATAAGTCTTTGATCAAATGAATAACAAGTCTAAGACTTATTTCCTTAGAGTTTATAAGCAAATGTGAGTGAAATGGAAGTTTATATGTGTGTTGTGGCGGACAAAATAATACCATTACATGATTTCTACGCCTAAAAGAAGGGGCCAGCTGATTATTGAAATTATATAAAGAGAATCAAGTTAGATTGTTAAATGGATTTATGACTAGATGTGTATACGAGTACCATAAAGATAATAATGGTGGATTGGGTAATGACTGATCTGGAAAATGGAAATTGAAGTAGAAAAATTGGAAAGAATTGAGACTCTCTATTGCAAATCCTTCGCTACCCTAAGATCAATCTAAACAAGGTATACTTTCAACCCTACAAGAAGTGAACCTTATGGAACTAGTACTCACTCACATATTCATTATGATACAATGGTAAAGAATAATAATATAGTATCTTGTTGCTAGAAGAACTAGAAGAGATAGAAGGTCTCAAGAGGTAAAATGGAGTATCGATAAATTCGAAGGAGATGGAAGACTGTTTGAATTCACTAAGCAATATGGTATCTTAAGACAAGATGGATAAATCTCTTAGATCGATTAATTGTTAATCAAGGAGAGAGAAGTTGTGAATCCTTAGGATTTCAGAATATCAAAGATTGACTTATGGTACAAACATACTGAAGTTAGCAGTATGAGTAGGGAAAACTTGAGAACTGGACAATTAAAAGGAATGATTTCTTAATAGGTGTTTGGTAGTAAGTTGGAATGTGATATTTTTTATAATGGTGTTCAGATAAAGATGGTATGATGAATATTGGAAAGTTACTGTCTTACCCCTATTAATGGGGCGATCGATAAAGAATGTTGATAAGAAACAATCATTTAAGGATTTAAGCTTAAGGGAGTAAGAAGATAAGTAGTGATTTTTAATTAAGGACTCTCACTCGATTTTAGTTGAGTGATAATAATTTTGAACAAAAGAAGGAAAAAAACCGGTAACTCTAGTAAATAAATTTGCTCCGCCTATATTTAGTTTGTATATTGTGATAATAATGAAAGTATCAACTATTAGAATAAGGAATATGTTATTTCCTCATATATTGTGTTCGACTTAAAAGAGAAATATTGTAGAGGTAAGAATCACAAATTTATAAAGGTATGGGGATGGAAATTGGTTGAGAGTCATCAATGTTGGAAGGGTAAATATTCTTCTAAGCTGTGGCCGCATATAGAAGAGGAATTGGAGATGTTAAGGGACTTAGTAATATTTTCCTGATTGTTCAAAAATTTGTCATAGAAGATATGTTAGATGATAAAGGGAATTATTTTAAAAGATGGAGAATATTATCATGATAACTACGTAATAATCATTGGAGATGAAGATAAAATCACAACAGGACTTAAGATAGATAAGTACTTAGATTTCTTATTTTGAAGTAACAATTGACATGTAAGTTGAACTTAGTTATTTAGAATTCAAGTTCTATAGATAAAAGAATTGGTTGATAATGATAAAAATAATGTATAAATATTGTAGAAAATATATATAATGAATAAAGTGCAATTGCACATTGATATTGAGGTGCTGATTTTCACAAGTTCAAAGTTGTTAGGTAGAAAAGGAATTAAGGTGATTAGGATTATCATTATTTGACAAGTTAAACCTTTCATTGGAGAAAGGATACTAACTTGAAAAGGTTGCAAATTTTGATTAAAGTAAAATTTAGGAAGAAGATAGCATAAGTGGGTTAAAATTAGTCAATATGGAAGAATGTAACAAATTTAAGAAAATAAAGATGGCAGTGGGCGATAAGAAGTTTAGTAGATAATTGCAAGTGAGAAACCAAGGAAAGTATCAACACTTTTAAGGGTATGTGAATGTCTAAATGTATTTCTAAAGACTTGTTTGGTGTAATTATATCTTGAAAATTGAATTTTATGATTAAGTTAGCCTAAGAATCGGGTTAAGTGGAGTGAAGGGTAAAGATTGAAAGTTATTTGACAGCAGGAGGTAGCCCATTCCAAGTTTTGTATTAGATGTTGTAAATGGAACTATAGAAGCTAAAGAAATAGCTTCAAAGAGCTATTAGATAAGGGATTTACACGTGCAAGTAATTTTTCGAGTAGGACACCTATGTTATTTGAAAAGGAAAAATATATATGGCGCTATCAAGACGGAGTGATAGATAAGTGACTATTTAAATTAAGTATCCTTAACTTTGAATTTAGGAAATTGATCGATTAATTATAAGGAGTAACTGTGTTTCTTTGAAATAACTTCAAGGAGAAATCTTATCAATTTCAGATTAAGTTGAAGGAAGTTTCTATGTCTACGATATGATATAGACATTATGAATTTCAAATGGTGTCTTTTTAGGTTAGCAATACATTGGTTGTACTTATTGAATTGGAAAAATCACATTGATGTATCTTTGGAGTTGAACACATGGAGGAGCACTACAATGAAGTGAACCAAAAGAAAACAAAAGAAAAGTTAGTAAAGTCTAGGCAGCTACTAATTAGATATGACACACCAATTGATCCTATTTGGCTTATAATTCACCGAATATGACTTATTAGTTCGAACTGAAGGGTCACTCATTACTACTCTTTACTAAATGGAATGGATAAGAGTTGAAGGACAATGAGAATACTAGGGTTTCTCAAAGGAAAACTTGTATAAATTATGATAATGAAGTTGTTGTCTGCATGGTTTGTTAAAGCAAAGACTAAGGGGAGATAACTAACAATCACTACTAAGAAAAAAGATTCACTAAGGTGACTAGATGTATAAGAAAGGTATGAGGCAATAATACACTTCATATAAGTAATTGCAATTGGTAGTCTAACAAAGAAATAGCAAATATGAGATAATCAAATTTTTCGTTTATTGAGTCTCTTATCATACTAATCCTTTAAGTGTATTATATCATGTCGAGTCTTGTCAGTAATAAGTTCTTGTCAATACCTTCTCTCTTAATGAATCTATTGATCAAGGGCCTTATTTGTTTTTATCGAGTCAAGTTGAGTTGATCCAAATTATTGACCATCTCATTTGAATCTGGGATGGAGGAAAGTTAAGATTTGTCAAATTTATTTATGTTGATTCTATGCTAAGTTGTATGAAAAAACAAATGAAAAATTACGGTAACATCATAGTCATTGTAAGTAGAAGATTATGAAGAAGAGAAAAGGTTGGTAACATGAGGTGGACTAATACCGTTGATAATCATAAGTAAAACATATGAATCAATAAAACAAAGAGCAAAATTAAGGGTAAACTAACAAGAGAATTTATAAGGTTGTGGAGCTAAGTCATAAGATAGGTAGTATAATATGACTAGAGGACTACAGTAATACAAGAAGGCATGATTGATATCAAAGTATGGAATGCAAAGAAAGAAGATGAGATTGAGAATTTGAGAGATAAATGAAGAAGTTAAAGCACAAGCTCAGATAGAGGAGGATTCGAAATCTCAATTGGAAGATGATTCAAAAGCCTAATAAAAAGATAATTCAAAAGATACAAAATAAGCTATAACTTTAAGAACATGTATATCTCTGAAGAGATATTTGGAATGCAGTATTTTTAAGGATGAAATTATTTATAAGGTGGTAGAATGTGAGACTCTATAAAAATTGGTTATCAACTTACAATTGGTTTGTTTGTAAATAGTTCATAAAATTTAAGGCAATCGCGTAAATTATTAGATCAAGCCTGAATATTACGACAAACTTAGAAATATTAATAGAAATGACCCCTCAAGTCTGGATTAAAAAAATAAAATAATTGAATAATTAAAAATTATATTTATAAAGTAAATATATTCTACTTGTTATTTATTGAAAATGTATAAAATGAGTTTCGATAATTAACAAATTATTAGAGATAAATTATATGTGTACTAAAAATTATAAAATAATTTAAATAATATTTATGAGTATTTATTTATACTAGATGTCAATTTACATGTAAGTTTATAGACCCGAAATTACTTAATATGGCTAATTTATACTAAATAATACTCAATAAATATAGAAAAATTAATAAAAAAATTCAATAAAAATGGTGGATTATGCTGGAAATTGCTAGAGAATGGTGTGGCATGTTGGGATGTGTTGTAAAAAAAAAAAAGAAAAAAGATAAGGATACCTAAGTAGTTGGATAAGAATGAAACTTCACATGTGGCATGCAAAACCTTCTATATAAATTCAAACCCTCACTCCAAGAACTCATTTGTACACTTGACAACTTGGGAAAAATATAGAGAGCATGGGAGAGTTAAGAGATTATTTATAGAAAAATATACAAAAAATAGCTACAAATATGGCTATTAGAAGGATCAAAGGTATAAGCACTAACTGGAGGTTAACCACCACCAGAGCATGAAGGAGAGCCAATAGAAACACTATTTCGACACACTCCCAATTGTCAATGGTGGTCGAAGCATTGGATGGTAATGAGTGTTCCTTTTCCCTCTTATTTTCATAAAATTATTAAAAATAGCAAATCTTGTCTAAAAATTATGAAAATTTGTATTATGGCATATTTTTGTACGTAGTTTTTAGGAAAAAATGTTACCTTGTTTAAATTATGTTCCTAAATATATCACTTTTAATAAATTGCTAAAACCTGAACTGATTTTTCTTTTATTTTCAAAAGCCTTATTGATGTTGTTTTGGCTTTGAAATTTTTGTGTAAAACATCTATTATGTATATTAGATTACTATGAAAAGTCTTTTGTGAAAACTATTTTTCATAATTTTATTTGAATTTTAGGCCTTGAGATCTTATTAAAATGACTATTTATCAACATATATTTAATAATTTTTCAAGAAATTGGCCTAGATCTTGGTTTGGGGTGTATTTAGATATCTTAAAATGTTGAATGATGTTGAGGGATGATATACATAGTGTTGGATTTGACCATCATGGGTTTAGTATTGATAAATGGGTAATATGTGAAATATTGAAATAAGTGAAGTAAGAAGTATTGAATCAAATTGAGATGATGTGGAGCCTACCATGATTCTGGTTGTGAATAAAATTTTAGGAATTATGCTAAAAATTTGGGGTACCCTTGAATCAGAGGCAACTTTAGAAACTAAATAAAAAACGGGGTTAGTAATAGTGATTAGGAAATTGATTAAAACCTAAATAGGAGACTACGTTTACTTGAGTTAAAGTTAATTAAACTTTGTAGAATTGGTCAGTAGGTGTTTCTAAGAATTATGAATAAGGTGTAATTAAGAGTTGAATCAGAACTTGATTCAGAGGCTAAACCATAGACGAAATCAGTAGCTAAATAAGAACTTAACTAAAAGTGGAGATAATCACAAAAGACTTAAAACTAATATAATTAAGCATAGTAATACCTTAAATTGAGGATAATAATTTGTTTTACAAAATAGAGTCTATATACAGTAATTGTATAGATACTAAAATGATATTTATATTATATGAACGAATACCAACGTTGCATCACAAATCATACCATAGTAAGTAAGTGGAAGATTCTAGGTAAGTTTGGGATTAATATGTAATTGTATTTTGGTGTATTGATTCATAGTACTCAGAAGCTTAAAATTATACTTGGTGGCGTTTGTAGATAGTTTATTTGTGCGCATACTTATATTTGTGTGTTTTTGAATTTAGTTATGTATCACTGGCTTGCTGTTTTAGTTTGCAATTGGTTGAATTGCTTAATATTGATTAATTGCCTTAAGTTGGGCTTAATGATATATGACTTATAATCTTAACTAATTATGTATTGCAACCTATTAGGGGAAATATTTAGGATTTTTCGACCAAATATCGACGTTTTCGAAAGGGATAACGTTAGAGCATAATGATCTTTTTTTTTATCCTTAATCAAATTAAGTGACAAAAGAGGAAGTTGTGGCAAGGGTAAAGGCGATGATTCAAAGGTAGTTGTGGGAAGAGTGTTGTCTTTATTACATAAGCTTAGGTTTTGTCGTATACTATTGAATGTGCACTAAACTCCTCAACTTGGATTAGAATAGGTGTAATTTCTTTAATCTCATAATAGACTAGATAATGTTGTATGATGACATTTATTTGTTGTATTACATTTAAATAATTGGCTAAAAACCTTGCTTGTACTTAATGTATAGTTTTATGTTTCTATTCTAACTTAATAACAGTTGGTTACTCACATCCCTATAAATGTATTACAAGTACTAGCTAGGAAGTGACATTATAACTACTTTAAAGCTAGCTATTGCTGCATCCTAGAGAATGAGAATATAAAATTGATGATTAGTTACATTTTTGAGATTTTAGATCTTATTTTTGAATTTTCTAATATTAAACTATGTATTATTTAAGTAAGACTAGGATATTAAATCATGTAAACATTACTTGGAATACTTGAATCCTAGCAAATGTGTTTATACTTTTGCAAGCAAACAATATATTTAATTTATGAACTATTTAATTCAAAGTAGGTTTGTCGTTGATGCCTTATGTAAATCAATTCTAAAATAGCGACTGAAAAGTCAGCTTCTATCCTATAATCGTTTATATAGTGGGATTGTTATGGTTCCACCGCGTTGGAGTGTAACAATTATCAAGCAAAAATTTTAATTTTATGTGTGCCTTATATATTCTTCTAAATTTAACAATGAGGATAGTTAACGAGTTTCTATGTTCGTCAAGCTTGATTTCTTTATAAATTAAGCTCTTAGTCCATTCTAAAGGATAAAATCAACTATGAATCACAATACAATCATTAATTAGATTTTCATCTAAGTTATTTTTCCTTTAATTTTTTCAAGCTTTAGCCTTACTTTCCCTCTCTTAACTCCATTACTTCAAAAGTAGAGTTTAGCTAAAAAGAGTACTTGTGATCATCTTATTAAAATCCAAGTCCAAATCCTTTCCCTAAAAAAACCACTACCATCATCATGAAAACTAGTACTCAAAGCAACATGAAGTTTGAAACAAGATTTATGAATCACTACTAGTCATTTCCTACCATTTTTCAGTTTTGATGCTCTTACAAGCTCTAGCCACTTTCTCTCTCCTTCCTATTTCCTTAATTTTCATTTTTTAAAGATTTTCTATGTGTGAAGAATTTTTTTTGGGAAAAAAAAAACAAAAATAATTAAAGATAAATGTTAGTCCTTTTTGTTAAATTTTTATCAAAATAACAATTTTCCATTTTAAACTATTTAAGATGAAACCTTGCCTTTTAAAAAATAATAATAACTAATTAGGGTCATTTTTTACTAGATTAAGAATTAACTAACATTGTTAACATAATTAAAGGAAGAGTGGTATCTTAAGTTATTAAGATTTTGTCGGTGATGAATTTTTTGGTCAAAATAACCATGTGTTAGAAAAGTATAAAATTTCCAAAGATATGAAGAAAAGAGATTCCTTTTAAGAATTATTTTGAAAAATATAAAAATGAAAAAACACAATACAAGAGTTTTGTAAGAAAAGAAGAACTGCAAATGGTTTGATCCACTTGAGGTACACGAGCATCCATCAGGAGCAACTATAACAAAAGAAAAAAAAAAAAAAACTTATTTTTCCATGTTTGTATTTTCATTATTATTGTCATGAATTGAAAAAAATTGAAAACCCTTTTCAATAAATTTTTATTTAGTAGCTTATTTTAAGCTTTAAACTTAAATGTCCCTAAATACACAATTTTTTTGTTTACCAAAATAGGTTAGTGTCTTGTGATAGGTTTAGACCACCCAATTAACCTTAATAATTTATTTTTCACTCACGATCAAGGTTAACTCCATGAACTTTTAAAAGTAAAGAGTTTCCTTTAATTTTGGTTGAGAATTTTATAGTACATCGACTAGGCTAATTATAAATTAAAGAAAACTTATGAATTCATAAGATCAAATTTTGCACTCGGCATTATGTGTGTCAGAAGATGGAATCCGCTCAATTTTAAAAACTGTGGATGTTGATAATTGTGCAACAAATCAGGAAAATTAGTATATGATACCTGATAGCATACCTTCGTGTGCGTGGCAATCCTTATTGGATTTCATGACTTACCCAGTAAGGGATTTGATTCAAGATGTCAAGGAATTTACTGACATTGATTGCTATGATGGCTTGTCTTATGATGTTTTGGATTGGTGGGGAAAGCGATGAAAGACAATTTGACTATTCGCTCTTAGTGTAGATCCTGTTTACTCTTTTTCTTCTTCTTCTTCTTATAATTGAATTCTAGATTTCAAACGTTTCGTAAGATTATTCTAGTATGTCTAAACAATAGTTCCATATGTCACGTTTTGTAGGAGAAAATGATTTAAAATTAAATGAATTAGAACGAAATGGAATATAACAAAAATTGAAATTCCCGATTCATTAATATATTTGAAGCTATTTAAGGAACAAGATAAAATGGAATGTTCACCTAATAGTATTTATAAAAAATACTCCTATTTATTGGATGTTATTATTATGTTTAAGATTAAATAAATAATTTTAATTAATAATAATTAATGAGTAGGGAATTATATCATGATTTTGCCTTCGAGTTGAATTTACCTTGAAGTATTTTAAGGTATGTTGATCCAATGAAGTCCTCAATTAAGAAATAAAGATAGTTTATTTATTTATTTTCCTTTTCACATTAGTAATGAAAACCATATGCCTTCTCATATGAGTTTTCCTATCAAGAAACATATTATTAGACTTGACTTAAGTGGTTAAATTAACTATATGAGAGTAGGGAGGAGTAGGTATAGAGTGAGTAGGGTATGAGTTTCTACCTGTATCTTATCCTATAGGCACATGTTCTCGAACTTTGCTATCTGTATCATATTTTATGATACTTTGGAATCACCTTATACCCTGAATCTTGTAAATTGTATAGGATATAGGATATTTTATAGAATTTGTAAATTTTCTCTTGTAGAATTTGTAAATTTCAATATGGCTAATTTTTATTTATTTTTCTTTCCTTCAAATTTCTTTTATTTACCTTTCTTTTTGATAGTTTTTTCCACTGATTATTATTATATAAATATATTAATTTTAGTGAAATCTTGGTCTCAATTTTAAATACTAAATAAATAATTATAAATTGGATTTATTGGAGGAGTTGACTTACTTTTGCAATAAGAATATTCATAGATTACATATTATAGATTATAGATTACAAATTAGAACTTTTGAATTCTCACAATTACTAAATCTCAATTTATCAACTAAATCCTTTTCAAACCTAGTACAAACCCTAATTTTGAACAAGGGAAAAAGATACAAATACTAATCTTGATTAAATTTTGAATTAAATAATGTTATATAAATTTGTTACGAGATATTTTTAAAACCAAATATAAAGAAATTATTATATCATAAGAAAATAAGTTAATAACATATCTTATTTAAGTGATTTCATGCATATTCTTTCTTTTTTAATGTTAGTATAATTGGAATTAGTAAATGAGGAAAATTGAGTGAAAAGAAAATGTAATAAAGAAAAAACTAAGAAGGAAGAGATTGACACGGGGACATTGGATTTAGTTTAGAGTTTCTCATAGGATACGTTTTGTTATTTTTTTTTAAGCTTGTACAAATAAAATAGTATTTTTTTTATTTATTAATTTTATTTAATTATTATTATACGATATGTATAAGGTACTTTGAAACCTGTATGTTATATGCTTCATAATACATGTTCTAAAGTGGGTACATTGTATTTTAACCTTATACTAGTAATTTATTCTATAAGTAAAGGTTTTAAGAAATTATTATCTGAAATTTATCATGTGATTTTAGATATCTATTCGGAATCTATCCGATCGAATAGGGTTTAAGTGAGTACTCTATAAGATAAGGTTATCTGTTTACATCTATATGAGAGAATTAAAGGTTAGAAGGACGAATCCGGTTCGATGGAGACTTGAATTGTGTTTGGATTAGACTGATGTTATGATCGAATGATCGAATTAGATTGAAGTAAATTAACTGTACGGATCGATCCCGTAATGCTTATGTTAAATCAAGGCAGCCCAACGAATTGACGAAAGAAGAGGACGGTTGTACTGGTATTTCTCCCTCACCTATGAGATTTCTAGGTAGATTGGTCCATCTAGTGGTTGTAATACTGGGAGAAAATTCGGTCTTCATGGATTGGGTAGGAATAGTATTCGGTTACTGTCTCCTCGTTTGTCGTGCCTCTAATCGAACTGTATATGAAATATTTTCGGACCCTTAATTTCACCTGTTAAGGTTTTATATGCAATCATAGTTAAAATTATGAAAAGAATAAAATAAATAAATAACATCAATGATATATAAAGTTTCTTAAATTTTTGAGCAATCTAATTACGGATTTATAAAGGTAGAAAAATTACATTTTTTGTATAGCCATTTTTATGTTTTTTGATATAATTGATTTATCTCCTATCTTACCTTTTATTTTATTTTTAATAGATTTGAATATTGAAATAATTATATTTTAAACGATTTAAATTTAATGAATATAAAATTAAAAGTGAAATGAAAGATTGGATCATTGTCGTATTTTCCTAAAAAAGTGAAGAGGATAAAAATTTAGAGCATTTATTCCCAAATTTTCCTTTGAGTTCTTAGGCTAGAAAAGTAAAAGAAAATTCCAATTACCAAACTTTTCCACACGTCTTCTTTTCCCCCTCCAAACGAATGGCATATGGACCGTCACCACAAACTCCGACCATTCACACCGTCGCTTGAATCATGCTATATAATTTACGAATGCGACGCCTTTTTTATTTTAATGTTTCATGTGCCCCACGTTATCGGTGCATGGAAGGGGAAGTCAAAGTAACCTACTAATTTATCTCCACCGCTTGTTGATGCTTATATATTTTATATACATAATTCTTTAGGAAAAATGTATAAAACCTCTCTAAATTTTGATTTAGGTGTAATTTGATTCTCTAAACTTTTAAATTGTGATTATTGACTCTTTAAATTTTTATAAATTGATAAATAATCCCCATAACTAATTTAAACTTTAATCTTGGTGTGCTAACACCCCATAAACTTTAATTTTGATGTACAAATACCCTTAAAACTTTAATTTTAATATATAAACACTTCCTAGTTTAAGGGGTTATTTTCAATTTATGAGGTTATTTGCTAATTTATAAAAGTTTAGAAAATAAAAAACTATATTTTAAAAGTTTAGAGAAACAATTTATATTTGAGTTAAAGTTTAAAGGGGTTTTATACAATTTCTCCTAATTCTTTTATTCACATAGCAAGAGCAAGGAGTATTTGAACTTTGAAGGGAGGCTTTTATTCAATGGTAAATTCAAGCTTATTTTAAATTTGAAAAAAAAAAAAAAGTTTCCCCTCCCATGAAAATGGGAACTTTCAATAACTACAATGGAGTAAAGGATTAAAACCGATCCATCTTAATGGAAAATTAACATTCATGCCATTGAATTATAAGAACTTTAACTAAAAATAAAAGGTTAAACTAAGGAGACCTTAAATGAAGTGAATCCTCTTAGTCTTCATCATCTTAGTTTTCCTTGATTTATGAATTAATGGTTGAGATTATTAGAAACTTAAACATATTTATAATCTCATTCTTGAGTTATTTACTTTCTTAAAGTGTCAACTATTAGTTATAACCGTCATTTAGGGGACAAATTAAGAGAAATTAAAAAAATTATAAATTTAGAAAATCTAAATCCATATAAATAAGCCCTTCTTGAAATAAATCTCATGGAGTAAAAATAGATTCTCTTTATTTACTTTCTTCAATTTACCCATTTAAGATGTTGTTATGTATAATTAATAGTTAAAATTATAAGAAACACGATAATGTCATATTTAAAAAATTTAAATAATCTCCACCATTAATTTCTATACAAAAAGAAATGGTAAATGGAGAGGATTCAAATCTGGACAGAACAACGAAAATCTATGTTTAACTACTTTCAAGTGTTATTGGACACGATCTTCGATTGATATTGATTAAGTATCAATCAATACACATACAACTAAATCCTATGCCTAATGCAACGATCATAATTGCCTCAAGCCCGCTTACCATAACAAGCAGTTTACAGCAGTTGCATTTATTATTTTCCTAACATGCTTAAAACGGCACTTAACAATTAACTATATAGGAGACACAACCCATAATGATGCCTTGAGATAAATTTGCACTACCTTAGATCTCAAACTATCATAGCGTGCACAATATAATATGGATCCGAATGATCATAAAGCACGTTGAGGATCTTGCTTATTAGAAAAATTTATAGTACGCTAGGAGCATGAATTTTACTAAGTAAACTTTATGAGTAATCGAACATCTTCACATAAAATATACGAATAATCTTTCAGGCAACATATGAACACGTGACTTCATAGATTAATTTACATTCACAATTATTCATCATCCACGTGACAAACGTTTGACTTTAGGGCATATTTCTAGATTCAACAAGAAATTGATATCCATTCACATTTTTCTAGTTCATATCTATTCTAGTTGACTAGTAGAGATTTCTTTATTTAAAAAAAAAAAAAATGTTTGAGAAGTAAATGGAGGCAATACACTACTACATTTTACCAACTTCATTGATTGAGACAATCTAGTACTCGATCAACTTTATGGATTGAGGCAACGCAATCCTCATTAACTAACATAATTAATAACTTACTATGATTGAGGAGTTCAATGAAGTACCATATACTTTGGATTCAGTTGTTGCTTTAGGAAATGGCAGACCTACTAAGTTCCTGCATGATCACTGGTGTAAGTTGGGTCCTATAAGATCTTTATTTAAGGGGCCTCTAACTTTGGTAGCTGAACAATTAACAATCCATGATGTGTGGCAATCTGAAACTAGCTGGAATGAAAACTTATTGGTGTTCCCTATTTCAGACATGCTGATAAATATTATTGGTCCCATTTTTTTTTTAATAGATATACTAATGATGATAGCAGATTCATTCCTACCATGAATGATATTTATCAAGCCTTATTGAAGGGCCATAATCATCAAAAGGAAGAGGATCGTTTAGCTTGGATATGGCAATCCAATTTCCCATCAAAAGTTAAACTTTTCCTTCAGAGATTAGTACACAATTCCTTACCTATTATAGAAATGTTGCGGCAGAGGAAAATAATAAGGTCTGGAAACTGTTCAAGATGTGGTAATCCAATTGAGAATTCAAAACATGCTTTTCATGACCGTCTAGGTATTCGTATGCTTATTTTACAACGACAATCATTTCCTTTGTCATCAAACTCTAGTTGGACTGACTTTTTCTGGTAGATTAAGCAAAACTGTTATATTGTTAAAAAGCAATTAACAAGTTCATACTCCTTTATCAATTTTCTTTTAGGGTAACGCTTTGGAAAGTTCGGAATGATAGGAAATACATTTTGCATGATCATGCACCTTTATCATCAAGTCTCCAACGATCTATCAGGAGCTCTAGTCATGAGCTTTTGGGCATTACTTAAAGCAAGGAAGACTTGGAAGTTTATTGAAATTGTTAACTTATCATTGGTGCCTCCCTCACATGACTAGTGCAATTGAACATTGATGGATCAGTATTTCCTTAACAAAACAAGCTACAATTGCTACTTTTATTCGAGATTCACATGGTAGATGGATGCATGGGTTATCTAAGAAAGTAGGAAACATCGACATTCTATCAAATGAATTGTGGGCCATTTTCTAAAGAGTATCCTTATGCTTTTAACTTATGTTTGGAGAATGTTAAAATGTGTTCTAACTCCAATTACACCTCAGCGTCGGGCAGAACTGGCCTTGAACCGTTGATTCATGAGCTAGTACAAGGTTAAACAGGGCCCAACCCTTAAGGGCATGGTTTAGGTCGGTTTAACTGAATCAGTTGTCCCTTTTTATTTTATTTTTATTATTTTTATAAATTTCCTTTAATCTTATTCATGCATTCCTGTGAATTACTATAAATAATTTTTTGTTAGATCTTATTTTCTATTTTTTTTCCAAAATAATTATAATACTTTATATTGTATAAAGTGTTAGTAAGAGAAGTTATAAATTTTATTCCATTTCAAAATAATTAATTTAAACTACATAAGCGTGATGTTACTTTAATATTAAAATATTAAATAAGGTTAAGTAAAACGAGAAAAGTTATAATTTACAAAGGATGTTAATATCTTATTTGAATCTTAGAATAAATTATCAATATGGAAAGAATAAAATTACAATAAAACTATTAATTGTAATTTATGATGGTACTTGGTGTGTGTTGGGAAAGGGAAAAGCAGTAGAAGAAGAAATGTGGCATTTAAAAAAAAATTATAAAGGTAGAACCAGTGGACCAATCTAATGGGTTGGCTTGATTCGTAAGCTAGTTTAGGCTTACCAACCCTTGGATTAGGACGGTTTGGTAGTCCTTTGGGCTAGTTTATGATTTAGAACTAGCCTTTGTACAGGTCTAACTCCAATATTGCTATTTCTATGTTACATCAACATACTTATCATAGTTTCATGTACCATAATGTGATAAATGCTTATAGGGAAGAGCTATTTAGGATGAATAAATGGAAGATGGGGGCCATACCCCATGAACTCAACAAGCTCGCTAATATTATGGCGTACTGGATGTAACATCAAGAATCTATGCATAAATCCTTTGTTTCTACTCCTCCTTTTTATCTTAATTTTTTGAAGAAGGATTTGTTTAATTTAGGTTTGTATCGGGAGAAAACAACTCTTACTTCTAATATCTCTATTAGTAATTATGTTTGTAATAGAGCAGATAGCTCCTTTAGTGTTGTTGCTTTTGATCTTAGGTCTCATGAACTAAGAGCTCATGACTTTGGCAGTGCTTGTATAAGGAACTAAGTTTCCTTTTATTAGTTTTTAATATAATGGTTGTAGATGTAAGGTTTTAAATAGTATTCTCACATGGAAGCTGTGTGAAAGTTGCGTACGTAACCTCAGAGGATTAACACATGAATGGCACTTTTAGGGAGAACTTGAAGAAAAATAGCTAAGAAGAGAAATGGGCAGTTTCAGTAGCTCAAGCACTCTTACAACAGGTGAGGGAGCTATTGAGCATTAATCTCACTATTCTTGAAAGTTGAATCGTTCTTCACTTGAGAGCCATTTTGATCTTTGAGAGTAAAAAATCTACAAAATAGGATAGTGTTGTTTCTTTGATTTCTAGAGCTTTTGAAGTGATTACTAAAAAAAAAAAAGGCACGGTTGAGTATTTATATACTACTGAGTTTGATAGCAACCGTTAGATAATACTAACCATCAACAACAGAGATTAAATTTGCCTTATTGAGTGTGTAAGCCTGTTTGAGAGACGTTGAGAGCAGATAAATTAGTCCAACGATTCTTATATTCAGCCAATGAAGCCAAATCTCTTTAACTTATCTCAATTAGAAATCAAACTCTATAAGCTTTATCACTTAGTCCAAAGAGTTAAGTTTAAATAAATAATAAATTAATAATGAATTGACAATAAGTTTAGCTTAATACAAAATTAGCCCTCTACAATGGTTATTTACCCAAAAAAAGAAAAACAAAAGACACTAAATTCAATATCGTATATAGGCATAGTGTTTTCATTGTCAAAGCATCATCATCATCATCTGTAAGAAAGAATATGGATGAGCTATTTGTAAATCAAGAAAATGGCTCATATATTCCAATGAATCTCGCGGTTGAAACATTAATTTATAAGTGATTAAGGCTTTGATTCTGCATATGAAATATAAATCGAAAATTGAAACATCATAATTTATTGATCACATGCTTTTCAATGTACAAAGTGTACATGATGCAAGACTAAAAACCATGGGTATCTTGACTGCTGTACTCATAGCTTGAGGTGGACATGGTTTGACTCAGCATAATTTGCTCTTCTGGATCGAACATCGTAATCTTTTCAAATTGAAAATATGATTTAATTTGGTCTAGTTTACAGTTCTAATAATTGTCTCAAATTGACTATTGTTGTTCCATATTATAATTTTCGTGGACGATGGATTGTGAGATGTCAAATTAATCAAAAGCTAAAAAAAAAAAAATTTGCATAATGCAACTATCACATGAAAGAAAAAGCTCATACAATATTCCTGGACACATTGGATTTCAATTGCAAAATTAGGTAGAGTGAACCATTTATCTAAGCTTTTGGATTACTGGAATGGATATAATGGGATCTAGGTAGTGACTACAAACACACATATCATCTTCCTAAGGCATTATCAACCTCCATATGGCTACAATATTATAAGACTTGAATCAAATTTCTCCCAAGGATTCTTACACTTAGTTACGTTTGCAGCTAGTTTTAGGCAATTTACTTTTCAACTATTTTGTAGTAATGTTCTTTTTCTTTTGGATTTTTTTTTTAAATAATTGTGATAAAAAGTTGGTATCTATTGTTTAAGGATTTTGCCGATACAGAGAGATGATTGGGCTTTGCATGAAGATAGGGTAAGCTTACAAAACAAATCATAATGAAAGGTACCACTGCATTGTCTGGCATGAGTACTCCGATGTTTAAGTCGGTAAGTGTACGAAAGGAGATGTATAAGAGAATTGAAAAGCTTTAGGAAGGTTAAGTGCGCAAAGAGTCAAGGTATCCTAGTGGTTGTTAAAATCGTAATTTTACTATTCATTTGAATGCATAGAATAGGTAAAATCATATAAAATTGCACAAAATTAGTAATTTTTGTTAATAGGATGACTTCCATGCATTGTTGAGTAGGTAACGGCTCCATGGGAGTTAGTTACCTAATCATTGCTAGTAAAGGCACGGTCGTGGATGACCACAGGCTATGCCTGCTAATTCTATGCTGTAGGGTGTGGTTGATTTGCCCTAATGTTCTCCTTGTAGCCACTTATATTGCCTTACGCATACCAAGCATTGGCGAAGGAAGGCATCTTGCTTTGCCTTTTTACCTCATTTACCTTGGCCTAAAGTTCTTTGTTTCAGGCCTTTGTCTGGGCATTCTTTGCCATAAATTCTTATAGCATTTTCTTAAGCTACTCAATTGGTACAGCTCGAGAGTGGGCTTAACTGGAGGTTGGTTGTCATTTGAGTTCACCGTTCATAGCATAATGAACAAGTTGTGAGGAGTGCGTTAAAGAAGGTATTGGATGTGTTTACTGTGTTTAGGGTATCAAGTGAGTTTGGTTCTCATAGACGGTGCCAAATGTTATTTGAGGATTCTGTCGGTAGAGAGAGATGATTGGGCTTTTCGTGGGGATAGGGTAAGCTTGCAAAATAAAACACTGTGAGGGGTACTAGGGTGTTATCTAGTATGATTACTTTGATACTTAAGCTAGTAAGTGTACGAAAGGAGACAAATAAGAGAGCTGAAAAGCTTTAGGTAGGCTAAGTGCATAAAGAGTCAAGGCATATAACAATTGGAGTGCTTTAAAACTATTTATAAAGGAAGGCCGTCGAGAATTAAGGTAGAGAGAGATGATTGGGCTTTGCGTAGGGATATGGTAAGCTTGCAAAATAAAACACTGTGAGGGGTACCGGAGTGTTATTTAGTATGACTGCTCCAATACTTAAGTTAGTAAATATACGAAAGGAGACAAATAAGAGAGTTGAAAAGCTTTAGGTAAGCTAAGTGCACAAAGAGTCAAGACATACAACCGTTAGAGTACTTTAAACTATTTATAAAGGAAGACCATTGAGATTTAAGGTAGCATGTTGGGCATGTGGACACATTTGCACAACTTGGGTAGTCAGAGTATAGAGCTCAACGTATTCCAAATTTATAAGGTCATGGTTTTTGATCAAGTCTTCAAGCTTTATCCAATTATCCAATAACTGTTATGACCGTGTTAAGGATGAACAGGTGGTCTAGAGGAACTAGCTTGTCTAGAGATCCTTTAGAGAGGTCGACTAAAGGGATAGTCAGGTGGGGTACTAATGGACAAAGTTAGCCACGGGCCCATTCAAGTAGACTTATGGTCGAAGTAGGTCGTTAGTGCTTTCATTTTTCATTTTAATATTATTAGTTTGGTTTGAATCAACTGGTTTAGTTTGCTTAGTTGAATCGAATTGCGAACCAATATCTCATGATAGAACTTAATTGCGAACTAAACCAAGTTTATAAGAATCAAACTTTTGAATCGATTTAGTTCGGTGTTCATTAGGTTTTTTACCCAATCCTACTCACAGCAGCTACTTTAAACTCTATAATTAATATTTATGTCACAACTACCACCATCAACAGTGCACTACCATTGCTACTACCTCATATATGCTACTATAGTTAGCGCTATATCCACCACCATCAAATAAGACACCGCTTACGTCTTTCTAGCATAACTAATTAATTAATAGCCTTATCAATTATAGAGATTTACAAAACAACATATTGTCCTATTAATCAAATTCAAAAATTGAAAACTGCTACACGAGCTTAGGTCATTTTTTGGATCTTATGGTACCTCATTTCATAAAATATACATTCCTATTATATTAATAAGAGTTCAGGTAAGACAAAAATAACTTAGTGGCTTTACATTTCTAAAAATGTTGATATTACAACTATCACCACTAGCATTACACTACTACTGCTATTGCCTCATCAATATTGCTATTGTCAACATTACATCCACTATTGCACTACTACTACCATTAATTAATACTAAACCAATTATTAGGACTCCTTATCTATTTATAGAGACTTACAAAAATAATGGATTGACAATCCAATTCCTTATGAATTTGATTTCGAGTTTGGAAACAAAACATGATATTAATTCCTTTTATGGATCTTATGGTATTTGATTTCATAAAATATGCATTCCCATTATTATAGAAAGAGTCTAGTCAAGAGGCGAGAATACCAACAAAAGTAACCCTATAGCTCTAAATTTCTAAGAATATTAGGAAATAGTGAAAACATGAATACTACATTCATTATATTGAGAGCAAGAAAATTATACTTTTTTATAGACTTATTGCATTTTTATCTTGTATGAGTCTAATTAAAGTATTACATAGAGTACTTATTTCATTCCATAAAATGAGCATCTTATAAAAGCTTCCCATTTTTGGTTGAGCAAATACCTTATGAAATAGTATTAGAAGGGGGAATAAATACAAAAACAACTGTCTTCTACACAAAAGAAAACTAGCAAAAGAAAGAAGTGTGCAAATAATATAGGCTATTGTTGTGGGTGTACATATTATAGCACTAGTGTGGAAGTAGATCCTTTAAAGTACTTTATGTAAATTTATAAAATTGACGGTTGAAATTGTCTAAATTTTTAAATATCTTATAATATTATAATGATGTCATCATTTTCAAATTGGTTTCAATTATTAATATACGGAGCAGCATGTTAAGATAACTTTAAAAAATCTAGAAAAAATAATTTTAGAAGATTCAAATTTAGCATAAACTTAGTGGGTCATAGGCATGTGACTTATAGGCTTGGTTGCTGAAGATGACATTGCTTTGTTGCTAAAGTTAGGGATGTTATTGAAGGTGGATCAATAGAGACAGACACTTAGGTTTGTGAGGGACAGTAAAGTTGTAAGTATGGATAAACATGGTTCAATTTGGTTAAGTTTCTCTTCTAAACTAAACTAGAATAGAAAAATATGGTTTGTTTGTTTTATAGCTTTGAATCAAATTATATGATTTGAATTAGAAATTTTTCCAAACCATAAAATTTTAGTTTGGTTTGGTTTGGTTTATTGATCGAATCATATATTATAGTTTAGCAAAATATATTTATATAACATATAATTTCATATAAAAAGTATTGAATTTATTTAATAATAATAACAATTGTAGATATTATAGTAGAGGATGATGAAGTTAATATTCATGTGATTAAAATTTTTAAATATTTATTAATAGCTGCTTTTATTCATAAAAAATAGCGTATAATATAAACTTTGAGTTAAACTACATACATAATTTATACATTAAGATAATTAAAAGTTCAATCATATGCATTTCAATAAATGTAACTTAGAAATTCTCTTAAATGCTATATTATAATAAAAGAAATTATTTAGTTGCAAATAAAATATTACTAAGCCTTTTATAAACTAGTTTGGTTGGATTATATGGATTGATTCGATTTATCCTTTTAATCCCATAAAAAATTTTCAATTTGGTTTGGATTAGGAATTTTTTAAACTAATTTATAAAAAAAAACATATTTTTCTTTTGATTTAATTTGACTTACGGATTAATTTGGTTTAGTCGTTTTTATTGCATCCCTAGTTGTGAGGGTAGTAAAAGAGGGATAATTGGTGGTATTTGATTTTTGGAAATTAATTGATTTATATTTTTATTTTAATGAACTCATGTGATTCATTATTATCATATTATTGTAGTTGGTTAAGTGATACGTATCAGTTTTTATTGAACTGTGATAATTGATTTAATAATGTAATATTATTAAACATATCTAATTAACTAACATAGTACAAAAATTATAGAAAGATATATAAAATGAATAAGTAAAAGAAAACTCATGATAAAGCCTAAGGCATTTGGCCAACTATTCCAAGTTATGGGAGTGTATAGCTACCACCTTAAGGGGTTAAAAACTTGGATAAATTATAGCTCACTACTATAGGTAAGGGACCCATCGCATTAATGATGGCACAATTAGGGTAGTGAGTAGTCATCTACTATTTCTGAAATTAGGAAAAAAGAAGATATATCAATTTAGTTTACCAAAATCCTCATTTTATTTTCCTCTTAAAGGATGTTCCTCATATGCAATAACAAAAGTACATGGAAACACATATGAAAATGCTAGCGATTGACATATCCATATTGCATATGTGGATAGAAAATATAATAACCATTCATATATTAGTTACATAGTCTATGAAAGTGTGATATGAATTTAAGTATTATTATGATGGTTTGTATAAAATTAGGAAAGAGAGGAAATATATGAGAAGTTTGAACTTTATTAGTCTTTTGTACATTATACTCCATGAAAACATTTATACTTTGAATATAGGAAATATATAGTAAAACGAGGATTCAATAATACTACAAAATATTAAAGACATCAAAATATTAATATCCTCTTTAATAATATATAGATAAAAATAGTAAGAAAGAGCAATAAGGGATGAATGTGTATAATATTGTCAAACATCACTTTGAATAATAAAGAAATGTTAAAAAGTAAACATGTGTTGTTAACTTTAGTAATATCCATACTTATTCTAGAACCAAAAGATTATGCACAAACGATCTAATGCATTATTAATAGGAATACAAATTCTATATGATTAACCTATCATATGTTACATACCATTCTCATGATTAAATAAATACTTATCTAGATATATATTTACGGAAAAATTTTATATTAGAGAATAGATTTAGGGTTATTTTTAAATAGTGGATGGAACTTTTTAATAATTCAAATAGAAAATAAATATTATATAAACATAGTAAATAGAGGATGATATTTTGACTCCAGTGTAATAGCTCATGTCTTAGTTACATTACATGTTATAAACACAAAACATTCACTTTCTAGCATGAAATTCAACCTTTATTTCAACGTAATGTCGTCAATTAGTTATATCACTTTAATAATATTTATCTTGTATTATACTATTTTAATAATATTAATCTTTATTTCAACTATTAGTAAATTATGTTATCGATCTGAATTTTGATTTTAAACAATGATGATTTAGTATGAATGTTTTCGTTTCATTGTGGTCCATGTGAAGTAATTAGGTTGTTTAGTAGGACGGCCTTAAAATAATGATTAGATTTTGTTCCAAAAAGAAATAAAAAGAAAAACACAAAGAAAGTGAAGGAATCAATGAGGAGGAGGAGGAGGTGTAAACCCCAAATTAGCCACGGCAGAAAGGAACGAAAAATTTGCGCAAGGACGGGTCAAAATGCCAGCATGGCAATCTCGAGTAAGTCAAAACTAACTCTACGGTAACTCCGCCACTTCACCACCTCCATCTGTCCGTTCCTTCTCTCTCTCCCTCTATATAAACCCTAATTCCCTTCTTCCCTTTTTCTTCATTTCTACGATTCGCACGCTTTCTCTCTCCTCTCCAACAACACTCCTCACTCGCGTGGGTAATTTCCCCTCCCCCCCTTCTCTCTCTCTCTCTCTCTCTCTCTCTCTCTCTCTCTCTCTGTGTTTTGCCTATTATTTTGCGGTCTAGTTATGTGATTGGAGATTTTGTTTCTTTTTCTTCTCCATCGTGTGTTTACATACATGCTTTATGTGTTGGTTAATAGATCTACGTGTTGATTCTTTTATTGAATTATTTGATGTGGGATTTATTTGATGCAATTAGTTGCGCTTTGCGGTTTAATTGTGTGATCCGATACGCTGCTGTTTTGACTGGCTTCGTTTCAGTAGATTTTCGGTGATTTAGCTTCAATTTGTCTGAGTTTCGTTTGATTTGGGGACATCCTTAAGGATTAGTAACTTGATTTAGATTGGAAACTGAATAATCTTTCAGATTCCTACTAAACTAGTAATTTCGTCTAACTTTTATAGGGTTTTTTTGGCATCGATGTGTAATATTAAAGTTTTTGATTGAGAAAGTTGTTGGTGATTTCTAAATAAGTTAAGACATATAAAGCATAGGGTTTGCAAGTTTGAAAAATTCTACTGGAAATCTTTCGATGTGAAAATTTTGTGCTTGTCATCCTTGTTATGTCCTTTGATTCTGGGATAAAAAAGAAAAGGTTTATGGCTTGTGGTGTTTGCAAAATCTCGTCTTCTATTTACTATTCATTTGGAACAGCCTTGAATGTGGAAACTAAATGAACTTTATATATTCCAAATTTATTTGATGTCCAAAGAGACTTGGATATGGAAACTAAAGGAACTTCATTTGAGGCCTTCACAGAGTCTAATCTTCCATTTACTAATGGTTTCAATATTCTGCAAGCAACTGGACTCTGATTAGGCCTTTGGCTTTCCTAATAGGATCATGTCCTTTAGGCTTATCAACTTTCCTAAAATTTGGGTTTGACTCATAGGGGTATAATTGTGGTTTGATAACACTGAATGGTTTTATGTATGCAGAAGTAGTTGTTAAATTTTAGACCACATTCAGAATGTCACCACCGGAGTCTTCAAGGGAGGAAAATGTGTACATGGCCAAGTTAGCCGAACAGGCTGAGCGATATGAGGAGATGGTGGAATTTATGGAGAAAGTCGTCAAGGCTGTGGATGTTGAGGAGCTCACTGTTGAGGAGCGTAATCTCCTATCTGTGGCCTACAAGAATGTGATTGGTGCTAGGAGAGCTTCATGGAGAATTATCTCTTCTATTGAGCAAAAGGAAGAAAGTAAGGGAAATGAGGACCATGTTTCAACAATCAAGGAGTATAGGGGTAAGATCGAGGCTGAGCTCAGCAAGATCTGTGATGGCATCCTCAGTCTTCTTGAATCGCATCTCATTCCCTCAGCATCATCTGCTGAGTCCAAGGTGTTTTATCTCAAGATGAAGGGAGATTACCACAGGTATCTTGCAGAATTCAAGACAGGACCAGAAAGAAAGGAAGCTGCAGAGAGCACCTTGTTGGCCTACAAATCTGCTCAGGTGTGTACAATATGTGATCGGCTGTATTGATGTCCTTATGTTTGGTTTTGTTTCATCTATCTGTACTTTCTTCTGTTCACAATGATAATGCATTCTTTTTGCCATTGCCATTTTATTTTTGGTGTAGGATATTGCTTTGGCCGACCTTGCTCCTACACATCCTATTAGGCTTGGACTTGCTCTGAACTTCTCAGTGTTCTATTATGAAATCCTCAACTCACCCGATCGTGCCTGCAGTCTTGCCAAGCAGGTATATTATAATGTTGATAGCATTATTTCCACATTACTTTCAGTAACTAATGGTTTCCAAATTATGTGGTGGTTATGACTAAGAATAGTTATTCCTTTGAACGATCCTATTAAGCTATCTTGATGATGTTTGGGGTCGTCTTTTTATTTCCTGGGAATAGTTTCAATTGTCATCAATATCATGCGGTTATAATGGGACTAAAATTAGGCTTCAACTTCTTTTGATGTCATGACTTGTTTTAACATAAGATGACCAAAGGGCTTTTGCTTGATAATATGTATTGTGTTCCCCTAGAAGATGGAGAAAAACTTAAAAAAATCTTTTCCCTCCCTGCTTTTTATTCCTTGATCTTGCTTATCTTTTGAAGTTTAGTATGAGGTTATGTCTCCATTTAGGCCATTTTTTGTGCTCTTGACAAAGTTGAAACATGACTTTTGCAGGCATTTGATGAGGCCATCTCTGAGCTGGATACATTGGGTGAGGAGTCCTACAAGGATAGTACATTGATCATGCAACTCCTCCGTGACAATCTCACACTTTGGACTTCTGATATCACGGTATCTCTCGCTCTCTCTTCCCTCTTCCCTCTTCCCTCTTCCCTCCCACCCATCCAAATCACAAAACCAAAAGAAAAAAAAGGAAAAAGAGAGAAGAGAAAACCACCCACCCAACTGCAAGCTCTGAATCACTTACTTGTCTGGTGTTACTCTCTGATACTTTCATGCACGATCTTAATGTTCTCTGTCTCTCTGCAAAATTTGCTTCAATTATTTTAGCTCTATTCTATACCGACAATTATATGGAATATAGACTGGAGAAGGCATGCCAGTCATGCTATGATTTATGCTGCCTGAAATTATGTAGGAATTAGGAAGGTTCTTTCTGCTAAACTTATGGCTTCTTTAATTTCTATTTCAGGATGAAGGAGATGAGATAAAGGAAACATCTAAAAAGGAAGAGGGGCAGCAGTGATTCACCACTAGTTATAGGGCAATATGTTGTACTATGTTGTCGTGAACTTGACATGGATGTCATTTAGCTTGTTGCCGCTAGATTTCTTATTGAACTTGATTGTCGAAACACGGTGACCCTATTAAGTCGCTGTGGTTATTAATGAGTAAGAGTTTGTTTGCTTGGTATTCTGTTTTTCTCTGTATTTGGCGATTCTCATGTTTCATAGTATCATTGTCCTCGTCCGTTTTGCACTTGACGTTGTATGGCAGTATGTCAAAAGCCGGTCATAGGTTCTTTTTATTGAAATGAAAAGGAGATAATTCTCTTTCTGGAAAACTTAAGTTTATGCAATCGCAAATTGGGTTTGAACAAATATTTCTTTTATCTTTTGTCAACAGAAGATTTCTGAAAATTAGGGCACGTTTTATTCACAGTTTGGTTTGATTTGAACCGCTTGCAAAGCACTTAAATGGTTTTGATTACGTTTGATTGTTTACATTACATCTAGCTACTACAGCAACTTGGATGATTGGATGTAAAATTTATAGTTAAAAGAGTTTACCAAGTGGATGATAACTACATACGCATATAAAAACAAAAGGATTACGAATAATGATTTCTCTCTGTACAGGGTTAATTTGCTATTCAAACTTATCATGCAAATTTCATGTGGTCTGGGGGAAAAAAATCTACACTTGTACGGTGCTAGAGACCATTAATCTGGTGATTGTAGGGAGACCTTGATTCGTAAGTGGAGAGTAGGAGAGTAAGGAATTGACATTGAGATGAGAGGTGAAAAAATTAATGAGGGGAGTGTTCTTCCGATGCTTAAGTCAAAATTTTATATAAGAAGGGAGTAAGCAAGAGTGCTCGAGTGTTCACCAAGAGTATTTAGTGTATAAGGAAGGAATGTTGCACAAAATCTACTTTTAAGTAATTATCCCATAGATCTTGTATCTATTTATACGAAGAAGAAATCATGTAATAAAGGGGATTCTTTTTTGTACAAATGGTACTTCAAACTTGAAACGAGCATAAAGAAATTAATGATTCTTTTTTTATTTTTTGAGTTATTCTGCCGGATTGATCACTCAAGACCTTTGGTCTCTACCTGGATTCGATAGTTTATTGTTGGAATACTTAAGGTTATTTATAGAAAATGGCTACTAAGAATCAATAGAGCATGTTTGACACGTTGACACATTCGCACGAGCTGAATAGTGGGAGTATGGAGTTTGATGAGTTTTGGATTTGTAGGTTCGTAATGTTAGATCTTGAAGCCTTATTCATTTATTCAATAACCGTCATGACTATTTGTGATCAAGTAAGTAATCTGTAAGGGCTAGCTTGTTTAGAGAGTCTATGCTGAGGTCGGTCGTGGAATGACCAGGTAGAGTATTAGTAGATTAAGCTAACCATGGGCCCAATCAGATCGACTTATGATTTAAACAAGTTGGCATGAGTCTAAAGTACCCATATACAAAATACCTTATCAATAGAAAGATTGTGAGGGAAAAAAAAATAAAGATATTATAAGTTAATATTTTAGAATAAAAATTGAGTATTAATCTTTTCTATCATAAGAGGTATTGAGTATGATAGTTTCTAAAAAATCTAAATATGCCATTTATTTTTCTCTCTTATGAGTAAAAAGTGGTTTGATTTGATTTAACCTTATAAACAGAACCTTAACCATTAGATCCTCTCTAAATCAAACTATGGATTGCATTAAAATAGGAGGGAACCATAATTTATAGTTTAGCTCAATTCTTGATTCTGCTTAGGGTTTGCCTCCACAAATTTGCCATCTATTTCCCTTTATTCTCCATGGCTAGACACTATTATAATTGATATCAAGTGAAGCTATATTAGAAATTACATTACTTTAGCTTTGAATTAGTGTTGGCAAACCGTGCCACATGATTCAAAGAGACGATATTTATCGTGCTGCGTACGAGGATAAGCAGGTGCAAACTTAAGTTTTCAGCATGCCTCTTGCTTCTTGTTCTACATTTCATCTCTCTTCTATTGGAAGACACTAGTTTACTTTTTTATGCAATTACTTATATTTCCACTGATCACATATTATTATATATAAATATAAAAAAAAAAAGTAAATGGCTTTCTTTCCAGGTGAAAACAGGCGGTTTCCATCCTGAGTTTAATTTTATATTACTAACCAATTAAGCGTTGGAGAAAGAGAGGAGGGGCTTTTGGTATTATGTACAACATTGTGCTTTTAATTTTATGATTCCTATTACTTAAATATATAATTTTCACGTAGAGAATTATTGAGATTTCATCGTTTAAACTTCTCATATCAGATTGGCTAGTGGTGGTAGTGAGCCACCATCTAGTACACAAAGGTGGTAAAAAATAATGTAAAATGGCTATCGACTGATGATAGCCATAATTTAGCAAGTTAGAGAAAAAATTGATTTCCTATATCATCGATACATATCTTTCATTTTTTTGTGCCATTTCAACAAACAAACAGACCTTTATTACCAGTGGTTAAAGAATAAAGGTCATTTTAAAAAGCATATCCATTTGGAGCTACTATATTATTGTAGTTAGTGAAGCCAAATTATACAATGCAGGAGTGTCAAGTAACTCAATTAAGGTAGTAATTATGCATCTGGAGCTGTGTCGGATATAAGTCTTACTTCATAGAGCCCATTCTCTCCTTTCCCTGGACAAATATTTGATTTTTCATCCAAAAATAAGAATAGATTCTCTCAAACCATTGAGATAACCAATTTTTTGTTAAAAACTTCCAAGAGTTCTTACCAACTTCAGCCGTGATCCCAGGTCCGAAAAATGATGCGAACTTTGCCTGGGAGAGCAAAAATAACAATTGTCTTTCAGAGCAGAGAAACTCTGTTGAATGTTTGCAGTTCTTAGATATAGAATCTTTGAATGGCAACTAACAAGTGACAAAAGTAATGTCCAATTACTTTAGTTGGTTCCGTTCTACTCAGTTTAAGAATCTTTTCATTTTCATTGAGCCAAAGTCTGACAGCTAAATAACCACCCACTAGAATCGATTTATTGTACCTGTCTTTGCTCAAAGTCTGATAGCTGCAACGCTTTCGCTTCAAACACCAAAACTAAGCAGTACTTACCCTCTGCAGTTACCTAAAGATCACACAAGACCATCCACAACAGTAGTTACAATAGAACCTCAGCAACACAAACCATTTGAGTGAAAACAGATCTTTTTCTGTGAGCAAAATATCGGGTTGTCTTTCTTTAAAGGCATACTCAAAACATAAGATCTTAGGAAATTTAGCCCATCCTTAAAAGACAGGAAAGATAGGAGATATGATGTGGGATTCAAGAAAGACAGTTCTACTAAATTGATCTGAAACAGAGTTAGTGAACGTACTTCCTCTCGGACCATTTGTAGTATTGGTGCATTTCTCCGAGGGATTCCTCCACCCTATGTATCAAAAAAACATCGATATAAGATTAAAACTGTCTAATTAACTCTTTCTTTCTCTAGTGGAATTACACCTAAATGTTGACATAATAACATATGATCTTTACTTTATTGCAATGTAGGTTCTTAAATTTAGAAATGTTGATGGATAACCAGGAGGCACTTGTCCAGATGCCAAACAAAAAAACTATTCACCTTTTAGCTTTTCTATGCACTTAACTTTTTCGTAAAATGCTGGCCAAAAAAAAAAAAACTTTTCTTAAAATGTGCAATTAATGTTGAAAAACATGAGAAGTTTCTTTTTGAGGCCTTCAATAAGTGCCTTAAGGGCATTTATAAGAGCAATTCCATAAATTCTGATCTGTCTAAATTTTTCCAACACCATCACTCTCAAAATACGGACTATAATACCTCAAAAGTGAATAAAATTTATCTCATCCAATTTCACAAAATAAAGCACATAATAAGATCTCAATATCCTCTATTATTTTTCCTTTTTGCCATTACAGGGGAAGGGGCAGATGAAATTTGCAGATTCCATGGCTTTTCCTCATTATTTGCCAATAGTGACATGATTCTTGGTTCTAATCATCACCAAAAACCTGAAAAATGTAAAATTTTCAGATGAAATGACCATATATTTATAGGTTTTCCTTCGGAAAGAGATTAGAAAACATATTCTTTCAAAACGTGAAGTACTCTCATGAAACACTCAGCCAATATAACATCAAACAAAAACCAAGTCAAATCAGTGAGAAAAAACCCTTAACTTCTTGAATATGTGTAAAGATTATCTAAAAGCTCAAGTAAGTCAACAGAAACCATACCAGACCATACTGGAATATCCGTTTCAAGGCCTCATCTAAATGCTGCTCATCCCCATAACGGTATCTTGTAACATCATTCCTAACCTGAAAGTAATAATTGATTCATTAAATGCTCAAACAAGTTTGCAAAAAAGAAACCTCGGAACTTCTTTGTTAGGTTAAAGCAAGCAATTCTTTAGGTGAGCAGGCATCTGCATAATAAGCATATGAGAAAAGAAAAGACTATTAAAGCCAGTTCAAACACTTGGCCAAAATAAAAAGCCAGATTAAAAGATAGGAATGTCAGCACAAACAAAAAATTAAACTGAATAGGTCTTGGTTTCCAGACGCTTTGTATATGGTATAGGATTCCCATCAATTTGCTAGGCTATTCCATGCACACAAGTAAAATGGGATCATCTAACAAAAGCTCTGGCTTGTTATATTGCAGCTCATTTCTGGTGGCAGTTCCATAATTACCTGCTTCAGAATTGGGGTTGCACATTTTTCCCTCAACATTTGAGCATCAGAATAAGTCAAACATGGCACTGGCTTCAGTTCTGCATACTGCACAACCACAAAGCCAATGGAATTACTTCGTTTGGAGAATCTATTTGAGCTTTACTGACAAGGCATGGGAATAGAAAGGCAATGCTAAAAAGCCCTTTTTTTATTCATGTTGGTATCATAAAACCAAATAGCAGCAAGGAATCATGTCCAGACTTCCAACACAAATCTTTTTCCATATTAAAGTTATAACTGCAGTTACTGCAACTAAAACTGGTCAAGCATAGGGCTAAAATGACATAAAGTACCACAAGGTGAACAATATAATGGAAAAGTGCAGTTTTCTACCAATGATGCTATCTTCAGCAACAAAGATAGAAAACTGTACACCTGTAGCATTAATTGGGGAATAATTAGCTGAGGGGCAAGATAAAAAAATTCACCTTGAGAGCCATACCAATGATTGCTAGAGGGAAACCGTAAGTCAACATCAATGCTGACCATTCTGATCCTGGAAGAATATTAAAATAGGCACCAAATCCATAACTGCAAATGCACACCGTGTTAGCACACTGTCACGTAGAGGTTGGAGATAACTTTAAGATTTGAAATTCAGCAAAAGATAGTCAAAGGAGGAGTCTAAGTGCTACTGATAGCACAAGTTTCACGTGTGTACACCCATTTAGGGAAAGCACAAACATGGTAAGGAGTTTGGTGAATCGGCTATTGTATTTAAGCTAACTTCCGTAATTCTAATAAATGAAGGGAAACCATCTCTCCATTTTTCTTCTTCTGGATTTTCCTTTCTCATATACTGCTGTAAACTCATTTAATAAAAGATACAAATGTGACAATCTGATTTAGTTGCATACAAGGATATCCCAAACTCCTTGGAATCTAGTGGGAGAGGAGAATCCAATTCTAAGAATTTGAGAGCTATGGACTCACAAAATATTTCTCTAATACAATCCCCATAATATAACCAAGCTCTAACTAAACAAATTAGTAAATTGGATTCAACAGAATCCGATTCCACGAAATAAATCAAATGAAGCCACATGTTGTCGGAGGATTAGAGCCAAGGAAAGCAAACTCATCCTACCTATCTATTGATAGCAGCGGATTGTGCGTTTTTTTGTTTAAATTACTTTATATATTAATTTCAATGGGAAAAATCACACACTTCATTCAAACTGTATCTCTATCCTATTTTATTCAAAATCATCTTCGAGGGAAGAACAGTTCACACATGTATTGACATTATATTTATCTTGCTCATGTATTTGTAAAGTATCATAGACGACATAAAAGCTTATAAAGTCCTATCAGAAACTAAACACAGAAAATAGAGAGAGAATTACTCACGACAGGAGTGTTATTCCAGTACCCAATCCAATGACCCCAAACGAAACCTGCTTGTCATCAGTGAAAATTATATTAATAATACCAAGAAACCTAGTTGAAAATTAGACAGAAGAGAGAGAGACAGTTATGAAGAACAACCTTTGCAAGAGAGAACTCCTCATCAGGGACAATGGATTTGGTGGCAGATGAAGTAGTCTGAGTAGAATCAGCTGCCTTGGCAACAAACGCAAGTCTCCGAGAAACCTTTTGGCTGATGGAGATGGGCGGCCATGATGGAGTTTCAATGCACAGTGTCGTTTGCTTTTGGTGGTGTTGAGGAGATAGAAAAGAACGGTGATGGCAGGTTCTGATGATTCTGTGGTCCTGAGAACATACGATGGCTCTTCCTCTGGACAAAGCACAAGACGTTGATGCTTGAACGGGCATGGTGTCCGTGTAAGTCCCTCTTCACAGAGAGAGAGAGAATCTGTGTGTAGAGGACGAAAAGGAAGAAGGTTCGGTAGCTGATTACCGTTTGAAGAAGATGAGCAAGTGAAAATGGCTGCAACTCTCAACCGCCAGAATTAGATGACGTGTCCTTCTATCCCTCCACCATTTTCTATTTCCACAAAATTTTGGTAAATTGTGTATTTAAACTTAATCCATCGACTTGTAAATCCCTAATCTTTTATAGTGTTGATTTTATTGGATTTTTTTTTTTTTGTTACGTGATGTATGTGTAACTTGTAACATTAATGGGATAGTTTTTTTATAATGTTGATTTTATAATTTTTTTTTTTATAATTTTATCCGTATTTTTTATGAAATCAATTAAACACTCCGTTTAATATTATATATCTATGATATTTGAAAGGTTAAATTAATTGTATTTTTAATAGATCAAATTTAGTGAATATAAAAACAATGGTTGAATATAGGATTAAATTGATCTCATCAAAATAAGAAATAAAATTGTAAAAGTTCTCAATTTTATAATTTTATAATAGACAAGCAGAAAATTAGTGGATAGGCATAATAGAGAAGAGGGAAATTATTTTGTGCTAATGAGTTGATTTTGTAATATCATATAGAAAAATAATTTTTTTATATACCTAAGATCTCAAATGCCCATTTATAGATATAAATAAATCGTTTATAGGTATTGTTTAGCTAATTTAACCAAAAGTAAAATTGTAAAGTATGATCTAACTACATTTTAGGAGATAATGTATATGATTAGATTTAGGTAAGGGCTGGTTTTGAATTGTGAATTAGTCTGGAATCGTCCGACCCCACTCGAAAGTGGACGGGCTGAACCGCCTTAGTGAACTATTGGACTTTAAAGGCTCAAGTGATTTAAGAGGGTGGAATTGTTTGAATCAGCAGGTGCCGAATTGCTAGGCTAACTTGACATTGAACCGGCGGGTCGGCCTTATTGGTTCATGTCCGTAAAAAAAAAATAAAAGAGAGAGAGAGAGAGAGAAAGAGAAAAGAGAGATTATTACGTTGGAAAAAATAATTTGAAAATATCCAATAAATTATTGTATATTAAAGTTGTTTTATTTGCGATGGTGAAAAATAATTTTTTAAAAAATAATATCGTTAAACTAATGATAGATAACAAATTATAAGTTAATTATATATTAAGGATAGATAGAAAATTCAATTTCAGTTACTGTAAGTTCTTTTTATAACGGGAAAAAAAATAAAAAAAAGTTAGAATCGTATCAAGTCGGAAATTAATTAAAAAATTAGAAATTATTAACCAATCAGTATACTTAAAAAAAGAGAGAAAAGAGATTATATTATTAGAAATTATTAATGTATTAAATAAAAAATTAAATATTAAAAAAATAATTCAAGGGTTTTGAACCAGCTCTTGAATCGTCGAGCCTAGTGAATTGGCCCGGAACTGTCAGCTTATGGGTTGGTTATAATTTACAATGTCATCGACTTGTGAACTCGTGGTTTGGGATCGGATCCAGGTTGATTCGGCCTAGTGCTTAAGTGTATAAACAGTAACGTTTGAATTTTTTTTTTTTTTAGGTAGTTTAGTGTCTAAACTCTAAAAGCTTGAATTTCAATACTAGAAAATTGAAAATTGAAAATTTATTCACTTAAGTATTTGAATATTAATTTTAGAGCAATTTAATGCTTGTCAAGTGTATTAACGTTTATTAACTGTTGATACTTAAATGAACAAATTTTTAATATTTGAATATTGCAATTTAAGTTTTGAATGTTTGAATACTAAATTGTTCAAAATTAAAAATTTAAGCACTCTCGTATGGATTATCCTTGCATTTTAGTATAGCTTTTCAAAGATTTGCAAAGTCTAAATGTCCAATTTTGAAATTAAGGAGTGTAAGTGCACATAAAACAAGTATAGAGAATTTATTTACCATTTGTACTAATTTTTTTTATATTATGACCCACTATCTTCACCAAGATTTAGCAAAAAAAAAAAATATATATTTGAAGAAAAAAATTTATATATCGACACATATAATTAATAGTTTAATTTATAAGAAAAAAAAATATCACTATAATATTACAAGAAAGTTTAAAAATCTAAATAGCACGGATTTATAAATTGATGTATGATCCATTTAAGGAAAAAAAAAAGACAAGGGCAAAGTTTTGCACGGTCTTTTAACTAAAGCAGAAAGAAGAAAACACATTTGTACTTTTTTATGAAAGAAGTTCTTTATAGAAGTGTATTTTCTATAATCGCATTTTCTCTGTTAAGTACTAGACTTTAAAGAATGTCCTATCACACTAGTTGAGTTTTATTGTTGAATAATTTGCTAACAAAACAACAATGTTTAATTCATCAAACTAACTCGAGAGGCAATAACGCAATAGCTACTACATTTTTATTGAATGTAATCGTGTTGTTTAAACATCTTGTATGCAATATTATATATGTATAGTTAAGAAACCTATTTGAATTTCCTAAACACCGTATTAATGTTTAAAAAAAAAAAAGATCATCTCTTTACTTTATTCCAAATATCTTCACAAGAATTTCTTAAACGTTTTTTTTTTTTTAACTCGATAATAACATTTTAGCGCACTAAAAAAAAAAAAAAACTCAAGCAAATGCTTCTACAGTCCCATCAAAGGAACTATAAAAGTGTTAAGGAACTCCATGTCATTTTAAGCATTACAAACTGAAGGAACTCACATTTCGTTCCTATCTCATTAAAACCTGTGCCAAGAACCGTGCAGTATACATGGTCCAATGAGCACTAAATTTGAATGGGGCTTATTTTGTCCGAACCTAAATATTCTTAGAAAGTTCAAAGAGAAAAAAGACGGTGGACAATCCATCGGGATGAATTTTTTTGTATGAAGTGTCTCATGTCCAACGTATATAATGCGAAACCAGATATTACTATTCAAGTTTTAATATCTTTGCAATCTTATAAGTTATAAGATCATCCATAATTCAGAATAACTTTAAAAGTTATTTATATTACTACATTAACTTATCAAATAACTCTCACCTTTAAGCAACTTTACACTTTATTTCTAATTTTTTACTAAAGTATCTTCACACTTTTTAAAATTTCGTGGATCCCATACAATTATTATTTTTTTAACTACTACTTCAATTTTTTGTTTTCTAAAGACAACTTCAACATTAACAAATATTATATTTAGATAATATAATAATTATTATTAATATTAATTACTTCAAAATTTCAGACTATACGTTGATTCGCTTTTGCATTGCAAACAGCTAATTTTTTTTTTTTTAAAAAAGGAAAATTTCAAAGTTATATTACCTGACAAAGTAACGTGCTTGAACAAGTCACGCCGTGTCATTCAATTCCAACGTGGCAAGAAATTCGAACTCGTTGCTTCACATTTGGAATGCGCGCAGAGTAACGCACGCTGTGGATGGCCTAACAAATTAATTGTAGAAGGTATAAATTCTTTTGAGAAAAGCAACCTAGCTGGTGCTTCTAAAAAATGTCTAACTCTTTGTTGTTAACTTCCTACTTATTGTACTTGTTATCGTCAAACCAAAGACATATAAACTTTATAGCAATTTTAGATAGATTTAAGTGTTTAAATGCCAACTCGAGTGCAATTTTCTGGACTATAAATCAAAAGTTGGTTAAACTTAGAAAGACGATCCGAGGAAATCCACTGTCATTGGTCATTTGTTTCTCTTATCATTCCCAAACTTTATATGCATTCTTCATCCACATCTTCAACCAACAGAAGCGTTAGAGGAGAACGCAAAGGCGAAAGAAATGGCAAAGGGTGGAGGAATGAAAGAAGAACAATCTATCTATAAGTAATTACTTACTTTCATTTATAGGTGACATGATTTATGTGTAGAAAGGAAAAGGAAAAAGAAAAAGAAAGAGGAATATGAGATAAAAATCTATTGAGTTATAATCAAATCATGTGACCTAACTATGTCTAGATGAATTTTTAGTACATTTTCCTTCTCTTATATGATTTTTGAAGGTGGTGAATGGCATCCTATTCCTACCACCTTAAGTGAGCTGGACAACTTTGTAATGAAATTGAGTTGCCATCTATCTTTATGGGTGGATTGCATAATGCATTTATAGTGGTGGATCATGATCCACGTGTTCACATGCCCACCATTTACAACTCTCTCGTATCACGACATTTGAGAAGCAATGCAGATATCAAAATAAATCAGCTTCAATTAAGCTAAGTGAACTAGATAATGTTGAAAGGGGCGGTTCCTTAGTTTACAATAAAACATTTTGAATGTAGACATAGAAGTTGACTCGGGGCTAATTATTGTATTGGTTAAAAGATTTGATCTAACCACACTACATCATTTACTACTCATTCAAAAAAATTTTAAATGGATAAGGCAATGCTAATTACTCATATCTATAGATTAGCAAATGTACCTACTAATCATTTAGATTAAAAAAAGAAGAAGAAGTAAGAAACCTAGTTTATTAATTTCCAATCCCATTGTGCTAGATTATTTCTTGAAAGGTCTGGTTCTATTAGATTAGAAATCATTATCGTATGTAAGAGTTTGATGTTGGATCATTTCAATGTTAAAAAGCAATCTTATTTTTGGATAAAAGAAAAAACACCTTATGCTTATAGTTCTCCAGTGCTGTTAGGTAAGAAGGACAGATATTGCAAAATTACTGACCTTCAAAACTATTTACCATAAAGCGACACTGACACTAATTAAGGAAAAATTCATATGTTTCAACTCTGACATCACATGATTGCTCTGATTTTACTTCCAAGCAAGGCATGTTCTTCCTGAGAGAATGTATCCTTGAAGAGGGTGAAGGTGAAACCAACATACATCTGACTACACACCTTCCATGTTCATTCTGTGCCATGTCATCCCTTGTCTTAACACCCTCTAAAATATGTAAGAAACGTGCTTCTTTTTCTGGGCACGTATTCTTTCTTGTTCTTTTTACACATCCATGATAGGCACCAACCATGTCCCCATCCACACAATACCTTTGAATTGTCCGTTTTGTGTTCTAGGTTGTTGATTTCTCTTTTTGATTCCTCCTCACTTTCTTCCCTTCCTCCTTTTGTTAATACTTCAACAACCTGTACATGCACACACCCATAATGTGCAATGAAAGATCGTTAATTACAATCGAGAGCAATTTGCAAGATGGAAAATGCTAACATGTATTTCGTTTTATTTAATTTACGGTTTTGAAGTAAGATATATGTGACTTGAGATTCTCGTATGTGGGTTAGGTGTCGTTTTGTTAATGAGTATTAATTAACAGAGACAACAACACATGTCATGCATTTATAGAACGACGAACACGGATCAAGAAATTGCAATAGGATCGAAACACGAATTAAGTTGTTGAATATATTGTTTAAATCTATAGTTTATTGAGATAGAAGCAAAAGAAGATAAAGCACGGATGATGGAAATATTCGAAGCAATAATAAAAGGGTGGACTGCATTTTTGTCTTATATAGAGATAGATAGGAGATTGTTAACGTTTTATGGTGTATGGACAGACTGGATGATGCCATGATTTTACAGAGGGACCAACTTAACGTCACCAATTTGTCCCCTCATCTACTTGGCGGGAACATTCTTTTCAATGGATATTTCTGCTTTTGAATGTTCTCATATACTACAAGATTTTGTTTCTAAAAACCCTAGGAACCGTAAGGGGACACATACACACATATATGAGCAAACAAAAGTTTTTCTTAAGATGAGGGGTTCTATAGAAAAAAGAACAAACATATGTCCTATATTATTGCTGGCTAAAAGCTGACTTGATTTGAGTCTAATGTATGTGTTGTCCGAGGCTTGATTAACAACATTTTATGAGGTGAAACACTTGTTTATCAATATTTAAAAAAAAAATTATACAACTATAAATTATATGAAAAAAATTACAAAAATATCAATTTTATATCGTACCTTAAAAATGTAATATCCATAACAATATAAATTTCTCATTTTAAAAAAGTGATAATATCAAAGTATTACCAATTCTATATCGTATTTTAAAAATACAACATTAGTATTAGCATATTATTACATTTAAAAAATGCGATATAAGCTTGGTTCAACTTATGAAAATTAGAGTAATGCGGGTACTATATTGCATTTACAAAATGGGACATATTCGTATTAGACCATTATCACATTTGATAAATATGATATAATTTTAGTTTATAATAAATTAGATCGTTTTTTCCAATTATGATCAAAGGATGTAACTTTTGATCCAAAAATAATTTTTCTTATTATTATATGTTTTCGAGAATTGATTTTCGAAAACTACAATAACTTAATTTGATTGATGTTGTTTTAGGCTTGAAAAATGCTCTTTAAAGCCCATTACTAACCTCTTTTGTTTTTAAGTGATATTTTAGCCCTATGTCTTATAGATGAGACATACTTAAAATTTCTATATTGTATATTTAAGATATGATATAGATTTAGTATTTTGATAATTTTTTTTATGTAATTTATATTTTCATATATATATATATTTTTTTTAATTTTACCAATAAAGAAATAATTCTCTATATATAATTCACTATTACAAGAAATTAGAACAATAAAAATGTCACTAGTAGTACATTAGCAATGATCGTCACATTTGCCAAAGAACAATGAATATTTTTAGCAAAGTATCTATCGAACCAATTTTTATATTGTTGAAGGAAAAGCTGGTAAAAATAAGGACATTTCAAAATTTATCGTTGGCCCCAAAGCGTATCTGGTTACTGTAGTATGTCGAACAATACTTTTAAATTATTTGTAAGGTAATGTTCTAGCTAATTAAGATACATTTTATAACGACAACGAATCATCTCCATTTACTATTTTTAATTTCTCTCAATTTATCAATTTAAAATAATGTCATGCATAATCAATGAAATTGTAAATAATATAATAATATCACATAATATTTCAAAAATTTAAATAATCTCAACCGTTAATTTATAAATCGAAGGAAATTAAGTTTTACAACTATTGTTATATTGTAAATTTTTAAAGTATCCTTCATATGCTAATGTTAAAATCAAAGAAAAATGTTAATAATTGTGACGATTACTAATAAATTACTGTTAGCTTTTCATCTCTATTATTCTATATTCATGTATTGCATTAAAACATGCAACACTATATATTTTTTAGCTAGAGCACAAGGATCTTGTGATAGAGATTAAAACATTCAGAAAAATAACGTATGAAGGACAATTTCTCATCTTGAAAATGGCAAAAAGAAAAAAAAAATAAGGGGAAATATTCTAATATGCTTGATATTATCTATCCACAAAAGATTATAATTTGGCAAATAATATTAACACTTCTAATAATAATAGTGTACATTTGATAATGAACGAAAGAAGATTATAAAAGTGCGTGTAACTTTTACTTTTAGACAACCTAGAGGCTTATGGTCCTGTTCTTATGTGTGCCCTTGATTACCCATGAAAATATTTAAAAGATACAATTTTTTATTTCATAAGATATATAAAAGAGATAGAAAATATAATTTCATATATATATCTCTTTTAAAATTAATTATCTAATTAAACTAATAATTTCTAATGCATAAATATATTTCTTTTCAAATTTTTTTTAAAAAGTAAGTAAAATTTCATCTCTCAATTCTAATATTTTAATAACTATTTTCATTATAATTATGAAGTAAAAATATATATGATACATATAAGAAAATTTTTTAAATATTAAATTTTAAATAAAATATAAAACAAATACAAATAAGATAAAAAAAAAAAAATCCAAACTCCACATATATTGCAACTTCAACATTCTACACAATATAACAGTACCTTGTCCCTGTCCGTGGAATTGACGGTCCAACTCGAACTTAATGTTTCCTCGGACTGCTTCAACAGCCTCTCTCCGATGGAAGGGGTTGAAGTCGGGCTAGGGCTAGGGCTAAAGCTAGGGCGTAAACTTGGGCTCCTGATTGGACATGATTTTAGCTTCGGACTGGTGCTTTGAATCCCCACATCTCTAGTACTCTTGTCCCATCCTGTCTCCAACGTTTTCACTTCTGGAACAACAATCATATATCATCATAACAAACATACAAAATTATCCATTAATGATTTAACTATAAACAAATTGGACACCATATATAGAACAGAGACATGGCAGGATTTCCAGGAAGCTGATCTTGTCCTCCTTATTTAGATAATGATAACAACCTTGAATAGGAACTGGAGCAAAATTTTCTTGTGCTGTGTGGGCAAGTTTCGGATTCATGGTTTTCGAATCATGATGAGAAGGTAGGAGGGTACGCGAAGGCATATCATTGATCTGATTTGATATGTCCCGAAACGCTCTTTGTCCGAGCGTTTTAGCGGATAAGCACTCCATGGGAACTTCTCCTGATAATGGATTGCATATATACTTTTCTGCTTCATTCCATTTAGAGTTCAGTGTAAACCTTTCCGATAATGAAGTTTCCCATCCATAATGTCCTGATTTTGCCTGTAATGCTACATATATATTATCAAGCATTCATGGTCAAGCTCTTCATTTCATCAAATTTTTACAATGTAAGAACACACTTGTGTCTTTTATCTAAATTCTGTTATGTTACCTTTGAGAGCAGCCGTGAAGGAGTATGTTGCAGGATCTACTTCATCTGTCCAAGGTGAATGACATAGAAAATCTTTACATACTATATGGATGTGAAGTACGGTAGCCAGTTTTGTACGGACAAGGATATGGGGGTCAAGATTTAAAGTACTTACCTTTAAAAGGGAATCCAGGAGAAGAAGCAGTGCTGGATATAGTAATGTTCGATCTGAAAGAGGATGCAACCATGTCTTCCCTAAAACTTGTCGCATTCGGGTTCGTATCTGAAAGCCTTCTGGTATTCACCTTAGGACGTCTAATGATTCTATCCTTCACATCCCATCTCCTTAAATTCATCATTTCTTGTGGTTTCTGTTGTCGCCTCAACGTATAATGAGACCGATTCTCCATGGTATGTAGGAAGTGATCAATCGTGAATTAAACAGTGTGTTGTGTCGGGCTTTATGACGCTTCTAAATACAATATATGTATGTGTGTGAGTATGATTGTGTTCCTTTCTATTAGAGATTGGGTTATTATATATAGATTCAAATGCTACTTCCCTAGGCGCCTTTTAGCATAAGGTTAATTTCAAAAGAGGAAAAGAACAAGAATATTATATTTGAATTTGGGTAGTATATAAGTATACAAAGCAGACATTTATGGAGGTTTTTGTCTTGTTTATTCCCTGTTGCAGGCTGGGTTTTTGTATCATATATGCCAGATTTCTGTCTTCACCTTCTGGTTGCTTGTTCATATCGAATTTTCTTCCCTAACAAGAGACCAAAGAACATAAATATTCGTTCATTGTCCGAGTGCAAGCTTTAAGGACTTTTCAGTACGCTCGTCTATGTTTATCTCATATTTAATTTTATATCTATTATATTTGAATCATTCAATTAATTCAATTAATTGTATTTTTAATGATTCAAAACTAATATATAGAAATTAAAAATAGGATGGAGAATTATATTGATTCTATCAAAATAAAAATCGTAACCTTAAAAACTCCCTTTTGAATTATGAGAGACTCTATCCTTCCAACCCTAATTTTGACGGGATCAGTTTTACCCTTTATTTTACCATTTATTTGTATTTTTTAAAGTTTGAATTATTAAATTCATAATTTGTTTAATGATTTAAATTTTAAAAATGCAAATTAAGAATAAAATGTAGGATGGGATTTATAGAAAAATCCATTTATTTAATATATATTTTGAGAGCATACTCCGAAACGTTAAAATTAATTATACTAATTCGTCGAGAGCTTTTGGATTTTAGCCAATATTCTATTTTCCGTTAGTAATTATATGGAAACTCCTACATGTATTAGATTAGAGGAGGGGCTAGGTCCAGCCCATGAACCAAACCACAATTGACCCCGCAATTTACCAAAGCGGCCTAAAATTGTATACCAATGGGTTGGTTCGGTTTAATGAGTTGGATCCTACCGAAGTAGTGGGTCTAAGCTTTGGTTGAAGGAATCAGCAACTCAACTTGCCAATTCCAACTTGGAAATTAAAAAAAATATATATAGAAAAGTAAGTTTAGATAAATTAAATGTAAGTATTTGTTATAATTAAAATATAAATAAAATTTAATATATATTATTATTTATATTTATAAATTAATATAGAGATCGAATAATATATATCAGTTTATAAAAAAAAATCATTAAAATCTGTATATTTTAATGTTAGTAAAAGTAAATAGTTATAGTATAAAACGTGTTACTTTAATCATTAAAGGAGTTATTCGAACAAAAAAAAAAAATACTAAAAGAGTTTGGGGTATAAAATATCACAAGTTTCATACAATTTTATCTAACTTTTGAGAGAGTACCTACTTTTATAAATTAATATATTTTAATGATTTATAAAAAAATGCAAGTATATTTATAATTTAATACCATTAAAAGTTATAAGGAATATATTTATACTATATATAAAATGATAAGTATATTATAGACATTAGATAGATGCTATTTTGTTTACAATATTAGTCTCACTCTCACATATATTATATTGTTTTTTAAAGTTTTTTGTAGAGTAATGAAAGAGTATAATGAACATTGTCTATCATAAGTTTAATTCCATATTGATTATATTGGCAAACTATCCTTGAAATGTTACTTATAAAAAGAGGTTGTCTCACTTAGTTCACTAATTGTGAGCATATGGTAATTATTATACATTGTTGAAAATGCAAGTTATTAATGCCATACCCAACAATTAATAGGTTGCGAATTATTAATCTTATACCTAATAATTAATAGAGTAAAATGGTAAAAATTTTAAATTCTTATGATTTATTAGTTTTTTTTTTAAATTAAAAATAAAGATAAAATAATATTCTTTTCCATTTAAAAATAAATAAAAAAAGTCAATTCATGGACTAAGAACCAATTGGTTGAACCTTTAAGCTAAGTGAATCAATCCAAAACCAACCATAATCAGGTTAGTGCCAGTTTAAATAAAACCTACCTTATGGGTCAGCTGGTCTAAACCAAGTTTGACCCAACCCCTAATCTAGCATATATGGTAGACGTGAATGGGCATACCTTTTATCTCATGACTCTAAAAATTACTATAGCTGTATTCGGAGCTATAGAAAGGTTGACACGTGAAAATCGCATAATGATCTAATTATAATAAAGGATAAATTATAAATATATCATCTAATATTTATTTCATTTATATTTAGCCCTCTAAAATTAAGTTTTCTACCTAATAACCTTTGAAAAAAATGTACATGTGAACTACTATTTTACCCTCAAGTTTATGATATTTTTTTCTTTTTAACTTTTAGTATTTTTATATTATTTTATCCAATCATAAGACTGTAAAACAAGGTTTAAAGCACTTTTTAAAATATTTGCATTTTTAATCATAACATATAAAATCATACGTTATTAAAATTGTTACTTGTGTGTATTTTTATGAGATTTTATTATGAAATTGGTTAAAAGTGACGAGATCACATGCAATAGATCAAATACACAATATTTATGAGAAGAATCAAAATTTGGAATTAACTGGTTTGTACATTATTTACATTAATTTTTATCCCAAACTTTATTTTGCTTGCAAAGGTCATCATAGTTTGATGGGATCAATATTGATTTTTCAATAGAAGAATTAGGTTTGAATCCCCTTTACCTCAAGTTGTCGTATAATTAGAAAAGAAAAAAGAGAGAGAGACAAAACTTGATGCTACTTTTAAATGTGTGTGCTTGTAATAGAAAAATTGCATGAAGTAACAAAATATGAACGCAGCTGATTGCAAGTGCGGATATTCACATCCCAGCCAATTCAATCCAAAGGCCAAAATATACAACACGGTCCAGCCCATATAAATTGTTAAGCTACAAGAATCCAACTTGACACTTTGGTGGCATTGGAGACGTGAAGGAGCTAAACTTCTGAAATTCCATTTTCAATTTTTAGCCCGTAGTGACTAGTGAGAGATCACATTCACACGGTGGCCATGGGGGCTTTCTATTTTCCATTGTCTAATTTCATTTCACCTGAAACAAAACAGAGATAAAGAAAATCAATTTGAGGAGGAATTGTTTTGAAATATCATGTAATCATGTAAAATGTTGTTTGTCTTCGACGTTGTTCTACCCGTTCTTTTCTTTTGTACTTCGCAAAGATAATAAATTTTGGAGAATAATGTTATGATTTACACCTTAATTTTCCTATTTTATACGATTATATACCTAGATTTTTAACTTATATAATTATACACTCAATTGAAGATTTAGTTGTTACAATTTACACCTCGATTAACTTTAATTCATACCGTTAGTAAAATCAGTACAATCTGACAAAATAATAGCCACTTACGGCCTTAGTGGCCTCTTGCAACCCTCATAGGTTTGTAGACAGTCATAGACAACTACTAGCAGGTTACGTGACCTACTTTTTAAAGTAGGCTGCGACTTACATTTTCATAGGGGATGGCTAGCAACTACTAATGGGAGGTCGGGCAAGCTCCTTGAGATTGCAGGCAGTTATTCCATTGGCTAATCGTGCTGAATGGACTAATAATATGAATTAAAGTGAAAATCGTGACAATTAAATTTTTAAGTGGATGTAAATTAAATAAGTTAAAATTTTAGGTATATAATTATAAAAAGTGACAAAGGTACAAATTATAACATTAACCCATAAATTTTGAAGTTGATTTCTTGGCAGGTGGATTGTATAGTTTTTCTATTTTCTTTTATGATTGAGTTGTTAATTTTGTATCACTAAGTATGTATTTTAAATTAATTGCAATGCATACTAAATTAGGATTGAGGTTGAAAAAAAAGCCTTTTTAATCAATTTTCATGATTAGCTAAGTTGAAGTATGGATAAACATGTTGTAATTCGGTTAAGGTTTAGGTACTTGAAATGGATTAGCCTATTAATCACTTGTTTATGGACATAAATGGTTAGATTAGATAATTATAGGTATTAATTCACTTAAGGAAAAAGTGTATATTACTTGTACTCAATTGTTTCAAGAGTAAACCGGTTAATGATTAGACACATACAATACGGTCTAGTAGCACAATCATGACATCAATTCATTTTTCAACAATTTAATTTATCCTTGTATTCATTTGAGGCATTAGATATCCCATTTTATTATAGTAGTTTAATTTTAGCATTTAGAAAATTAAATTTAATCTATTTCAGTTACCTAGCTATAGAAGGGATTAAAATTAGTTAGGCACTAGTATACCATTTTTTGTAGAGTATGACCTTGATTCATTAACTATACTACTTGTTGGTATACTTGGTGGTTGTTATTTGCTTCAAAATGATTTTTGTATAACCATACAGCTAAAGTGACTTGTTAGGTGTAAGCAAGAGTAAGTAATTCAAACACTCAATTTAAAAAATATAAGAGTTAATTGTATATATAATGGACTATTGACCTCTAGTCCAATTAACTGACATGGATTCTGAGGCTTACAAAGCTTAGCTTAACAAATTTCATTTCTGCAACTAGTCAAGAACAAGTCTCAGTATCAGGTTGACCCTTGGCTGAACTTTTTCCCTATTCAGTTTGTCTATACATTGATTTGAGCCACTAAAGACTAATCTTCGAGCTACCACTCCACCAGTTGACATCTCAATACTAACCCATCGGATGCTAAACCATCAACTTAATAACCAACCTCTAGCCTAATAGACCTTTAGGCATTGACCTTTAACCTTTCGAGGTTCATCTTTTCTCTATTACATTCCAGAAGCGAAGTCTTAACCTAGTCCTAACTACCTAGATTAATCATTAGCTCTCCTTAGTAAGATTCCGCATCGGAGTATTATGCCAACAATTGTAAGCAGCGTATTGTTCTATTATGATTATTGTGCAAATATTCCTTTTATCAATTATCTTTTATACCCTTTTAGGCATATACTACGTTACATTACATGTATTGCTGTTGTAGTCTTTTCCTTTTTGATTGTTACCCTAAGAGACTCACTTTAAATTGTCTCCTAATTTGTATAGCCAAAACATATATATATATATATATATATATATATTATTAAATTGAGTGTATTTTCTCTAAGCTTATGGCTCCTATGACCACTATTCCTCTCTTATCTAGTTCCTCCTCTAACTAAAGAATTAGTGGTGAGTAGCCTCAACCATCCCATTTGTTAGCCATATCACGTGATGGTTTGAGTTTGATTATAAACCCTCGTACATCATTTCCTTGGTTTAGCTAGACTTTCATCATTGTTTTCTTTACTACAATAAAGGACCTACTTCCCTCGTCGTAAGCCTAAGTGATTACTCAGCTCCTTAGGAACATTGATATAGATAAGATCCAATATGATCTATGAGCAATTTATGTTATGACAAAACATCCACATGTTACAATTGCCCATTCATGGCCAGGAGTCAGGCATGATGCTTAGTGATCCCTTATATGTTGCGTGGTAACAGATTTGACTTGTACACTTGCATTTGATTTTTATTTTTCTTAATTAAGCTTAGATACAAGTTTACACAAAAGGAAGGTAGACAAAAAAAATCCTTCATCCAACTTATCCAATAAAAATCCTTCTATTAATTGACAATAGAAGAAATCATGCTTTCATACAATATCTTAATCGAGTTATATGTAATAATCAATAAGTTTAATTCTATTCCTACATTTGTTATATTCATATATAAGGTGTGTTTGGGATTCAGTTTTTACTTAGAAAACCAAGAACTTTATTAAAGTATATTTACGGATGGAAATTAAGTTTAATTGTTGTAGACACTCAAGTTTTTTCCCTTTGTAATTGTAAGTTTTGTTTTTAAAGAGGGTTCTAATTCAAAAATAAAAATTAAAAAATTGAAAAAAAAAAAAGAGAGAGATAAAAATACAAAAAAATTAAAAAAGAAAAGAATTAGAAATTTTTTTTAAAATTTTTAAAATGTAAATTATTTTAGGATAAATCATTTTAGTCTAGTTTAAATAGCTTTAGAGAGTCATACGGTTTAAATACAATTTAATTATACTAAATGTTAAGATATAGATCAACGGTTTAATGGATAGGCTCTTGCACATGGCATTGAATTGGGCTTGGAGTCATGGATTTGAATCTCATCAAGTATATATGTGACTTTTATTTTTCTTTCTTTTATTTTACAAAAATCGGCTAAGTGTACCGGATTCAAATCCAATTTTTTAAATCTAATGTGTTAAAGATTTAAAAGATTCTAATCTAATTTGAATTTTATCAAATTAGATTTTGAATCGTTATAAAAGATTTAAATTCAATTTAATTTTTATCAAATCGAGTTTAAATCGATATATATAATTTTAATCTAATTTGATTTTTATCAAATCAGATATATGACGATATAAAAGATTCAATTTGATATGATTTGATTATAGACTTTATAAATATTAATCGTGCAGCTTAAGGAAATAACACACGTTCCCAAAAGAATTGAAAATCCTTCACTGTAAAACATACGTTAAAAAAAAATTCCTCCTTCTCTAATCCTCGCATACGCAACACTGAAGCCAATTTTACAACCAAACTATAGTTCGCAACATGTGAAATTGAACCGCACGGCCAACCCCCAACGTCTGTATAGCAGCCCCATACAATTAGTAAAAACATTGCAGTCTAACACCCTAAGATAACTCACTGCTATACGCTGTTGCAACAAATTTGTGCACAGCTTGAAGCTCATGAGCAAATACGCTTGAAGACAGTACGACGCGCGCTGCCCATCATTGAACTGCACACACACGCATTAACCTCGACTAAACACTTGACCGCCATCGATCTTCGCCCAATAACCTAGCCACAACGACCATCTATAGTGGATCCATCGCAGCAACCTGACGCATGCCAACCCCAGCGTACAACTCCAACAACGAACACATATGGACACGAATAGTAGCATATACGTTGTTGGACACTTACCAAGCTTCATGCCTCAATATTGTCCACAGTAGCACACGGCCGCGCTAATTACACTTCACACGCCAACTCCATTTACGAACAATAACTTTAGTAATTTCGAGCACCTGGACATGTACACAGTAGTAGTCCCTAACGCCCACAACCAATTGTTCCATCCTCCTAGTCCAATCACAGCAGCACCAAACATGGCACTTGTATGACACACAACAGCAGCTCATCTTTGAAGCAACAACCGAACCAAACACCACGACGCCACTGCACTTTCTAAGCCTTGGGAATTTTCACAATCGCCCATTTGCGCTTGGAGATCCCTTTTGTGGTCATTTAGGTTTAGTTGTTTGCAATTGTGGGTCGTTGATGAAAAGTTAGATGATGATGAAAACCTTCAACCGAAACCAAATTCAAGTTTGGTTGCTAAATTTTTTTAGTTAATATTATTATATTGTATTATATTATTATTAGATCCTTAATGATTTAATATAGTATATATATATGTATATATTAGTTTGGGATATTTCTTTTGGTATTAGTTTTTATTATTATTATATACATTAAGAATATTATATTAATTTATGTAGGTAGTTATTTAGTAGTAATAGTATAGATATATGCATGTATACATTAGTTTAGGAATTTTTAGGATTAGGTTTTTTCTTAAAACTCTTTACATAGAAAATTATTTTTCAAAAAAATAAATAAAAATTAATATAAAAACCCTTTCTTAAAAAAATAGTACTTTTAAAGAGTTTTTATAAAAAATAAAAAAGTTCAAGGATTAGGGCCCTTTAGGTTTTTTGAATAAACTGAATAAATTAAAACATAAATCCGGTTGATTTTCAAAATTAAAATCAATCAACACATTAAAGTCTTCGGAAAAGAATTACTGTTATTTGATTTCGGTTAATAGATATGTAGGCACATTCGAGCCGACAGTAAAATTTGTAGAAACTTAGGTTTTTTTTTTTTGGTTTTTATTTTCCATTAAAAATATTTAAAAAAGAATAATTTAAAGAATAAACCTAATTTTGGAAAATAAATAGTGGTACCTGTTAGGATTTAATTGGTTAGCTTTCGAATTCGGAATCTTCTAGTTTGTATTAAATTAGAATAAAAAACCGATGGCCAAATCGTGATCAATCCGCTCAATTGATCGTGATTTCTCTTTTTCTTAATTTCGGTTAGGTAGTGACTTCAAAAGTTATTTAAAAAAAAATTGAAATTTCCCAATTTCCCAATTTCTCTAATTGAGGATTAGTACTGAATGGGTTTAGGTTTAATATTAATCAGAAAGTGGGAAATCAAATTAAATCAAAGAAACCGAAAAAATTAGGCTTGACAATTATGTTACTCCTGTTCATAGTTTTTAATTGCAATAAAATGATATATAAAGAAAAAGAGAAAGTTTTGGAACTAATTCAAGAATGGATGACAAACAAAGTGTAATTAGACTAACCTAGATAAGTTGGAGTGTTTAAGTGTCGCACTAGAGCATCATTGAGAAAACTTTTAATGATGAGTGGTATTGAACTTAAAGAGCGAGAGTGGGGATGTCTTCAAATGTCCAAGCCATTAAAAAGAAGATTGGCCATAAGGAATACCGCATTATTAGGTTAAAGGCTCAGTCGAGGGATATGTTTGGCACTTAATGATAGGCCTAGTAAGGGGGACATATTCATTGCCTAAGTGAAGGAGTGGTTTGATAAGTCGCCTGCCTATATGTGGAAGATAAAGAAGAATTTGATGGGAATTAGATTTTCAACTAAGCTAACGATTCAAATGACCAGTGACGAGGTTGAGAATTGAGGGAATAAACAATTTAATAGATTAAATTCTAAAAGGAATTGTCTTAGAATAGTTGCTAAAGTATCGAAGGCTTCATTGTCCATAATGTACGCTTGTGAAGAAGTATGATTCAATTAAATGCCAAGGAATGTTTAGAAGACAATCTTGATTAAAGTTTGAAAGGCATCTTAGATCAAAAGCAAGAAGGTGGTTTTGATAAAGTCATTGGTTCTTAAGAAGCCTTAAGATCAAAAAGAGAACAAGGTTTTGACTTAGCTCAGAAAGGTACTAATTCAAGGATCTGAAGAAGTATTCTTACAAGCAGAATTTAGAGGAAGATGTCTTGAGCTAAAAACCGAGAAATTTAAATATTTCTTCCTTAATATAAACTAGTTACTTCCTAAATTTGTTGGTAGTTACTCTACAAACCTTTTATTTCCTAGTTAGTTTCTTTCTTTATTTACAACCGTTCAACTATAAATATTGGATGTAACCAACTAGTGAGTATCTCTTCAGTGCCATTATACTTTATATGAGTCTATGCTCATTTCATATGTCCTGTTCCTATTAGTGTAGTTATGAAAGATTATGGCGAGCAAGACCATCCTTATTGCATATGAGTCATATAAGTGACCTTTGTGTAGTTTTGTCTTCTATTGTTGATTGTGTATGGATCTAGAATCTTTAGATATTATGCACATTAGAGTCTCCATGTAGAGATATAAGGAATTATAAATTGAATTATGGAAAGTCATAGAGTAGGGTAATACCCATTAAGTAAAGTAAGCATCACTATCTTGATCTTTTGTGTAGATGGGCGTACATAAGCTACCATATGACTTTTCACAAATCTAACATTCCTTATAATAAACTTGTTTCACCCATTACCTTAGCACTAAGCTTATACCCTCTCTTCTACCTTTACCTTCAACATACGTCCTATGTCTTCTTAACATCACTATGAACCCCATATACTTACTCATCCCTTCTACATCCTTCTACCAACACTTCTTCCCCTAATCTCATTAATCCTTGCCACTAATAATACATGCATATCATCACTTTAAGCCCCTTACACCTAGTATACCACCTTGTAATTATTTGGCAACTCCCTTTACCTTACTACCCAACCCCTCTTAACCTCTACCCCCTCCACCTCTTAATCTTCCTCCTTAATAACCATCCACTCCATGTATATACGTTCCAAATCTAATATCACAAAACCCTGCACCATCCTTAATCTTCATATGTACTCCTTTGCCTCTAAGCCTCATCGTTACACTACTGCTCTTCATAACATTGTAACCCATAGTTGCACCTAAAGAGTTTGACTTTCTTCTAAAAACAATACTAACATCCTAGTTCCCCTTAATTAAATCAAAATGTTGTTGGCAACACTTGGAAATATAGATTGAAATGCAATGCCAAGGGACATATTGAGAGCCACAAAGCTCATGAATGAAACTTTACAACATTTAGTCCTATTATTAAACCTACTACCATTGAATTTGTCTTATCTTATGTTGTCTCCTCACGATGGGACATCCATCAATTTGATTGTAAGAATAATTTCATTATTATCATTTAAGTAAGACAATCTTCACAAAACAAACTTTTAGTTTAGTTCATCTCTATTATCCTTATCATGTTTGTTAGTTGAAAATGTCTCTCTATAATTTGAAACATGCTTCTCAAGCTTGGTTGCAATTATTCAGCAACTTTTTATTACATCTAAGGTTTTTTCATAGTAAAGTTGACACATTCATATTTACTAAGAGTCCTAACCTATTGATTTTTCCTCTCTATGTTGACGATATCATATTTACTAGTAACAACACTTCACTTTCTAAACCACTACATATTAGTTCTCTTCTACAAATTTGCTATGATCGACTTTAGGTCTCTACATCTCTTTATTGACATGTGTGTCACTTGCATCGCTCAAGGTATATACTTTGTTAATCTTAGTTTGTTTATGATCTTAAACATCATCAGATGCATTTGTTCAAACCCATCAAGACTCCTTTGTTACCTTAGAGTCATCTCAAAGTCCATAGCTATACCTCACTATGAAACTCCACTACCTATCATGAGATTATTAATTATATTTTAATCCTTTATACTCAATCAGTATTATGTGAAGAATCACTTGAGTCAATATGTGCATAATCCTAACATCAATCACATGTTGGCTACAAACCGTGCTCTTTGTTATTTATAGCGCACACCAACAATAGTTCTTCCCATTATTCGCACATTTATTACTTTGTTTACTACTTTTATTGATTAGGACTAAGCTAAATGTCCAAGTACCTACCTTTTCTCAACAAGTTATGTTATGTACTTTAGTCACAACAAGATCTCTTGGATGATCCAAGAAGTAGCCCACCGTATCTTACAGTTATATTAATGCAAAATATATAGCCTTTGCTAAATTTATTTAGATCTACCATCTTACTTATGAACTTAGAGTCCCCATTCAACACCACATCATTTTACATTGTGACAACTTTGCTACAATTCATCTGTTTGTACATCCAGTTTAGCAATACTACACCAAGCAAATCAACATTGATTATGACTTTATTCAAGAAATGGTTGCCATTAATTAAATTCTCGATTAATTTTTGTACCATAAGGTTACTTTAATCTTAAGGATGTAATCGAGTGAGTTAGTATCAACTCACTCGATCCGTTAAAAACTTTATAGGATATAGGATCGAGTCATGGAAATTGATTTAAAACTTGATAATGATTAAAGTCAGGTTATGGGATTTAAATAAAACTCGATAGAAAACCAACCTGACAAAAATAAATGGACAAACAATATAAATGTTGATTTCACTAGATACTAGAAAGAGGGAAAGAGAGGTAACATACAAAATAATTATTGATTTCGCTAGATACTAGAAAGAAGGAAAGAGGGGTAGCATAAGGTAGTTTTACTCACTCAAAAGGATTAATTGATATTAATAAGAAAACAAAAAATGCCCTTATCTACATATGCTGCCGAAGATCAGGAATCATGAGTTAATAGTGGTCATGGACTATCTACGATTGTGATCAAATTAGCAAATACAAGTTCAATCCCTTTGAGTCCCTCTCACGTATGCCCCCATGAGTCATCGACATCATGAGTTAATAGTGGTCATTGACTGTCTACGATTGTGATCAAATTAGCAAATGCAATTTCAATCCCTTGTCCCTCTCACGTATGCCCCCATGAGTCCACTATTTATTACATTAAAATCTAATGCTTGCCAACAGGATAGAAGGACCTTTTACTATTATAGATTTTTTTTTTCAATTAGCAATTTAGAACATTAGCATTAAAAAAAAAAAAAAACCAAAGGAAAATTAAGGTTTCACGAGTTAGGTCGGGTTAGGTTGGCATTTTTCTAAAAGAAATGAATTGCAGGTTACTACTTAAAAACTCTACGATTCTTTGCAGGTTTTGGCAACTCCTTAATACAAGCATGATATCTTTGGGTTTTATAAAATTTGTTTTGAATCCGCTCTGATCACCAATAAAGTAACATAATGATTGTATTGTAAGTCTAGGTAAGACTTGTATTCCACATCCTTCAATAATTCAATCGTCTATTCACACGACAATAATATTAAAGTAAAAGAGACTGGTATTGTTATATGCTATATTATTATTCTCTGTACAATAGAATCAAATCAAAGATAGTGACCCGTTCATGGGAAGAAAGAACTGAGAATCCATTGCTTTTGGCCGCTTATTAAGCTGTTTTTGGGGATGCTTTTAGCCCAACACTTGAAACTTTATACTTAATTTTGATTTAACTTATTTCTCACCGAGACCATGTTGAAAATTCATCCATAATGGAATTGCAAATATAATCAAAACCAACAAACGCATTTAAAGTGTAAAAGAGGGATCGATCAATTCCCACTTCTAAATACTTTATTAGGCCTCCACTGATCAATCTCCATCATCAAACCACTAAAACATAAAAAAGCAACACAACCCCAAAAAGAAGTTGCCAAAAAGGACTACATGGTCGACCGAGAAAGCAACCCCACCGGCTCTTTATTTTGCTCTAGCATATTCACCAACTCTGCCCCCACCAAGATCCCCCCGCTAATCAGTGAAGTTGGCAATGGTGGCATGGGGCTCACATGCCTTGGCAGCCGGACTGGGTTCCACGGCGGGGCTCGGTGGGACTGGCTTGCCCATTAGCTCCGCAGGCAACTCCTTGATGCCCTTCAAGTAAAAAGTGTAGAACAGCTTGACGGGGAATATAAGTTGCTGCAATTTGACTTGCCCATAAGCTCCCTCAAACAACCCAGAACCTCCGGTAATGGACAAGTATGTATCCTCGTACGTCAAGTAAGGTCCTTGTACGGAGATATGACCATAGTCCCCAAAGTAGACGCTGAATGTGGCTTCATATCTATCCCCTTTCTTCTCGGGCTTGTTCTGGATCAGAATGCATATACCTGCAGTTATGCCGATTCTTTTCTGCAGGTCTCCAGTGTAAACCTGATGCCAAACATAAATAAATCAAGAAAAATAAAAGAAAATTATATGTTCGAACATCAGAAAGTGAAATAAAGAGACAATTGCAAATATACAACCAAAATTATTAGTGACCACTGTTAAGACCCGAATAATTATGGGCTTTAACACGGTTATGGATTACAGTATGATACTTTGAAGCTTAAGGTTCCATCCACATCTGTAGGGTGAATTAACAGTGCTGGTTTCAATAAAATGCTACTAATTAAAATTAAATACTCTCTTCGATTAAGCAACGGATCTATAAATTTTTAGATTAAGATAATAGTGGGTGAAAATTATAACAGGTAAATATTGCTAATGTGATGAAGAACTATGATTTTCAGAGAAAATGAACAGGAAAATGATATAAGAAAGCAGAAAACAGGCAGAAAAGATTTTAAAAAAGGTAAACCTTGTTGCTGAAAGGGACAAGATCTCCAAGTGAATTAACAGTCTTCTGGCTCAATCTAAGATATGCAGGGCTTCCACGATCTCTCTCGTTGATCTCATACACACACAGTTCCTGAACTTTACCTTCACTCATGAAACAACGCCAGTCAAAATGAGTACCACCCAAAGGAAAAACTTTTTCTGAAAAAAAAAAGGAAAAAAAACAAAAAGCAAAAGGGAAATCACTTACTGGGTCTCGAATCATCAGCAAGGCCAGCTTGGCTTCTGCAAGTGAAGGATCTTTTGGGCACTTCCGAGAAGCGTTTCTGGGTAGTTAAGGAAACAAGCCAAGGAGATTGAGAGAGAAATGGGGTTGAAAACTTGACAAAGCTTGTGGAAGTTGCAGTGGCTGGTGATAGCTGATTTCCTAGTTTGACAGAAGAAGAAGAGATTGTTGTTCTCAGAGCAGAAGATGAACAAGCCATGTCTCTCTTCTTTCTTCTTTCTTCTTTCTTTTTGTTCTTTTTTTTCTTGTGGGTGTTGCTGTGCTACGAAATGGAGTTGTTAGGTCTGAATATATAGGGAAAATGATCGTATTTTAAGGGCGGAATTTATCATGTGACTATTGTGGGTATTTGGTCAAGCGGTCGGTATGTAAGGTGTGGGCAATGTTGGAACTTGGGAGGAAACTTGTATTTGGACCGTGACAAATGGGAATGGCAAGAGCCAAAGGTAGGTTGATTCATTGATTGTCGACCGTGTTCCACAACGTTTAGTATTTTAATTCTTATTGAACACAGATACACGTGGTTATTAATTTCTTACTCTTCTCTATTTTTTGGACTGTGGTCTCAGGAGATGGACTCTTGGTTTTCTCTCTTACTTTTCTTAATAGATTCGTTATTGAAAACGGAAAAATTCAATCTAATCTATTTTATTAAAAAATTAATATTTATACCATTAATATATAATCATAAGGACTCTTGATTTGATAAGTTTAAATTTTTTATTTTATAATAACTATTTTGATACTGCTGAAAGTCGTGATATTATCAAATTTTTGTGTCCATCATACTATCTCCAAATGAGAAATGCTCATATACCTTCCAATGCTGAGGATCTCCTTTCTAGGGTCTTTATACATTGGGGATTGTTCACTCAAAGAATTGAAGCCTTAGCCTTAGCAAAAGGTTTAAAGTCTTTCTTTTCATTTTCTTTTGGAGTTGTCTTTTTTTTTTTTTTTTTTTTGCCCTACATTGTGTTATGGGTCTTATAAACAATTATAATATAAATGGATTTCAAAACATTTATTTAAGAACTAAAGAGACTTGTTTAAATATTATTAGTACACCTAAGAACCCAAGATGGAATTTTGGGCAATATGTGTATAACAAACGTTTCCACTTCCTGTGCGCACATGCGCCATACCATGATGATTCTACGTTTTGGAGATGTTCAACTCAATGACAATAACATGGCTAATAATGATTTGATTTTTCCTACTTTCTCCGTTCATCATCAAAGGAAAACAAATCAATAAAGGTTTCTTTTCCATTAATTGGCACCTTTTTCATGTGTCAAACGTTAAGTTGTTAAAAATTAGGATCGTAACACCTCTAAAAGTTCTACATTTTATAAATAGGATTATATGGGAAAATTATAAAAAGATCATCTTTCTTTTGGGTATTTTATAAATATTGATCCATGCTTTTTTTTCTTAATAAATATACAATCTATATTTTTTAATTTTAAATATATATAAGTGAGATGTGTCAATCTTTTAATAGTTGATTTATCACTAAATTTAAAGTAATAATATAGTTAAAAATTCTTTGAAAATGTATAAATTAAATAAATAAACCACAATAGTGGTGGCTACTAAGTCACTTGCCAACAACCCTAAGATCAGGACCATTAGGGAGAAGGTCATGTGACCACCTCCTAGTTTTGGAGTTATTAGCAAGTAGCTAAATATAATTGTAGATTGTGATCACCACAAAAGTATGCAATGCGACCTATACAAGGTGGTGAGCAACGACATATTATTATAACGAGGTCAATGACCACGAGAGTCTATTAAGTGGATTTTCACCAACCACTTCTTTTTTTCGTTTCATTTTTAATTTTATGCATTATTTAATATAAGCTTTTGCTTGAGATATTTAATTGGTCACTTTTTTATAATTTACCTGATCATATAGATCATTGTACTAATCTCATTGTCTCATAATTTAAGCCAACACATCATGATCATTTGCTTTTTTTTCCCCTAATTATAACCACAAGCTAAGGCCTTCATGGTGTAGATATGTGATTATTATTCTTCCTTTTATGATAAAACATGCTTAATTCTCTCTTTTTTCAGTAAACATATAGTTGGCAAAAAAAAGAAAAATAAAAAAGAGAGAGAGAGAGAATTGCAATATTGAAAAACTAAAAGCAATGCTAATCGATGGGGACATTCATGATTTGGTTTGGTTCTAAAGTGAACTAAAGTAAATAACATTTGAAATGGTTTAATCTAGAGCCCCCCATTAAACTAAACAGCTTTTAACTATTAAAAATTTTGAACCAAATTGCTTCAATTATAGTTTTTAATTATTCTATTTACACAGTTGTTTTTGTTATATTTCATTGTTCAAAATACATATTTATCACTGTAATTTTTACTTTTAAACTTGATACATAATTTCAAGTAAAGAAAAATGACAAGTGAACTGCAATTGGATTACATACATATAAAAAACAAAAGATTTATGAATAATAATTATACTCAAACAAGCTTAACTTGCTATCAAACTTGTCATGTGAATTCTCGACAAGATCATCTACATTACATAAAAGCAAATCGAGAGAACAATATGATTGTGCACTTATAGATTATAATGGTTTGCTAGTTTAGGGATTTAAGAGGGAGTGAGAGACGAAAGTAAGATTACAAGAATGCGGGGAATTGAGATTGAGATAAGAAACAAAAGTGGACTTAGTGAAGGTATGAAAGGAGAGTGAGAGTCCAATTTGGTATAAAAGATAACGTGCACACGAAATTGGATTGGGTTTCCTTCTTACTATTTGCTATAAACGTTGTCGAGTTAGATCTATTTGTTGGCATTCAAAAATCAAATATGGCAAAAGAATTGGATTTTATAGTTTGGTTTGATTTAATTTGATTTGATTATCAATTTAGTCTGATTCAGCTTTTATGAACACCCTTATCAATTGATATGGTCATTTACATGCCAAAATGGTTTAGAAAATAGCTAATTTTAACAACTTCGACTTTTTTTTTTTTTTTTTTTTTTGCGTTTGTTATTTTTGTCCTTTTTATTATAATCCTTTACATAGGACGATAATATTCTTTTTTTAGAGTTTGTCGTGCGAGCCAGTTGGGTGGTATTCTTTCAGAAGAAAGGACATGATTTTTCTGTTGAGGATATATTGACTCTTTAAGGAGATGCGTTCCTCTCTTTATTTAGATTTTCGAACTGCTATTCTTCCACTATAAGTTAGGATAGTAATTTTTGCAAGTGCAAACATATGATGTGGCAAAAAAATCATTTGTCAATGAGTATAATTATAAATAAAATAGTAAATTACATAAGTATAGGTTTGATTCAATAGGACATATAATAATTTCAAATTTTTGATGTAAAATTAAGAAAAGAAATAAAATTTATGTGGTCATCCTACATTCTACAGTGAATTTATCTATTTAAGCGGTGATGGAAGCACTATCACGGGGATATAGTACAGGTTTGAGTGTACACCAATGACAACGTAGACTACATGCTTCACTAGTTTGGAGAACGGGAATCCAATGTGATAACAGAAAAACGATGGTTGACTCTCTAAAACCCATCTTTCATGTAGTCGAAGAAAGGGTGTCATTTTGGGGTAAAACCAATACACGTGTGAAATTGCTCATGCACGGGAATGGACATAGCCGCGTCAATCACCGCCTGCAATTTTTTTTTTTCAGTTAACATTTAGAGTCCAGATTAATTATCAAGTATTCTAGAAAAAGTAGAATAAAATTTGATGCTAATGATGCTTAGTTTAAGTCAAGATCGCTATAGTTTAGTGGTATTTCCACTCATTTTTCGTTGGGATGGATTGAGATTTAGATCTCTTATTTCTTAAGTTGTAACATAGTTAGAAATAAAATAAAATAAAAATAAAGTTTAGTTTAAGACTTTTAGTTTAGGCACAAATATGAACAATTTCATACTTTGAATAAGGCTAATTTCTAATAATCAGTGAGCCAAACTTGGATGAGAAGGGAAATGGAGTCTTTTTTCGAGTTATGAACAGGTTTAGAATTTGTGATTTGCTAATTTGATTAGAGCAATTTGCTACTTTCAATTGCTATTGATATGTGTCTTAAGATTATGTATTTACCATTTTTATATTCTCTTTTCCATTTTGCATAGAGCAATGGTTCTTAATTTAGTCAACAAGTTTTATTATGTAATTTTAAATTGAAAATAGTCGGGTTTTAAACTAGCATGAACAAAAAAGAATGACAACTAGTGGAGTTCAATGGTAGGTAGTTGTAAAGATTGATGGAAGCTGCCAATCACTTGAAATAACGGATTTATAACTATTTGATGTTTTAGGGAATTTGCTCATTGCATCAATAAGTTTTTTAGACGTATATTTTATATTTATATATATAGAGAGAGAGAGTGTGTGTGTGTGTCTTCTCGAGGGTATTAGCACTCTTTTCTCCATTTTTTTTTTATAAAGTGGTTTATATTGGATACTATATGTTATATTTATAGGAAAAAAATATATATTTGTTCCATTTTATCGGGAGATGAGTACTAGTACCATGAAACTCATAGCTCGTTCACTTTATGGAATAAAGTAAGTTGGAATGGAATTTCTATTACTAATGAATAGGATAAGGATGCAATATAGATGGAAGGCTTATTACCTTGTTCACTTCGCCTAATATAACAAGGAATAAAGTAGGAATTACTTATAAATACTCAAAATTGCCTCTCTTTCATTGTGTAAACCTATCAATAGTGGAACCCCAACCAAAAACCCCCCAAATCCAACCCTAATCAAGAGGCAAATCTCATGTTCGAAAGCCTTAAGCCCAAATCACCATAGCAATGATATGTAAGGCAAAATCTCCAACGCAACTCCATCAAAATCTGAAGGAGTTATCTCCATCTCGCTCTCTCTCTATAGACTCATGTATCATTATTATGAGAAAAAGTTTCAACTTTGTTGCATCTACTTCACTTTTTTTTGTGTAATGCGATTTAAAAATTATATTTTTACCATAACCAAATGTCAAGTATAGATAGATGTCACAATACCCATCTTCAAATTTACGTATTGATGGAGGCAATGATATGAGTGAGAAAGAATGAGAAACCAAAAGAATGTCACCACAAACAATAGATGCAAAAACGAACACATATCTAGGTGAGTATATTTGAGATAAGGTGAGAGAGATGGAGGCAATGATACTAGAATCTACAACAAGATGAGTGAGAGCAAATTAAGGTTTATCAATTTTGGGGTTGGGTTGTAGCTTTGTGTTATTTCTTTTTAATTGAAGGCATTTTTAGGAATTTGAAATGTTGGTGAGGGGATATACGAAAAAAAAAAGAGGCAACACCCACTGAATTTCTATTCATGAGTTTGGACAAGGGAATGCCAAGACAATATTTGAAGTGAACATTGTAATAGAGCTTCTGTCACGCCCCAAAGCGGCAGAGTCGTAACAGCCCCTGCCTTGTAAACCATCCTAAGATAGAAGTTGGCCTTACAACTGCTATCTTAGACCTGATCTACACAAGGCGTCCACGACTAACCCGCTTTGAAGTAGACAATTTGTAATTTAAACAAATCATTTACCTAAGAAAGTGAGAAAAGTTATATATAATCACTATAATTCAGTTATTACATTAATCAGAAAGGAAAAGTAAAATATGTGTTGATTCTTCAATGTTTTTCCTCACTCTCCAGAATACAGCAGTTGCTAGCTTCAGAGTAGTTGTTGCTGCTTCTTAGCCAGCACCTGCACGACGTCTATAGGGATGTGAGCAACCACAGCTCAGTAAGTTAGGACGGAGGACTTAAAACTATACCATACACACAACAAGATTTTCAATCACTTATTAGGTGTAATGCATATGCAAGCAAATGCCATCGCACGACGTTGTCCGGCCCGTCATGAGATTAGAGAAATTGCGCGCGCTCTAATCCGGGTTGAGGAGTTTCCGTTAATGCAACAGTTCACGACCAAACCCAGGCTTGTGTAATGGAGACCTTGCTCCTCCCGCGACTACCTTCGAACCACTGCCTTCACCCTCGCTGCGACCTCCTCTCCTGTCACTTAGTTCGACTGAGGATGAAGAAGGGACCATTTTGCAATCCTGCGCTATCCCTTCCGAAGAGGTCGGTATTTGGCCGGAGAGTCCTAAGTTCCCCTAACGGGTTGCCATGCATGTCCGATTATGATTACTGGTCAGATATTTGATTAAGTCCAGTTAGGGTGATCAATTCTTTCATACAATATATGCCAGAACAACAAACAAAATCATAGTATCACCCATAATCAAGCACATGCACACATTCAACTATCTAACAAGCACAACCAAGCATAATCTTAAGCCTCCAAAATACAGCATCGTATTAATCCCAACTTACCTCGACTCCTCGCTCACTTACTCAAGGTCCGATTTGCTTAGGCCATCACCGATCATCCCTATAACACGAACGTGGTTTTAGCTTTTCATATAAATATTACAAGTTCATTTTATTCTATAACGCTTATTGTTAGGTTTTGTTTAAGGTTTAATATGTCTAATTATCAGGTATTAAGTCTTTTACCATTATTCTAGGTTTAGGGTTAGGTTCAGGTTCGGTTTTCGCATCGATTTCTAAGTTAGGTTTTTAGTTCGATTTCTAAGTAATGTTTTAGATTCCAATCCTAGAATTCCGTTCCAACCCATAAGGTGAAATTAATCACATTACTTCCCGATCTCCTAAATACCATTATTACCTCTAATTAGTATTTTATTCCATCCGGTACACTTAAATCCTTATTTGTGTACCGAATTTACTCCTAATGTGAGAAATTTTTTACATTTTTCATATAATTACATAAATTGAAGTTTCTTATTAGATTTATTATATATCCCTATTATTTATATAATATCAATTTTTATCCTAATATTTTCTATTTATTATATTTTCAAAAATTACACATTATGCATTATTGCGTATTATGCACATAATGCATTTCTAATATTTTTATTACCCTAATTACCATCTCTAAACAGCAATTATTATTTTAAAATGTATAAATTCATCCTAAATCAGATTTTACTCCAATTTACCCTAATTTACAAAATTATCATAAAATGTACTATTTTTCCATATTACCTATTTACTACATAATTAACCTAATAATTACATCTAACACTCTAATTGCTACAAGTATCATACTCCATCAGATTTTAACATCCTAAAACATCTACTTATTCACTAAGTCAGTAATTAATATCTTAATCACCTAATTAACTCTAAATTACCCATTTTATGCCTAATTTTAGGGCCTAAAAATTATCTAAAAATTTCGAAAATTAATTTTTGAAAACGGGCTTCATAGCACTGTTCTATATCATCTAAGTAATCTACACAAAAAATTTGGGCTTGAAACTACACTCCTAAGGTCATTTATTTCTAAACCGAAATGTGCTCGGTTTTGCACGATTTCTTCAGGGCCATATATTACGGAACATAATTTCATCAAAATAATATTTTTCCTACAAACTACATAAAAAAATATCCCAGAATAACAAAATTCATAATTTTATAATTATATTTACTATTTTTAAAAAATTACACAAGATTCGAGCTAGAAATCGGACTCACCGATTTGGGTGGCTCCGGCCACCGCGGGCCACCGTGGCCTTGTCGGCTGGCTTGGGCGCTGCCACCATCGTGTGGTGGTGGTGGCCGTCCACTCCCAGCTCCTCGTCTGGTGTGGGTTCCTTTTAAAATCCCTAACTGCACAGTTTTTCTTATTTTTTTTATTTTCTGGATTTTCTCTCGAATTTTCAACTCTCTCTAATTTTCTCACTTTTCAAACTGTCCAAATGAGCTTTGTAAATTTTTTCCCTATTTATAGACATTTTCTGTAATTAATATGCATTAATTTGACAAGACTTTGTCCAAATTCCTTGATTTTTGGCTTTTAAGTTGTTCAATTTTTATTGGCTAATTTTTCTTTTTCTTATCCTGACATGCCATGACCTGATATTGATGCATCTTATCCTCTTCTGATTTTTTCTGATTTTTCCATAATTATTTTATAATTTTCTTTAATTATTTGCTTAGTTTTTGGCCAAATTAGGTAATTACGCGTATTTTTATCTACACGTAAATACATGTGGGGTACACGTGAATATTCCTAAATATTATTTTGGTCATTCTAAAATTTTTAGTATACATATAATCTATCTCTAATAATTTATTAGTTATTAAATTACACTTTTTGCCTTTTCGGTAATTAGCAATTATTATGCTTAAAATTTGAAAATTTTATAGTCTCCTATTTTACTATTTATTTTCTTAAATTTAAGTTTACGGGGTCATTTTTACTAATATTTCTCTCAATAGTTTATAATTTAGGTGTGATCGGATCCTTTAGCCGATCGCCCTAAACCTTGGGTTCTAATCTCAATCCTACGGTTACTTGGTTTAACTTTGGGGCTTACAGCTTCGCTAAGGAATAAAAAGAGAATGGAATAGCCAATTCTTCTCAAGTGAATAAGTTATCAAAGAATTTTAGAATGTAATTAAGTATAGTCCAATTAACATGATTGCATCTAGTTTTCATATAGTGTACTACAAATGCAATAATTAACATAAAAGAGTTGTTTCACATGAAATTAGTGTATTTCGATCGACTGTGTTGTGATACAAAAACCATTAAAGCGCTCCAGTTAGGAGGACGATCATCCCATCCGATCGTTCCGTCCAAACAGATGTTTTGTAAGAAAAACTTAAAAGTTATTCCTTTGAATGAATATTCTATGGAGCGGAGTTTCCTCGCCTTTTATAGAATATTTCTTTCTTAACTGTGATAAAAAAAATAGATAAATAAACTGGGGTGTAACTTTCCATAAACACCATCTATTTAATTTAAGACAAATTGGATTTTTTCTTTTAGAACCAACTTTTCTAATATTATATTTGTGATTGATATAGAAACTACAAAAACCTTTTAAAAAATTCTCAAGTCATAAGTTGAATGAAAGGTGTTTGTAGAAGGAAAAGATATATATTTATGACACACTTAGTTTATGAAATGGAATGAGATTGGAATAGCGTTGTAAGAAGTGATAAATATTCATTAGTAGTTCTTTGAGATCTCATTGCTAGCATTGGAAATATACTAATAACTATCGAAGAACACCTATTCCTTAAACCCTATTAATGAGTGACAATTTCTTATTTCATAGCAATAGTAATTCTATAGAATAATGATTCTACCATTTAAAGATAGGAATAAATCTATAGAATAAGAGTAATTATTTTATTCCATACTTATGGAGTCCACCAATCATGTTATTAATCCTTAAATTTTATTTATTTTCATTAGTTTTGATTTTAATTTGAATCCTTAATAGTTTTCAACTCTTATAAAAATAAGACTTTGGTCAACTTCATGAGTTTTTCATTCATTCCTCATGCATATAAGCTTTAGATTAGTCAATAATAATTAATCCAATAAAATAATAATGTTAATTATATTTAATTACATGATGTAATAAAAAAAATACTTGATATATGTTACACCCAAAAACAGAAAAGTCACAACAGTCTCATTGTGTAAACCATTCTAAGATATAAACTTATTTTTCAATTGCTATTTTAAACCTGATTTATACAAAACATTAACAATTAACTCGCTTTAAAGTAAATAATTCACACATTTAAAATGTTAGTTATGTGTGGAAATATAAAGATTATACTAAAATTCTAATATCACTAGTAATGTTTACATGGTTACTTAACATAATTTTACTTAAGTAATGCTTTACTTGACAATACAAGATTCTCAATTAAGATCTAGAACCTCAAAGATATAATTGTTATTCAGTTTAATATCCTCACTTCTTAATATTTAATAATAGCTAGCTTTAAGATAGTTATAATGCCGCTTCCAAGCTAATTGTTGAGTTTGAGTGCTCTTCTAATGCTCTAGTTACATTATATTTTATTTATTTTTAGTAAAATTGCTTTCCCTCCTCTTTTCACCTTTCCTTAATTTTTTTTTCTAGTCTTTAATGGACCAAAATGAGTTTTGATGAAGGTTTGTTAAATTTATAGTGGTGGTTAAAGTTTTTCTTTAATTTTTTAAGTGCCACATGTCTCTTATCCTCTCTCTTTTTACTTTTTATTTGACTTCTTCTTATTTGTTGATTTTCTTTCTCCTATTCTCAGCATGCACTCTCCTATTTTGGACAATTCTTCATATTTTTATTTTATTTTTTATAATTTTTTCTTAATTATTTAATATTATTTTAGGTATTTTAATTAATTTTGAGTATTTTTATCTATACATAAATACATATTAGGTATAAATAAATTTTTTTAAATATTATTTATATTATTTTATGATTTTTAGTGTGTATATAATTTATTTTTCTTGATTTGTTAATTATTAGAACTCATTTTACATTTTTTTGATAAATAACTGGTAATATACATATAACTCAACGTTACAATATTCAATTATTTTATTATTTATTTTCTTAAATCTAAACTCATGGGAGTACTTTTACTAATATTCCTAATTTTATCGTAAAATTTAAGATTGAAAGGATAATTTACGTGATTGACTTAAATTTAACAAGCCATTTTCAAACCAACCGATCATAAGTTGATGACCAATTTTTTGTAGGACCTCTCAATATATTTAATTACTATAATATAACAAAAAAATAACATAACGAATAGAGAAAAGTGAGAAAAATGAATGCAAAGAATTTGTCCAAATCATAACCCACCTTAACTGACGTCCACAATGCTGCTGAAGCTAACACACATGGAAAATAAACAATAAACTTAATGGAGCAAATAGAAATTTTATTTTATAAGAGCACTAAAACTTTTATGACTCCAAAGAATAAAAAAGTATGAGTTAATGACTTATATATAATAAGTAAGCACTGAAGATTAAAATAAAATATAATTTTTCATTTATAAAATAGCTACCCCCATGCCCTACTTATTTATTTCTCTAAAGAATGGAACACTCGAGGACCAAAATAGAATGTTCTACTTCTTGCCCCATCACTACACTATCATCATTGATAGGAACAAGGTTCTCCCACCATAAGCCACAAGCGAACCGTGTATCAAACGGTCCTCATAGCTCCGATGACCCAAGTCTTCGACGAACTTAGCTTATTTATTGAGGGATTTAAAATTGATATTTCATTCTTTGTAACGTTTTGTTTCATTTCATTCCATTTCAGCAACCAAATGTCTTACAAAATAATTATTGGTTCTATAAAATAAAAATTGTTGTGTCCATTTTCCCATAAAATGAGTAAGTGCCGAAATAATGTGATTCTTTCACCAACATAGTTACTCATTTTACTTTTGAATAAAAACGAAATCCTTCTGCTGGTGGAGAAAAAGCTGCTGAAGTGGGAGTGAATAAGGGTGGTGGTGTTGGTAAAATGATTATCAATTTGAATGGGCTAAGCTATATATATTGTATGTAATGGTGCAGATCCAGTTAGGGCCCTATATAATCTGCATGATAGGTTTTTGTGGTGCCCAACTTGGATGTTTCATCATTTGTTCAAACATTTTCTTTTATATGTTTGTTTTTTTTAAGCAACAAAATTTCCTAGCGTATCGGTCTTAAGATAAACTAAATTTTATACCTCATGAAGATGAGATCAAGTAATTATATATGAAATAACGAAATTGTGTCAAGCAATCACTTTGATTTTGTCCTAATTTTCAATTCCTCCACTCCACAATCTAATTAAATATTGGTATTGTGTCATGCTTGTTTCGTTGGAGTCTTTTTTTTTTTTTAATTTATATTTATATTATTAAAGCAGGAAACTTCAATTTTGGGCAAAAGATTCATCTTTATGAGAAAGGCTTTAATTATATTAATATATTATGTGAATTAATTAATGGTGTATAAATATTAATAAAATTTTTTATATATGAAAACAAAATTAATATTTATTAGTATTTATATAATACTTATCGATTTATATCGTGTATTAATACTAGTAAATCTTTTTTCCTATTGATACTAACTTGTGACGTATTTTGATAAGTGGTGAGCATGTATAGATGGTATTTAAATACATATCAATGATATAATATCATACCTTTATAGTTTTCTTTTCTTTTTTCCTAAATAAGCAAAATACAAATTTGTAGTTTTTATAAGATTTTTCTAAAGATAACTATTCTAGCAGTATAAAAACCCGATGTTAATTTTATATATATCTTTCATCGTATTATCTATATTTCATTTTTTCAAACACTAGTCGTCCTTACATAATTCCACCAATATCTTCTATATTACTTTTGCTTAATTTATTCATTTCATGTATAGTCTCTATGAAACGGCCATTGTAATTGGGGGTGAATAATCATTGTTGAAATCACATTTATTTCGACCCTACTAGCTTTACCAACTATGCCTTCTTTGTATTCTTTAACTTTCAAAAGGTGCCCCGCGGATGTTTTAAACTTTGCAAAACATGTGTTCTTTAAGGATGTTAAGATGATATGTTAAATTAAACAACACATCCACTATTATAGCGGTTTTTTTTTTTTTTTTTAAGTTACAGAATTTATGTTTTATCATGCATTTTGTATCTCCATTCACCCATTCTATACTATGAAAATAATAACTCTCCATTAGTTTTAGTCACTCCATGCGAACAAGGATCACTAAGTAAACCTAAAGATCAGACCAAACTTTTATTACATTTTCATCTAAACTTATAGTATTGTGATTTCATTTTACTCTCCTTAATTATCCTTAACTAAAAAGTATTTATTTAACTAGAGTTGAGTAACTGAATTAAATAAAACTATCCCAATTCAAACATTTCGGCCTAAGATGGATCTTCAAGCAATGATATTATTATTTTTTATAAAATTTGAGAAATGTTTTAATAATACTAACACCTTATATGGATTAAAAAATAATATATAAATATTAATAAAATTTATATATATAAAAACATAATTATTATTTTTTTTAAATATATATTTTTTCTTTATCAACTATTTAAATATTATTTATATTTAAATAATTCACATAAAATATTAATACCATTAAATATTTTTTCTGGAAATGCCCCCGACTTAAATGCAAACGACAAATAAATTCAAAGAACTTCAAATTGAAATAATGCCACAAGTGTCCATCACAACAGAAGGGTGAAGTCGTGCCAGAAAAAAAAACCAAGTCTGATGGCCTGCAGCAGCAACTAGCGAGAAAAAAATATAAAATAAAATTAAAATGTAGCAGCTCCAAATTGAAGAACATGACCCTGTGACTGGGCCCCCTCCTTTATCATGGGGGAGTGAACAACACATGGAAACCTTTTCTGGTACATAACCATTTCCCACTTTCACGGTGGCGGAACCGAGAGGACCATTGTGGAACAACAGGAGGCTACAAAGAGCTATCATTACCATTTTCCACTTTCACGGTGACCGAGAGGACCATTATGGAACAATAGGAGGCTACAAAGAGCTATCATTTGATACACTTAGCTCTTCATCATTTTTACCAAGATGACAAAAGTCTATGGTACCTTGTAACTTACTTATACCAAATCCAGATTCCAAAGCTTTAGAACAACGTAAAAGTGATATAAAAATAAAAAATAAACAGTTCGATCCGATCCTTCGGATTAACTCAATTTAATTTCGATATTAAATTGATTAAGTTTATTTAACTTATTTTTCAAATGATTCAAAATAATCGGTTCTAACTCATTTAAAAATGGATTAAACAAATTAATTTATCGATTAAAAACCTATTTGAACTAACTCTTTATTTCATCTTTAAGTTAACTATTACATCTAATAATTAAAATTTTTATGACCAATTTCACTATATACACACTTCAATATGTTATAATAAAAAATAATATAGAAATTAAATCAACAATTCTATTGGTATTTTCAAATATAAAAATAGATTTATCATGTTAAAATATTAGGAAACGGAAAAAAGGAATAATTTTTGTTTATTTAATTTGTTTTTTTTTTTTTGTTTCCTTATTGAAAAATGTTTTGAGTATTTTTTTGAAAAAGATTAATTTGTGATCCATTAAATTAAAATATTTAGTAGAGAATAGTCGATCACAACCTACTTATGATAAATGTCTTCTGATTAATTTCAATTGAATTCTTCAATTTATCCATCCGGTAGATGAAAGACTTTTATTTTTCCTTGATATTTCGTATGAGAGAACCGAGAACGGAGAATCAAGTAACGGATAAATAGGTAAAGAGTTTTCACCTATTTTTAGTAATATTCTCCGTTAAAAATATTGATACAAAAAATTAGATCTGCACATAATAGCATGTGAGACCATTTTCTTATGTAACAGACCTTCAATAATGAGTTTTATTAAAATAGCTAAGCTCATTATGTACCTACTTTTTTTGCTTGACATTGCGATTGAAAGATACCATTTTCTTCATGTTTACAGAGTCTCGCTCGTTTTAAAGTTGTTGACATACTGAAATCGTAAAGTAGTATGAACCCTTATAACATCTTTATAGACAAACATATTCCAAAATTAAGGGGCGCAAAACTAATGTTTTTAAAGTTAAGGGTAAAATGCATATTAAGAAAGGAAATAAGAGTGTCGAAGTGTTGTTACTTAAAATCATATTACTTTATGGAGTAAACTATTTCATAAGGGATAATGGGGTCTGCGGTAAATATGGTAAGAGGCCTACCCTTGTATCCCATTCTAATGGAAAATGTTTCTAAAATTTGAAGTTTAAACCTACTTTTTAATTTTTTAGAACCTTAATGGAACATGAACTTGTAGTGGGGATGGATGTGTTTTTTTTTTTTTGGTTCCATTAATGCCATTGGATAAAAATAAACTAAATACTACTTGTGCTTTTGTTACTATAAACTAAACCATATAAATTGGCTTAAGAACTTTTGTAAATCATAAAAGGTTGGTTTGATTCAAATTTGGCATTTTGAACTAGGAGTGGGCGAGTAATCCTATCGTACAAAATATCCACTTAAACCTTATTCAATCAAATAAGTTATGACAGGGCATTTAAAGTCATATAATAGATTTTGGATAGTAATTTTTTAGAATTTATACTTATAGGGTAAAGTACAGGTATGAGATCAAGGTACCTTATACCTACTTTAGAACATGTATTAAGAAGTATATAAGGTATAGATTACAAGCTATTTTATATTTATCATATAATAATAATTAAATAAAATTAATAAATAAAAAAATACCATTTTTTTTATGTGATTAGAAGAATAACAAAGTGCAACCCATGAGGAACCTTAAACTAAATTTAATGTCCTCATGTCAATATCTTCCTCCTTAGTCTTTTCTTTATTTCATTTTCTTTCCATTTTATCTTCTTAATTACTAAGTTTAGCTTGATTAAAGTTAAAATAGAAAGAATATGTGTGAAGCCACTTAAATAAAGTATATTATTAATTTATTTTATTTTAATGCAATAATTTATTTAGATTAGATTTGAAAAATATCTCATAATAAATTTATATAATATTATTCAAGTCAAGATTTAGTTGAGATAAGTATTGTAATAGATTTGAAAAAGAATTGGTTGATAGGTTAGGATTATGGATGCTGATTATGAATTGTGATATTGTAATATGTAATTTGTGAATATTCTCATTGCCTAAATAGGTCAGGCCTACAAATAAGTCCAATTTATAATTATTTATTTAGTATTTAAAATTGAGATTGAATTTTCATTAAAATTGACATGTTTGTATAGTAATGATCGGTGAAAAAAATGATGAAAACGAAAAACAAATTAAAAAATTGTAAGGAAAGAAAAATAAATGGAAACTAACCATTTTGAAATTTATATGAAAAAATGATTTGCATGGACTATAGGGTACAGGGTGTGGGGAGATATTAGGATACCATAGGCTAGAGTACAAGTAATAAAATTTAGTAATTTGTACCTACATGATAGAGTATAAGTAGAGTCTTATATCCTATCCATCTTGTACATATTCACCTCTATTTTGGACCATAAATAATAACTAAAATGTTCTCTTTGAGGATGTTGAATTTTTTTTTTTAAAAGAAAAATATGTTCATTGTGGAAAAAATGAAAAAAATCTGAACAAAAATTTTTTCTTTTTTTTGGCCGAAAATCTGAACTTAAAGTTGAAAGAAGGAGAAGAATAAGATTTATCCTCAAGAACAACTTTAAGTACACTATGAAAAAAAAAAAGAAAAAGAAAAAGAAAAGAATTCTTGAAGTCCGCATCCCGTAGAGCAAGATTCTGTAAGATACTATCCAATAGTTTTCCGAATTGATTTAAAATAACATCTTACACGTAAATAAAAGAAAAAATGTATAAATAATAAATAAACTTTTCGTTTTAACATTTTTAAAAAAGGAGAATGGAGAGGATGAGGGTTGTATTTAGTTATCTTATTCATAAAATATGTGGAAAAAGCCTTTACATTTTGATATGTTATACCATTGAGTCTTCATTTCATTTTCTCAAGTGTTTTTCATGTGTTTGGTTCGGTGTACCTTTTTAAACCAATTGTCAATTTTGGATTCGATTTTAAACTTTTCCAATCAAAACTTTCAAAAATTTGATTTGGTTTTAGGCAAACTCTTAAGCCCTAACCGTAGAATCCATAAGTTACATGGATTGAACTTATGGAATTTTTCGTTTTTGATATAATACAGCAATATTGTTGAATCATCTACTGTTATTTACGAGACAAATGCTTGAATCACATAGTTAATTTTATACTTAAAATTTATTCATAGTAAGGGTTCAAGACTAAGAATGGAAAAACTTTAAGTTGATTGAATTTTTTTTCACTACTAACTACTATCATATTACAACTTAAGAAAATAATCAAGTATGATTAATCTCATTAAAAGAATAATATTCATACTCCTAAATTATATATGTATTAGCGAATAGTTATATTTTAAATCCTTTAAAGCGTATCTTTTAAACCTTCAATAGATTTTTTTCCCCTTTCAGTTAACGAAGGGATCTAACATACAAAAGCAGATAGGAAATACAAAAAGCAGTGCATAAACTGACTGCCGCCAACTAACTGCATATTGTTTTGCACTCTGCCAGGATTACGCAGTGTCAGATGATGGAAATCAACATGGGAACAGGGAAAATCTGAACATAATTTTATTGAAACTTAATTGAAGTGTATTATCCTTCCACGTCCATCAATACTTATGTCAATTTTCGATTATTTTATACAGTAAAAAATTTATAACTCAGTTGGTATAGTTATTATTTTCTAAAAAGAAAAAGAAATAGATTTGATTTCCCCTTCTTTGTTATCTGATAAACTCTATAGTTAGCAGGAATAATCCACTGAAGGATTGATAAAAGAAAGATATGATTTCATGGTTTCATGTGCTCCAAGTCTTGCACTAGAAAGGAAAAAAAGAGAGAGAGAGAGAGAGAGAGAGAGAGAGGAGTTTGACTTGGGGTCTCCATAGCCCATGATAAGGTTTAGCTAGGCCCGAGCTTATGTTATGCGTTGAAGGTGTAGGGTTGATTTATCACACGTCTATGGTTCGATAGAAAATCGAAAAACCATCTCTTTTATATTCTTTTTCGTCTTGGTTTTACCTTGGAGGGACATCCAAAAGGAGGAATTACAAACCATGGTACAAAAGACAGAAAGGTGGAGATGGGATAAATTTGGATGTTTATCGTTTAAATTAATAAATATTATATAAATATGAATTATATAAAAAAATATTATATTATATTGTATGATTAATTTTGAAGATACAATATTAGTACAAATAAGTAACTTATGTTTTCAAGTTGCTACATAGAAAAGGTATTTTGATAATTTTTTATATAATTTATAATTATGAATTTTTTTTTCATAAAATCGGTAAACATGTATTGTACCATGAAGATGGAGATAGAGATAGTTTCCTTTTCTTAATTGAATAAAGATGTCATATATGAAGATGGATCATAATGCATGTGCAAAAAAGATAGATATGAATAAAAGAACCATGGATAAAATTTTCAAATCTAATGATCATAAAATTATATGTAAAATTACAAGTTTTTATTTGATTAAATAGAACAAGAGATTATCTTTACAACATGGCAACCGAAATCTTACACTTTGTTGGTATGAGGAAAGAACTTGCGAAGAAAAGAAAAGAATGTGAGAGGAAAGAATACAGAGAGAAGGAATTATGAAGTCCATTCATTCCTTCTAATGTGCTTGGGTTATAGAGGGAAAAAAAATGGAAGAAATTCTAACTATTATTAAATATAAGATAATATTATTAATATACCCATAAAAATACTAAAGAGAAGAAAAAATAATTGAAAGAAGGGATAGATTGATAATTAGAAAATTTTTCCTCCTCTTTCTCTCTACTTTGGAGGGGATTAAAATTGAGTGAGGTAGGGGCTTATGGAAATGATTCCCTTTTTTTTCCTTTCCTCCCTAAAACAAATGAGGGAATTACATGTAAGACTTACAATTTCACCTAATAGCTTTGAGTAAGTAATTTAAGGCATCAATGGAATCAACCTAATATAAGCCCTAAAGTTAAGTCAAGTGACCGTAGGATTAAACTTAGAACATAAAGTTTAGGACGATTGTTTAGTTTAAGGATCCGATCAAACCCAAATTATAAACTAATGATAGAAAAATGAGTAAAAACAACCCCATAAACTTGAATTTAAGAAAATAAGTAATAAAATAGGAAATTATAAAATTTTCAAATTTTAAGTATAATAATTGTTAATTACCGAGAAGACGAAAAGTATAGTCTAATAACTAATAAATCACTAGAGATAAATTATATATATACTAAAAATTATAGAATGACCAAAATAATAATTAGGAATATTTACATGTATCCCACATGTATTTATGTGTAGATAAAAATACGCGAAATTACTTAAATTGGCCAAAAACTTAATAAATAATTAAAGAAAATTATTAATTAGTTGAGGAAAAATCAGAAAAAAAATCAGAGGGGTAGGGAATGATGAATATTTGGTTGTGGCAAGTCAGGAGCTGAAGAAGAAAAATTAGCCAATTAGAATCAAGCAACACAAAAGCTAAAAATTAAGGGATTTGGACAATGTTTTATCTAATTTAATGCATATTAATTACCACCAAGCTCTATAAATAGGGAAAAAATTCACAGAACTCCTTTGGACAGTTAGGAATCAAAGAAAAATAGAGAGCTTTGAAAATTCAAGAGAAAAACTAGAAAAAAGAAAAGAAAAGAAAAGAAAAGAAAACTGTGCAGTTAGGGCTAGTGAGCCAAACCCACACACCACCACCACCACCACCACCACCTAGGATCGAGCCACCACTACTACCCCACTCTAGACCCACCGTCTAGGCCGGCCGACACACTTGGATCGAAGTTGGACGGCCAAAAAGCATCGAACCAGGTGAGTCCTTTATTTGCTTCGGTTTTGTATAATTTCTTAGAATTAGTTATTTTGTCCAGAAAATTATGAAACTTGTTATTCTGAGGTTTTATTGTATGTAGATTTAGGGAAAAATAGTGATTTAGTTTAATCACATATGAAAATATAGGATTCTTAACAAATTAAGCAAAACCGAGTATGATTAGAACTATAAATAAATAGGCTTAGGAGTATAATTTGGAGCTCAATTTTTTTTTTCTATAGAATGCTTAAGTGATATAGAACAGTGCTATGAAGCCATTTTTTTAAAATTAATTTTCGAAATTTTTAAGTTAATTTTTAGCCCTAAAATGATGGGAAAATTGGGTAATTTTGGGTTAATTAGGTGATTAAGACACTAATTATTGATTTAGATAGTAATTAGATGTTTAGGGATGTTAATCTCTGATGTGGAAACCTAATCCTAGCCTTTGGAGTATTAAGTGTAATTAATTTAGGAATTAGGTAGTAATTGTAGAAAATTAAGAATATGAGGAATTGAAAATTTAATAAATCTGAAAAATTAGGATTATTTAGATAATATTATAATAAAAATCAGAATATACTAAATCTGAAACAAAATTTAATTTTAGGTAATTGTATAAAAATGTAAGATTTTTTCACATCGGGAATAAATCCGATACCCCAATAAGGATTAATGTATGCTGAATAGTTTAGAATACTAAATCAAGACCTAATGAGATATTAGAATACTCGAGCTTAATGTGATTAATTTCATATTAGGATTCGAACATATTTAAGACTTTGGAATTGAAACTAGAATCTAATTTAGGATCCGAACCTTGAAATAGGGTAAAAAGAATCATTAGTACATAATAGTTATACATGGAAAAAAATGAGTTAAATTATAACTTAGAATATGAATCCTTAAAGTATAAGTACTAAAAGACCTATTTGTATTATAGGATACCTAGAGACGAATCAGCTTGTAATTAAATGATCGGGCAATTGAGAAATTTCAAGTAAGTTGGATTATTACTTATTGTAATAGAGTACTATTTTTATAGTACTCGGAGACTTAGGATTGTATATGATTGTGATTGTAAGTAGTTTATACATGTGTTTGATGTATCTGAATTCGTGCTGAAATTGTGGTATAATGGATTTTGTGTTATGATTGAATTGGTGTTAATTGTTTGAAAACCCTAAGTGAAATTTAATCTTATTTGACTCTAATGACCTAAGATGTCATCTATTACAACCCATTAAGGGATCATTAGAATTCTCCAACCAAATATCAACCCTTTCGAAAAGGATAGTGCAGGATTGCATAATGGTCCGTTTTTCATACTTAGTCGAACTAAGTGATAGGAGAAGAGGTCACGATGAGGGTGAAGTCAATGGTTCGAAGGTAGTCGCGAGAGGAGCGAGTTCTCCATTGCACAAGCCTGGGTTTGGTTGTGAACTGTTGCATAACATGGAAATTCTTCAACCCGGATTAGAGCGGGTGAAATTTCTCTAATTTCACAACGGATCGGACTACGTTGTGCGATGATACTTGATTGTTGCATTGCATGAAAATAATTGCTTGATAATCTTGTTTGTGTTTGTATGCATTCATGAGTCTCCAATTCAACTTACTGAGTTGTAGTTGCTCATACCCTTATAGATCCTTTTGCAAGTCCTGATTTCTGAACACTTCAAATATTATGTCGCCTTACAATTAGATTGTTTAGGTGTTACGCCCCGAAGTCGCAAAGTCGCAACAGTCCCATCATGTAAACCATTCTATGATAGTAACCGACCTCACAGTGCCTACCATAGACATGATCTACACAAGGCGTCGACGACTCCTCGCTTTGAAGTAAACAGTCTGATTAAATGTTTAACTACAATTATGGTAAATATCACTAATTTTGAATAACATATATAAATATATGTAAAGTCCATAAAACTTCCTAGGAAATTCTACATAAATACAACGATTCACTAATTTACATAATAACTATCAGTTTTTCATCCTTAACTGCAAATGACACTCTAACTATACATCACTACTAAATAAATTGATCCTTACACCCCTGGCTTTAAAAGAACTAACCTTTGGGTAAAAATTTATGAGTAGACATAAAATATTAGTTGAAGATACCTCATAAACTCATATACTAAAAATATAATAAAATAATAATAATATTGCTAAGTTAGTGTAATTTAACTACACTATATAATATTTATCGGAACCGCGTAAAATAGGTTTCAATAGCTAATAAATATTTAGAGATAAATTATATATGTAATAAAAATATTATGTGACGTTAAGTAACATGTAGAGTAATTATGTATATCTAGTATGTAATTTTTATATAATAATATATACTCGTAATTATCCAAAACACCTGATTAAGTGCAAAATAAGGTAAAATAAACAAAGAAAAATAATAAAAAAAATCATTACTAAGTATGGGTAGCTATATGTTGTTAGTTTAGGTGTGTAGAGCTAAATTGGATAGATGTTAATGATTTAAGACAAGTTAAACATGCAAATTACATAGTTAAAGGCTCCAATTCTTGGAAGAGAGAGAAAACAAAATCATTTCAACATCTTTTGAGTCTTGGAAAATTAGAAATACTCTATAGAAGAATTCTACATACAAAGTGGAATGTGAGAAAAATCAGTTGGGGTTTTGAGGATTGAAGAAGGAAGTTATAGAAAATATACAAAAATAAGTATGTAAACCGGGTGTTGGAGGGTTCGTGAATATGGGGTTTTTTGGAAAGCAGTTGCTACCACCAGGCAAGCATCAATAGATGTTGCGCCTAGCTTAGGCGACAAGGAGGCGGCTAGAGCAACCAATTCCAATGAGGTTCTTTTTCATTTTGATTTTTCAAAAAATTAGTAAAAGTATAAAAATTATCTAGAAAATTATACAAAATTTAATTCCTTTATATTTTCATGTATAGAATTTAGAAAAAAATATTGTTTGATAAAAATTTAATAGTTGTAATATACGTTGTTAAGAAAGCGGCAAAATCAAGTAATTTTCGATAACAAATTAAATTACCTTATCAACGTAGTTCTAAGTCCAAAATTTTTCTATAAACTAACTAATATTAATATTAAATTATTATAAAGAGATTTTTCGTAAATCTAGTTTCTAAATTTTTATTTGACTTTTGAGCCCTAAATTATGTGTAAAATATTGATTTTAGTAGAAAATAACCTATTTTTCCTGTGGATAAAACTTGGTGAAAAAAACCTATGAATAAAATGTAAAAAAATAAGGGAATCAGAAACTTGGTGAGAAGATACCTTCTAATGCTGAGGATCTACTTTCTAGGGTCTTTATACATTGGGATTGTTCATTCAAAGAATTGAAGCCTTAGCAAAAGGTTTAAAGTGTTCCTTTTCATTTTCTTTTGGAATTGTCTTTTTTTTTTCCCTACATTGTGTTATGGGTCTTATAAACAATTATAATATAAATGGATTTCAAAACATTTATTTAAGAACTAAAGAGACTTGTTTAAATATTATTAGTACACCTAAGAACCCAAGATGGAATTTTAGGCCATATGTGTATAACAAACGTTCCCACTTCCCGTGCGCTCGTGCGCCATACCATGATGATTCTATGTTTTGGAGATGTTCAACTCAATGACAATAACATGGCTAATAATGATTTGATTTTTCCTACTTTCTTCGTTCATCAAAGGAAAATAGATCAATGAAGATTTCTTTTCCATTAATTGCCACCTTTTTCATGTGTCAAAAGTTAAGTTGTTAAAAATTAAGATTGTAACATCTCTAAAAGTTCTACATTTTATAAATAAGATTATATGGGAAAATTATAAAAAGATCGTCTTTCTTTTGGGTATTTTATAAATAAGTGATCCATGCTTTTTTTTCTTAATAAATATACAATCCATATTTTTTAATTTTAAATATATATAAGTGAGATGTGTCAATCTTTTAATAGTTGATTTATCACTAAATTTAAAGTAATAATAAAATTAAAAATTCTTTGAAAATATATAAATTAAATAAATAAACCACAATAGTGGTGGTTACCAAGTCACTTGCCAACAACCCTAAGATCGGGACCATTAGGGAGAGGGTCATGTGACCACCTCCTAGTTTTGGAGTTGTTAGCAAGAAGCTAAATATAATTGTAGATTGTGATCACCACAAAAGTATGCTATGTGACCCATATAAGGTGGTGAGCAACGACATATTATTATAACGGGGTCAATGACCACGAGAGGCTACCAAGTGGATTTTCAGCAACCACTTCTTTTTTTCGTTTCATTTTTAATTTTATGTATTATTTTAATATAAGCTTTTGCTTAAGATATTTAATTGGTCACTTTTTTATAATTTACCTGATCATATAGATGTACTAATCTCGTTGTCTCATAATTTAAGCCAACACATCATGATCATTTGCTTTTTTTTTTCCCCCTAATTATATATTATAACTACAGTTAAAATTACAATAAGTAATAATATGTCAACCACAAGCTAAGGCCTTCATGGTGTAGATATGTGATTATTATTCTTCCTTTATGATAAAACATGCTTAATTCTCTCTTTTTTCAGTAAACATATAGTTGGCAAAAAAAGAAAAATAAAAAAGAGAGAGAGAGAGAACTGTAATATTGAAAAACTAAAAGCAATGCTAATCGATGGGGACATTCATGATTTGGTTTGGTTCTAAAGTGAACTAAAGTAAATAACATTTGAAATGGTTTAATCTAGAGACCCCATTAAACCAAACAGCTTTAACTATTAGAAATTTTGAACCAAATTGCTTCAAATATAGTTTTTAATTATTCTGTTTATACAGTTGCTTTTGTTATATTTCATTGTTCAAAATACACATTTATCACTGTAATTTTTTCTTTTAAAACTTGATACATAATTTCAAGTAAAGAAAAATGACAAGTGAACTGCAATTGGATTACACACATATAGAAAACAAAAGATTTATGAATAATAATTATACTCAAACAAGCTTAACTTGCTATCAAACTTGTCATGTGAATTCCCGACAAGATCATCCACATTACATAAAAGCAAATCGAGAAAACAATATGATTGTGCACTTATAGATTATAATGGTTTGCTAGTTTAGGGATTTAAGAGGGAGTGAGAGACGAAAGTAAGATTACAAGAATGCGAGGAATTGAGATTGAAAAAGTAGGATGTAATGGGGTTGAGTAATATTAGTTGAAGTGTTACTCTGATTGCTTTTAATGGAGTTTGGGGCAAAAATGAACAAATTAATGGATTGTAGGAAATTTGTTAAAGGCAGATGATAACTTAAAGGATTATGTGAATGGGTTTTATATTATAATGATATTTAGAGGGTGAGTCAAAAGCAAAACTTATGAATAAAATATGGAATTCAGAAGCTTGGTGAGAAGATAATTTTCTTAAAAACTCTATAGATAGTAGAGTTAGAAGGTAGGTTAGGGGGCAAATATTCTGCTTTATAATCACTCAGAAATTTAGTTATAGGCAAATACTTGAAGAGAAGTATAGTTATGAAGGATTAGAGGCTGAGTTAAAGGGTGAACTCTTAAGGAATTTGAAGTTGACTAGGTTCAAAGGATAGTTGAGAGGATATTCTACTAAAAGATGTAAAAGTTGAGTAGACTATATGGTTGATTCATAAGGTACCTTAGAGGATACTTGAAGTGAAAATATATGAGTATGGGCATTTAAAAGTTGCTTCAAAAGGTAATTTGCAAGAGATCTTGGGTACTTATAGGACTCAGAGGTTGATTCAAAGGATAATCCTATTAAAACCTTAACTCTGAAATAGCTTAGGAGATAACTTAGAAGCTTTCCAGTTTATGAACTTTAAGGGTGATCTAGCTCAGAAATTAGCTCAGAGAGTGTTTATTGAATAATCTTGAGTTTTTACCAACCTTAAAAATTGATGGGAAGGCTAAATCTATGGTGAACTTGAATGTCTATGTAGTGCAGAGGGTATCTCAAAAGCTTCTCTAGTCGAATATGTCAATGTTGCATTGACTCAAGATGTAGCTCAAATGGTAACAAAGGTAAAATAAGTTTATATTACCATTCTAAACTTCCACTACTTAAGGCATAGGATAATAAACTAACAACTAACCAACTTAATTCTTAGATAGACAAGTAAATTAATGATATTTCATAATTTATATGCAGAATAAAGTATTAAATCTCGATAAATATCAAGGGATCATCAATAAGGACAAGACAATAAACATAGTTAGTAAGCAACTGAATTCCAAGTAAGTGAGATCAGTACCTCACCGTACTTTTGAGTATGTTTAAAAATACTTAGAGATCTTAGTATGTGTCTTATTTGTAATTGTAAATTAGTAGGCTGTATGTGTGAGACACATATGATTATATATTGTATTGCTGTTATGGAGTGTTTGACTTTATGTATTGGTTGTTTTATGGTATTACCTGCTTAGGATTGTATGAAATTGCTTGATTACCCTAAAAGTAATTTAACACAAATTTGACTTAACTACTAACCGAACTTGCATCACAACCTACTAAGAGAAACGGTTAAGATGTTAGGCTCAATATGGACCCTTTGATAAGGATAATAGGTTGAGGATCGTAGTTCGAAGGTAGTGTTGAATGGAACATGTTTCTTCATTACACAAGCCTTGGTTTGGTTCTGATTTACGAAGTGCATGGCGTCAAACTTCTTAAAACTCGAATTAGAGTGGGTGCAATTTCTCTAATCTTACGATGACCGGTTAACGTTATACGATAGCATTTGCTTAAACATACATTATATTTAATTAACCTTACTTGAAAACCTTGATTGCATGATGATAGATATGTGTTATTGTCTTCGCTCTATTTACTAAGTAAGTTGTTGCTTACTCCTTTATAGTTGTTTTGTAGGTTTCCCGTAGATTCACTAATATTACACCAAGTCCTAAGAAGATTAGAGAATACAATCAATGAGTGAGATTTAGAACTAATGGGTTGTATTCTTAATTATTTGTCGGATTTACTAACTTGTATGGAAACTAATAGGGTTTCTATTAGTGATTCTCTAGTTTTCAATTATGAATTTTGTTACTATGCTTTATTAACCTATGATCTTTTATAAACCCTTTACTAATTGCTCTATTTTTTCAAATCAATTTACTTTTAAAAATTTTCGTTGAAATTGAGATTTTATACTCTAAATGACTTATAAAGCTTAATTTTCTTGATAATTTGAGCCACAAGTTTATTTTCTGAAGCTATCTTGAAAAGTTACATTATAGATTGATATCTATTAAACTTAGAATTGGATGGCTCAATGCAAGGAAGTGGTAAACACCTTATGTAAGTTATACTTACATTAACGATTAAAATGGTTAGCTTATAACTTAAGTTGGTTTACACAACGAGACTATTACGATTCTTAGATTTGATACGTATTATTATATGTATTCCCTCACTTTCCTTCCCTTCCCATTTTTTTCTTCCTCTTTCCCTCATCCCAACCATACTGTTAGTGGAACAAGATTCTTATGGCTTATGAAGTTTTATAAAGAGGAAATATTAATTGTTTATAAAAATAAGACACAAGTACTAATATCGCTCTTTTAGAAAATAGGTATAAAACTCATATTGAACTTATATATATTTATAATAGTGCCTGGAAATGAAACATAGTTCTCTACCATCACTAAACAAGCAAATAGGAAGTAGAGCGAGCTCAAAATTGGACATAGTCTTGTTGCGGGTTATTAGTAAAATGGATGCAAGTTCAACATGAAGTCCGACCACAATACTTTCCCCAGCCATTCTAACAATTGTGTCGCCTAAGGTATAAAAGGCATGGTGACTTGACGTCAACTTTACCTTCCTTTGGCTTGTCAAGGGCAAAAGAATGAACAACAATGGGATCGATTGACAAATGAATTCATACTTTTAGATAAATATGTATATGTAACTCTAACTTTTTAAACTTTAGTTTCGTTTCCAGATAATTTATAGCCTGTATATATTAAATGGAAGGAGGATATAAATTAAGTATTCTTTATTATAGGAAATACCGCCTTTTCCACTTGTCATTGCAAGTTATTGAAAGGTTTCAAATAGAAAGCTTCAATTTGATTTAGTTTTTAGATTTTCAGCTTTAGTTTGCTCCATTATTGGAATATTTTAAATTGAATTTTTGATTTGATTTGAAAAAAAGATCCAAAGTGAACTAAACATAATCATATCCACTCTTTAGGGGAAATTTGGAAACTGGATTCAAATTCATGTAGAAACTCGCAAAATACTATGACGCGGTACATTTTCTATTCTTTTGGCAAAGAAATTTTTTTGTTCCAAAAAAAGGAAAAAAATGTACACAAAAAATGTACACCATATCTTCTATTCGGAAACACACATTAGTCCCTCGATTATCCAATTTCATTCTTGTTTACGCTTCCAATAAATTATTTTAATTGCCTCAACACAGTTCACCATTTCATTGGTTGAAATCTTTTTCAAGATAATGAATTGCATGGATTTATTGACGGGACTTTTCGGTACCCAAATAAAACTATTGCAGGAGTTTGTCAACTGGCACAAATAAATATATGGAGAATTACACCTGATCAATAAGTATAAATAAGGGATTTACATTTTAAAATATTATTAAAATAAATTATTAACATTATAACACCGTTAATCTCAACTGACGTATCTATTATCTATAATATGGTGCTAATATAGTGGTGTTATAATAGTAATAATTTATTTTAATATGATGTTATAATAGTAATAATTTATTTTAAGTACTTCTTTCAAAATTGATTTCTTATTTGCATTTTTTTAAATATTAATTTCATTATTTAAATTTATTTTTAAATGTTAATATCTTTAGTATAATTCTCCTAATAAAAGAAATTCTGAGCATTGTCATATCTAATCTAGAAGTGAAGGCTTAATAAACGAGTTAGCAATGCAGTGAGGTACTTCACTTGCTGGCAAGCTAGGCAACACATAAGAATTTAATAGGTATTATATATCACATATTATATATAAGTATAAATTTTTATAAAATATTGTTACGAATATCAATAAAAGAAATAATTTTTAAATTAATTACTACATATGATTTATATACAACATATTTTATTGATATTTTAGTAGTATGTGTATATAACACATGATTTGTATTACTCAGTGAATTGTTTCTGGTTAAGGAATTCCTTGAGAAGATCTTATTTCATTGCTGAGTGTTGGCCAACGTAAATTCTACCCCTTAAATACACCAAGCTATCCACAATAATAGTAGACCACATAAGTCATCCAAACTTCCGTTGCTCAATATCTCTTCTTCATTGCAACAACCGTTTACAGAGATGAACATTTTTGTCTTAGCTTACAATGATGTCAAAGTAAGTTTGTGATAAGGTTAGATAAGAAGCATCACTGGATGGCGCATGCAACATGAAACAATAAACGCAAATATGAAAGATGAAATCAACGTGTATTGATTCATCATCTGATTACATTGATCCATAGGGTTATTTATAGGTCTAAAGACATAGAATCATTAATGAAACAAGGTAAGTTCCCATATAAAGAAATCTGTGAACAAAATAAACTAAACTTTTTCTAAACTACCGAAATTTTTTTACTTCTAATTCAACTTGACCCTATTTTCTTTGTTGAATTTATGCGTATAATATCAGTAATCGACCCTATTTTCTAAGAGATTGAAGACCCATTCGGTCACAGGTGTTATATCATGAGATATTTTCATCATTTAGTAGAATGTTGATTAGCTTGCAATTATACATTAAAATCCCCACCATTCAATCAATCTGAGTTTAGAACAAAGGAAAATCGAGAGGATACATTTCCGAGGATAATATATTAAGTAGCCCACACTTTATACGCTGTTCTATCTTCTTGTCGTGTGAGGAGATGGCAAACTAGAAGCACGGCATAATGCCAGTGTTTGATACTTGACCAGTTTCGTCGGCTAGAGATATGCGCTTATTTGATAGCCTCTCACATGGTATCGCAATATATCTATAAGAACATTGGATACCGCAGTCCAATAATTAATGCGTGACCCACCAAAGTACTATTGTTTCTCATTCTGTGGGAAGAAACCACCATCAGATTTAATATAGTGCATATAATATGATCAGCAAGTACATAATATAAATATGAGACTATTTTATGTGGAGTTTTTACAGCTTAGTTCATATTTTAAATGGGACTAATTCAACTATCCATCTCATTTTTAATTTTATACTCATTAAATCTGAATCGTTAAAAATGCAATTGGGTTCAAGGGTTCAAATTTAATAAATATAAAATTAAAGATGATATGAAAGGTTAGACTATTTTAGTAAAAACATAGATAGGACAGTAGAAAAATCCTTATTTAGATGGTTTTATATATTTATATAATAATATAGTCATATATGATCATCGATCCTATTGAAAAATTAGTGTTCATACTATTAAATTATAATAAGGATCTTAGTTTGTATAACTACTCTATATAGATTATTTTCGCGCTTTAAATATGTGGAATTTATATGTAAAAATAGTGGGTTTGGTAAACTGAAAAATACAAAACAAAAACCATGTATAAAAGAAAGAACATTCCTAAATAATAGTATGTGAAATACTCTAGTTAGTTTAGTAATTTATTTAAATCATAAAATCCCTTAAGTTAGTATCGTTAGAAATCTAAATTAAGGTTCCGATTTAATTATTCTAAAATTCCTATTTTACGTATTTATTAAGTATAACAAATTTTATATTTTCCGTACAGGGTATAAGGATTTTACTAACACCTTACATTAAGGTATTTTTATATAAGAGTTATTATCCTAAATAATATATTTATATATATTCTTATTCTAATTAATTTCTTAAATTTTTTTCTTTTCTGTATGTACCTACTGTCATGCTCCGAATAGGAAAAGTCATAATAGTTTTACTTTGTAAACTAACCTAAGATAGAAGCCGACCTAACAACTACTATGGTAAATATAGTTCACACAAGGTGTACATAACTCAACCAGCTTGAAGTATCTGTTTTGATATGTGTGAGTAATCAAACTTGTGATATAACTTTATAAAATATCTATTTTATATAACTTGTTGTCTCATAACAACAGTATTTATATAAACGTCTTACATCCAAAGTTATAATATACAATCAGAGTTTACTAAAAACTACAGGTTTCACAGACTATTTACAATAAGTTAGGAAACTAATGGGCGTCCTAAGGAATTTCCAGTTAGTTTTCTCAAAATTCAAAAGAAAAGACAAAAGTTGAAGTTCAGTTGGATCTTCGTTCCTCACTTTTTCAGTCAACAGCACATTAACCTAAGGGTGGTAATATTGGAACATCCTAATCTTCACTCAATACTTGCAAAAGAGTCTATGGAGATGTGAGCGCAATTAGCTCAGTAATTAGGACGGAGTCAGAAAAATACTAGATAATCATAAGTAAAGTTATTAATTATGATGGAATGCAATGCAATTAATCAAATGAAATATCGTATAATGTTATCTGGTCCATTATGAGGTTAGAAAAATTACATTCACTCTAACCCGAATTGAGGAGTTTTATCAAAACCCAAATCAAACCAAATATGAGCTTGTGCAATGGAGAACACTGTCTTCTTGTGACCGCCTTTGAACCATACTCCCCACCCTTGCCACGACCTCTTCGCATGTCAATTAATTCTATTAAAAATGGGGAAATGACCATTTCAGCTATCTTTATAAAAAGAAGTTGGTATTTAGCCTGACACTCCTAATCGTTTCACGTAATGAGTGTTGTGCATATTTGGCTTCATTGTAGTCGAATAATCATTAGTTGTTATCAGGAGTAACCAAACAAGTTCATACAATACAAAAACGATGCAAACATGTAGAACAGCATACCAAGGAATTCAACTCTTATCACAACTAAGTATCATACACACACATAGCATGCATACAAACAACTAATTACAAACACAACCAAAAGTACTCCTGAGTCTTCAAATATTTTAATACAGTATCCTAATGAGAGGTGAAGCTATAAATCCTAACTTACTTATCTAGAAGCTCACTACGGAAGACTCGGGTTGTCAACAGTCTGATTACTGGAGAATCCTATATATACAAAACCTAAACTTAGTTTTCGTAATAGTTATAAAAATATTAGGGTTCTATCTAAAACAGTTATATATATATAAGAATATATTATCACTATAATATATAGTTTTATATATATATATATATATATCGAATTGAATTATTAATTATTGATAATATACGTAATTATACTATTACGTATTATATATCGTTTCGATTGTATCAAAATGTACTTTTAATTGATTAAATCACGTTTCAATTCCGATAGAGTTATCGCGATATGCACATTTTAGAATATTATAAAGTTATATATTATATTACCTAAGATTGTCTAATTTTAATAAAATTAGTGGCGTCTATATGACACGTGTTACGAGTCCTATTTCTAGAGATGACTTTTAACAAGAAGTTCAAGCTTTTAATACAATCATACTTATCTATATAAATATTATTGTATTATACATAATTTAAGTTATTAAACTGTATTTTACCTGATTTGTCAATATAATGCTATAATATAAATATTATCTAACCTTAATACATATATAACATATCCTAGTTATTAAAATATTATTAAATATATTAAAAGTATACTTTTTTATCAAATCTAACCAACACATGTATAGGTAGTTTTTATTGTATTATTTATCATATTTAGTTTATCATTACTAGAAATATGTCCCGATTCATAAATTAAGCTATTTTACTACATAAATTTGTACTAATTAGCTCAAGTTATCATATAATTCCCTGAAAATTTCTATGGACTCCTAAAAATATGGGAATTAACCTATTACTTGGTTTTGAGTTTTAAATCTATCGCCTATATATTCGTATTTACGATTTTACCTTTGAATTGTCCTAAATTACCCAATTAAGATACTTTTTCCACCAAATTGATTTCAACCTGTCCTAACATTATTATTATTCACTAGGAATCAGTACAAGTCCATTTCATCATTTAATTTCATAATTTCCTATTTGTTTCACAATTTTGACCTATTTTCAAGCTATTTTTAGGCCAAAAATGCAATAAATATTAACAATATTCAAATTGAAATCCAGGTTACATAACAATTACATATATATCATAAATATCCTACACAAAAATTTTGAGCTAGAAGCAATATTATTTGATACATTTATTTGCAAGTTAAATCTCGGATGATTAGTAACTTTTTTAAATAAGTATATTAAATATTACAAATTTTTAAAAAATAAAAATATCACACAAAAAGCATGCTTGAAATAACCTAATTACATATTTTTTCATAATTTTTTGGGTGGATTTGATGTTTTTTAGAATTTATTGAAAAATAGGACAGAATTTTGACCTCTATATTTTTAGATGCTTCGGCGGCCATAGGGCGATAGGGCTTTATCGGAATGATTAGACGTTGGGGGTACTCCTTGGTAGTGAAGTGCCTCAATAGCAGATCAACGGGAGCCCTAGGAACTAGCCAAATATGGTAATTGCTCTGTTTTTCCTATTTTTTTTTTATTTTTTGACAATTTTTTTCTAATTTTTCTTTCTATAGTTTAGGGTCCTAAAATGTCTAAAGTAACACTAAGAATCCTATATATAGTGATTTTAGTTGGTAGAAGGTTGCCGTGATTTGTTTGCAAATTTTTCCTCCTTATCTCATTGAAATTCTCAAATAAGAGGTGTCAATTGAAGGGGTTTGAAGCTTTTGATTCAGCTTATTAAATCTACAGGATGAAGCCATGGAGATTCTCTAGCTGATCCAACAATTTTTAGCCATTTTTGAAGCTATTTTGATAGGCTTTTATAGATATTTTGGTTAATTATTATTATTATGTTAATATTTAGTTATTTTATTAATATACAAGTATACATGTCCTATATATATATCACGTGTAATACATAACTATACTTGTATATTCATGATTCTAACATCTTTTTTATTTTTAAGATATATTTCTTAGTTATTTTCATGAATTCAACACATAATATTTATAATTAATTAATTTAGAGTTAATTTACAGATATAATTATTATTTATACCGAGTATACTCTTAAAAATACGTATATATTCATATAATAAATTATACTATATTATCTTATTTTATAGCATAATTAACTTATCTTTAAGTTCTCGTTGTATTACAAGTACGATTTTAGGGATTCTAAACAATTTGGTACTATATTAAATAATCTTACTTCTAAGGAAAAAATTGAGATTTTGGATCACTATTTTCAAAATCTAACTTTACAGTATAATTTTATGTAACTTTTCTATCTTAATTGTAAAGTTTAGGCTCAATCGGTTAATATTTCCTAAAAGCCCTAAATCTAGGCTCGATTTTCCTAAATTCAATTTTAGGGGCTCACACTCACCTTATATTCTAGAAAACCCTAAAACTCTACCCTAAACCCTATTTCTTTTTCTCACTACCACCATCCTACTTCTTATTCTCTCTCGGCATTTATTTCTTTTCTTTTCTTTTCCCTCCTCACTTAACCCTTCTATCTCTCTCCCTCATCCCCTGAAAATCCCCGGCCCCCTACAATCTCTCTCTCTCTCTCTCTCTCTCTCTCTCTCTCGTAAACTTCCCTCTCCATTCAATAATTACCCGACCCCACCCTGTCTCCTCTTTCGCTTGTCTCTAACCTCTCTATCTTCTCTCGTCTCTGTTCTCCTCCTTCCGCATCCATTTCTTCTCTCTTGCATCCGTTTCTTCTCTCTCGCTTGTACAAATTCTTTCTTCCCCAATCATTTCAGACTGAACCCCATGCCCTCAAATTTCATCCTACTTCCAAAACCTATTTAATAACATATTATTCAACTCATTGTTTGAGCAGCTCGTTTGAAATTCTTTTGGGTACACACATGGTTGGATTAATTTGACTCCAATTCTCGCGTTCCAAATTTAACTCGATAAATATTACTAATTAATTACTTAGGTATATTATTCTACGAATTATAATTTTGTGATGTTATTTATGTTAGATTCTTATTTGTGCCAGTTGAGAATCTCGCCTCAATTTAAATTCACGAGCCTTTTTGATTTCGTATTTGGTACTATATATATAGTGTAAAATCTTATTATTATTATTGTTTTATTTATTATTTCCATTGTTAGTGTTGAATTAAATATTGTTAGTATTCAATTACTGCTTTTAAATTATTTAATTATCATGTTATATAGTGTTATTTTATATAAGGGTTATTATTAAATATATTTTATTATTTTTCGGATTATTGGATATATATATATATATATATATGTTAGGGCCCAATTTCTATTTTTTATTGTATTCAACTTAATTCACTATTATCTGCTTAACTATAGAATTATGTTAATGATCATATTTTATATAAAAGTCTCTAGTGTCGATTTGGTGTATTACGAAATTATTCTATTATTAGTATGATTTATTATTGATATCATGATTTTGTGATCTAATTATTTTATCACATTAGTATTATGTATATTTATGTATAGCATATTATATTAGGCATAGTATGTCCGTTTTATCTGTTTACTATTATTATGTCATTCCTTGTGAGTTTTTACGAATCATATTATTTTCCAAGTAAGTACATATGATTTATTTACCATATCAATTCGAAAATCTACATTATTTGATACTCTAATCATGTATCTATTCTATACTTTCTTATATATATATAGATAAACACATACACACATATATATATATTATGTACTTTATGATTTACTATAAATAAGCTATTTCTATTTTGGCATTATTATTTTGATTCAACGATTTTCTTACAAGACCTTGATTTAATAAACTATAAGTTCATAAACAACTCCTAGATAGGATTTAGTCTTAAAATACTTAAAGGTTAATATGCTACTTGTTTTCTTTTAGATTCGTAGTATTTGGTTTCCCTTTTCGAAGTCTAAGTACATCAATCGGTTTGAACCTCTACTTAGTTTCACCCAAGCTTCATTGTTTAGGTTTTGTAATAAGAGTCCTATTTTCAATTTTGGAGCGATTTCAAATACGTAGTACTTGCTTGTACGTTTGTATGTGTTAGGGCTTAGAATGCAATTGGACTAATATATATACTCGGCCTAAATGACTTGGACTGTCGGTTGTGCTTGAACCACTCGCTTTAGGGGCCCGTAGTAGTAGATCCCTAAAGGAACAATTGCTGATCATATGTGAGGATTTCTTAGTGGACTCGTACATGCGACGACGTAGCTAGAATATTAGGTTCTGTACTTTGAACTCTGAACTCTAGGCGTAAAAGACTTAAGGAAACATTTACATTATATCTACCTATGTCTGTGAACACGGATCATGTATAGTAGGGTTATAAGTACTCATTTGATGATTGTTATCTTAAATTAAATATAATTAAACTGTTATTTGTTTATATGTTATTACAATTACATTATATGCATGTGTATGTTTTGGGTTTGACATCTATGTGTGTTTGTGCATTTGTACTGGGTTTTGACTTACTCTTCTATTTTTTTTTACAACCGTAGGTTGATTGATAAGTTTGCGACAACTAAGGAAATTGCTATCATCGGGTTGGGAAAGAGAGATTATTAGTTTTGTATGTTGTAAAAGATCAAGTTCTAGTTCTTTAATATGTTCGAGGCTAAAATAACTTACCTGTGAGTCACTTGAATTAATATAACTGAAGATTTACTGTTTTGTACTTGTTAAACAATTATTACAAATGATTTTAGAGATTATAATTAATTTTAAAATCTTAACATGTTCTTGATAGACGAAAATATATGATGGGTTGTGGCACCCTCTAGCTCTAAAGTATTACAGCATGTTTAGTGACAAGCGTCCAATTTATGTAAATTATGTTTACATGGCGCGCGTTGTCATCAGTTAGATAAAGACCAACGCTTCAATTAATCTATCGTGAAAGACCCCGGACTTTTTCGTCGGAATTTGGTAGACATAAAGTCATAATTATGGACATAAAACCTGTTACTTTTTGCAGGCGAAATGAAAAAAGAAACGATAAATTCATTCATTTGTTTGAAAATGTTTACCCAGTAAAATATAATAGAATATATATATATATAATAGCTTTTTCCAAAAACGCTCAAATTAATAAATGTCATAGTTAGATTAAAGATAAAATAAGTAATTTTAATTATTAATAATTAATAAGAGTGAAATGGATTTACAATTATTCTATTTTCTCAAAGGTGAAATAGAATTATCCCTTGAAGTCAAAATCGCTAATTTCAGCAATGTTGCCGTACCCAGATATCGGACCCCTATAGCTTAATCTTATTTGATCTTACTTAACTATAAAACCGATTTGATCCAATCTTAGTCGAATTGCAATTGATCTCGGTTTTACCTTTTTAATCATTGACCATCTTATATGTTTGAATCAATAACCTGAGCTATGTTTGACAACATTAGATTTTAGACGATTATGATTCAACCTTCTAAATTTTTTTTGAAACATCTAAAAAGGAATTGAATCGAAAACTCTATTCTATTCCGGTCTATTCTCATGTATCATGTGACATTATAATATTTAAGAGTACTCTTTCTTTGTTTTTTTAAAAAAAAAAGTAAAAATAGCATGTGCTCTAATACTATTGTACTACAAAGCCTAAATTAAAAATTTCAATAAGTTGTCGTTAATGTAAACCCTATCATTCATTGTTTCCCCTCTTTGTACACCTGACATTAGTAGATCATTGTCTACAACTTTGTGATTACCATTATTAGGCAAATGTATTAAAATCTGATAAAAATAAAGTTTTCAATAATTTTTATTTTATCATTTATAATATGATTTATAGAAATAAAATGTAATTTACTATAACATTATGGTAATATTTATAGAAGGCCTTAAATATAATAATAAGATAAACTAGATGATACGGATGAGAGATCCGGCTTAGTAATTGCACGGGAAAATCCCACTACGAGCATAGGTTCAAAGGAATCTGAATTGCAACTATTTTTGGGTTTTTCTCGGTATCCAAAATTAAAGGAATATGGACAATCCTATCTTGAAAATTACGTGCCCAGAAAAGATTGAAGTTTGTTTAATATTTTATTTTGTATGACGCAGAAATCAATCCCAAGCAGGCGTTCATTTGAATTGATAAGAATAATATAAGAGATAATTCTCAATGATATCAATACTAGTAAAAAACTGACTAATGTAAAAAAAAAAAAAATAGCCCCGCGAGGTCAAAGGGCAAAAACTGCAAAAACAATGACGAATCATGGACAAAACTGACATCCACATAACTATTGAAATAATTCTGCTTACCTGCGCTAAAATCTGATAAAATTTAGAAGCTAAATACGAAAATCATTTTTACTCTAGCCTGAGCAATGGGATAAATAGAAATATGATCCGATCACTAAGTAAGAACGAAAGGATAATTTTACTACCATCATCCTTGCATAAAAAATAAGTATGGTTATTGAGATGTAAGTAGCATTTGGAAAAGAATTGGATATGATAAATACAAAGAAGATAAAATAGGATAGGTTAAGCTTATTGTATTATATTTAATTTATATAAAATACAAAATTTTATACCATCCCTTATTTAGTATATGTAAGTACTACAATTGTTATTATATTTTAATATTTATATCTTCTATATTATTTAATATATATTTCAATTATATTTTTATATTTTTTGAAATACGATTTGAACGAATTATTAAATTTATATAATTGAACAAATTATAAATAATATTAAATAAAAAACCATAGATTTGCTCACCATTAAACAGTTAATATTTTATATTATAAAATAAATAATTTTTTTATGATATTTAATATAAATAATGCTAATTAATTCAATATTAAAATATGGAGGGTGTTGTTGAAGAATTTTGGGATGAGGAAAAATTTTGCAAAAGAGAATGAAATGCTTAGTCCGGTGCAACCACTCTGGTGCCTAAGTTAATAGGATGATTTTATATGAAAAGTATGTGAGCAAAAAGTATTAGAGAGTTCTTATAGAGTTTCTTTCCAGTATTTATAAGTAGTTGTAATATCTAAAGTAGTTGTCGAGATAATTGTTGAGATACGTGGAAACTTCTTGATTTGACATCTTTCCTGATATGTAGGGAAAACAAGCAGTTATGTAATATAATTATGTTTATGATAACCATTTATGCCATGAACTTAAATTCAAATCAAGAATGGATTTATTCTACTCGGCATAAATGCCATGTTTTATCTATCCAGTGGTATACCGAGAGATTTGATTATCCGGTATATCGATAGCCGAGTGGACAAGTATGTCAGATGAACAAAAACTGACTATCAATATTTGCCCTCCAACTCCCTTGATCGACTCCCTTGTTCGAGTAGTTGATAAAGGGAGTTATATATATATTGTACTAGAAGCCGAGTGAGGGAGGGATTCTTTAGATTAATGCCGAGCAAGATGAGAAGTAGGATGGATCATATCTCAATCGAAAGGTTGCAATTTCTAAACTCCTGCCTATTCGAGAAACCAAGAAATTGGAGGTGTGATATCTGTCGCTTAAGTCATTATTTTGTTGTAGGCCTAATAACTGTCGGAAAGTTGTAAGCCGTTAGATTTCTATCACAAAACACATGTCAGCAATCTGTGCCATTACCAAAACAGAGCATCATTACCATCAAAAGCAAATTTGTAGTTACAAGGATGAATTGTCCATATATAAAATACTGTTCACAATTAGAATTCATTTATCTGGTTGCATCTTAACCTTTCATTCACTTTCTCATCTTCAAGCTCACATTCTTCGACTTATGTTATATTATTTCGCATAACCATTCAGGCATGATTCGCAAAGTTACTCGTCGACTTCTCCTCTCTATTTCCAAGGCAATGGAAACTGAGGCCACTTCCTCCCCCCCACAGTAAAGAATATTCCCTTTCACAGAGAGTGAAACTTTCCTCTTTCGAGTAAGGCTGTATTTGAGTTAGTAGGGTTTGCGTTTGCCAGATTATTGAGTATTGATTAGGTTCTTTAATCTCTCTTGTGTTCTTATCAATCTTATTCTTAGGATTGTGGTGAACCTCTTCATTTAAATTGGTTAGTGAGTTATATCTAACCCTCATTTGAATCCCGAGAGATATTTAGTGTTCGTGAGTTGTATCGAACTCTATTTCAAGCTCAAACCCCTAATGGTGTTTGTGTTTTTGGTGAGTTATATCCATTCACATTAACCATCAAAACCCTCTTTGTTCCTCATACTCATTTTCGAATCACAGATAATACCCATTCTCGTTCATTTCAAGATCTGCTGTTCTGTCTTAGGAATTGAATCCTTATCACAATCTCTCATGTTGTGACTTTGCCAACGTCGACGAAAAAGTTAGTCGTGCCAACGAAGATTAAGGTGACAAGACAGGTACTAAGACTATGAATCAAGGTGGCAATGAAGCTTACGCTGAGAAAATTGCTTGCTTTGAGACCCCAATTGCCAAAGAAACCCCAGTCACTAATCTAAAAATCACATCTGCTAAATTCGAGAATACGCCATATGATTTCTATTGTACTAGTAAATTGTATTCTTGTGTAATTATAAATCAAAATATCTTTAAGACAGTGTCGAGTGCTCGTAACCCCTGTTAAGTGAAAATACTTTTCTTACGAGTTTTCAATATGTTTAATTTCACGTACTGCACTTTCACAGCGTATATGGTATATGTGTGTTATTTTACGTTCTTATTTATTAGGATGTTTTATTTCGCACACTAGTTATTTTTTAGCATGTTTTATTTCACATGTTATTTGTTTCTCAATATGTTTTATTTCACATGCTACTTGTTTCTCGACATGTTTTATTTCACATGCTACTTATTTCTCGGCATGTTTTATTTCACATGATATTTGTTTCTCGGTATGTTTTATTTCACACGCCCATTATCTTTGTAGACAATTTGTTATCCATTTGAAGCGTGGATTAGCTGCATTACTCTACCGTAAGGTTCATTTGTATGGTTTATTAACTGCACTAAGCTATAACCTAGATTAATTCATTTGCTATGCAATTGCAGAACTCGTTAATTCAATAATCATAACAAAAACAAACATAATGACACCAAATATAATTCTCATAAATAAGTACTATAGTTTTACAAACAAGTTGCTTGTCACCAAATGAGTGGTGATAAAAATCATCCAACAGATTAATTGAAATATAATTTTAGATTCTTGGCATTTTACACTCGAGGGATGATAGATCCGTCTAACCTTTCTAGTTGATAAGCCCCCTTGCTAATGACTTCCCGGATCTTGACAGGATTCTCCTAATTCGCATTGAGCTTTCCTTGAGCTACTCACGCACCAGTAGCTTCCATCTTACGGCTAACCAGGTTTCCAGGTTGGAAAACCTTATGCTTCACTTTCTAATTGTAATACCTTGCCGCTCTATGCTGGTATGCCATGACCTTGGCTCTTGCAATATCTCAGATTTCATCAATAGTGTCTAGATTGGCTATCAATCTAACTTAATTAAGCATAACATCAAAATTATGCGTCCGTAAATTAGGTAAGTCCTGCTCAATTGGCAATACGGCTTCTGTACCATATGCTAGCTTGAACGGTGTCTCACATTTTATAGTTTTGTGAGTGGTTTGGTATCCCCATAAGATGTTCAGCAGTTCATCTACCCATCTCCCCCTAACTTGATCTACTTTCCTTCTTAAGCCATATAATATGATCTTGTTGACTGCTTCGACTGGTTGATTCGTCTGAAGGTGTACTATAAACATGTAGTTGAAGCGAATGCCATACTTCTCATAAAATGCTCAGAACTTATTGTTGTCAAACTGTGGGCCGTTATCTGTAATTATCATGTGTAGAACTCCAAATCTTGATACGATGGAACCGAAAACGAATACTTCCACCTTCTATTCGGTGATTTTCACCACTACTTGAGCCTTGGCTCACTTAGTAAAATAATCTACGGTGACAATGATGAATTGTCGCTGGGCGGTAGATTTCAAAAAGGGTCTAAAGATGTCTAACCCCCACTGACTAAACAACTAAGGTCTAGTTAGGCTACATAACTCAATCGCAAGTGCATTACTCAGCAACTTATGCTTCTAGCATTGAAGACAGTGTAGAAAACGTCCTTTGCATCTTCTCTCATAGTTGGCTAGTAATAGCCGAGTCATAGTGCTTGAATGTACAATGTTTGTACCTTTACATGATTGTTGCATATGCTACCATATTGTTTAGATAACACCTTTTGGGCATCTCTTAGGAAAAGGCGTTGAAGGTAGGGTTAAGATATGCCATGCTTATACAGTTGACCATCAATTAGTGTGTAGTTCATAGCTTAGTAAGCCAATCTTTGTGCCCCTTTTTTATTGTTAGGGAGAGTACCATCTTTTAGATAATTCACTAAGGAATCCATCCATGATTCTTCTCTCGAGCAAGGAGCTAACTCACAACTCTACGAGAGAGTGGATAAGCTTTTCTGTAGTAAAAACTCAACGAAAAGTTTCTCGTTCAGCTCAGGGAATACCATACTGGCCAACTTCGACAACTTATCGACAATAATATTCTTACTTCTTAGAATTTTGTGAATAGAGAAATATAGAAATTCTTCTATGAGCATTTGTACCACCAATAAGTACTTACTCATCTCTTCTTCTTTGGCTGCGTAACTTCCGATGACTTGATTTACCACCAGTTGGGAATCAGAGAACACTTTGAGTTACTCGGCACCAATTTCTTTTATCATTTTCAATCCGGCAATTAGAGCTTCGTACTCTGCTTCATTGTTACTGGCTGGGAATCTGAATTTCAAAGTGTAATGAACTTTGACATCATGGGTGCCTTGAAGAACTAGGCCTACAACACTTCCTTCTTGTGTTAAAGAACCATCGACATAAAGGAACTAAATAGGTTTATCGGTTACCTCTACACAGTCTTCCTCTCTGGTGAATTTGACAACAAAATTCGCCAATATTTGGGCCTTTAGTGTCGTTCTAGGATTATATTGTACACCATGAGTATTGAGCTTTAGGGCATATTTCATCATCTTCCTCGAGGAATCAAGTTGCCGCAATGGTTGATTAGTGAGGATAATGATTTGGTGTGCTTCAAAATATGGCTTCAACTTTTTCACCGAAAGAACTACTACTAATACGAATTTTTCAATCTTTATGTACCGAAGCTCTGGCCCCTACAGAACATGACTCATGTAATAAACGGGACGATGCTCTTTGCTTTCAATTCGGACTAGTACAAAGGAAAGGGCTCAGCGGCTGATTGACAGATACAAGTATAAATTTTCTCTAGGAATAGATATCGAGAGTATTGGGGGAAATTCCTTGAGCTCGTTGAAAGCTCTTTCACAATCGTCAGTCTAGTTGAATTCTTTTCGATTCTTTAAAATTTTAAAGAATTATGCACACCTATCTGTAATTTTTTACACGAATTTGTTGGGGGTGGCAATTCGCCTAGTGAGTTCCTATACCTTTTTGATCATGCGAGGTGATTTCATATTCCTTATGGCTTTAATCTTTCTCGGATTAGCCTCAATGCTATGTCGAGTAACCATATAATAGGGAAATTCCCCTGATGTTGCACTAAAGACGTACTTCTGTGGGTTTAGTTTCATGCTATATCTCCTCAATGTACTAAACGTCTCCTTCAGATCGACAAGATGTTGATCTTCCTTCATACTCTTCACAATTATGTCGTTCACATATACTTCAACATTTCTATGGATCTGAGATTTGAACATCTTCATTACTAATCTCTAATATGTTGCACCAACATTCTTCAACCTAAAGGGCATCACCGTATAATAGTACGTTCTAAAATTGGAAACAAAAGATGTGTGGATTTCATTTGCCTTATCCATCTTGATTTGATTGCAACTAGAGAAAGCATCCATAAAAGAAAGTAATGCATGTCCTACGGTTATGTCTACCATTTGGTCGATTTTTCGCAGTGGGAAACAATTCTTAAGACAGGCCTTGTTGAGATCCGTGAAGTTTATGCACATTCATCCCTTGCCGTTAGACTTCTTGACTAGCACACAATTTGCTAACTAAGTCGGATAAGGCTTTTCCTAGATGAATCTTATCTTCAATAATTTGTGGACCTCTTATTCTATTGTTGCTTGTCTCTCTACTATGAAATACCTTTTTTTCTATTAGACCACCTTCACATTTAGATCAATCTAGAGCTTATGTACCATAACTGCTCTCGGAATACTTGGTATGTCCAAAGGTGACCATGTAAACCCCCTAAATTTAACATTTTAGGTAACGAATCGATTTAAATATTATAGATAATTATCCTAACTCAACAGAATCAATAAATTTAAAACTAATTAAAATTTTAAACTCGAACATAAAATGAAAGATAAAAACCTTAAAAGTTTGCTTGAAACTTAAATTGCATACAAATATCCTAAATCGATGTATGCACAAATACTCAAAATCGAACCTAAACTTGATCGAAATCCTAAAACTATAACTTTAAATTTATAAAATGAATAAATGTCATTTAATAGTGATATAATTATAGTCAATTACAATTATAGACTAAATCGCGTAATCACGTAAAATTTTTAACGAAAACGTAAAAATAGCTTGCAACTATTATCAATATAACGTTTACCAATTAAATTGATAAATTTTCATAAAATTTCAAAATTAATTTATAAATGTTATTTTTACTATTTTTATGTTGGAAAAATTATATATAATTATTTTTCTTTTTCTTTTTCCTTCTATTTTCTTTTCTTGTGCCATGTATAACTTTTTGGAAATATAGCAGCCTACGTGAGTGTTTTGCCCTTCCAGGTGTTAAGGAATTGTGATAAAAAAATCAAAAGTAATGATTGTTGCATCTTATCTCCATAAATACCCCAATCTCATGTGATTTGTTTCTTTTCTTTAATTACCTTATTCCTCCTGCCTATTGCTACGCCTGAAACTTGGAAACGAAAGAAACCAAAGCAATTTTCACACACAAAATTGAAAACCAAAGAGAAAGAAAAAGGAAGACCAGAGCATTTAGAAGAGGAGGAAGAAGGGAAGAAAATTAAGGGGATTTTTTTTTTTTTTATTACTCAAATTAGTAAAGTAATTAGGTAAGTATTTATTTAATTTTTTGTACATATATATATATATCATATAGTATGTACATGTATACTAAGTATACGTTTATTTATTTATTTACATGTACATATATGTAGGCATGAATAGATAAATATATATATGTATTATGTATCTTCTTCATTTGTGTATATACATATGTATTAGGTATGTTCCTTATTTATGTATATACATATGTATTTAGGAGCAAATATATATATATATATATATAATATACGGTGTATGTATATCGGTATGAATAGTAATACATATAATATGTATTTTCCTATACATGTATATTTGTACATATGTATGCGTATGTATTACATATATGTATATTTAGTGTTTTTATATAGTATATGTATGTATACATGTATAGTATATGTATATGTACTAGGTATTTCCTTTATATACATATATATATTTAGTATTTTGTTTAGTTATTTATGTATATATATGCGTGGTTATGTATATTTATGTAATTATTATTATTTTTACTTTATGAGGTATATACATGTATATGTATATAGTAAACATATGTATATATATACTTAGTATTTTCAAAGTATAAGAATTTTTGTATATAT